>JBAMBI010000640.1:1200000-1890514 GCA_037043535.1 Drosophila putrida | reverse complement strand
TAAAAAATTTGAATTATGTATGACCCGTTTTTTATTTCATTTTTAGTACGTTTTTTCTATGGAAGATATATTATATAGTCAACCGATTCTTATTATTCTTCATGAATATAGTCTACATGGGTATATAATAGAAAAGGGAAAATTTCAGTGTTGAAATTATGAAATTGCTATTTTTGCTGTGAAAAACCCGAATATTAGAAAAATTGTCTCAAAAAAAAAAATTTTTTAAAAAAAAATTTACTCTACGGAATACTCAAAAGTTAATGATTTGTACTTTTATTGATCTTATACAAAATAAAAAATTATAACATGGTCAAATTTTTGGACGGTTGAATTAATCGTCGTTTTTGGGGTCTCTCACCCCAGTGTGGGCCGTATCGGTTAGCGACTCAATGTTTTTACTATCGGCACTGCGACGCACATTGACCACCTTCCATTTGGGTATCTCTAAGCTGGGATTATCCGCCAGCAGTTCATCGGCTTCCTCCAGAAAGAATTCGTTGTCACAGTGAAACTCCTGATCCTCCCATGAACGTGTCGTATATGGCTGCAAGGATGTTACAAATCTCGAAGTACTTCTCCCGCTGCTGCTTGACTTGCTACTCGATTTGCTGTATGTGTGCGGTGTACAATTGTTAACCACTGTGCGCCTGTTAGTGCTATTGTTGCTGTTGCTATTGCTATTGCTCCCGCTTCCAACGCTGCTTATGGATTGCGGTGTTAATGGTGTCTGTATTGTTGTACTATTATTATTATTGTTATTAGATAGCTTAAGCTTTGGAGATGATGCATTTGTGGGAGATGGTGCAGGTGTTATTGTTGTGGATGCTGACGCTAATGGTGGATATATGAGGCTAGTACTCTGCATCGGTGATTTCTTGATCCGCACTAGTGGATTCTGATTCTGTTGGTGCTGCAGTCGTTGCTGTTGCTTTTGCAAGTGTTCCCTTAACTTTCGCATCGCTTCCTCTTCAATATTCGGCTCAGGCTCTTGCTGCTGTCGTTTCTCCGTTTCCTTCTCCTGATCGCATTTTCGTTGCTCGCGTTGTTTACGCTCTCGTTCCCGTTCCCGCTGTTTTTGCTGTTCACGCTCTCGATGCTTCTCACGTTCCTGCTCCTGCTTTAGCTCTTGCTCTCGCTGTAGCTCTTGTTCTCGCTGTAGCTCTTTCTCACGCTGTACCTCCAGTTTCCTCTTCTTTTCTTGTTCTCGCTGCAGTTCGAGCTCCCTCTGCAGCTCTTGTTCCCGCTGCAACTCTTGTTCTCGCTTTAGCTCTTGCTCCTTCTGCAGTCTCAGCTCCTTTTCAAGCTTTTTCTGCAACTCTCGCTCCCTCTTTAATTCCCGTTCTTTTTTTAACTCTCTCTCCTTCTTCAGCTCACGCTCCTTCAATAACTCCTCTTGGAGTTCTCGATCAAGTTGTTCCCTAATTAGCTCCCGCTCCTTCTTTTTAAGCTCTCTCTCTTGCAGATCCCTTTCCATTTGCTCCTTCGCTGGCTTTGCCAAAATTGTTAAATTTGTCTCCGTTGATTGTGGCTTGGATTTATCTACAATACCCTCCAACTTCTGTTTTGTTGCTTGCTGATGATTACCTTTAATTTTGGGCAGCTTTAACTTTTGTGGCGCTTTTTCAATTGCTGTTACAACATTTGATTTTGTAGCTGAATTTGATTTGAGCGTCAGTGCCTTTGAGGTACATGCATGGAGTACATGCAACACTTCAACAGATTGCACTACAACTTGATTGGATTTCACTTCGTCTTCCATGATTAACTGCTCACACTGCTGTCCAATGAGTTTCTGCTGTTGTACCTCCAACTCCAGATTATCCTTTAATATTTGACTTGACTGCTCCTGCTTGTCCTGGGAAATCTCTGACTCCAGCTGCTGCTTTTCCGTTTGCTTGTGGTGGGGCGTTGAGTGGGCAAAATGACCATTGTTAACAGTAAAATGCGTAAAACTGTTTTTTCACCACACTCGAATTTTTTCCTGCTATCGCTTTTTCCCAGAAAATTGCCTTTTTGCAATGTTTCGGCGCGATTAACACTTTGACGTTATGACACTTGGCAACAGCATTTAGCCAAATTGCATAGATATATATTTTGAAATTCGTCTTTAACGTGCTATCGCTGTTTTAATGAATTATGCGGATATTATAAACTCGCCCGAAAAAAGCATTTGGAAGTATGGCGTTGCTGGTGTTGCCAGGCCACACAAAGGCAGGGTTGCTAAATAATGCCACGCTGCCAACTGCTGGTTTTCACCACTAAATTTTCGATTCAATTTTTCTCTAAAATTAAAATATTAATCAAATATTATTAGCTACAGTGTAAAATGTCTTTTAACTCCAATTTGTTTAAGAGCAAGCACAAAAATTATATAACAAAGAAGCTAATTTTGCGCAGCAAGTTGGCAGCCTTGGGTGCCGTGTGAATGTAATGTGTGACTGGCACCGGTATGAAGCAGAAAAATGGCGGCAAAACAGCTTGTTATTTTTTAGTGTCGAGTGGTGGTTTTCTTTGTAAGCTCCTCGATGGCATCCATATTTGGTGAGGATGGGGTTGACGACCTGTTCAATGACAATATTGGTAACGACAATGACCAGCTACCCAGTGATGGTGAGGTCGACACAGGTGAGAAGCTATTCGGTGATGACGCTGATGTCGATGAAGGTGCCACTGGTGAACAGGAAGGTATCAACGTAGAGCCTAAGAAACGTGCAGTACGAAATCCTCGCATTCGTCTCACTGTGGACACACTGCGTGGTCCACGTGGCTTGCACACAATCGAGAACTACTTCAAGGATATGAAATACAAGGGAAGGGGACATGAAAAGGCTGATTTGGATGAGATATTGCGACGCTTGCAGCATTGGGGACATCGCATGTATCCGAGCTACACCTTTGATGATGTTCTTAACAATATTGAAAGATTGGGAAGGAAAAAACCACTGCAGGTGCATATGACACGATATCGCCTAGGCCAACTCGAAGAGCTTAATCTGCAGGACAAAGAAATAATTGACAATGCCTACGATGAAGATGAAAATAATGCCGCCGAGCCTTTTGATGAATTTGATGCCCTACTGGGCGAACAGATTGCCATGTCCAAGCTGGCACCACGCACACCGGCTGTAAACCGTTGTAACATGTCTACATCCAGTAGCACACTGGTGACGCCTTCATTTTCACGCAATGCCATTGTATCCACACCGTATTCTGTGCGTGATGCTGACACAAGTGATTATCTCCAACCTTTGCCGCCTTCCCAGCCACCGAACCCTTCAGCAAATAAGTTGTCGACGGAGCAAATGGCAAGGATTGCTGAGAATCGGAGGATGGCTCAGGAGCGACTCCGGGCCAAGCAGATGGAGACAAGTTTAGAGCAGGAACACAATTAATATTTGTATAGTCATAGTCATAGTTACAAACATTGTATTTATTGTTTCAAATTCTTAAGCATAAATAAGGAAATAAATTAAGATTCGCATAAAGTTACACTCGTTATTAAACATACATTTATAAATGAACACGGGCTGTGTGAGTCGATTTCAATAAGGAATACTTGATATTTTTCTTTATAAACTAATACAAGCTATACGGTGAGTGCTGAGTGCAAATTCACCAAGGTACAAGCGTGATTGTTTGTGCTTTTTTGTCTATGTTGTAAAGCGTAGGGCAACACGCGGGAGCATTTCAAATAATCCCTTGGTGCCCTTTAAAATGGTACCCACAATAGTCAAAGCCGATAAATCAGTCTGGGGCGTAGCTTGCTCGTCTGAGTCCTTGGGCTCATTGCTCTCTTTGATGGCATCCTTTATGACATGCAAAAGCCGTTGGTAAAGGAACGACTGGCGATAGATTGGCTTGGACAAACTAAGGTGATCGTCTTTGAGCAAATAAAAATCACCGAAATCGATGCGCGACGATTCCTCGGTGACAATGCGGAGTGGGAACTTAAATGATGTCAGCATGGTAGGAGAACCTTCAGCCACACTGAGAACATTCACATGGCGCAAGCGAGTGTGCAGGGTACCCATGAAACGGCGATGCATCTCCAGCAATTTCGGTGAATTCTCTTCCATTTCCTTGACCTCAATCGACGGTGAGAGTATCATTTGCATGTGCTGCTTCCATTTGGCAATAGATGATCCTCGATGTGGTGTACCCAGAAACACAATACCCTTGGTATTTTTGGCAATCTGTTGAACATTCGGTTCAGTGGAGTCCAATGATTTCAGGAGCATGATTTTTGTGAGCAGACCACCCATTGAATGACCGATCCATACTACTGGACGCCCATTGCCCACATCGGATGTGGCAATACGCTCCAATAGAGAACCGGCTCGCACATCTATGTGTCCTTGGCCTTTCTCACATGGACAGTATTTGGTAAAGTTGGCCGACCACTCGGTGACAGCAGATGTGTAATCAATGCCGATGATTCTGCAAAAATATAAGCCACAATTTAATCCCTTTTTTATAACATTTCTTAATGTGTTTACCTAGCGTCTGGATAATCATCTGGCAGCCATTCCATGGGCCAACAGTTTGTGTACTCTTCAGATGTATCTTGGTTATTCCACTCATTGCCCGACACACTAAACATGCCGCGACAATTCTCACTGGCATACACCGGAATATCAGGATGCACAACCTCCCAGTCTGAATCTAATTCTGCCTCGTTTCGCAGCGTTTCTACAAATTCTTTTGTGGCTGCATCGCTTATGTTGAGATGTTTCTGCTCCACTTTTTTGCTTGTCTTTAGTAAATCATCTTTAAGTGGTTTGATAGCAGTTGCTTTTTCTGTGGTCTTTGCTGCCTCTCCATTGGATTGGATGTGTACTGGCACCAATTGTTGCTTTGCAGGCTGTTCCCTTTTTTGTTTGAGACCATTGAGACGTTTCTGTTCGCCAACGAGAAACACATCATCCGATTCGCTTGTGTAGAACGCATTCTTGCCATAGAGACCCAGCTCTGTAGGTTTGCGATCCCGTTGTCTCCAAGTGATAAACACGCCTCCCAAGAGTCCATGCACAAAGACAATATCTGTCGTGGGCTTGCGACGTGTTCGTACACGTGGATGCAGGGGATATACATTAGGTGGATATGTGCTTTGATTTGGATCATCATGGTCCAGATTGGCCATTGTCTTGGCAGAGATTACTTGAAGGCGTAGATCGGGACATTGTTGCCATTCAGCCAAGGTTCCCACCCAGCCAGAGACAAAGAAATGTTCCACTGCATCCGGTACCATGGACATGTTGGCCAGCACTTTGCATAATGTTGATAATGTCTCATTGTCATCATTGAAAATCTTGCGCAGTTCCATTAAATGCATTAACCCGCCATCGTGTATGATTTTGCCAGCCACCTTTGGATCCTTTGTAATATGATGCAGAAATGATATAATTTCCTTAAGTAAATCCGTGTCCTGAGAGGACAGTGTAATCGACTGTTCCGGTGTGAGAAATTCGTGAACGCCCTCCTGTAAAAGAAGATAATTGATTCATTATTTATTAGTTTATCAAAAACTTACTTCACATTAAAGATAAAAAAATTTAAAATACGATCTACCCTCTACTTACAGTATCGTGTTGCTCTGGAAAGTATTTGGTAAAGAAATGATCCACGCAGGACGAGGGACGGAGACGGGCGAGCATCACGTGCAGTTCGGAAAGAAGCATTTTGGGATTTTTGATGCAGCGACGTCTCGGAACAGGCATAAACCAACGAACATCGGCACCACTACGGGCCAAGGAGACGGAAGTCCGGGCATCACAAATCTGAGCCAGATGACGAAAGTCCCAATCCTTTAAATGATCCATACAAACAAGCTGCTGGACTGCCTTAAGGCGCTCCGCCTGGTTACCGGTTTGGGCAATATTCAATAGTCGCCAGGCGACCGAGTGCTTGGCAGCTTTCCACCATTTGCCAATAGGATTTATGATGACACTGATCCATTTCTTTTCATCCTCCTGCTTCTGTTGCAACTTGCGCATGGATTCCCGGTAAATGTGATATTTAATGTAAATGTATTCGGTGCGTCGTTTGTCCGGTTCCTGTTGCTTCTTGTCCACATATTGAGCGAAGAACTTTCGGAGTTGCGGTGTCTCGTAGAGAATAATACCGGCTCTGAAAAAAGATAAACATACATAGGTATTTCAAATTTATACACGTGTTAATTTATTCTAAATACGTATTGTTGTTGTTTTTATGGTATGAGTGTTTAATTGGGACAAATAGAACTGCTGCCAACAATTTTGTTGTTGCCATAAACGTGAGATAAACAACAACAAATTTGTATTGTTGTTATGTTTATAAAAGTGGGCACGTCACCTCACACCAAGAGAAGAAGCGCCACACGCGCCATAGAATTAGAAACTATAAACAACAACAATATCATTAACAAAAACAACGATAAGAGCTAAAAAAAACTATTTGCGAGTTTCTTTTAGCAAAACTAAATGCGCAGAATTTCATGGCGCTATTTTGCGTATGTGTGTGTGTGTATTTTGTTTGAAAGTGTTGCTTATGCGTGAGTTTGTGGGGGGCCTTGAACAGCTGTTTCCCACAAGAAGCAGCGAGGGAGAGGGAAAGGCAAACATGATGTTAACAACAACAACAACTATTTCAGTAATGCTATCTCATTTTGGCAAAATCGTACGTTTGTTTTGATCTTTCTGTGTTAAAATCAACAACAACAACAGTTGGCAGAGTTTACCGATTGAGTGTATTGTATATTTTTTGTCTTATGAATAATGCTGTAAACAAGTGACGTCACTGTTGACATCGACTGTTTAATAAGGAATGCGGAAAAACAATGGTTAGTGCAACTGCACCCGATATGTAGAGCTCGTATATAGTGAAATAGAGATATAATTTTAATTATAGTGTCTGACAACAGTTCAGGGCTAAACTGGCTTTTGACGCCAAGGCTAAAATCTGCTTGAATATTTTATGACGAGCCCCCTTAAATGGTGTCTTGTAATTAAAAATGGCTTACAGCTGTTGCTTCAACTAGACTGTTTTCACTTACGTGGTCAAAATGCCAATACCACCCAGAAGCTTTGGAAAACGGCGTAACTTTGATTTTAATTCCTCCAATGACATTGCCTGCTGTATTTCTGTTATGTGTTTGTTGTGGAGCTCGATAGTAAAATTTGTCAGTTTGTTGCCAAAAGTTTACTTTGTTTTTTTTTTTACACAATCACAATTTCAATTTAATAATTGTTACAGAGCACAAATTAATCACTTTTTCACTTATGTGAATTACTCAAATAGTTAGTTGGTTGTACACTTTGTATTAATTAATTATCAAAATAATTAATAAATTATTCCCCCTTTCGGGTGCTTAGTTTTTGGTTTCGTCGAACTTTTGTGTTGTGATTCAAGTTGTTGAATGAGAGATTTGTTTTGTTTCGTCTCTTTTATCTCTTTTTCGTGGGTAGTAGAGTTGCCACACTATACAAGAATGAAAGATGAAAAAAGTAAGCAACAACAAGAAGTAAAGGATAGGTGGCGGGGCTAACAAAAGATAGCGGCACATTTGAAAACATGCTTTGCCATGCTGCCAATAGGTGGACTTTTAAGTTACATTCACAAAAAAATGGATCTATAGAAAAAAGATTCTTTGGATTTTTGTGTACAATTTTCGAATAAAATTTTGTATACAATTTGTAAAATTAATCAGAATTTTGAATACCTTTGTTTAGAATTAAGTTTGCCCATTGAAACACGATTTTATATGATTTTTAATATGTATATATAATGATTACCTATATTGAACCAAGTTTATAATAAAATTGGTTTATCTTAATTTAATTTAGTTATATAATCGTTTTAATTTGCATTTTTCGTTAATTTTATTAAGTTTTCCTTCAATAACAATCAAGTTTTAAAAGTAAACAAAAATCTGACGTGGGGGCGCTAGTAAACACTTGTACCTTGAGATCCCAAACTATTTATGACATTCACAAGAAACGGCGACAGCGAATTGATGAAAAACAGTGATGCCAACTTAACCTTTATTCGGGTAGACTTGTCCTATCTCAACTTCAGCCGAGAAAAATCTTAATCATCCTTTATCAGAAAATCTGGCCTATTTCTATCCTTAAAATTTTTGAACCTTTCGAAATTGGTAATGATAAAAGAATAAAAATAGTTTCCAAATATGCCAACAGTCACCTTTAAAAATTGGAGAATGTTGAAAAGAACTGTTGATTTTCGATCTTCTTACAATGTCAAGGTCAGAAAGTTCTTAGCCAAGGAAAATTGATAACAACGAAATTCAGGAACAGTCTGGAAATGGAGACGATAAATGCACTTTCCACAATTATTTCAACGTATATATTATAAATTATTTCTTCCAAAAATTCAAAATACAACTTTTGTTTCCAGGTATATGAATTACTTTGCAATTACCTAAAGCTAATTGGAACCATGGCGACGAATAACTTAAAAGAAAAACTGTTAATTTAAATAAAAATAAATTTTTTGTCCTATTTTTTATTTTTTTTAGCCTTTTCCCTCTGTGTTTTGGTCGTATTGTCATATTTTTCCGGAAAATAGTTGGCTAACTGGTGACAAAATACCATGATTTTATTAGATACAAATGTTAGTAGATGGCTGTGTGCAATTTAAAGTTAGTTGGGTACCATTATTCTCTACACACCTGACAGCATTAAGTTTATAGACTTTAGTACTATTTTGTCACGAAATACCATTTCTTGATACTTGATCTCATGATGTTAACGTTGATTTTTTTGCAATTTTTACCGTTTTGTTTGAGCGCCATTTCGTCACGTCAATTTGTGGTGAATTGAAATTGAATTGAATCGAGCGAGTGGAAGTGAAATTTAAAAATGCAGCAGCATAACATAACATCCGACGAGGAAACAAGTGAAGACGAAAAAGTTTTCTACATATTTAAAGCAGAAATTTTAAAAATGAGGCACATGCAGCCAAATGGCAAAATAATGTGCGAATGCTAGTTTTGCCTGTCGCGCCACCGGCTTAGTGGACACATTAGTGAAACAAGCAAAAAACGTGAGAAAAATGTGATTTTTTTAAATTTTTTAACTCATATTTGCAGACAAAGCATCCACATTTGCTGCCCAGGCTGGCTGAGGCGAAGAAAAGCGAAAAGCGCAGAAGACTCGTCGTGCAAAAGAGAACAAAAATAAGAAAAATAAGAGAAGCAAGAAAAATAAGAGAAGTAAGTATTATATATATGTATATAAAATACAAAATTAATTGAATACCCACCTTTCAGTTTGAATAAGCTTCTGCTGACAAACAGGAAGAAATTGAACTAGAATAATGAAATAGCTATGCACCTTTTGAATTGGCAGCAGTACGACAAAGAACAGATTGAGAAGGATTGGGAAGAACTGCAACATGGTGGTCATGGTCATGGTGAGATGCAAGAAGAGCAGGAAGATCATCCAAATAATGATTGGGTGAGTGTTTTAATACATGTTATTTTGTTTATTTAATAATTTTTAAAAATGAATTAAACAAAAGAGCGTGAAAAATTCCACAAAGAGGAAGCCGTGGACCGATGACCAAGAGAAAGTGTTTTTTTACATTTGGAAGCAGAAGCTCTCTGATCTGCACGGGGATAGAAAAAATGTGTGGTGCTTGCGCAAATGCCCAGTATCCTCAGCGAGAATGGCCAGGACATAAACCCCATAAAAATCGGATAAAAAATGGAGACACTGAAGACAAGATATTTTTAAGTTTCATTTTTTCAAGCTTTTTATTGAAATTAAATGAATTAACTGAATTATTTTTATGTGGGTGCATTATGATGGCAAGCTGGACGGGATGCTTGAACTCTCGGTTGAAGAAAGTACAATGATCAGCTGTACACATTTGAACAAATTCTGATAGAAGTCGAGTCAGGCTCACTGCAGGAGCACCTGGAGAGTCTAGCGCAAAGTTCAAAAAGAACAAGCAGAAGCTGTAGAAAAAATCGCTGATGCTATGGAGACATTTGTGGAAAAAAGTTTCAAATGTTCGCAGATGTTTGTGAAACGTCCTCTACAGTGCATTGAGGGTGGAACCTTCGTAGATGGTCCATTATGTTGCTTGTATTTCCGCATGTCTTGCAAACTTACGCTTCACCATTTGGCTGGTAGCTGGCTCATTAAAGTAAGTCCATGCCACTTACTAGCGACAATGTTTTTGTCCTACTCCTTCGTCCAGGCTGCTTTCCTCTGCACCGCCATCAACTATGGCCGTTCCGGCTTCTTAAATGAGAAATATATCATACAGTCGGGAGGGCCCGACAGTAAAATAACCTGTGGAAGTATAGTGTCCGAATTTGTTTGCGATTAAATTATTATTTTAATTGTACACACACGCACAATCAGAATAAATTTATAAGATCGTAATGAAATTTTCGTTTTATATTAATTTATATTGTAGCAAATGTCTAAGTTTATTCGTCAAACGAGAGAGAATTTCTCTAGCTCGCGAAAAAGTTTTTTAAAGTTGCACGACGAATTTTATGCTTTGGAGATGCAGTTCAACTCCCTTAAGCTATTGGACGTATCTCCAAAGCCTTCTTTAACATCCCATAAAGCCGTCCCTTCTCTATCTCCATGTAATACCTTCTGTTACTCTCCTATTAAAGATCCTAATGTTTTTTATCACGTTTTTTTGTTTTTCCAACTATCGTAGTCAATGGTGATGATGCTGGTCCCTCACCAAACATTAACACATTGCCTGCGCCATATTTGCCTATACTCATTACTAATCCTCTTGTAGCTGTTCCCTTAAGGAAACAGATATTTATCTCTAGATTGCATCCGGAAACTTCGATAGATGACGTGAAAGCGTATGTTCAGTCGAAGATCCCTAATGCTCCTATAATTATAGATAATCTTAAATTTTCATATGCAAGAGCCATTTCACCATTTAAATTAAATGTGCCTCCGGAATTATTCACAACTATTTGTTGTAATAAATTCTGGCCACATGACTTGATTATAAAGGAGTTTACTTCTCATAAAAGAAGTAAACCTACTGTGTCGCTGCCTGTAAGCTTCTCTACAGTTAAGCCATCTAATCTTTCCCTTTCCTGTTAGCGTATAAAAATGTTAGAGGCCTTAAATCTAAATTAATCTAATTTGATTATAAAATTCTTACCTTCACTGAAACTTGGTTAAAGCCTGAAATATCTAATTCATCTTTATTCTCTAACAAGCACACCACTTACAGAAGTGACCGTTTGTAACGAGTGGGTGGAGGCGTATTTATTGCAGCTGATTCTGATTTTTCGTCGGAATAAATAAGGCTTTTAAGTTAACTGTTTGTCAAACTTTTGTTTATATGACCTGCTCCTTTATCCCTCCACAATCGGATCTTTCTGTTTAACTTGAACACCATTCTAATATTTGATTGATATCCTGTAAACTTTCTGATAGAGATTATTTGTGTGTATTGGGAGACTTTAACTTGCCTGATATATCTTGGTCTACTATGAATAGTTGTTCCTACTAGTTCTCATGAGTTTGCAAATAGCATCTTAGATCTTTCTTCTTTTGGACCTAATATTTGTATCTGATCATTTAGTTACTAACATAAGTAGAATAGATCCGCTTGTACTCTTTGACGATTCTTATCAGAATTAGAATTAACTTGATCTAACGGTTGTTGAGCAAACTAAAGCAGCGTCTAAATCGCGTTGTTTTAGAATAGCCGATTTTCACAAATTAAAGAATCTCATTATAAGTCATGACTGGTCCCAGTTTTTTGCGGTCAATGACTTAGAATTTGCTCTGTGCCTTTTTTATAACACATTGAACCGCTTTTTTGATCAATGCGTTCTTCAAAGGCACTCTGTTAGGTCTAACAAGCCCCCATGGTTTACCCGAGAACTCTCAACTCTAAAGAATTTTAAATCGCGCTATTTTAAAAAGTATAAACGTACAGGGAACGGTGTCGATTTTTCACGGTATTCTATTGCTAACTGTAATTTTAACTCACTTAACTTGCAACTTTACAACAATTATTTGAGTCGTTGCCGGCTTTAGTTTGCTCAGGATCCTAAAATATTCTATAATTTTGTAAATTCTAAACGAAAATCATCTTTATTACCTCATTCTGTTTCATGTGAAAATACGATTGCAAAAATTGATCAGGATGCAGCCGATATATTTGCATCTTAATTCTTAATTGTCCTAAATGCAAGGTTATGACTTTTTATAGACACTTGCCTCACATAATCAGTTATACTCTTTATTTGGTACCCCAGACATACCCGTAATTTTGTACCACTATCCCGTAATCTTTGTACTTATAACTTTTCCCTGCATGAACCCTTTCGAGTGCTCTGTACGGATTATAATAAACATTACTATGTCTTCAATGCAGAGGCCTCAACCTGTACTATTAAGAAATCTATCTTATTCTTTCTAGCTCATAATGACTAACACTAACATTATATCCGACCTGATTGGGTTTTCTTGCAACTAATATTATATTTAAACGTATGTATATTTATACATATCATACTTTTTAGACCCCGTACTTTAAAAAGGTACAAATGGGTCTATTTCGTTTGTGCAAAAAAAAAAATATGCGTAACAGGCAGAAGGATGCGTGGCAGACCCCATAAATATATTCTTGATCAGCATCAACAGCCGAGTCGATATAGCCATGTCCGTCTGTCTGTCCCTTTTTTTAAATTCCTAGATCTCAGAGACTATAAGAGCTAGAGACACCAAATTTGGCATGTATGTACATCTATATTTACATTGAACGAGTTTGTTTTAGATTTTTGCCACGCCCCCCTCCGCCCCCTAAAATTAATATACAAAATTTTCAAGTCCAATTACAAGAGCACCTTTGATGCTAGCCTCTTGATTTTTGGTATATATAAAACAGACTATGGTCCGAACCTATTCGTCCAAATCGGATGATAAACGCGGAAGTTATTCAACTAACAATGTAACGATTGCTATTAGTCGACATTAAATAAATAAATCGTTCAATTAAAATAACACGCCAGCGCATTCGAAACTCTCGCAACGAACTAAAAAGTCACAAAGATGCGTGGTAAAATTGACAAATCTGCAGCGGCGTAGTCAATAATAATCAAGAGGATGCATACCATGATGCATAGCCATGTCCGTCTGTCTGTCTCTCTGTTTCTATGCAAACTAGTCTCTCAGCTTTGAAGCTATCTTGTTGAAACTTGGTACAAGTCCATCTTTTTGCAGCACGCAGTGCATATGTCGGAACCGGCCGGATCGAATCACTATAACATATAGCTGCCATAGGAACGATCGGCTCGGAATCAACATTTAGTATGAATAACTTTTTTGTTTCTTAAGATATCTTAACCAAACTTACAGAATGTGTATTTGGTATACTTTCCACAGCCTGATCAAATTTGGTACAATTCGGATTACTATATCAGATAGCTGTCATATGAACTATCGGTTCGTAACAAAGATCTAAAAAATGTTGTATAAAATCAGCGGTTTATGCAGAGCTCTGCAAGGGTATCCAAACTTAGGCAAGCCAATATTTAATAATACTATTGAATCCCTTTCAGGAGGATGATTCCGAAATACTCGGCAAAATGGTGACCGACCTTATGCGAAGGCTTTAGCTTCACAAGCCGAAGGTTGCAAAGGATTTCGGAACAATTATACTTCAAGTGCTAGTAGACACAAGGAAGAAAGAATATTCCGAAGATGAAGATGAATAATAAGACGTTCGTTATTTTTTTTATTTTACCGATCATTTTAGGATGGGTTTTTTTGTAGCCCCCCACTCTGAAAGAGTTTGGCCCTGTTCTTATGTGTAAGCAAAGAATATAAATAGAGGTGTTTATAAACAATACAATAAAAGAATCCTCTTTAACTTATCTACATTTATAGTGACTTTGAAGGATGTGCGCCTGGTGGACTAGGCCCATTCCACACACACACACACAGGTTGTTCGATACACTCAAAATCTTATCGATATTCCCCATTCCGACAGCCTTATCGATAATATCGATATTGACTCGATATCATCCCAACACTGTAGTAGATGGCTATGCGCAAACAAGGAAGCAAGCACACGCGCACACGGGGTCCTCGATTTGCGTAAACAAGCAAAGATTGAATTTATGTTCAATAATGAAAATACATTTTCGAGAGCAGTATGGCACCAAGGGCGAGGAAATACTTTATGTAACGCCGGCAGGTGAGTGTACATTTAACACAATCCAAATATTTACAATTATACAAGCCTTATTTCTTAGATCAAAGCAATATTGTACGCGTTCCCCTACGTGGCGATAAGCTAGTAATACAGGAGAAGTTTCTACTCTTTCGAATGCTGCAGAACATTTTTCTGCCGAAGGGTTATCCGGACTCCGTATCTGAGGACTATGCTGCCTATCAAGTATGGGACACATTACAGGCATTTTGCAGCACAATTTGCGGAACACTCTGCACACATGCCATTCTCAAGGGACTCGGAGTTGGCAACGAGAATATTAACGCATATTCAGCCACAGTTACCTGGATACTAAAAGAGGGTAGTGGGCATGTGGGTCGCATTATATTCGCTTGGTGGAAGGGCTGTCAATTGGATGTTGACTCAAAGAAATGGCGATTACGAGCCGATTTTCTTAACGATTTGGCTATGGGCATTGAAATCTATGTGCTTCCCAAATATCCACATTTCAGTACGCAAATCCTCTGCGGTTCCACCTTGTTAAAGGCCATTGTGGGCGTGGCTGGAGGTGCCACACGTGCCGCATTAACCCAACATCATGCGGTACGGGGAAATTTAGCGGATGTTTCTTCCAAGGACAGTTCACAGGAGACATGCGTCAATTTGGTGGCCTCCTTTGTGGGACTATATATGCTAACCCTGATAAAAAGCCAGGCTATGCTCTATACCGTTTTCTATATTGTGGTCACGCTGCATCTATACTTTAATCTTAGGGCTGTGCGTGCCGTTTGTCTACGCACTTTTAATGAATCTCGTTATTTAATAGCTCTAGAGGAATTCTTTCGTTCATCCCGCATGCTGACGCCGCAGCAGGTGAGACATATAATGTCTATAAACATTCGGGCTCTTATTATTTAATTTTAGGTCAATAAAATGGAACGTGTTACCGTTGGACAGACGGTATCAGTGTCTCTCAATATACGTCTTGGACTGAGTGTAAAGCATCTTATAGATGAATATAAAAGTAGCAGCGTCATCGAGAATATTGTTTCCTCTTTCGATCCCCATGAACGTTTTATTATTGCGGAAAGTAAAAAGCATTTGGGAGTCTATCTACACTTCGATACACGTTCCCAGGATGTGCTGAAGGCATACTTTTTTGCAGTCTCGTATCTGCAGGACAGAAACCAGATTAAGGAACAGTATTGGGACATCCAAGGCAAATGGCAGGAGTTTTTGAACCTGGCACAAAAGGAGGGTGAGTTCGAAAATGAAATAATCAATTTACCATGGTAGTTATTTATGATTCTCTCTTTCAGGTTGGTTTGTTAATCAACATTTACTGCTGGTGGATGAGTATCGTTTGGATTGGAAGGTGTAGATAGGGTTTCCTGTCTACCAATTGGACCAAAGTTGATACAGCGCTGACAGGCTTGCTATGAAAGTGTTTTTTTTTTGTGTTTAATTTAGCTTAGAACGATTATAAAACATACACATTCTCACATATCTCACATGGTAACACCATAAACCACAATGCAAACATTGATATTAGCAAATTATTGCGATAAAACATATTTACACGTACACACATATAGATATAATCTCATGATACTCATTCGCACATGATCTAAATAATTTTTAAAATTCGAATACATTAAACGTGAACATCTTCCAACTATGTAAAGTCTGCCTTAGCACAAAGTAACGTTTATAATCAATATATTCTAATATGATACTCTATATGTCCAATTGAACTACCCAGTGTCGATTAGCCATTTTAACAACACAAAATCTATTTTGTAATAACTTACCACATGTATGTATGTATATTTAGAAATGGTACTTTTTACCAATGTCAAAAAACAAACCAAATCTGCGCAACGAACGGGACGCTTCAATTGCATTTCACGAAATTGTACAAAGGTTTTAAGCTTAATTTAATTTAATATGAAATATTATTTATAAGCTTCTAATGTAATAATTAAAAAATTTATGGGTCGAAAGTCCATTAGCTTAGCACTTAAAATTAGCTTGAATATGCTTTTAGTAGTAAAGACGCATAAACGCAATTGATTTTAATAGAGGAATAAATCAAGTTCCCTAACATTTTACGCAATAAAATATTGTTTTAAGCTTTTAAATAGTTTAAAAGTTAACAGCTTACCAGGTGCTGCAAACGTGGTGTGCACGTAGCACAAGTTAATAAGTATCGATACTGTCTATCGATAGCATAAAATCGACTATCTGGCTTCAAATCAAAACACGTGCGACCAACGAACAAACGTGCTGTTAGTTGGAAATCAATTTAAATAGTCTATTATTGAAAAATGGAAGCTGTGCAGCCAGGGGCTGTGCCGGCCGAGAATGTGATCAACTCAGCAACTGACACTAAGGCTGAAACAGAAATTGTTGCGGTGAAAGCTGGGCAGACAAGGACCACGCCTCAAACAGAGGGAGTCGGAGTATTTGAAAATATGCAAACGCCACCTGGTCCAGAGATTGAGGTATATGCCAAGGAGTCCAAGGAGGCAACAAAAACAAATTCAGTAATACGAGCAGGTAATGTACATGTGCATAAAGTGGCACTATAAAATGCTTATACGAATTGTATATATTTTCGACAGTAGAAACTAAAACTGCTGCGCCAGTTGAGTCAGAGGAGACTGTTGAGTCAGAAAAGACGCTGGAGTCGGAGAATACTTTGGAGTCAGAGATGACTTTAAAGTTGGATGAACCTCAATCAAAAACTGAAGTTACATCGGCAGTTGAGGCAATGTGCACAGATCAACAAGTTGAAATTAACACTCAATTAGAATCACAATCCACAACTGAACTAGCAATTGAAATGGAATGCGAGACAAGCGTCGATACAATCCCTTCGACAGCTCAAGACGGTGTACCAGCGGATACATCAATCATTGTAGAAGCTGCACCATCAACCATGGAAGCACCTGCAACAGCAGAAAACACTTTAACTGGTCTAAGTTTACTCGCTGCTTACAGCTCTGACGTTGATTCAGACAAGGAAGGCGCAGCTGATGCGGAAGACAGCGACAACGATGATGTTGTTGAAGTTCCCGTCCCAAATGCAATAACCAACAGAAACTCTGCCCGACAACCACGACAAGTTGTTGCTGTAAGTTCTGGGAGCGATAGCAGCAGTGATTCGGATTCGGACTCTGAGGGTGAATATCTCACAGTATTGCGGCAGAAAATCGACAAGAGAATTAATACAGAGGAATGCGATGAAGATGACGATGATTTAGATGATGAAGCAAAACCCCGTCGTCGCCAGCCGCCCAAAGTGCGTGGCGAGATGCTGCTGGATGAATTACCTCCCATAGATCAATTGGAGATTACAGTGCCAGAGGATGAGTGCATTGAGCTGGGCAAAGTGCAATCGATTGTGGATCAATTGGTGTTAGTTAGTGTGCTGCCCAATTCCATGCTTTTTGATTTGGACACAGTGCTATTTCTCGAAAAGGGACGTAAAGTGCTTGGGCAGGTTTTTGATGTGCTTGGCCAAGTGGCTGATCCACTCTATTGTGTGCGTTTTAATAGCAATCAACAGATTAAAGATCGTGGCATCAACGTAGGAGACGTTGTCTACTGTGCACCCCAAACAGAGCACACACAGTTTGTTATACTTTCCAAATTGATGCAAGTACGTGGTTCAGATGCGTCATGGGAGAATGATGTTGAGCCGCCTGCCAAATTCATTGATTACTCCGACGATGAGGCTGAGCGTGAAGCACGCTGGGAACAGCGCAAGAAACGTCAGCGTGAGCGCACCAATTCCACAGACTCTGTGGAAACAGTTTCCACAGTTGCTACTGAAGTTTCTGAAGCAGCGCCATCGCGACAGCGTGGACGTCGTGCTCAACGAGACAATAGACTGTCGAACAACTATCAAAATGGAACTCAACAACAGAATCACTCGCAATCCCGTTCGCAAACACGGGATTCGGAATACAACTATCATCCTAGCTACAATCCTGGCAGCTGGCATTCGAATTATTATCACAATTTTCATCCGCCGGCGGCCAACTTTAATATGATGCCTGGCATGCCGTTTCCCATGCCCACTCATAGCTATGGTTATGGCATGCCACCACCGCATCCATATGCCATGCCACCACCCATGCCACATATGGGAATGCCACAACCACCGCCGCACATGTACCCGCCACAACATCCACCATATGGACCACCTCCATCACAATCCCAACATCCGCCAAATCCTGGCAGTTAATTTAATACTTCAAATGCTTTTTTCAATGCAAATTTGACTTTATTCCAATAAAAAAAATTCTTAAACAATTTGTATTTGTGTTTGAAAATGCTCTTTTTTCTATTTTCTTAAAATGCATGAAGTTCTTGTATAAAAAGGTACTTAATCTGCGTGGGATTTCAACAATAACGCTGATTACAGGTGTATCTGTTTGTGCGCCTTGTAAATATGTTTATTTTTAATAAATCTATGGTTACCCAATTGACAAACCTCTTCTATATTATAAAATTACAAATTGTTAATATATTATTTTTATTAGCTAATTCTGGCATTAAAAACGTTGCGGTTTATTTTATTTTCAAAAGCTAGAAGATTTTTTCCTAATAAGGATATTGGTTTTAAGCGTTAAAGATTTAATTTTTTTAAGTCGAGAAAGATATTCCTCTGCTTTTTGCATATATAAGTATTTTTTAATGATTGTTAGATATATTTGTTAGATATTAAAGTTATGTTTTTTTAATTGTCAAAGAGGAATTAAATTTTAAAACTTTGGGAGTTTTCTTTCTTCAAATAGCGCTCATAAAATCGAGCATTCATTGGACTTTCGTTTGGTTTATCAACTGGGCAAGATAAATATATGTATTTAATATATATATTTGTATATATAATCTATATACAAATTTGTGCTTTATTTACATGCATGCAAATTTGGCGGAAGCATTGCGAGCTATTATGAAGCTGCCAAAAACAATGTTAACTATTTGGTTTACTTCGTATGTAAATATAAAATGCACATTTGTTAATAAATTTATATGTATATGTTTGTCTGTATTTGATTGGAGTTTTGCATAAAGTTGCAAAATATTTTTGATTTGAGCTTATTCGAGGAGGCAACCGAAGGAGCGTTTTTCTTTCAGGCAGCCAGATGCTACAGGCACGTGAGAATGTACGTCATCCGAAAATGTGATATTAAAGCTATTTACATGAACAAATAAACAAACAACAATATGCATATAACAATTAATAATTCATTTGCTGTATATTATTGTAAATAAACTCTAGCGAAGACCAATTTGATCGCGTAGCTTGAGCAGCACTAGAACGACGGTTATATTATCCTGTGAGTCATGATCTTTGGCAGCCTCCACAAGCAGTTTGGGAATGTCATCGAGTTTGGTTGTTGCCTTAGCGAGGCATTCATAAACGGTGTCCACAATGAAGGCTTCAGGCAAATGATCCCAAAGGCCATCGGTGCCGAGCACTAAAAAGTCATAAGCTTCACTTAACTGGACATCAACAAAGTCTGGTTCTGCAATGACAGCTTCGAGACTGTAATCTCCAATCGAACGACCCACATTTAGGATGCCATTGACCCGCCACTGACCCTGGGCATGAATAACTGTGCCACCGCTCAATTCTATACGATGACGCTCATCTGGGGATTCAGGTTTGTGCGGCTTCACCAGTTGCAGCTGAGTTCGTTTGCCTACAAGCAATGCCTTGGAGTCACCCACCCAGGCAATATAGAGCTGCTGGTCACCAGTGATCAAAGCACAAACAGCCGTTGTGCCGCTCGTGATGCGTTTCTGGGCAAAACGTTCGTCGGCCTGCAAAAACGCCGTCTCGAAGGCATTGCGATAGAAGTCAACATTATGTTCACCTGATGCAGGGACACGTTGGAGCTGATGTGCAAGCAATTGGGGTATTTGACTGGTTACATAGCTAGCGGACAGTGCACCAGAATGCCCATCGAAGACGCCAAAGAAGCTACATCCACTGTGATTGGTCAACTGATACATTTTACCATAATGCTCCAGACACACATGACGATCTTCCATTTTACGGGGTTTATTCTTAATGGCCGCAGCACTATAACCAGGAGATGGAGGAGCCTTTAATGTACATTGACATTTCGCGGGATCTTTACAAAGCACTTCGGGATCAGCATAAAGCTGTAGCTTCTCCATGGCCGAATTGTCCGTCAATTTAAGAAGCAACTTGTCCAATTGATTGTTAACAAATTTTTGTAATTTCAATAGGTCATACTGTGTCTCGCCAATGTCCACATTCACCTCACATTCCTTTGCATGACGTAAATCCTGTTCCACTTGATCTGTGGCCATGTGCAACAATTTTATTTGAAATGCATTTGGGCAACCTTTGGCACAAAGTTGTTTCCATATCGCTGACACGATTTCGGCGCGTTGTTCGTCGGCCGTGACTTTGTAGGTGTCGTTGCTGCTGCGCGTTACACAATTACTTAATTCATTGCCAGAGGTCAGTTCGCTGGCGGCAGCTAACGACCCTAGAAAGTCCTTGAATTTTAGAAGTTGTCCGCATTCCGATGCAGGTATTGACGGATTTGTATCCGTCGACATTTTCGAGACTCGCACCTCTTTGCTGTTTGTTATTGAATTTGAAGCTTACGCATGTGTTAATTAGTAATTGTAACGATGATTCACCCGCACTACTGGCATTGTTTTACGCAATGGTTATATTTGTTTATATTTTTCTCACAAAACTGAGGATAGAACTAGAAGCAATATCGATCTATCGATGCCTTACCTGCTGCTTAAGAGCGATACTATCGTCCGACATAAATATCGTGCATAAATATATCAAGTGATGCGAATTATTTTTCAGAAAAATGGTAAAGAAAAATGGAACTGAAAACTAAAAAATACTTACATTTTGTTATTGTAAAAGTTTTAAAGCAATTTAGTTGTTGTCACTCTTACTTGGCTATGAAAGGAAAAAAAGAACTGGACAAGTCTATCTCATAAAAGGCCAAATTGGCATCACTTAATGTACCATTGCGGAAAGAAATCTATCGATATGTCACTATATCGCACTGCCGGCGACACTCAGCTGTTGCTTTGTTTTGTTCTGACAACAAAGTCTTTTAAATTTTATTCTCGAACGATTTTCACGATATGTGTGCTGATTAAACAAATTTATTGTCACTGAAAGAAAATGTCGACCCCACTAGAACAGCAGACAGATGAGCGCGAAGTTTTGCAGTCAATTTACGAGGGCGATGAAAATTTCAAGGAAATTGACTTGACAACATATCAATATAAAGTGAGAGCCACATGCGCACACATTAAAAATCAAAATTAAAAATCTACTTTTAGTATGGCGAAGAGGACAGCTACAAGTCGTTTCTGGTTGAGCTAAAATGGGGCGAAAACTATCCCGACGAGGCGCCTACGATTAACATGAACACCTTCTATAATCGCAATCTGTTAGTATATATAAATAATTGCTAAGAATTTATTAATGATAAATGTTGTTTTGTAGCCTGCCAGTCGTGAAGGAGGAAATTCAAACAGCCCTAGCTAATGAAGCTGCCCAGTGGCTAGGCTGTGGCATGACCTACACTCTATTCGAATGGTTAAAAGACAACATTGAGCAATTGACTGCGGCACAGCCAGAGAGTGCACCCGTTATGGCTGTAGTTGATGAAGGTGTTGGTGCACTTAAAATCTCTGAAGTCAATGCTGACGCTAAGCAAAAGGAACCGAAAAAGGAACAACTGACAAAGTCTCAAAAGCGCCGTCAATGGGAACGCACTGATCACAAGGGCGAGCGAGCACGAGGCTGGGATTGGGTTGATATTGTTAAACATTTGTCTCAAACGGGAAGCAAAGAGGATTCTGCGTCATTTATGGAGAGCGCAGCCACTACACCCATGTTGCACCCCTTGAATACCTAAAATGACACCTGCCACATCAACTCAGTAGTTTTTTTTAATATGTTAATACTATCAACAACAGCAGCAATCTTATGAATTCAATCAAAAGTCAAATATCTGATCTGTTCTCATGTGTTCCATTAAAGCCGATCAATTTATACACGCATGTCTGGTTTATTTTTTGGACAGACGAGGCCAGCCACTAACTTGCTGGGGTCAGTCTCAGACCCCCAGATACACATATGTAAAATAAAACACTTGTTAGATGCTCAGGCTTGTAGTCGAGAAATGCTTATGCTCTGAGACAGTCGCTCGATCGGACGACGAACGTGCCGTGTCGATGATGTAATGTGAAAGAAATTCTGTTACACTTTTGAACGTTATAATTGGCTTGTTAACCGAAATCATACGTAAATATATCGTCAGTTAACTGTTGACAGAGCGCGTGTCAAGTTTAAGTTAAATATTATTTCAATATTGCACCTATTTACCGACAGCCTTATCATTGTGTCAAAACCGGTTTCACTGACGACAACAACGCAACGCCTTCGCCTCATACTAATCATAGAATTTCAAAATCCCCAGAATGGGTCAGAAACTGTCTTGTTTACAATGTTTTGAAAAAATTGATGAACGTTCGGAGTCGGACATTGACAGCAAATTGCGTATACGTAATGTCAATGCAAATCTTTTGGCAGCTCCAGGTGAATATTTAAAAATTATTTGGAATTCTCTGTTGAATTTGCTACCTGTGACAACGACTATGTACACAATTGTGCGCAATTATTATTACCTACTACCTATTATTGATATTGCCATTTTTGTATGCAAATTCATATATTCTTTATTGTAGGCGTATGTGTAAAATTCAAATCGAACTGCCCACAACCTTACTTATATGCAATGTATTCACAATATATCGCATTGTTAAAAGGCATTTAATAATGCAGTAATTTTGAAATAGCTTGAAGCTAAAATTTTATAAAATAATAAACACCTTAAGCTGTCAAAAACATTAAACAGCAGGTCCCAAAAACCACAAGTGTTCAAATATAAATATAGGAATGCATATAAATTTCTATATACGTATGTATGTGTGAATATTTGTTAAAATATCATGAATTCCAGCAAATTATCTGATCAGCCAACCCTTTTGGAAACAATGCGTATGATATTAATCACTTCAGGTATATGAACAACATTGAAATATGGCTCGCCTCCTATACAAATCATGAGGCTCTTTTTATAGCCTGTAAAAATATGCAAGGGGTAGTAAAAATTTAGAAAACTGAAGTAAAAAGGAGAGGGGAGCATCCCTCATTCCTATATAATAACTTGATCAATATCAAGTGATGTATTAATATAGGATAACTCATTGTCGGTAACTTTACTACTGTGCTCTCAAGTCTAAATTTTGAAAATGTTTTATTTTTTCTTAAATTAGGCTCTTTAAAGTTGATTCATAAATGTCTTGGGGTTTTGATTGAAATTCCTAGAAACAATAGATCACAAGTGTGCAGTATATATATTTTGCACAGTTGAATTAAAACAATTTCCAGTGGATGCAAATCAATGTTAATAAAGATGGCGATTCGATTGAAGATGATAATGATAATATTGAACTTGCTCCAGGTCTTATTGCTCACAGATAAATCAATTAAATTGGCCTCATTCGTTACGGTTCTGAATCAAGATTCGACATTGAATACAATGTCGATGACGTATTGCTCTCAGCATAAAAGTAACGCCAACAGATTGTGGTAGCTTCTATTACCAAAGCAACGCCAACGGTCGCTTGCTTGCAAACTGCTTCCCGTACATAATTATTAATAACAGAGAGCCAAAGAAGAAATAGAGAAAGAAAAAGACTATAAGAGAGGGGACTAAACAGCTAGAGAATTAGTGAGCGAATGCCTTGACTAACAGACAAGCGAAAATATCTCAACGAGATTCTGATCAGTACGGTTTAAAGCGTCGCAGAGAACGGTTTCGATTTCGAGTTCGGTCTCGGTTTCAGTTTTGACTTTGCCGTTGGTATTAAAAGTAGCGCTAGTTTCAAAGAATAACAATACAAGAAAAGCTAAAGCGCAGTTTCCGTTAAGTTTTGTGCGTGTGTGCCTGTGTTAAATACGCTAAGATGACCAATTGGTATCGCAGTTATGCGCCGAGCTGGTTACAACGCTGGTTGCCACCACAGCCCCCAGCCCGCCCATTTAATCCCTTTCGCAGTACACGTCCCGGTCCCGACATAGAGAGTAATTAACATACATTTGCAATATTTACACACATACCCACTATATGACCCTATACGACATACGTTTCACAACACAATTAATTATTTTGCTGGTCCCAAAGCGTTCCTCTTCTTATGAGTGTTTAATATATTTTTTTTTCGTCTATGACTTCACTCGCTTTGTTCGAATATATATTTATTTTTGTTAGTGGTTTGACACGTTTTGTGATTTTCGGAATTTCGCGCAAATTTATTTATTTGTATACATAAGCATTTACATACTTTTGATTTGTTGATGGTTTATTGTTGTTTGCAAGCATGATTAATAAATCTATATTTGACTACTTTGACTTCCTAAACTTCCTTATCGCCGTCTAAGTGCCAAAGTAAATTTCACATCCCACCTAGAGACTCAATTACTTTAAAGGTCAAACATTGATTGATATTGAGCATTTTTGATGGAACTCTGAGGTCCAGAGGTGCAGCCATGTGGAAATTGTACAATATTAAAATCCAATTAGTTGGCCTTATACCAAAGGCGACCCTAAATACCATTGAAAACAGAACGGCACCCTTAAAAAATTAAGTGGTTTTAATAGAAAAATAGAAATTTCTATATTCGATAAGTGCATTTTTATATATTCGAACTTTTTGAAAAATATTTAATGTGCCTAAATCAAAAAAACTTGCACTTAGTTCAAAAGCCAAACAAAACATTTATTTAGTCGTTCCAAGTTTTATTTTTGTCATTAGTTTTCATTAAAGTTTATAAATATTAAATGCAACATTTTTGAAAGAAATTTATTTGTAATTTGTAATAAATTGTACAAAAATATTTCCCTTCATTCCATAAATCAATCAGGATGTCATTTTATGGTGAATATGTTTCTAGAAATTAATTGTTTCCATTTTACAATCGTAAATAAGAACACTAAAAGCTTAAGGAAAAAGAGATGAGTAAGTGGGTACTTTAAAAATTTAAGGTGCTGAAATTATAAATTGTACATAGCAAAAGACAAATGTAAAACTCAGCACAAGACCGGAAGAAAATGGAAAGCCTTTACCAAATGTTCAGAGCAAATAACTTGGGCAGTTTTTCAATAAAATTATTTTTATACAAAAATAAGAAAAGTTAAATAAATGGGACATTGTCAGACAGCTGTGCTGATGCCAACAGATCTTAAGCAAATACAAACTATATATGTATACATTTATAAGAGCAATTTTATGTTTGTCTTTAAAAATACTTTTAAAGCATCGGTCTGTTTTTTATAGAATGTGATCAAAAGTTGATCGGGGCATTTAAAAAAGCAAACTGTATTTGCCAAAGGATTGAATATCTGTCTATCAACAAGTGTTGATTTTTTTGTAGCTGCTTCCCAGTATTCGACTTTTGCTGATCATTATAATGATGATGATGCTTTCCGTCAATTTGTGTACCCCTCGACTAGATTGCTTTGTTGTTGTGGGCGTCATAGTGGCAACAGCAGCCGCATTAGCAGCAGCAAATTACGCATACGCCTGATTGTCCACTATGAAAATTAATTGCGTTGGCATTGAACTTTTTGGCCAGTATGCCACAATGTTTGTTTGTTTATGGCCAAATGCGATCATTCAACATGTTCGTTTTGGCTGCAACATTTAATCATGCCAAGCAATCTTTATGCCCAGCTTTATTTTTATGAGATCATCCAAATAACCCGTAGAACGTTGAACGGCGATAAGAGGTATGACTAATGTCGTATTATGTTTTTTATTTCAGATGCCGGCAGCTCGGCGGTGTTAGGTGTTCAACGTGTGGATCTATGCCTAGAGGATAATCACGACGAGCACCACACAAGTCATTTCTATGCCGCATCTGCCAAGCAAGCATTAATTGTGCGTCGTGGTGAACCATTCCGTCTCCGGATACACTTCAGTCGGGATTATAGTCCCAGCAAGGATGCCATCAGCTTTATTTTTAGCGTGGCCGATGATAGCAAACCTAGCCCTGGTCACGGCACACTCATGGCACTCGTGCCGCATGATGGCATTGATTATCTAGGAGATGCTTTGGAATGGGGTGCCGGCATTGAATCCCACGAGGGTCAAACATTGACGGTACTCGTCAAACCGCCAGCCACCTGTCCCGTTACCGAATGGCGTTTGGATATTGATACCAAGCTGTTGGGCGATGGATCTCGGAGCTATCCCTTGCCTCTGCCCATATATGTGCTCTTTAATCCCTGGTGTCCGGACGACCAGGTTTACATGGAGAACCGGGAGCAGCGCAAGGAGTATGTTATGCATGACACAACCCTCATTTGGCGTGGTTCCTACAACCGTCTGCGTCCGTCCGTCTGGAAGATTGGACAATTCGAGCGTCATGTACTTGAGTGCAGTCTCCATCTCCTTGGCACCGTGGGACGCATTTCACCAGCCTATCGTGGTGATCCTGTGCGTGTAGCTCGTGCTCTCTCCGCCCTAGTCAACTCCGTGGACGATGATGGCGTCTTGCTGGGTAATTGGACTGAAGATTTTTCGGGCGGCACAGCGCCCACCAAGTGGACTGGCTCCGCAGAGATTCTGCAGGAATTCCACAAAACTCAGAAACCAGTGAAGTTTGCCCAGTGCTGGAATTTTAGCGGCGTTCTTGCTACAATTTCACGTGCTCTGGGCATCCCAGCTAGAGTCATTACTTGCTACTCCTCAGCCCACGATACACAAGCCTCTCTCACCGTAGATGTGTTCATTGACGCTAACAATAAAAAGCTGGATGCGGAGACAACGGATTCTATTTGGAACTATCATGTATGGAACGAATTGTGGATGCAGCGACCGGATCTGGGAGTTGGCCAGTACGGACCTTATGATGGGTGGCAGGCGGTGGATGCCACACCACAGGAAGCCTCCGATAACATGTACCGTGTGGGTCCAGCCTCAGTATTAGCTGTGAAGCACGGTGAGATTTTGCGACCGTTCGACTGTGGATTTGTTTACTCCGAGGTGAATGCTGATAAACTCTATTGGCGCTACAATGGACCCAGTCAACCATTGAAGCTGCTCCGAAAGGATACCCTGGCCATTGGTCATCTGATTAGCACCAAAGCGGTGCTGAAGTGGGAACGCGAAGACATCACCGACACCTACAAATATGCGGAACGGAGCGAGGAGGAGCGCAGCACCATGTTGAAGGCATTGAAGCAATCTCGTCACGCCTTCAGTCGATACTATCTCAATGATAACTTTAATGAGGTGGAGTTTAGTATGGAGCTCAAGGATGACATCAAGATCGGTGAAAACTTTACGGTTGTACTCAAGGTGACCAACAAGAGCGAGGAGCGTATCCATCAGGCAATTGGTCAGCTCAACTGCGATGCCGTGCTCTACACGGGGATCAATGGCGAGGAGGTTAAGATCATGGGCTTTGAACTTGATCTGAAGCCCAAGACAACAGAATATGTCCGCATGGAGATTACGTTCTTCGAGTACTTCGAGAAACTATCGTCGCAAGCCGCCTTTCAGATATCCGCCGCCTGTCGTGTCAAGGACACGGACTTCGATTACTATGCCCAGGATGATTTTCGAGTGCGTAAGCCCGACATCAAGTTCCAGTTCGGTGACGGTGGATCCGATGTTCATGTTGTGGCACAGCAGGAAATCGATGTGATTGTCCGACTGGTGAATCCACTGCCCATGCCACTACATAAGGGATTGTTTACCATCGAGGGACCTGGCATTGCACAGCCCTTAAAGTTCAAGGTGTGTTTTGCATACAGATTTTCATTATATCTGGTTTTCTCTGAACTATCCAATTTGACATTCAGACTTCTATGAGCCTCATACAAATTCAATTTCTTCGAAATTTAAACCTTAATTTTTTAAAATAAACCACAATAGCATTAACATTAACATTAATAGAGTGACAGACTCTAAAATTTTATCAGGTACTAGGACACTTTTTACGAAAGTAAACATCTCCTTTTAATTATAATATGTTAATCGACCACATATCATAATCAGGAACGCTGAGATCCATCTACTTATGATAAATTATCGACGTATATTCATTTATTATATCCTCATCATTACATTATAGATCGCTGAAATACCTGTCGGAGGAACAGCTGCCGCAACCTTCAAGTATGTGCCACCCTATGCAGGGCGTGGCACGTTGCTGGGCAAGTTTGTTGCCAAAGAGCTGGACGATGTGGATGGCTACAAGCACTACGAGATCGAGTCTAGACCCGAGGATCTATTACAGCCCAATGGCAATCACAGGAGCAGCAATATTATTCGGAGACGCACGGATGTTATACCCTAAACTAATTGAAATCGCAAACAGTTGCACTTCTATGTTTTGTATATTTAGTTTAAGCTTGAGATTAAGTAAATCATTTAAATAATCGTTGTAAAAGTATTTTCAATTGTTGTTGTCCTTAGAAAGTATGTCATCTATGCCGAGTGCGTAACTCGGTTTATTTGCCGTCTTGACCAGGTAAATGCCTCGAGCGTCCCTTGGTACTTGATCACCCATTAGAATCTTTCCACCGGTGCAGTTTTTGCCTTTCATCTGATCCAATGTGGTACAGGGCACGCCATAGAATCCTTTCTCACTGTTTATTGACTCAGCATAGTACTCATAGGAGCGACCATGGCTGCAACCGGCTGCGGTGAAGGAAAGGTTTCGTTTTAATCATTCAAAAAAAGTAAGTGCAGACTAACTGAAAATCTGGGAGAGTTCATTGCATCCCGGCTGAGGTGGTCCACCACCATTGGGATAAAAGTCCACCATGCCAATTGGTTTACGAAAGCCGAGATAACCAGCACAGCTGTGTATGACATCTACAAAGTTGGCATCCGTAACATCCAAATGATTCTCTGGCCCAATGCAATCTTCAAAAGCAGGTCTGGCCGGATCAAGGCCCGTAACTCGACTTACTCGATACTTGGTATAGGATCCGGCATAGCCCATTATATGCGCACCCAAACTGTGGCCAATTAAATGTATTCGCTGCGGATCCGCATCTTTCTCCTCCACCAACAGATCAATCAGTTTGGCCACTGCTCGACCCACTTGAACGGTATATCTTGCGGGCGTTAGATAATATATATTATCAGCCTGATCTCTCCAATTAATCGCAAATACATTCACTTGACCTCGCTGCAAATAGGCTCCTCGTATGGATTGAATAGAGTTGCTCATGGTACTCGATTTCCAGCCGTGCACAAGGATCTTGGTGTCCAGATTGGGATCAAATTTCGCGGCCATTTCCTGCCAAGTATCACGCTTGTAACGCCCACGCTCAAAATCGTTCTCATCGATCCAGAAACCGGAACTGCGCATATCATCGGGAGCGTCACTAACAGAGGAACAGAAAAAAACATAAATTTTAAAATAATAATAGCGTTGATTATGTTACGTTTCCCATATGGACATCAAGCAGAGATCAAAAAAATGCATTAAGCTAAGGTGGAGTAAGCGCGACATTAGGAGACCCTGTACTTTTTGAGTGCAAAGATTGTTTCAATTTCAAAAAATTTCCACAGATGGCGCCACATGAACATTTAGTTGAATATCTTCCGCGATTGTCATCCGATTTGGATGAAATTTGCAGGATAGGTTTGGACTATAGTCTATATTACACATACTAAATCAAGGCACTAGCATCAAAAGTGCGTTTAAAATTCCACTTTGAAATTTTGTATTTTCATTTGCGGGGGCGGAGGGGGGCGTGGCAAAAGTATAAAACAGACTTGTTCAATGCAAGATATAGATGAATATACATGCAAATTTTGTGTCTCTAGTTCTTAAAGTCTCTGAGATCTGTGAACTCAAAAAAGGGACAGACAGACAGACGGACATGACAATATCGACTCGGCTGTTGATGCTGATCAAGAATATATACACTTTATGGGGTCTGCCACGCCTCCTTCTGCCTGTAACGCAAATTTTTTTTCACAAGCGTAACAGACCCGTTTGTACTTTTCTAAAGTACAGGGTCTAAAGACATTATTCACCGTAATTGGCTAACATTTTTATGAAAGTCTAAAGATACATAAAGAGTCTACTTTTGTCAATGAGCAAGAATTTTAATTTTAAAACTTTTCAGATAATAATCGCGAGTTATGGTTACCTGCCGTAATACTCAAATTTTATAAGTTGTGGAAGACTAATTCTATTCTCTGCTGGCGGTTCCACAAGATAGGCGACCTCAGGCTTGCCATCGCCGTTGGGCATGTAGATCCAGGTCTTGTTGTAATCCTCCTGATTAAGTGCCACCTCACCACGTATGCCAACTGCAAGGGGATACAAAAAACGATTAAGAAACTAATATTAAATTTAAAATTTTTCCTAAAACCGGGAAGACTTTACAGAGCAAGAGAACGGGACGGACAACTTGAGCAAGTGCAGCGAATCCTGTAATCAGCCATTGTACAACCACAAAGGTGTTGGACACTTCATTGCGACAAGGATTTATGACATTGCAGATGCAGGCCAGAGCATTCAGTGGCATCTTGAACGGTTGCTAGCTGTGTTGCGACTGATCAGATCAGGTCCAAGAATCTTAGCTCTTTGTTGCCAATGCAAGTCAATTCTTGTGTCACTTATTTGTAATCCTTTTGTGCCCTCTGAAACCGGTTTCGAATGCAGTTCAAGATGAGTAATTAACGCGCTGCATCTGCCTGTGCCACTGGGCTTGGAGCACGTAAATTGATCAGACCCAGAGCAATATATGATCGTTATCGCTCAAATATCTGAAAAGTCGGTCAGGCACTCTCACCTTGCCAAACAACTGACACGCAGAGCCAACGAATCGCAAACTCAACCATTTTCTCCTTTTACTTTTTGATTTTTTCGTCACTTTCCTACAAAAGCTCCACTAAGACTCAAAGACACGACACAAGATTTTTATAGTTAACCTGTGACTGGGCCAGGTGTCAATCAAGACTGTTGGATCCATCAGAAAGTGGACTTGGCTTGAAAACTTGACGCTCATTTGACACTTTACACCTTATCAGTCACAGCGGGAGTTAATTGGGTCTAAATTGTAGAATTGTGAATTCAAGACATGAATAGGTTTTCAGCACAGGTCTCTAAAAAAAGTGACTAAGCTAGGTTCTCTTAAACATTTTAAAACTTTATTTTACCAGACTTCGAACTTGCATAACTTTGTCAAAACCAGACGGATTTTAATGCGGAATGTCATTTTAATCATGATTTAATCTATAAATTGTTTTCAAAATTTTTTTTATTACAATTGTTGCAATGCATAGATAACAGTTGCCCCTTTTAAAAATAATTTACGATTTAAAATTTTGACTTTACTACTTTATTAAGTATTTAATTTTGTGAAATCCTAGAATTTAATTAAATCTTATCACCGTTGGGGATGACCGCTAGCCGCGTCATATTTGTACTTGTTAAAAAGCTCCGTTGGAGCAAGCTCGACAGTAGGAGACCCTGTACTTTTTGAGTGCAAAGCGATCACTGCAGATTGTTTCAATTTCAAAAAATTTCCATAAGTGGCGCCACTACGAAGATATCAGTTGATTTTGCCCGTAACATTGTTAGTTGAATATCTTCCGCGTTTATTATCCGATTTGGATGAAATTTGCAGTATAGGTTTTAACCATAGTCTGTATTATACATATTAAAAATCAATAGCATCAAAGGTGCTCTTGTAATTTGACTTTACTCAAAACAAACTCGTTCAATGCCTCTAGCTCTTATGGTCTCTGAGATCTATGGGAAATAAACCCGTTAAGAAGCTGGCTGGCGTTGGCCAAACCATTGGCGCACGGTTAAACGATGCCGGTTATAATAGGGTATGTATATGAACATCAAACTTTTTATGAATTTTTATAAAATATATTTTGGGCTTGTTCTGTTTTGTTCGCAAGGTCTCCAATGTGCTCGGGCAGTATATTGTGCTTGATCAAAACCAGGGACAGTTTCAAAATTGGATGGGTGAAGTTAGCAATGTTAACTCTTACAAGTGCTTTAGGAGTTCTTGTAGGCAACGTTGCAGCCTCTTTTCTGTAACTTTTGAGTAATTAACTCCATCGAATTGAATAAATATACATTTATAAAAAAAAAACTTTTTTCAGTGTACATTACAGAAGAGGGATCGGAAAGCGATGCCGCAATATCTAAGCGCGCCTTTTCCGTGTTATGAATTTTACTTTTTCTTATTCCTACAAGGCGTAGGGAGACTTGCTAATAATCGTCAATAACACAAAAAATATTTATGTATATCCTATCTTAAAGTTCTATTCAATGTCTAAAATTAAACAAAATTTAAATAGCTTACTATTGAGTATAGTATTACGTTTTCTTGCTGCTGTCGAAGCTTTTAAGAATTTTACAGTTCATATGTATGTATATATAAACGTGTATACATACTCATATTCATATGTACATACATAGTTCCCCGAAATTGTTTGTGAGAATACTTTAAATGCAACAAATGTACCAAAGTACAATATCGATAAAATGAGAAGTTTTCAATATGTCGATATTTTCTTCACTGGGGTTTTTGTCTGGATGCGCAGCTTGGGCAATTTTCATTAGTCTTGTCGCAAAGCTTAAAGATCTTAGTTGGGCAAACGCAAAGCGCTCTCATCTTGGAATAACTAATAACGTCGCAAAAATGTCGAAGAACTACAAATCTTCAAGCACTTCTCAAAAACAAAGAGATTTCATGGAACCTATGGGGAATAAACCCGTTACAAAGCTGGCAGGCGTTGGCGAAACCATTGGTAGTCGTCTAAACGAAGCCGGCTACAGTAAGGTAATTACTTTCGTTCAAACAGTTCGGTTAGCGGATTATGGATTTTAATAAAATAATAGTATTTATTTATTTTAATTTTTCTTCAGGCCTCCAATGTGCTCGGACAGTACTTGAAGCTTGATCAGAACCAGGGCCAATTTCAAAATTGGATGGGTGATGTTAGCAATGCTAATTCAAAGCAATCATCCGATTGTTACAAGTGCCTCAACGATTCGAGCAAGGAGTTCTTGTAAACAACGTTGTAGTCGCTTTCCTGTAACTTTCCAATGGACAACTCTCAAGTTGAATAAATAAACATTCAGTCATTCAAAGACGAAACTTAAAAGCTATTCAGTTTTATTTACAAATATTTTTCACAGATTTCGCTTATTGGAGAGATTTGCAGTTGTGCTTAGTAACTTTATTTTCTCTATTGCTTTTGGGATGTTTGTTATTCCTATGTTTCCTGCTCTTTTGCTACAAGGCGTTGTCATGAAGTGCTGATATCAGTACTTTTAAACAAACATGATTATAATGAAGAAACGAAAATGATTGGAAACGAAATCGCTATCCCTATAGTACCGTTTATTGCAATATCACTCAGTTATTTCACAATATTTTTGGAACACCCAACTGCGTTCTGAATCGTAGGCAAGACAATATAAAAAACTGCATAATAAGTAGTGCGTAGTTGTTTTATTATTTATACCCGTCGATATAGTTATGTCGGTCTGTCGATCTGTTTCTATGCAAACTTGTCTCAGGTTTTAAGCTATCTTGATTAAACTTGGTACAGGTCCGTTTTTTTGCTGCACGCTGTATTATGTAGTCTAAGACTGTCTCACTAAATGCGGTACAACTCGGAATATTTTATCATATAGCTGCCTTAGGAACGATCGGTTCGAAATCAACATTTAGTATAAAGAACTTTTTTATTTTTTAAGATATTTGAAATATACTTTTATATTTTGTAAAGAATTTTATGTGTTATACGTCTGCAAGGATATCCAAACATTGGCATGCTCAAATCATAGTCAAAGATCTATCTATTACTACTATCTCGTCACCCGTTATTGGTGCCTGCAGCTTTCTAATGCTAGGTTCACATTGCCGCCACAGTGTGGCACCTGTGCCTGTTCACATTGGGCGGCACATAAATTGTCTTCCACAGAGCTGTGCTAGCTACTGTGCCAGTCCTCACCGTGAACACTACTACTACTACTAGAGGTTGGAAAAGATCGAATTTTGCTACAATCGATGTTTTCGATTGGCGATGTTAGCCAACATCGATTCCACCGATGTTTTGAACCGAAAAAATCGATAATCGACGTTTTTTAAACAAAATTTAAAACAAAATAACAACTCTTTATTCTTCAAGAATTTACAAAGCAGATCATTTTCGAGATCACAGTTTTGTTTCAATAATAATGAGTATCAAGTATTAAGGAGATCATAGTTTTGGTTTATAAATAATAACGCATTAACGATATGCGGTTTCAGAGCACATCGGCGATCTGACACGACTTGTCCGGCTTTGCTAAACATCCTTTCAGACGATAGGACGTTGCAGGCACGCACATATACTTTTTAGCTATCAACTTTAAAGCTTCTTCGTCAGAATTCTATAACAACAAAAAAATTAATATCAACCAACAGAGTGGTTTTGGCGCGCAGAAAAAATGTAACATATGTACATACATTTATGCACATTGCGCTATCTAAACTCACCTTTTGTCCATTGTTACTTTGTCACTTTCACCTCCACCACAATAGTAAACCACACGTACGAATACTAAACATATAAATTCAATTAAATTTATGGAATTAATAAAAAAAACGCGGTACTTACGCTTTTGTCTGCTACTTTTAGAGAAGGTAAAAAATTTATAGCAAGAATCGATGTTGGGGATCGATGTATCGATATTAACATCGACTCCGAAAATTAGACATCGATAATCAAAATTTCTTTTGATCATCGATACATCGACGATACATCGATGTATCGTCCAACCTCTAGTGGCTTTGCTATTGTTTTCATTTTATTTTTCGTTTGTAAGCAATATTTTTTAAATGTTCATACGCTTGCCATGCTTTCATTATTGAGCACAGTTGCCAGTGCTATTGATGTGGCGCTGATACAACCAATTACGAATAAAATTGATACGATTGCGGCGGCTGTTTATTACTTTTTTGCTATTAGCTGCTTTATAGATCATTGCTTGGTTTCCGGAGCCGGCTTTATCTGGAGATTTCTCTGCGATGGATATCAACTAGCCACGATAGTTTTCAACGAATGCAGACTGTTTTACTTCAGGTCGCGACTCGTTGTCTGTGATGTTTTTGACCACATTTATCATGGCACTGGAGATGTCCTGCAGTTGACACGCAATGCTTCAAAAGGAATTCTCTTATTCTTGAGCAATGGGCTCATTGAACTTGGTAACTTTACACTGTGGATCCTGGTACTCTACATGAACCGTGGCTATGTGTATCTCTATATAAAAATGCTGATCATACAAAAATTCGAGGTTGGCGAGCCTCAATATTCTGATTTTTCGACGATCCGAGCGGATCAATGTGTGGTCTGCATGGAACGAAGAAGAAACATTGTCTTACTTCCTTGTCGGCATCTGTGTATGTGCAAGGAGTGTTCACAGCAGTTAAGTCACTTTGAAGGCGGAAATCGCTGTCCTATTTGTCGGGATTTCATTGAGACCATCATTCCCGTTTATTCATAAAATTTTCTGTAATATTTTTGTATATTTGTTGTGTATATACCCACATTTGCCTGCCACAAGAAGCTTTAAATATTAGTTTTTAGTTAACCAATTAGGATAAAATTGTAATTGTCAACCCAATGATTCAAACTGTTTTTACTTGAAATCAGTGAAAGAATACAATTTGTATATATGTATAAATATATAGAAGTATATGTATGCATATGCTTTGTATAACTGATTTGATCGAAAGGCATATAGAAAAGAACTATATGTAGTAGTTGTCAATTTCGTACAAGGCGGCACAACTTGCTAAAATATTAACAGAGATAGTCTGCGCGTTTATTTGAAAAGTCCACTTACATTTTAAAGAAACTTTTTCAAACAACAATTTCATCGATAACTCTCTAAACGCTTAATGTTATCTGACTATGTCAGAAAATCCTACATGCTCGTTCTGTCTGCCACAGCTAAATCAAATGATCGATATTCCAGGTATTCGGTACCATCGACGTTGTACCAACATTAAAAATTCCAAATAAATAAAAATGCCGCCAACACCACATATTAATCAAGCTTTACCTAAGGTATGTTAATATTTTTATTTGCAATTCTCTTAGCTTAAAGTTTCGAAAATTCGGAAAATTGCGGGATAGTACCAGGTCGATAGTATCGATACCTTAAACACAAGCATTTCATGGTTTCGATGTTACCCGATACTTTTGTCAGTGCTACCCAACACTACTATCGCACTCTTCTTGTGCGTCATATTTTAGAAACGCCGCGAAAAGCTGATTCTGCTATTTCCATTTTTAACGCAACATTTACCACTTTCAACAACAAAATATTTCAAGAAGCTATTAAACATTAACTCAAAATGTCGGGCACAACGCAAAAATACAGGAACTTTGTGGCGGAACCCATGGGAGAGAAGTCGGTAACAGAATTAGCTGGCATTGGGGAGACGCTTGGCGGACGCTTGACCGAGGCTGGTTTTGATAAGGTAAATATGATGACGCCATGTGGAATGCAAATAATCAACGCGTGTTTTTGTTTATTTTTTTTTGCAGGCCTACACTGTGCTCGGCCAGTATTTGGTGCTGAAAAAAGATGAGGAGCTGTTTAAAGAATGGATGAAAGATGTTTGTCATGCAAGCTCGAAGCAAGCATCAGATTGTTATAATTGTCTCAACGATTGGTGCGAGGAATTCTTGTAGACGAATCTCACAGCTTTATGTGGAAAATCTATGGACAAGCAATATGCTCGGACATTAATATTAATTACATAGATATTAACCTCCATAATGTAATAATGTTCTGTCACAATAATATTAGGGTATCATTAAAATGTAAATCAAATGTTAATTGAATTTGAATATATATAAAAAGTAAATTAGCAGTAACTGTCTTCTGCCATGCAAATGTGTTTGCATTTTCTGCAAATATGAGTTAAATAATTTAACAAAAAATTAACTTTTTCACATTCTTTGTTCCTACTTTGATGTGCGATCGCAAATTTCTTGTTTCACTAATGTGTGAGCATCATGAAATCAAGTATCAAGAACATACAAAATCAAGAAAAAGTATTTCGGGACAACGTGAGCAAATTGCCAAAGTGACAATTCTGTACGTGCGTAGTACGCACTTGCGTACCTTGGTACTTGGCGGCAATTAAAAAGAAAATTATTTTATTAAGTAAGAAAACGATTAATTTTTAACAATTCAATGAAATTCGAAAATAGATAAATTCAAGACGACTCTTTTAACATATCTATCGTTTTTTGTAGCCGTTCTGGAGCCTAGCTCCTTCAAATGAGTCCCAATAAATGTGGAAAGTTCATGAAAGTAGAGAACAAAAATTCTACAAAAAACCGATGCAAAATTTCAATGATTTTCTTTCATTTTTTTTTTTTTAAAGTTTTAGATATTTTTTTAGTACGTACTAAATTCTGTGAAATTAGGGCTGTCAGGTGTGCTGGAAAATGGTAAAATTTTGGTGCCATCTCTTGTTTGCTAGCGCCTCTTTTTTAGAACTACCGTCGTGTAAACATCCTATATTAAATTGTTTTAAATGTTTTCAGGCATTTTCTAGTCCTGTATTGAAAATTACCAAAATTAATTAATATTGAGAATCACCAAAAGTTATCAAATTAATTAATTTCATTGTAAGCTAGCGAGAACAATAAATATAAAACCTATTCGTTAGTTCGATAAATTATGGCATCTTTTTTTCTTTAAGTCCAAAAATCGAATACTAATATATCGTGGTAGAGCGATAAAAGATGATGGTTACCGGACTTTAAAAATAATAAAGGTGAATGGAATGAAAGCAGCTGCGTGAAAATCTTAAATACATTTATTAAACAAGCAAGGATTGTGATAAAGTGAAAAGTAAGCGAGGCGGTGTTAGCGCCTGCAAATTGTTGAAATACAAAAAGCATAAGTTATGTGAAATTAAACAAAGTGAAAATGGTACGGCTTTAGAGTGCGTTTGTGTTCGTGTGTTTTTCTTTGTATATAGATTCGTAGAACGAAATAGATATATAAGCAGAACGCTCGCTTTAACGTGTGCGAGCGAGTTAAGCATATGGTGCAGTAACTCTGTTGTTTTAGAGTTCCAGGCCAAACATTCTGTGCGACTAACGGCTGAATCGACTTTTTGTGTGCAATGCGCGACGTTTGCATTAATTATATTAGTAACAAATAGTAAATAGCGCAATAATAACAGTCGTATTAATTGCGTTGCTGTATAAAACGAAAACTCGTCACTCGTCTGCATTTACAATTATTGCCTCCCTGTTTCGCAGAAAAATTCTGTGTGCGTGTGTGTGTGTTTTTTTTTGCGTAAACGTCTCTAACCAAAATCGTAGTCGGAAAAAAACGGTAGCAACAACGTTTCCTTGGAAAAATTTGTAAATAGTAAACAAAATTTTCAAGTAAATGTGAGTAAATAAGGTATTGTTAAGTTGTAAGTGTTCTAAAAGCAGTCTGCCTAAATAGTAGTAATCGTCGTTGTCGTTGTCATTCAAATCAGTGCGATTGGGTGAGTGCGTGCGTGTGTATATGTGTATGTAGTGTGTGACGTTGTTGTATCGTAAAAAGAAAGAGAAGGAGCGCGGAGCGGGGGCGTGTATGCGGTTCCGGTGAAGTGCGAGTGCGAGCATAGCAAGAGAGAGAGAGAGAGAGCGAGTCGGGAGACATAGGCAGCAGTCACTTGAAACCGTATCCTTTTCCTTGTTTGGTGCTCGGAAAATTCAATGACCTCATTTGTCTCACGTCTCCCTTTTTTCTAACTTAACAGGACCAACAGAAACAACATTAAGAGAAAAAAAACAGCACTCGACGGCAAGTTATAAGAACAAGACCAATTATCGTGTCGAACGCCTTCGAGTGAAATCTATCGATCACAAGTATCAAATCCAAAAGCAATAACAACTACAAATACAACAAAAAAAAGTAAGAAAAAGTAGAAGCGAAGTCAGGGCTAATAATAATAACAACAACGGCGACGACAGCAGCATCTGGCAAAGATATAGAAGGAAACCAAACCAATAAACAGGAAGAAGCAGAAAAGCCAACAACGGGCCACAACAACAACAAATGGGAACCAATTCGGGAGCCACCGCTGGCATTAATAATAAGCCTGTAGGCGGCGCAGCTGTTCTTGGCGTTGGTGTTACCAATTCAGCTGTCGGCAACGTGTTATCCAACAGTTTGGGTGGCGGCGTCGGTCTCAGCATCAGCGGTTTAGGCGCTGGCGGTCAGAACGCCAATGTTGTTGGCAGCATAGTCTCCGGCATGGGTGGCGGTGGCAATAATGGCAGTGACGATGGTGGCAACAATGGCATGGGCGGTGGACCTGGCGGTGGACCCAATAACCAGCAAGCTACCACGCCCCAATACACAATTCCGGGCATATTGCATTTTATACAACACGAATGGTCCCGCTTCGAATTGGAGCGCTCACAATGGGACGTCGACAGGGCCGAATTGCAGGTGAGTTCAATAATACTTTTGTAAGTGGGTCCTTAACGCTCACTTTCCATTTCAATGGGTTTTTTCATACCAAGGAAATAAGTTTAGCGAAGCGAAAGCATATAATTTGTTTTGTAATCAGCTTCATGCTCTGTTTGGCTCAGCTTGCAGCAGTTTTTAAAATGTAATCGCTGAGTAAATTTAGCCACATTAATCTGCATAGCAGTTGAGTTCAGCTTCGCTATTTTATCAGACATGATTCAATTTTGATCAAACGCATACGAGAAAATGCTAAGAAAATTTGAATTTGTATGTTTGTTGATTTTTATTTATGTGCCTAAGAAATTCGTATTTTAGAGACAGACTTGGAAGTTTAACTACTGATCCTTACAACAACAAAAAATTGCCTTCGCAATCTTCCTTCGCTTTCACCAAAAGATACACATGTTAACTTGTTATCGTTATCGATAATACACTGCTATTATTGATGCATTCACTCTTTGTCCCGTTACGCTCTGAAAAACAAGTGACATTCAAAACGTCACTACAATGGAAACAAGTTGGCGACGCTGACGCTGCGTTTTTACCTGTGCCACACATATTTGGCGCAATATATATATATATTTATATGAACCTGTTCGCCTTGTTTGTGTTTTTTACCAAAAACAAAAAGTAAAAGAATAAAAAAGAAGTAGAGAGTGGGTAGTGACTGACTAGACGACGAACCCCCCTTCTTAGCCATCAATGTCTGCACTGGACGCCATTTTACCGCTTTCGCGAATGTTTGTTTGTGTATACGTATACAAGTGTATGTACTTGTATGTACTTGTGGATATATCTAATTTACATGCATGTATATTGTGTGTCGTGTGGCAGGCCCTAGCTCCACCACACACTCTGCGTGTGTCTATTTTTGTCTTGCGGCTCTGTTTGTGTGTCAGTGTCAGTGCTGCATATGCAACGTCCTTGTGTTTGTGCCGGGGCTGGTTCATTGTACAATCTTCCTACTCTCTGTTTGCGCTTCTTCATCCGCTGCTGCTGCTGCGAATGTTATTGCTATTGAAATCGATGGGAAATGTTGTCGGGCCAGCTGTTAATTAGTCAATTTGTTTTGCATTTAACGTTTGACGATTGGTTGATTCGAAGATGGTAGAAATTAGAAAATAAAATTTTTAAGTGGTATCTGTCATTTCCCATTCTCTTGCGTTTTAATTCACACTATTCCATTCCTACCTTTCTTACTCTGTCGGCAATGTTTTTTCAATGACCTAAAGCAATTTAATTAGTAAATTGTTTTGTACCTACAAATGACTGTTGCTCAGTTATTTGTATACTTTATACTAAAACCCGCAGAAACAAAAATGCATACATATAAATAAATATTATGCGCCACCGGCAACCCACCCCCTCAAATTCCATCATACTGAACTCAGTCATCGTCGTCATCATTATCATCATCATTGCATGTTGTTGGGTAATTTGAAATTTAGCTTGGCATAAAAATAAAGCAAACTCATTGCGATTCTCTTTAGCTGCCGTGGACTCCGTCCGTGGCCATAATGTGGAAAGTGTGCCCTTTTGTCGCTTTTTTCAGCAGCTCTTCAAAAATATATGTAATAGCACGCGAACAGAGCTCTAACATTTTTCTGTTCTGGTAATGCGTACTTTAATTAGCGAATAACACTAAATGAAATGCCATTGCACGTTAATTCAAATGCAGAACATGTTTCCATTAACAGCACCAATAGAATAACAGAAACAAAAAGAACAACGAAAACAGCAGCAGTACCTGACAAAGAATAGAAACAAATTGAGAATAAAATCAAATAGCGGCATAGTTTACCCATTGCGTACACTCTCTATTTTCCTCTCTCTCTCACTCTGATTTCTGCTTCCTCTCCTGGGTTGTGCGCGCTCTGCCTGTTAAATTGTTATTGTTATTTGTTTGGGGCGCTCGCTCATTGAGAGCAGGACAATTGGGTGTGGGTTGACTGCTTCCCCCCGCCGACCATTGAGTGAGTTTGCGGAACATAGAATTGTGTGCATAACCTGCATATTGCTCTTTCAACTGATGAATTTTCATGGTTTTCTTTATTGGGGTGATTGAGGGGGGGAGGTAAGGCGGTGAGTTATGAATGTGAGGAGTGTTGCATCTCGTTACGCAGATATAGCGGTAAATGTTGCTGATTTTGCTCCGACTCTTTTATCTCTCTCCCTTTAAGTCTTTGATATTCATACAATTAGTTGAGCAAGTCTGTAATTATGTATTACAATTAATTGAATTTAATTGTTTTTCGTTTGCCGGCGCAGCAGAGCGTTAATTATGAGTCCGACACAGCGTCGCGCCAAACGCAGCAATTGGATTGCAACGATACAGACGCACACACTCACATATATACCCATATATGTATGTATATATATATGCATACACACATACACACACATGACGAGCATATGAAAGCTGTTCAAGTGCTGCATTAATGATAATTGATTATACCCTGTAGCTTGGCACACGGAGTATATATTTAATAAATATTTGATTTCCAAATTTTCGATTAAATCGAGCCCCAATCGCAAAAAAACCGCTCACAAATTTTCTTTAGCATCATAATAATCTAATCAAAATGCAAATTTTAATAAAACTGTTTATTCATTCCAAAATAAGATAAGAAATATGTATAAGAAAAAAAAAAAATAATTTCAATAAAATATCTTATATTTTTGATATAAATGACGACATTTCTAATTTTTTAAGTAAACGTTATCTTTTATTCGATATTTGTCGATACTATTTCAATGTTAACCCAATCCTATTGTAAACATTTAGCTAATCGTCCCCTGTTTCTTATTATGCTTTCAGGCACGTATTGCAATGCTGCTGGGCGAACGAAAATGTTTGGAGAGCCTCAAATCTGATCTGACGCGGCGCATAAAGATGCTGGAATATGCGTTGCGTCAGGAGCGAGCGAAATTCTATCGATTAAAATACGGTACCGATCCGCCGCAACTGAACGAGTTTAAGCCCTCGTCCAATGACGATGGTGGCCTGGGTGGAGATGTGGCCACCGATTCTGAAGTGCCCTATAGCTCAGTGTCAAACACCACGTGGCGACAGGGCAGGCAAATGTTGCGCCAATATCTGGCCGAGATTGGATACACAGACAACATCATTGATGTGCGTTCAAATCGTGTACGCTCGATTCTTGGCCTCAATAATAACGCAGATCATGATGGTGGTGGCGGCATCGTCAGCGGTGGCGGTGAGAATCTCAGTCCAAATATTAATGGCAATGAGAGCAATAAACGTGCCTCAGAATCTGAAGGTAAGTCATTGTACACCCTCTTCCCCCCTGTTGAAGATTTGAATAATTTGCTCACATTAGGCCGTCATACTCCCGCTAAAAAAGTGCAACAATCAAACGATGCCATCATATTGGACACGGAGGCGGCAGTTATGGCCAATTTTGAGTTCCTTGGGCCAACGGAGATGTCCGACGATGATGAGATATCTGATGATCTGGAAATGGTTGCCACCGACAATGAAGATTCAGACGTTAAAATGGCAATACGGCCTAAATCTGGCAAAGATATGCTGACCGAAGGTAATGCCAAAGCGTTCCATCTAATGTAATTTTTGTTGGAACATTTGTAGCACATCCATGGTGCATTTCCCCTATCCACCACAACACACAACATCTTTAATTGCCCTCCCGCCTGCCTCACGTAGTGTAAATTTATATTTTCATTTGCTAATTCCAGCCCTAAAAAAGGCCGCTAGCTTATTCATCCATCCCAATCCCAAAAAATAACAATCATTACCTCGAGAATGCTGCATTTTTTGGCTTAAGCTTTTCGATTTATGTTTCTTTCGCTTCTCTCTTCTTGCTGTGATGCAATCATCATCATCTTTGCGTAGATCTTGAGGCCGAGGTGGGAGAGCAGATCTTGAACGATATGAATCTTATGACCGAAGGTGCCTTACTAACCAAATTTCAAACAAATTGTCAATCTGAAAACCTATCGAGAGCATTTCCATATTCAAATACATTAAAACAACGATCTATTTATAATTAAATACAAGGATCGAAAAATTATCGGAATGAGAGTATATTAAATACATTATTATTTTTGATTCAATTATATTAACACTTATATTTTATCAACTCTTATTATATTAACTATTCATATACCTGTTTGAAAAGATGTTTTTTTTATTAAATTTCTTTAAACCTGTTCCAGTCTTCACTTCTGCTCTAATTTAGTTTGGACTAGATTTTGCTGATCAACATTTTGGTAAAAATGTTAAATTTTACTATTAAACAGACTGCTACTTGTGGAGAAATTTAATCTAGTTTTAAATAACAACTTTAATATACAAATTTAATGAGAGTTAAAATACAATTATATATAATTACTAAACAAAAGATGGAAGACTATGTATTTAATTATTTTATTTTAGGTTTTATTTATAAATGCATCGATAAAAATTACACTAAAATAAGAATCATTTCATAGCCCCTGATTAATATATTATATACTCTCGATGGTTTCACAGAAGACTTTCCAAATTAAAAGTGTTTTATCTTCATTTTGAAATACGATGTGTACTAACGATTTTCTTTCCTTCTTTCACAGAGGTGGACGGCTCCCTGGGATTGGGTGAGCTGGCGCAGCTGACGGTCAATAATGAATCAGACGGTGCATATGATGCGAATGCCAAGGATGGCACTGGAGGCAGTGCTGGAGGAGCTGGTTATCGCAAGACCTGGAATGCCAAGTACACACTGCGATCGCATTTTGATGGCGTGCGTTCGCTGATTTTCCATCCGGAGGAGCCCGTGCTAATCACCGCCTCCGAAGATAATACGCTCAAGCTGTGGAATCTACAGAAGACGGTACAAGCCAAAAAGTCCGCTAGTCTTGATGTGGAACCGCTGTATACGTTCCGCGCGCACACTGGACCAGTGCTTTGTCTGGGCATGTCCTCCAGCGGTGAGACATGCTACTCTGGTGGACTGGATGGTAACATCGAATGCTGGCAATTACCATCACCCAATATTGATCCATACGACTGTTACGATCCCAATGTACACTCTGGCACGCTGGAGGGTCATACGGACGCCGTGTGGGGTCTGACCACCATGCAGAATAACATTGTGTCATGCTCGGCGGACGGGACTGTTAAGCTATGGTCACCATATACCAAGGAGCCGCTGCTGCGCACCTATACGGCTGCGGAGGCCGAGGGCGGGCCCTCATCCGTGGATTTTGTGCGCAACGAGGTTGATCACATTGTGGTTGCCTATAATAGTGCACATTGCATCATCTATGATACAGAGACGGGCAAGCAGGTGATTAAACTGGAGGCAGCACAAGAGATGTCTGGCAATACGGGGAAGTTTATCAATAAGGTCGTCTCGCATCCAACACTGCCCATAACTATAACGGCGCACGAGGATCGTCACATTCGCTTCTGGGATAATACATCTGGTACATTGGTGCATTCGATGGTTGCACATTTGGAACCAGTCACATCACTGGCCGTTGATGCACACGGTCTGTATTTGCTATCCGGCTCACATGACTGTTCCATACGTCTGTGGAATCTGGACAATAAAACGTGTGTGCAGGAGATTACCGCACACCGTAAAAAGTTCGATGAAAGCATATTCGATGTGGCATTCCACGCCACCAAGCCCTATATAGCCAGCGCCGGAGCCGATGGTCTAGCCAAGGTGTTTGTTTAAGTTGAAGATCAACAAACAGATAGACAGACAGTCAGATACAGATACAGAGACAGACAGGCAGACAACTAGAGTCAGCCAATGTTGCAGCAGTTCCCAGCTAAGCGATTACGAGTTCGAGTTAAATAATTATACATACATATAAATACACTTATATATATACATATATTATACATTTAAATCTAATTATACATTATACAAGAGATGAACAACAAACAAATTATGAAAACCAGGACGCAAAAAACACATTGCTATATTAAAAGGGAATATTCGCCCAAAAAAATAAAATTCACATAATTATGACATTTTGAGCGCAAATTGAGTCGTTGTATCGACAACATTAGACAGATGCAAAGCATGACCCATATACTCCAGATCAATATATAAATATATATAAGTGCAACATAAACACACGCATATATATACACGTATATGTTAACAAATAACAAGAAAAGTTCTTAATCCTGTAGCGCTTTTGCAGCTGCAAGTTTAACAACTTTAATTCAAGTAGATGATGATGATGATTGCCAATCAATAACAATTTAGATTTAATTTAAACCAAACCTGCAGAGCGATTGCGCTAATGCTTTCCTGTACATTTTATATGCTTATATATACATATTTACCCCCCTCACGCCCATGGCTAACTTTAATGATGACGATTAATGTACGTACCTTTTTGTAATTGGACACTCGCTGTGCAGGTTCGTTTAAAAGTTTTTTTCTGCATTTCTTTTAAATCCAGAGACAAGGTTGAAACTGAAATGTTGAGGCTGTGTTTCTGGTGATGGAAAGAACACTACTCATCTAACAAACGTTTTACGTAATGATTAATAGACGATCAAATTTTGTAGTCTTAAGGCATATGTCGGATATTTACATATATATATTGTGCATAACTCATCCCCCTTCCCCAGATAATAACGCAAAGAGCGTGCGAGTTGTAAATTAACATTAGGAAACGACGACGATAATGATAATTGATACTGATGATAATGAGTTTTAATTCTTTAAAGAGATCGATAGTAGGAATCCGAGGTGTGGAACAAAAATTATATTAGTTAAAAAAAAAAAAACTACAATTACAAGAATCACACACACATGGAAAAACTTTATTAAACACTAAGTGAAAAGTAAAAGCTTCTATTTCTATTATTTTTCATGCAAAAAGAGTACGCAATGCTTGGGACAGAGATCGAGATATACAGATCCAGATGATATAAATAACGATGCCGTTGAGCTATAACTGTATGCTAAGCTATTTATTTAATTTATGCCTAGTATTAAACATAAACATAACGTAATGAAGGTTAAAAAAAGGAGCCAACCGCTGATCCAATGGATTTCGTACATTTGTAGTTGAATAAAAAATTACAAATATATATATGTATATACTCGTATATACATATATATATATATGAATATGTTTAGAATCGCTTAACGATTTATTAATTGTAATCATATAAAACGTTAAAAGTGGAAGTGAATGCCGAGCAACTCAATATTAGTTATAGTATTACAAATTATTATTACAAAAGCGTTGCGTTTCATAAGATAAAAACTGGAATGCGATACAAAAAAGGAATACAAAATCCAAGTTGATATTCGATAAACAATTAAAAAGAAAAACCACAACAAAATAAAGAGATAGCGATTCAAATAAAAGAAAACAAATCCTTTACTACCTATACATTAATTATGTGTATTTTAATTTGTACTTTAGTTGTTACAAATGAACATGCGATATCATATATAAATATACACCCACACACTGAAACATGTAGATCTATATGACAATTTCGATAATGATAAAAAATAAAAAAATACTAACGATGGTAAATTATACACACAAAACAGATAGCAGAGTGATGCGCATATACATACATACAAAAACAAACATTAATACATAAATCTATTGATTTTTAATTTTAATTGTACATTTTTGATTTTTTTATTATCATGTATTTTTATTTAAAATAAAGTTTTACAAAATGAAACAGTGTCGTCACATTTGGCCTTGAGATTTTTAACACCAAGACACTCCAATTCACTTGAGACAAGAAAACAAGTAAATATGAAAACAAATGAAATATTTGAAACGTTGTAGACAAGCGGGTTCTTGTTTGCAACGATCCAATTTCTACTGAATTAAATCTGAATCAGAATCAAAAGCCTGTTAAACCAAGCCTTTGTTGGTATTTCATTTAGAGAGATTTCGCTGCTGGCAGCATTTTCATTTAACTTGATACAAGAGACAAGGTCAATCAATAAAGTTGCACTGCATGATTTTTATTTTTGTACCGTTCGAAAATCCACTGCCATATTTTCAACAAAAGCCACAACAAAAGCAGCAACTCAAATGCGTCTCGTTCTAAAAGGAAAGAATACAAAAGAAATACGATTTGTATACACGTGTGTCTATATTTGATTATTTTTACGCAATCGACATGCAGCATAAAAACAAAACAAAGAAGCGCACAAGATTAAAATCTTATTCGACAGACGAGTAAATATAATTCGGCGCATTATTAAATAAATAACATTAAGTCGTAAAACGTTCATTGTAGATTTGAGCATATAGGAAAGATCCCAGTCCCCAGCACATAAGTTTATACATATAGAAATTTAAAACGAAATTCATGCATATTAACTGAAATAAAATTAAATGGAAAAAGCTAAAGAAAACAAAATATATACATACTTTTATAATAAATCGAAAAACGTACATAATACTTCAACAACAAACAACCAAAATAACATAAAGAACTCCACACAATTCATGTTAAGATATGATAAAACCGAATAAATAAATCATTTAAAAACAGAAAATTCGTTACTTTGAACAACTTTTCTTACAGCACTTTTTGTGTCCTTACAACACTGGACACGGTGACTTTCGATATGTTGATTTATCGTCATCGAAGTCCAATTGGAGATTTTTATAAACTTATTGTTCGACTAAAATCTTAAAAGAACAACAATGGAAGCAAGTTCAACGTTCAAAGGAGATGTGGATAAAACACAGATACCACCGCTAAATCAAAAACGAATACTTGCTTTTGTTAATCATTTTTTGATCAGCACATGCACTTTTCTCAATGAATTCGCATTGAACTGTGAAACAAAATTCGTCCAGTTAGAACGTCAACTGCAAAGAACCGAAGCTGCCTTAATTATTCTGGAGGCGAAGCTTGCTTCAATTCCCATAGACACGGAAGTAGACACTGCCAAAAGCTCACCTCTGCCGACAAGCGCTCTTGAGGAGAACGACTCTCCAGCAGAGGAAGTTACACCAGATGAGGTTGAGCTCCCAAAAGGGGCGCGTGCCTGTGAAGATATGCGATATAAAAAGTTCTTTAAAATGCTTCATGTGGGCGTGCCTGCGCCCGCGGTAAAGCAGAAAATGCTATCAGAGGGTCTAGAACCGCAAGTACTAGAGTAAGTTAATAGTAACATTAAATGCTTAAAAGCTTTGCTAATTACAACTCTAATTCCAGCAAACCAGATTCAATCTTAGAGGATGGTGTGATCGAGTAAATAAGGTCTGTGACAGCAGCCCTTTATTGTGATATAGCGTTCAGTGTGATTGCTACCAATTTTAAATTAAACACATTTGCTTAAATTTACGTCTACAAATTTGTTTTATTTTCCACTTATTAAACAGCCTTTAATCGGCATGAAAAAGCAGTCGATGAAAACAACTTAAAAACACTTCATTATAGAAAAGAGCGGGATGGTTCCGGGATCGACAGCTTAGAACTGAATCATCTGTCCCTTGCGCTTCTTGTCGCCTCCCAACTCGAAGTGCTTGCAACGCTTCAGAGGTGTTTGCTTGCGGTACTTGCATTCGGTGCACTCCATACGCAGTACAATTTTCTTGGTGGTCTTAGCCTACAAAAACAAGAAAATAAATCGTGTTAGAAACGGTAAAAAAATTCACATAAACTGTGTAGTGAAAAGAATATTTATATTTATATAATTTGTTTGAAACTGCTGGCTCTGGATCACCAAGATTATGGCTGAACCGCTACCTTAACAGGCCGCACCGAGACAGTTGCAATATTACTTTGGCAACATTTTGTTCCCACCAAAAAGCCGAATGCTTAAGCAAGGCAATTTAGTTCTACTAAGTGCCATATTGGTACATTGTTTCTTATATATGTATGTAGATTTGTATGAAGCTGGCGGTTTAGGTACACCATTAAAAAGGTTAAAACTCAGCCCTTACTTAAGGCGCCACCAAAAGTAAAAATTACTAGCACACTTTTCCTCACCAAAATGCCAGAATAAACAATGACATCTAGGCGTATTTGTGTGCAAATTGCAACTGTTGCTCACCTTCTTCCTAAAGATGGGCTTGGTTTGACCACCGAAACCCTGCTGTTTCCTGTCGTAACGTCTCCTGCCCTGAGCGCCCTTGCGCTCCTTGGACTTCTTGTACTGCGTCACCTTGTGCAGCTTGTGGCACTTGCACTTTTTGCACAGAGTGCGACGTTGTTTAGGTACATTCACCTGAAAGCATAAAAGTACTCATTAGTTATTTCCAATAAACAAATGTAGTACACAGAATCCACACAGAAACACGAAAATTTGCTAATCAAATAGAATGCATTTAAAGTACGCACATTCGTGGAATATTGTTTTTAAAACACAATCAACCCTTCACGTTGCTAAATTCTGATAATTTAACTACATTTCAATAATTATAAACGCGGATGCTTTACGATTTTTTCAAAGGCCAATCGCAACACCTACCATCTTGATTAGGAAAGAGACCCAAAAAGACGGAATTAGAGATGGTCAAAATGTACGTGCCCGATAGGCCAAGGGCTGCAAATGGTCTACAGATATTTTCTTATCGATAATTGTCATTTACTAGGCGGTCGATAACGATGGTTGTGGCCCATCACTAGTAGTGGTGGACAGCTATCGATAGTCAGCGCCATCGACAGTCGACGATAGTGCTATTGATAGTCCACTATAAGGTATGTTTCATGTTTATAACGCCACCTATATTTTTGCTTTATTGCTGAACTGTACATTTTTCGCGACTACGATGTACTAATGAAATATCTGTTTGGATGCAACAACAATGCACACAAAGTTTGGACTTTGTTCAGACAACGGTTCTTTTGCTTTTGAGAGAAATATATTTTTAGCCTGTTTCACATTCATAACGCCACTTGCTTTAAATGAGTTTTGTGAGTGCAAGTGGAAGGTTCTTAATTATTTGGTTGATGCTTTTGACAAATATTAGAATAAATTAGCTATGCCGCGTGGAAAAAGCTTAACAGAATTAGAAAAAGGAAAAATAATCGCATATAAAGAAGAAGGATGCAGTGGAAGGGAGATAGCGCGTAAGCTGGGCAGGAGCCATCGTCTAATTCACAATTTTTTGAGGGATCCGGAATCTTATGGAACCCATAAGCGCAGAGGAGGGCCATCAATACTCAATAGCCGAGATAAGAGGAAAATAATTAATAAGGCCAGCAATTCCACACGGAGTTTGCGTGACCTACAGGGAGTTGTGGATAAAAATGTCAGTCGCACCACCGTTTGGAGGACACTAAAATGTTCTAATATCATAAAAAATGAAATGATGAGATGTGTTCCAGCATTAAAAGCTGAACACAAACTGGCCCGTATGGATTACGGGCGCAGAAACATGAACACCAATTGGTCAAATGTAAGCTAAATGAGGTTGGCAAGCGATTTGTTTTTATTTATAACATAAAAATTCTTAGGTGATTTTCTCTGATGAAAAAAAGTGGAACCTAGATGGTCCTGACGGTTTTCGACGACACGACTTGAGGAAAGAGCCGCAGTATTTTTCTAAACGGAATTTTGGAGGAGGAAACGCGATGGTGTGGGGAGCATTTTCGGCAGCAGGACGCCTAAAGATGCAGTTTGTATCCTCCAGGATGAAGAGTGCAGACTACATCCAAGTCTTGGAAACCAGTCTCATCCCATTTTTGGAAGAAAATGGTGACAGAGACTGGATTTTTCAACAAGACAAGGCCGCAATCCATGTAAGCAGAGAGACCAAAGCCTGGTGTTCCTCCAACGGAGTAACTCTCATGGACTGGCCGGCAAGATCACCGAATCTAAATCCGATAGAGAACCTATGGGGGATCTTAGTACGTAAGGTGTACAGGAATAATCGCCAGTTTGAAACTGTGGCAGAGCTGAAAACAGCGATTGAGGCGGCATGGATGGAAGTTGAGCCGGAAACAATAAAAAACTTAATTTCTAGTATGCCGAATCGAATTTTTCAGCTAATATCTAAACATGGTAATCAAATTTAGTAAATTCATTTTGGAAAAATTAATAAATACTTAGAACTAACAGAAAAAAACTCATTTAAAGCATTTAAAGTGTCGTTATAACTGTGAAACAGGCTAAAAATAGATTTCTCTCAAAAGCAAAAGAACCGTTATCTGAACAAAGTCCAAACTTTGTGTGCATTATTGTTGCATCCAAACAGATATTTCATTAGTACATCGTAGTCTCGAAAAATGTACAGTTACAGCAATAAAGCAAAAATATAGGTGGCGTATAAACATGAAACATACCTTAGTCCTAGCCATATAAATATACATATTTGTATTTTTGAAAGAAAATAATATAATAATTCATTGGATTTTAATGATTTTTAATCCAAAAGTTTTGGTTCTAAAATAAAAGTATGTTAACGTTTTGATCCTTCAATCTGGTCCGTCTATCAGAAACTATTTGGCCCGCTTTGCTAAATGCTCGTTCCGATTCAACGAATGTTGCGGAGATGCACAAATATTTAAAGAACATGACTTTTAATAAGGGAAAAGCCGTTTGGTTCACCTGAAATATAATTTAATATAAATACATATTTTTGAGCATTTATAATTCGTTGCTTATGCTTACCTTAATCCATAGGAGAGGATCCATGTCTTTAACGACAACAGCTCTTTAAAGATATTGCCGTTTAATTATTATTCCATCTGATCGCGCGTTTCCATGTTTACTAACTGGTCTTTCATTCAAAAAATCAAATAGTGGGTCCTAAATGGGATTTCTCTCAATGACAAATTTACTACTGGTCGCCATCCTTGTAACTGTCCGTTGCTCACATGTTGAAAGACGTTTATGCATAGATTCTAACAAAATAGTTTGCATATTTCTTTCTTGGGACGTTTGCAATTCTGGTAACAGCTTATCCACGTGATGGTATAGCCCATATGGCATAGGTATTATTAGAGAAAGCGTCACATACTTTTCACCAAAAATTTTTTCACTTGCCTTTTGAAAAAAAAACCCAATATTTTTTCTGTGCCTGTCAATATAATGATAGCGGTGCTTTTGTTGTTGACAATAATACTGTAGCGATGGCGTCATTTGTTGCTAAAATACGTTGAATCATGAAGTAAAAACTATTCCACCCTATTTCACCCGCTATGGTGCTTTGCTTGAAAAATCTTACAATTGTCTTACACTTTATAAACAAAGCTATTACTGATTCGTTCTCGTCGCTTTTTAAGCCATCTTGAACTACCAGATTCACGGTATGCGCAAAACATGGTAGATTGCGTATTTTTATATTTGCTGCTTGTAGATGCAATGTTGTCGGTATCTGCAGCAGCTGAAGTGTTGGAATCTGCCAAATGAACTTCCAAACCAGGGTGCAAATTGGACGTATTGCCGCTTGTCTTATATTCCTTACTGCTAATCACTTAGCAAATTTGTTGTCGTCTGACCTCTTAAAATATTTCAAGACTTGGGATATTTTGCTTTTTATTCTTTGTATTTGCCTCTTGGTCGAGGATTTTTCGGAGTCCGTGCTGCTGCAATCGCACACCTCCTTCCAGCGCTCTCTGAGCTCACACTCAGTGCGGGGGAACTCCGCCGCTTACCTTGAATTGGACACAAAGTTTATCAAATTACTTAAAATGTACTTTAATAGTACGAAATATACCTTTTTGAAGGAAGCGGTCCATTGCTTTGCATCAGTTTTAACACGAATTATGAACTTTCTCACTTCAATTTTTGTTTTTTGTACAGACGCTACAAAAAACACGCAAATTTAATTTTTTGTGATGTGAAAACCAAACTATCGATAGTACTTCGAGCTCTATCGCAAGGGTCTGGCTGCTATCGATGGCAGCTCGATAGCGCTCAACCATCGATAATGCTATCAAAAGTTCTCCACCTCTAATCACTAGTTAGTAAAATTAAACAAAAAAATTCCGCACCAAAATATTCCGCTGGAAAATAAATAAATAAATAAATAATAAATAACAAATAAATAAATTCCCTGGTGGCCTTGTTGTGCCCAAGTTGAGTGCAATGAAAAAAGGCTGGAAAACATGCAGAACCAGAATTGCAGCCGGATAAATACAATAATACTAACGGAACTGACGACCGTCGTAGTGATATCGCAATTTGCATAAAAATGAGATTTGGCTACGAAGGCGAGACTATAATTAAAATGCAAAGAATGTACGCATTGCTGCCAACCTTGACATTTTGGATTATCACTTTACAATTGGCGATACAATCTGAGCAGTTGCACATAACAGCCCCATGCGATCGGAGTCGCAAAGTTTTTACCGAACCCTACGGCGAGATTAGCGATGGTCCATCCGGCTATAACTACACCCAGGATTCGCACTGCGAATGGTTGATAAAAGCGAAAAATGACAGTCAATTCATTACACTAACATTCCATAGCATGGGCACCGAGTGCTCCTATGACTATATTTATGTATACGATGGCGACTCCTTTAATTCAACGCTGCTGGGCAGCTTCAGTGGACGTACGCAACCTCAGAGATTGGTTGCACGCAGTGGAAGTGTGAGTGACACTTAGAGATCGATCTTACTCAGTTTTCTGTCCCATCATGACTCCTCATTTTTGTATTTTTTATTTTTTTTAATTGATCTAAACTTACCTTCTCGAATAACTCGCAACTTTAATCCTTTATCTCTTCAACTCTGTACTGGGAATTTCATGAACCTTTTCCTATCCTGTGTACAATACAATAGATCTAACAACTAATTTTAATGTATTCTTGGTATTATTGCGTATTATTATTATTTATTTAACTTTGTGTCTAATTGTCTTCTTATGTTTTCTGTTAATATTGGTATAAGTAAAATAATTAATTACACTGTTGACAATAGCGATAATAATAATCTCTTTTTGTCTTACAGATGCTTATACTCATGTACAGCGATACAAACTATGTGTTGGATGGTTTTCGTGCTTCCTATTACATATCAAACTGCCTGAACAATTGTCACAATCATGGCAAGTGTGTTGGCCATCAGTGTGTCTGCCATGGCGAGTGGGTGGGGCCCGATTGTGAAGACGAGGCATGTCCCCAGAAATGTGGCGAGCAGCAAGGGCGTGGCAAATGCCAGAAAAGCATTTGTCATTGCTCAAATGGCTACAGTGGTCGACTGTGTGATCTTAGCGATAATCCACCAGGCAGTAGTTGGCGATGGCTTGCCACCGATGCCGAGGGAATGACACCACGAGCCGCACACACTGCCGTCTACATGGAGGATGAGGACTCGCTTTTTGTGTTTGGCGGTTATGATCTTAACAATGTCATTAGCACACTGCAGGTCTATCGCTTTAGTACGAGTCAATGGGAGGATGAATGGGGCATACCACTGCAGAGTCGTCGTCACTTTTATCATCCGCATAAAATAGATCATACACTGCTTAAGGCAGTGCTGCAGCACAAGAATGAGGATGAGGCCAAGCTCTGGGGGTTGACAAGTGATGTGAGCTTCTTTCGTAATATACTCTACACGCTGGCTGAATCGAATTTGCATCAACGACGTACACGATCTTCGCTGCCATTGACCACAGTGAATGCAAATTCAACAGATGAAGAGCTATCTGAATATCTGGAGGATATACTCGAAGAGGTGACGGATCACAAGCCTCACGGACGTTATGGCCATGCTGCGGATCGTGTTCCTGGCGGTTTTGTTATCTATGGTGGCAAGCATGCTAATGGCAGCTTTTACAACGATCTCTGGCAATACAATAATACGGAAAACGGTGGCAAATGGAAGCAGATGGCTATGAGATCAAAGTTAAAACCTCCTGCTCTTGCTCGTCACACTCTCACAACGGCTGCCGATCATTTGTATTTGTTTGGCGGCAGCGTGGAGACGGGAGAATTCTCTTCAAGCATTTATCGCATTCGGTTGCCACTCAGCGAGGATTCCCAGTGGCAGCTGTTGCAGCCGCGAGGTGGAAAAACACTTGACGTACGCCTTGCGGCACACTCAACAGTTTATTATAGTGCAACGAATTCCTTGATTATCTTTGGCGGTATTATGACCAGTTTGGCACGATTCTCCAAGCTATCAGATCGCATTTTCGCCTTTCAAATGGATCAACTACACTGGACTGAAATACTGTATCCACGAACCGCTCTTCGGGATACAAACATTCCACGTGAACGCGCTTTTCATACGGCCACAATATCCGGAAATTATATGATTGTCTTTGGCGGATACACACATCGTCATAACAAGGATGAGATCTGCTATGATAATCAAATGTATTGGTATCATCTAAGTTGTCACATTTGGATCAATCAAGTTGTCTCTGCTGATGACAGTCTCTATCCGAAATCGCAGGGCGTATTCGCTCAAGCGGCTGCACTTCGTCGAAATCACACACTCCTCATTGTCGGCGGCTATCATGGCAATGTGAATGCAGATCTCTTTGCTTATGAATTGCCACAGGTGTTGCGTGTAGAGAACACACTGTATAATCATAATCCGGAAATGTCCTGTCGTTTGCATGGATCCCACACTGCCTGCCTTTCAAATCCCGAGTGTGGTTGGTGCTCCGCTGATAGCAGTTGTTATGGACGCACAATTGGCGCCAATTGTACTACGAATTTGCAGACCACACGTTGTCCTGGCATTTGTCCCTCGTTGGGGGATTGTCATTCGTGCTTGGTACATGGCACACCATGGGGAAGTGGCAACAGTGCCGCTGCTGCCTTCTCTGTGGCCAGTAAGCTGGGTCTAAACGAATGTACGTGGTGTGTGCAAAATGCCCGTTGTCATCATCGGGATGATAATTATGGTATCTGTGGTGACAGCGCCGGTTGGTGGGGCGATCAGGGCACTGAGATTCGTCAGCCTGATATGTGCACCCGGAATGATCGACGACCAGGACTCACCTACATTAAATACAATTATCCCGTCAATTACACAATGCCTGATTATGTGGGCATTGTCAATGCCACCATGGTGGACTTTTCTTCACCGCCTCCAGCAGCATACTTTGAGCAACGCCAGGAGGGTGAGATGTTGGCCCGCCTCTTAGGATTTGTGCGTCCGCAACAACAATGGAACAACAACAATAACTCGGCCATTCAGGTGTGCAGCAGCTACTCCTCAGCTGTGCTCCGTGCTGGGCTTGGCATGAATCTTGATGCCCTAGAAAATGTAACCAGTCAAAGCTCAAATCAATCGTATTGCAGCAATGTCCAACTGCCGAGCACCGAGCAGCCCTTTCTAATTGATTTCCAGGTGAGTTGGCTAGGGAATTTCGTCATCTACAAGTTTCTGATGTATCAAATCTCGCTGCAATCGGTATCATAATTATTAGTTAAAGTAATTATGATATACTAATATTGTTATACCATTGCAGAGGGTATTATAATTTTGTCACGAAGTTTCTAATGCATTGAAGTTGAGTCGATATAGCCATGTCCGTCTGTCTGTCTGTTTCTCTGGAAACTAGTCTCTCAGGTTTGAAGCTATCTTGATGAACCTTGGTACAGGTCCGTCTTTTTGCTGTACGAAGTATATGATCACTATTTCATATAGCTGTCATAGGAACGATCGGTTCGGAATCAGCATTTAGTATAAAAAAACTTGTTTGTTTTTACAAACTCACACATTGTGTGTTTGACACAGTTTTATGCATCCTTACCAAATTAAGTTCAAATCGGTCAATTATATCATATAGCTGCCTTAGGAACGATCGGTTCGAAATCAACATTTAACAAATTGTAAAAAATCGGACGGCTTATGCGAAGTTCTGCAAGGGTATCCAAACTTTGGCGCTCCACAGTTAGCTTGCGCTATATTTTTTAGACCCAGTACTTTAAAAAAGTACAAATGGGTCTATTACGTTTGTGCAAATGTGCGTAACAGGCAGAAGGAGGCGTGGCAGACCCCATAAAGTATATATATTCTTGATCAGCATCAACAGCCGAGTCGATTTAGCCATGTCCGTCTGTCTGTCTGTCCCTTTTTGTGTCACCTAGATCTCAGAGACTATAAGAGCTAGAAACACCAAATTTGGCATGTAGGTTCATCTATATCTCAAGTTGAACGAGTTTGTTTTAGATTTTTGCCACGCCCCTTCCGCCCCCGCAAATCAAAATACAAAATTTCCAAGTCGAATTACAAGAGCACCTTTGATGCTAGCGGGTTGATTTTTGCTATGTATAATACAGACTATAGTTCCAACCTATCCAGCAAATTTCGTCCAAATCGGATGATAAACGCGGAAGTTATTCAACTAACAATGTTACAGGCAAAATCAATCTCTGAAGTGGCGCCATCTTTGGAAATTTTTTGAAACTGAAATAATCTGTAGTAATCACATTACACTCAAAAAGTACTTGGTCTCCTACTGTCGAGCTTGCTCCACCGTAGCTTAATGCATTTTCTTTAAATAAAGTTTAAAGTTTATTCTATAAATTGAACTCTCAACTCTGGTTTCTTTACAGGCCCGTCGTCGCATTGGACAGAATAACATCTACAACACGTATCAGAAGACAAAAATGGAGTTGCAACATTTGCACAATGGGCAACTGAATGCGTTTACTTTTGAATATCTAGAGCCGTATTATTCCGGCGACTGTAGCCAATATTCCAACTGTTTGCACTGTCTGACAGATGCCTCCTGCTCCTGGTGTCCATTAACCAGCAAATGTCATTTAAAATCGGTCAACGAGAGTGCTGTTTGTGTGGCCAACAAAGATTTCAAGGAGGAGCATGGCACTCATTGGGCTTACTTGATCAGTCAACCTAGTCAATGTGCCAACTGTTCCAACTATGTGAGCTGTGAGGCGTGTGTTTCCACTCCAGGGAATGGTGAATGCGAATGGTGGCTGGATGATGCACGTTGTGGACGCATTGGCAAATCAAATAGCAGTGTTCGAGCCCTTGGACAATGTCCACGACCATGTCGAGAACGTCAGGGATGTGATCAATGTTTGGGAGAGCGAGGACGTTGTGTTTGGTGCGAGGCGAGTGCACAATGCTTTAGTTTTGCAGTCTACACAAGTGAATATCAATTTGGCATGTGCCGTGAATGGATTGACAAGGTGGGAACACCACCAACAGTAGTAGCTGCACCATCAGCAGCAGCAGCTTCTGGAGCAACTTCATCTTCGTCATCGCAAACAACCACATTGATAATGCAAACAAATGAACAAACACGTGCATTGCAACAGTGCAAATCCTGTGAACGTCATCGTAATTGCACCACCTGCCTGAGAACCTTGAGTTGTGGCTGGTGTTTCGATCGTGATAATCCCATTGAGGGCATCTGCATGCAGGGAGACTTCAGTTACAGTGCTGGGAATTGTTCCTTGGCCCTTAACAGTAGCACACAACACGATGCGGAATGGGCTTACGCCCAATGTCCGGATGTGGATGAATGTGGTCTTGGATTGCATGATTGCCACAAGGAGGCCAAGTGCACCAACACCCAAGGCAGTTACAATTGCCATTGTCGTCGTGGTTACGTCGGCGATGGAAGATTCAGTTGTGTCCGCACTTGTTATGAGTTCTGTCAGCATGGCTATTGCTCTGGTCCGCCAGACTACAGCTGCAAATGTGACTTGGGCTGGACGGGCAGTGATTGTGGTGTTAGTTGTGGTTGCAATAATCATTCTACGTGCACTGAACGACTGGGCAAGTGTGATCAATGCCAATCTTGGACAGAGGGAGAGCGTTGTGAGCGATGTCGTCAAGGAAGTTATGGAAATGCAACCGCTGCTGTCGGCTGTCATCCCTGCGAGTGCAATGGCCATGGCAATCAGGATCTGGTAAGCCAAAGAATCTATAAAAACAGATTCTAACCAAAAACCGACAAAATCTGCAAAACAAATTGGCGAATATGTGAACGAACTTATTGTCTTGTTTATACTTACTAGTTAGAAGAGAGGAGACAGAAGAGAGGTCCAGGAGTGGCAATTTATGTAACAGGCTAATTATTCGTATAAACATCTATGTAGATCCCGCAGACTTCATGAGCTAGAGCTACCAAATTTGCTGTCAATACTCCCACAAAACATAAGTAGTTCTGTTTGTTTTTCTCCTTTAACGATACGGCAAATTGTTCCTAGGAGTTAATCTGTGCCTTGTATACATGATCTCTGGCGAAAAGCAGATACTGGCTGTTGAGGCTGAGAAAATTTACCGTCTTCGATAAAAGTGTGCCAACATTTTTGTGTACTTTAAGTACTTTGTTTTATTTGTACCTGAAAATAATATTAAAATAGTTTATACGAATAAATAAAAAAGAAAAAGAGCCAAAAAAAATTAAATGCAAATAATATGTTCGTATTTAGATTCATTATTAGAACTAGAACAAAACAATATAAAAGTAAAAAAATTTGTTGTTTCTTTGTTTTGAAATGTTGGATTTTATCCTGTTAATTAATGACTAATATATTTTTAGTTTTTCTTAATCTATCAGTTTATAGCGATTCTAGTTGAGCACTGATTATTTTACTGTCTACCTGTTTTTCTCATCTGTATTATTATTAATGTGTGTTCTTTTTTCTAGGGTATTTGCAATGTCAGCCACGGCGAATGCTTCTGCAAGGACAACACTCAAGGATTAAAGTGCGATGTCTGTGCACCAGGATACTATGGAGATCCTCGAGATGGTGGTCAGTGCTATTATCAGTGTGAATCCCGTGGCATATTGACCAGCATTGGACGTAGTGCCATTGGTTCCTATCAATCATATCGTTCACCATGGGGCGCCAGTTTGGAGGTGCGTGAATGTCTATGGATATTACAACCGAAGACGTTGCATGCAGATAAATCTTTGTTGCAATTGGAATTCCAATGGAACAGTCTGGTCATGGATTGTGATGAGAATGCCGTGTATATCTACGACAGTTTACCGGATCTAACTGGAGCCGCACAACAGAATCAACTCCTGGCCGTGGTGTGTGAACCGTACAGTGCGGCAAGGATTATTGAGGCGCGTTCCAGCCATGTGACTGTCTACTATAAACAAGGCAGCGAACGTCGACACTTTGGCTTCAATGCCCTGTATTCCGTAAAGAATTGTATGGCCGGAAGTTGTCTGCATCCGCACATCTGTGATGCCCAGCAGCGATGTGTTTGTCCCTCGGGATATGTGGGAGCACGCTGTGAGATTGAGATCTGTCCAAGTAATTGTCATGCCAAGCGATTGCAGGGTTATTGTGATACGGAATATGGACGTTGCATCTGCAGCAATGGTAGCTATGCTGGTGCAGATTGTGGCACGTTGGTGCAACGCAATCACTTGGTGCTGATCGAGCTCTTCAACACCCAACTTCTCAGTGAGGCATTGGAGCATCTGCGGAAGACTATACCACGTTTTGGTCACTCTGTAAATGCCGATCGACGTGGTTCTTTGTGGATGTTTGGCGGTTATTCGCCCAGTCATGGTCCCCTCAATGATTTCCGTCAATTTGATACGAAGAATGGGACCTGGTTGCAGGTCACTGTGGAGTCATCCACACCGGAGGATCGCATGCCATTGGGACGTTACTTTCATGCTGCTGAGATTTATGTGAAAAAACAAAGCATCTACATTTTTGGTGGAGTTGGTGTGAGTTCACGTTTGCTGGCGGATTTCTGGCAATTTTCCATACAGAATCAACGCTGGAGTCAAATCGAAGTGCTGGACGATCAGGCATCTCCGCCAGCTTTGGCAGGACACACTTTAAGTCAAGTGCGCTATCAGGATCGAGAATCCTTGTTGTTAATCGGTGGATTAAGTTTGAACAAGTCACGTGCCTTGGAGCTGTGGGAATTCAATCTGGACTCTGGACGTTGGCAACAATTGGCAGCAATGGGAGCTCGTCTTCCTGTGCTATATGGCCACAGTTCCGTTTACCACGTGGAGACGCACAGTGTTTATGTATTTGGCGGATATTCCGGTGAACCACAGAACAAGCTTTATGCTTTGGATTTGAACAAATTGACTTGGACAGAGTTGCCGACATTTAAGGAATTGAATTCACCTGCATCCTTGTTGCCACGTGGACGTTACTTTCACTCTGCGGTGAGCACGGAGCACTACATGGTTGTATATGGCGGCAGAACAACTCCTTACAACTCAACAGATGTATTGATTGCCTATGTTTATGCCTGTAATCAATGGGTGCGTCTTACGGAGGATGTCCAGCTTATTGGACGTTTGCCAATTGCCAGTTATGCCGAGGATATGGCCATTGATGCGGATAGTGGGACGATTTATGTGATTGGAGGTTGGGATGGCAGTGCCACCCAAAGTCATGTCACACGCATCAATATCCCAGAGGATCTCTGTCAGCTTTGGAGTGGCGGAAAATCCATTTGTCGCCATTACATGGGCTGCAGTTACTGTACCATTCAGAGCACGTACAGCAATAGTTCTCATTGTTTTACGCAGGGACGTGCTCCATGTGCGAATCATAATGGCACTCTGGTGATTAACAATGGTCCTGCCTGCAATGATGTCTGGCTGGCGAGTCGTAATTGCTCAAGCTTTACCAGCTGCAGTGCATGCTTGGCCGCTTGGCCAATTCATCAGGAGATGACGCCGGTTTGTCAGTGGTGCGACGAATGTGGCATACGTGGACGTTGTGTGCCTGCTGGTGAGAATTGTGCCAGGAGCAGCGCCTGGTGTCCCAAGGAGTTAAGTGTTGGTGTACTCGGACTGTGTCCCTTGCCGCAATGTCATCAACTTGGATGCGAGTCCTGCATGTTGCATTCGGAGCAATGTCATTGGGCACGCAATGAACTTGGGCATGTGGAGTGCATTGCCCGTGAGCTGGTGGAAAAGAATGCCTATCGATTGGTGGATCAATGTCCACCTTCTTGTCACACACACACCAATTGCAGCAGTTGTCTGCAGACGGATCAGGATGCAACTGCCTCGGATTGCAAATGGTCGACCATGTTGAATGCTTGTCTATCGCCCAGTGCACAACCCTTGCTCTGCGCTGGCGGCGTTTGTGGCTTGGTCTTGGAGTCCACTGAGCTGGAACGTTGCCCAGAACCATGTCATGTGTATTCACAGTGTTCCAGCTGCTTGGAGCACGCCCACTGTGGTTGGTGTGCCCGTGAGGGATTCAATGGCGACGGCATTTGTACAGAGGGTGCATTGGAGCATCGACAGGAGTATCCATCGGGATCTACCTGTGATTTGATCTACAGCAGCTGGAGGAATGATTCACAACTCACACACGCTGACGTTGTTAGTTGGCATTATGTACAGTGTCCGGCAGAGAATGAATGTGAGAATGGACATCACAATTGTGATGCTGTGTCGGAGCAATGCATTGATCTGGATACACCAACTCTCGGTTACAAGTGCGTCTGTGCTGCAGGATATCGCGACGAACAAAACACTTGTCTTCCTGTCTGCAGTCAAGGATGTGTCCGGGGCAGTTGTGTGCGTCCCAATGAATGCAAATGTGACTTTGGTTATGTGGGAGAAAACTGTAGCATTCAATGTCTTTGCAATGGACACTCCAATTGTGAGTCGAGTAGTCGTCTGGACATTTGCCTTGAATGCCATAATAACACCATGGGAGAGCAGTGTGAGAAGTGCCAGCCTCTTTTTGTGGGCAATCCTCGCGAGGGTCACGCCTGTCAACCTTGCTTGGAGTATTGCCATGGTCACTCGGATGTTTGTGTTGCCTACGATGCGGATCCAGCTTTCTTTAACATGACACGCTCCGAATTGGAACGCATTTTACCTGAAGGTCCTGCCCATAATGCCACCTGTCTGCGTTGTGGCAATCACACGGCCGGAGATCGTTGTGACAGCTGCTTATTGGGATATTTCCGAGGCAGTGAGGATCTCCATCGTCAGTGTCGACCATGTCAGTGTCATGGACATGGCAATGTCTGTGATGCCGTCACTGGTGAGAAATGCAACTGTGCTAATAATACGGAAAGTGATGCAACCTGCACAGCCGGAGGGGGCAAGAACTCCGCTCAATTGTGCTGGAGTGTTCAGTGCTCCAAGTGTCGCGACTCGTATGCGGGGAATCCCACCGATGGACATCAATGCTACAAGCAAATTACCGTCGAGTCGCGCATGTGCTTCGATGCCAAGCCTATAGGTGAGTCCCATTACTGATTATTGTTTATTTATTTATTTAATTTATTTACTGATTAGCATTTATTTTAATAAGTTGGTTGATTAATTAAATAAGTGTCAACAATTGCCACTCGGGCTTAGTTATCATGATAAGGGTCTGGGAATTCCCTAAAACATCATAATAACTTAAGAAAAGAAAGGAAAATATAATTGACCACTAAACCACTAAAGTTAAGCATATATTTGTTACAGAAACCTGCATTAAAATTTCGACATAGGACAGGTTAATGGTGTAGTAGTCCGATATAATTAAAAATTAGTCAGTTTGTATGTAACTATAACATGGACACTATCTGTGATTTTGGTAGGGATCTGTAAAGAAACCAAAAATTTTTTCATACTAAAAGGCTGAGATATATTAAGAAACAAAGAAAGATATTCATACTATGGCACTTTAACTTTTAAACAAATGTTTTAATGGTTTACTATCATAATAAAAATCAAACAAGAGTTTTTTCAATGGTTAAAGAAAATTATGAAATCGATTACTCACCTCGTATCTTTTCTATCCACAGAGGAATGCAAATCGAAGCCTGCGGCATTAAAGCCCGGCCAGACGGTGTTCTTTGTGATCCAGCCGCGTTTTATGAATGTGGACATCCGCATCATTATCGATGTAACACAGGGGGAACTGGATGTGTTTATGTCGCCACAGGATGATTCATTTATTGTGGATACAAATCAAACTACGGGGTATCACGAGATCTTCCTGGACAATCGGTACAACTGGGGACCCAAAACTAAACGAGAGCATCCTCTGAACATTGCCCTGCCTAGGCATGATAATGTCACGTTACATAAACTTTTCACGCCGGAGCGTCGAACTGGAAGAGACAACAATAGAGGTGGCACATTCTATGTGCCACAGTTGCATGATTGTCGAAGCCATGGAGTGCACAGCTTTGTAGTTCAGGATCAGTATGCCAAGGATCTGAGCACGCATGTTACTCTCAACCAATGCAATACTTTGTTGCGTCTCTTTGGACTAAAGAATCGTTTAGTGTTGACCTTGCCACAACATGCGCACAATTTAAGTGCCACAAGGTTCTTTATTGCATTACGCGCCAGTTCTGGACCGGAACCAAGCTATGGATCGGTGGTATTTCGCCAGGATCAACTGCATATTGATCTATTTGTATTCTTTTCCGTATTCTTTTCCTGCTTCTTTCTTTTCCTTGCCCTCTGTGTGATTGTATGGAAGGTGAAACAAGCTGCAGATTTGCGACGCGCACGTCGCCAACATGTTGTGGAAATGTTGCACTTGGCCAAGCGTCCATTTGCACAAATCTTTCTTGCATCCGCCAGTTTGGATTTGGATAACAGTCCACAGGCAGCCTCATCCTCAACGACGCGTGCCATGCGACAACGAGCTCGCCAGGCGCTGCTCCTGCAACAGCATCAGAGTCACAGTTTGGGGGAATCACAGTCGCATGGACACTTGCCACATCACAGTAGCAGCAGTAGTAGCAGCTGTCGTCCTGTCCAGGCAACTGAGATTATGCTGGTGGCTATTGAGCCAACCTGCGATAATCTGGCTGCGGTGGGCACCGTTTTTGTCAGTTTACCAGGTCGCTCCAAGGCACCGCTAAGCATAGCGCTTGGTTCCACGCTTATCTCGTATCCCCGTCAATATCCCCTCCATGCAAGACATTTTATGCGCGCCGCTGCCCAGCGACATCATCAGGCCTAAAAGGATTCTCTCTTCCGTTCCTCAGTCCCAGTCCCAATCCACTTAATCCGAGCTCTCTTTTATCGTTTTTGACAAGCAGCAAAAACTATTGAATTTTGTAGATTATATATTAAATACATAGTACGTATGTGTGTGTCTGTGGATTGTATACATAGTTTAGGCAATTTTTGTACATAAAAGAAGGACGTTTAGCTAACGAAAATATGTAATACATACATAAAAACACTATGTAGAAAGATCTGATCATCAAAATATAGAACGTTAAACAATATCTAGTGCTAATAAGAACAAACAAAAAACCAAGTGAAAATATGAAAAAGCAACAAAAAAAAAGAAACAAAAACATTTATACAAAGCAAACAAACAAATGGAATTTGACATATTAATATTAAGTTTAAGATATAAGTATAAATGTGTACTGTCAATTTTATAGGAACAAAAACTTTTCCGATGTGCATTTCTTTGAAAAACGAACAAACGAACAAAAGCCGGAATGGATGCACAACAACATTTTAGCAGCCATAGTAAACAAACTAAAATAACATAAATAACAATAGTTATTATTGTATGTGCATGTATTTATTCCTACTCACATAAATGTGTCATTGCCCCCGCTCAAGTTGCGTTGGTCTAACAAAAATACAAAATCCGAATCTCTATGATATTATATACATTTTGGTTTAAGGTATTATATTTTTATATATATTATTATTATATTCTGTCTTACTCGTAATTGTAATGTATTGTATAAAGAGTATTATGATATATCCCCTCTCTCGGTTGATGGTTAGCAATTGCTCAATTTAGTTAATTAATTACTTATGACAGCTCTCACGCACTTTTTGCACCTGTGTACCTACTAATTTAAGAACAAACAAACAAACAAAAACACAAAAAAGAAGAAACAAATATGAAACTATATTCTTATGTAAACTATCCAATGTTTTCTGAACTACACTTGTTATGTTTACTCACAGAACACACACAGTCAACTCATTTTAATTTTACTTAACAAGCTGCAGCAACAATAATCAACAACTATCGAACAAAAGAAATCTCAGTGATTTTTCCAAGAATTTCCTTAATCTTTTAGTAAGCAAACTCTCACATACTCACACTGATTAACTAATCTCAGTAACCAAATGGTTGTAACAAATTTCTCACTATGGCTTTAAATTCTTTCTTCTCTATGATTTGTTATTAGGATATATACATACATACGTATAGTTGGTTTCTTGGGAAGAAATTAGCAAAATTTATAGAACTGAGGTTGTAATGGTATTGATGATATTTACCAATTTAATTTTTTTCGATTACGTCCCATTCTGCAATATGATTATGTATTATTTTGTATTTAGGAATATAAGTTTTGTTTTTTTTTTTGTCATGGTAATGTGTCAATAAAGTTAAAGATAATTGAAAATAAATTGAATGTACACCGTAATCGTTTTTCATTGTGCAAACGAATAATTTTATTGATTAAATAGTTGTAGGTGATAAATATATAAGTATATGTATATGCATATTATGCTTAAAAGCGAGCGAATCAGCTGTAGCTGCTGCAACGCCTGATTAGTAGTGTTTAAGTTGTTATCCATTGTTAAATATGCTGAAAGCTCCTTTTCGATTTTTAACTAGTTGTGGTCGGCAGAGCGGTGAGTACCTCCTCAATGAAGCTATCCGGCTGTTCAATTAGATTTAGTAAACCTGTAAAAGAAAAAGAGATGCAGATTATAATCTACACTTTTAATAATTAATTTATTAATGGATTCCCACCTGCAACATCGCAGAACTCGGCAAAGGAGGTGCAGGGCAAAAACTCATCTGTTAATGTTTGCAATATGTTATCTGTGGACTTGAGCATCGCCTCATCATTCTTGCGTATGTATTCGAATAGTGAAGCGGGCCAATCCTCCTCCTTAGGCGTGTTGACTGTCTTGAAGAGCGTATTGTAAATTAAATCGATGAGTGCCCACATCATAAGGAACGGCTTATATACGCTATACTCCTTGGCCTGCCGATCGGCAGGAGACAGCAACGCCTTGCACAGCACGGAGGGAGAGACATGACGTGCTTGGGCCACAGTCACCAGACGTTTGAGATGTGCCAACTTATGCTTGTTCCACATCTCTCGACTATGCAGGGATAGCGATATGGTCAACATATAGAGTGGTCCATCAACCTCGTAGCCACATTCTAGCCATTTATCGGATGGCGCAGCAGTCAGATAATTAAGCAGGGTCTTGCTATCCCTGGCGGCGGACCGTGAGGAGAGCAGCAAATAGACTGCATAGAAGAGCAGGTAGGGTACAAAGTGCATATTAGATTGAGGTCCACCGCCGCCGGCATCGTCATGGAAGCTACGCTCCCAGGCAAAACGCACGAGCAACAATTTCAAATCATGCACGCTACTTGTGTAGGAAATGTCACAACGTTGAGTGCTCTCCTGCATGTAGCTACTGTGTCGGGTCATACAACCAGAGAAGGCTGACTCACTCACGGCTGGACCCCAGAGAGGCAACAATCCATTGCAACGTGTGTTGGCATTTTGAAGGCTGGCACGTTCCCATTCATCACGACCACGAGTTAAGCGTATGGCGGAGGTGTGACAATCCACATGCACCACATTAAAGTGAGTGACGGTGGTGTAGCCAATGGTTTTACGTGATTTCAGTTCAAATTCCTCGACATTACAGCGCTTGGTGAACGTGTAAATGCCCAGTACCTTCTCCGGTTGACAGGAGTAGCCCTCGCGACATATGAAACAAGTCAAACCCGTCTCGTCGCGCAGTTTTTCAATCTTTTGCAGAATGGATCCCTTTGCCGTCACCTGTCCCTTTTCATTGGTACGCATGCCCAGTGCATCCAGTTGCTTCTCACGCGTTGCCATTGCCAGTCGTTTCTTTTCGGCACGTGTAGAGTCACGAACTTGTTGAACCCTTGATGCAGTTGCTGCATCCGTACTTAAAGCCTCCAGCAGATTCTCAGCCAAACTGCCAACATGTTCATCGCTAGACACCTGCTCCAGTCGATGTATAATGGGTATAATGTCTTTGCTTATGGCCAATTGAGTGGCCTCATGATGATTGGCCAATCCCGTGAGGAAGCGCAATATATACTTTAAGCTTGGCCGCGATATGAACTCCTTCAGCTCATCGGAGTCGGTGCGCAGCAGAGTTGGCTTCACACAAGGAGCATGCTCTGTAATGTAGGCAAGAGCTTGTTCCACAATGCCCAGACTAACGATATAATCCTTCAGTGTGCCGCCAATGCAATTGTGCTCAATTTGATTTGTGAGCACACAAAACAGTTCCAGCTTGAATTCCTCTTCAGTGGTGCGTTCATTGTCAAAGCGATTAAAATCCAGTGTGTGCTGTGATAGAAAGTGTTTAAGTATTAATTGAAGACTTTTATGTTAAAGGAATTCCTTAGAGCTGACTTACCTTAAAGTGTTCACAGAGCAGAGCCATCTTAACTTCGTTGCCGTAGACGAGGGCAGCGAGGACGCGGATGAGATGACGCAATACGGATGGATTATTGCGCACATTGGGACAGTCGGTACAGGAGATCAGAGCGCTAACGTATTCAGGACCACCGAAAGTAAGCGAGAATTGAAGGAATGAATCCAGCGTATCGCTTGCAGCCTTTGACAGTATTGTTTCCATAATCTCAAGCAATTGTTCGGTAACTGCCGATTGAATGGAATCGTTCTCCGATTGCAAGCACATCTGGAGCACCTTCAGAAGTGTATTGATGGCACCAACTTCTGGCTGACAGAGCACCTCCTGGCAGCGACGTACTTTTACACAGATAAGGAACAATTTGAGCAGTACTTGAATCAGTTCACGTTGTCGAGAGATTCGCTGCAGGCTGCCAATGCGTTCCAACATGACACGCAATCCATTGCAATCGGCCAAAACGTTGGCCATGCGATAGAGCTGCTCGGTGTCCACCTGTTCCTGGCTCTTGTTGTTCAGTGTCTCCACAAACTCCTCAGTGGCATCGCCTAATAAACCACGCATGCGATAAACAATCCGCATGGCATCCCGATCTCCGCCCTCCGCAAGCCACACCTTCTTGTACACATCCTTAACGGGCAGATCGAGACTAATAATTTTGTTATTGACCAACAGCTCCATGCCATTGTCATCCTCCAGCAAAGCAATCAGTTCACAGTCTGTGCAGATTTTGTTCTTCACATCGCGCATTAGGGGACCAAGGCCCACCTCGCTGGAGGGATAGGGATTGCCAAGCATGCGACCCTGTAGAAAGTCCTCCTGCTGCGGATCCTTCTCGAGTGTCATGTAGAACTCGCTCTCGTCATGCTCCTCGGGATGAATGATCGAATAGAGACGTTCAAAAATAAACACTGGTGTCTTAATGTCATTCATTCGCGTCTTTTCCACCGTATCGATAAGGATCTCCATAAAGGCACGTGTTTCCTCCTCCGTACCGCTGGTCATCTCTTCCAGCATCTCGAGCAGCTTCTCCTGTGCATCATCAATGAGTCGAGTACGTTGTACGACCAAACTACGCAATGCCAGATAGCTTTCCAGTACAGGTCCAAGCAGACGTGTCTTGTAGGTGCGTCTAATGTTGGGACACTCAAGGAATAACCAAAGCAATTCCACGTATTGACGTAACGCATAACCCAGTGACAGATCTGAGGACAGAGAATGCTCCTCCATACGATGAATTTTAGTTATTTCTACTGCCAACAACTGTGAGATCTCGCCGAGGACGCCACGTAACACCAGATACTGTAGCCATGGTGTTTCAGTGGCCACCGTGCGATAGAGCGTCAAATACTCGGCACTTGCCTCTCCAGCCTCGCCCACATGCTTCAGGAATCCCGTGAGCATATTCAATGCCTGTTGCTTCCTTTCGCTGGTGCGGCACAAGCCACTGAGCAGTGAGCAAGCCAATTGTCTGCCAAATCGCGAGTTGGCATTGAAAAGCAGCGGCTGTATCCATTTGGCATTGAACACCAATGGTTTAATGACCTTGTTCTTGTCTAGCACGAGCTGACGCCAGCGTAATCCATACTTCTCAGACAGATAAACTGCGCGTACATCGACACGTCGTCCTCCCTTGGCTGGTGTATCAACGCTCTGCGATTGTTGCTTGCCACCACGTTGTTTGCTGCCTCCATCTTGACGCTGCTGACATTTGCTGGTGGTAATAGGCATGCGACTGCTCCAAGCGCTGTATTCGTGATTGCGATCAGAGCTCAGCCAGGCGCGATAATCTATGGTATTCCCCTCCAGCAATTTAATGCTGCACATTTCCTGCGGTTGTTGGGGCTGTTGTTGCGGCTGTTGTAGTTGTCCTTGCTGTAGTTGCTGCTGCTGCTGTTGATTGTTGTTGTTATTGTTCTTGTTGCCGCTGTTGGGCAATGCAGGAGAAATAAGATTCTGCATGATGCGCAGACAAGGATGGAGAACGGATGTAACTGGACCACGTGGTAAGCTAAAATTAAAAATTATACAAAAATTAAAATTAAATATTAAATTTATATTTTATATGTTGATAAAATGTATAAATTCAAAACATTTAGTTTAATTAAAAGAGAGAGTACATTTCCTATTCCAGTAATATTAAAATATAACATAAAAATTAAATAAAGTACTCTATTATAAAATGAATCTATTCATTTATTATCGTACTCACCGACAATTGCTAATGAACAGCTCAAAGATAACCTTGAGCTTGTACTCCCAGCACACATCATCCTGTCCCAGCAACACTTCTAGCAATGTCATCTCCTGATGCACGGCAGCCTCCAGACTGATCAATGGTATAGATCCCATGAGAGCGTTCTTTACACGTGTCGTCACCAGCTGTAGAAGGTGCATGCAAGCCTCGGCATTATCCTTGGTCAGAACCACCAGCAGATTGCGAACCTCCTCCTGGATTTGTGGTGTGCCGCGCCGCAAATTATGCTCGGCCAACTCACTGACCAATCCCTGACTATAGAGTCCCACACGACAGTCATAGTTATAGGCCATGGCGCGCAGCAATGTCAGACACTGCTCGGTGGAAGCCAAGGCACAGCCATAGCAGCGATTTGTCGTATGATTTGCCTCGGCTCCAGATGGCATCGTAACCGCAGGCTGATCCTGTTGCTGACGATCGTAGGCAACCAATTCACTACAATAAATTCAATCATATTTATCAGTAAATCAATCTCCTCGACTGTCTTTTGACCTTTTGACAAGCTCGTTGCTCACCTGCGACATGCCTTGACCTTCTGTACAATTTTGCTGAGCTCCTCGAAACTTGTGCGTGATTCCACGCAATACTTTTGGGCAAGCAGCTGAATGATCTTGTTGACCTGCGAAGTGCTGTGCACGCTGCCCATGTTGTCCTCCACCAGACGATCACTGCTCCGATGTTCAGCTACCTTTTGGATAAGCAGCTCTAGCATTTGTTTATTGGTCAACAACTGGCGATAGATGCGATCTGCACGTTCCAATGAGCTGTGAATCAATTGTACGGTCTTGGCACGATCCTCAGCTGATTCAATGGGATCAACAGCACAGCAAACACGCGCGTACATGCTAAAATCAAATTTGGCATACTTGCAGAAACCGCAAGCGTGACACAAAAACGGATCCTTCTCATCATAGTTGATGGCGCGACACTTGTGGCATTGGAAAACATTCTCGCCACAATTACCACAAACTCCCGGATATGCTGGCACCGCTGCACTACAACGTGGACACTGTAAATTCTCGCTGGATCCACTGACTGTCTCGTAGAAATCAGCAAATTCAATCATCAAATTACATGCTGTAATTGGCAGCGGGAAATCAATCTTTAGTTCCGTCTGTCCTGATTGCAGGGAGACAGATCTTGCCTTATGCCACAATGCCGGACGATTCTTAAGCTCAACAACGGCCTGAACACTGCGATTATTGTAATAAACATTGATGGTTCGCACCATTTTAGTGCGTTTGAGATCCGCAATTCGGACAATTAACTTGGAAATCGTATGACATTGCACCAGCTTGTAGATCATCGTGGTTGTCGTATACTTGGAGTCCGACTTGACCGAGGGAAGCTTTATGTTGGCCATCGGCACCTCCGGATTATTGCAGACCAAACATGGCTCCGATTCAAGGTAGTAGCCATTAACCTGTCAAAGAAAATGTGTGTGTTAATGTTAAACGCATTAATTGACATTAAACGTAGATTAAGTCTGTAATCAATGTTAAGCAATAGTAGTATTATAATATGATTAGCGACAAACTAACCTGCAATATGGACTCGAGTGTGGTATAGATAGGTGCATTTGGATGCTTGCAAAGCAGTTCGTTCTGTTGTCGCAACACTTCCACGGCACGGGTTACAAATTCCGGCAAACGTTCAGTAATGCTGCGCGTACTTAGGGTCAAATAACCAAGAAGATCAACAAATTGTGCAGTACGTCGTCCATAGCTAGGTACCAATGGCCACAGATTCCAGAAGATGCTCAACAGCTTCTCACGTTGTCGCTCATTGGCATGCTCAAAGAGTCCCGTCATGAAGGAGTGCGCTTGCCAACGAAGTTGACTCACGTTGTTCTCCAAGAGGAAGATGCGCACAAAGCGTATGATTAAAGCATCGCTGGCATATCGAAAGATTTGATGTACAAATGTACTGCATTGTGCCGGATCAAATTTAGAGTAATAGGCAGTATCCGTATCCTCGCTCTTCTCACGTTCCCCACGCAATTTGCTACTAGTTGAGGGTTGAGGTTGTGCCTGCTGTTGTTGTGGTTGCTGTTGCTGCTGCTGCTTTACGCCACTTAATGGCAGTGGCATGTTGCAAACAGCTGCCTGCAATAGTTGTATAATAATGGGAGAGACGCCATCATCCAGCTGATAGCAGGCAATCTCCATTAACATGGCCAACGCATCCTCATGCACAACACAGAACTTTTGCCAGTTTCCAGTGCGCATTTGGCTAATCTCCTGGCAGGTGCGCAAATGTTCCGTCAGCTCCACCAATGCATCATAGCTCAGCATTGGTGGATTAGCATTATAAGGTGCACCGTTCTGTAAAGCACGATCATGGGTATTAATTTGTGGCTTATCTTTAGCATTTGTAAATAAGTTCCATACATTTGACTTCAATAGTTAACTTACCTTGCTGCTGACAATGCTGCATACACGCTTCACAACACGGAAGTGTGCATCCAAAGAATGCCCGTCGCGGTACATGCGGAACTTCTCCTTGCTGCCGCAGATGTACATGAGGAGCTTTCGCACCTGGCGACGCAGCAAAGCATTTAGATTCAACATCATGTATTCGCAGAGCGTAAAAGTCATTGCCTCACAGAAGCCACTGTCGTAGTTATCCGGATGGGCGCTACTCAGCCGTAAAATCTGATACGGCAGCCGAACGATAATCTCCGTGAGCAAAGCGTCATAGGATTCAAATATATCCGGATAATTTTTCAAATAATTGTGCGGTATAAGTATGGATATGTCTGGTTTAGGGCCATGTTTAATGGGTTTAAGCAACTGTGCTGATGTTCCAGCAGCATTTCCACTCGCAGGTGGTGTGCCTCCAGTACCTCCTGCAGCATAGGGATCGCCCAGCACTTGCTTCCAGTGTACGAGCAGCGTGTTGAGCGCTTCAAGTGCGTAGACAAAGGCGCCACTTTTGCTCAGGACATTCGCTGTGGTGCTGGCCACAAATGAGGTGTTATCCTTGAATTGATGTGGTGGCGATGTGGTGCCCGTTTGCTTGGATTTAGTTTTGCCCATCATCACACCAAAGAGCGATAGCAACGCTAGACGTACCTCATTGCCAGGACATTTGGTTTCCATCTTTGAAAAAGGAAAGTTATGCAGATTAATTTGAATTTTCATTAAAACTAGTAGGAATGCATAAAAAATACTTTATAATACAAATACTAGGAGGAAATAAAGGCATTATTTGTATGAGAAGTTTCTAGGAGAATCTTCGTATGATATTCATTTGGGAGTTATTAAGCTAAAATTTATCTTTAGTTTTTTTTTCTATTTGCAGACTTAATAATAAGGTCCAAAAGTGCTAACCTTGGTGGCTGCGCCACGTTTGCCAATATCCACATATTCCACCAAAGCAGAGAGGAGATCTTGCAACACCTGCTGATCCCGTTCATTGTTGCCATTGAGATCTGTGGTCAACATGAGAATAACCTGGATAAGCGGTATGGCCTGTAGTCCATTACAAAGATCAAAGGTGCCCAAGTGCTCGATAATGCTCTCCAGCACGGCAATTCTACAAAAGATTTACAAATTAATATCCACAAAGCTGTAATTCAATTCGTACCTTAAATCATGTAGTTTGCTAAGCTTTTCATCTTCGTTAATTTCGTTATCATCGCTGCTGCTCATCGCACTGAGAGCAGCCACACAGCTGCCACTTGTGCCTGGCTGTTCTTGTTCCTGTTCCTGATCCTTGCTCTGTCGTGGCGGAGAAGCATTCGCATGATCTCCGAAATTGCTGCTACGAGCCGAAGTGCCGCCAATGCTTTCCACTCCACTGCCTCCACTCTCGGAGCCGCCACTTCCCGCAGGTTCAGCTGGAGAGGTGCGCAATGTGGAACCATCTGTGGCCACATTGGAGCCCTCATCATCATCTGAACCGCCTGTGTCTCCACTAACTGCAGCTGTAGCTGCTGCTGCCGCTGCTAGACGTATGCCCTGTAAATTGGCCAATCCTTGTTGCAGGGATTGCAGTGCATTGGCATCACCGCCATGTTGCTGCAAACTGAGTGCAATGGCAATATCCATGATGGCCTCATCATCGGCATCTTCAGGCAATCCAAGCAAGCGTGGAAAGCCGCCGCCCATAAAGGCCTCCAAGTTGAGCAACTGTCGCTGTTGTTGATTAACGCCTCCCAAAGCTTCGGCTTCCATCAAAGCATTCGGATCCACTCCAGCATTGGCAGCGGCATCCACAGCCGCTGCTGCCGCTTCCTCAATAATATCGCTGGCTGCCTGGGAAGCAGCTCCTTGTAGGGCACTTAAATTGCTGCTGCTAATCGCCGATGTGGATGGCGTAGGCGTGGAGCAGGCTGGAGGCGTGGTAACTATCGCCACCTTGCGACGCTTCATGCGGGGACTGAGCAAGAGGATAAGCGCCTCCTTGGCACTGTGACTAATCACACTAGCATCATGCTTGAGCAGCTCAATAAAGTACTTGGTCATGCGACCCACTTGACTGGCATCGGCCAAGGCAAATGCATACATAATCTCCACCAGACAATGGACAATTGTCTCCGCCTGACAGAGACCTCGTCGCACAATATTTGTGGGCTCATCCAAAGCAGGTGTCACCTTGTGCAGCTCCAAGACAATGGACATGAGAGCAGGTACAATATCATAACTACATTCGGCACAAATCTTGGCCAACGACTGTGGACGTGCGTTGGCAATGCCACGAACCAGGAGTATAAGACGATAAAAGGATTCCGGATCAATGTCCTGCAATGTATCCAGTTGAGTCAACTTTGGTTGCATTGCCTGCAACTCTCCGTGGACGAATTGTAAAAGAACTCCATCCTTATAGCCATGATAAGAGGTGCGACTACCATAAAGCGTGGCCAGCACATAGCGTGCTTGAGTCTGGACAGGATTAGGTGTGGGCAACAGTAAGAGTTGACTGGCTGTCTTTACAGCCTTTAGACGCATTGCAACCGCAACAGCTCCTCCATTGCCCAACAGATGCAGAGCACAATCAAGCACCTCTAAAAGATGTGTGCACATACGATCCAGCTGGGTGATGCAATTGAATCCTTCACCGAAATTTGCAACACTTGCTGGCGAGGCAGTGGCTGTGGTTGCTGTCACAGCACCGGCTGTGGGCGGCAACTCCTCACTGTCATCTGGCCAGCCCACAAGTTCCTTGGACTTGCCATAGACTTCGATACAATCCAGTAAAGTGACATGTTCCGGATCCTGTGACTTGGCAAAGCAAATCTTCAGTAGTTTATCCGACTGAAGCATCTCCTCCCGAGTCAAGGGGATGTCAAACCATCGTGCACGTCTCACAGGCGTAGGAATTGTGCGTCCCAGTATGCTCACGGATTGAGGAGCACGTTGAGTATCCTGTGTGCCAAGCAGAACACGTATGCCGACCATCACTACATTGGGATCATTGTTGAGCACCTCGAGGGTGAATCCATTAGCACGTGTGCTTGCCACAAACATGCCCGTGGAGAAGAGACGTGTTTTGAGCTTCTGCTTGTTGTAGATTTGCAACAGATCGTTGCCACCAAACTCCACATCAGCCAACATGTTACAATGCTCGAAGAAGTCAATGGGAAACACAGGCAGACCACCCGATGTCAACTGTTTTTGTTGTCCAGCTGATTTACGTGGTATCTTATTGGGTTTGGTCGATTTGGGACTTGCGGCTGACAAAGTGCTGCCACTTTTAGCCAACAAGGTGGCAGAGTAAAGTTGATTTCCAAGAGGTTGGACACGTGGTGACAACCAGAAGCTTGTGTGTTCCGGCTGTGCGGAGAAGATGCGTAGACTGCCATCCTCGCAGAGTAACAATAATGTGGTCTTTTCAGTGCCTGCTACTGAATGTCTTATGCCCACCACATCCATTATTCGTGACTTGGCAGATTGAGCTTTGATCTCTTGCATGTAAATAAGCTCTGGTGTGAGCATTAAAATAATTGGATTATTGGACGTCTGCATGTTGGCATAAATTAAACCAGGATGTCCGTCAACTTCTGTCCATTGCACCAGCGGTTGTAGAGGACCCTTTGATGACGATTTGCTAGCAGAATTCGTATCCAAATGATAGATGCCTTTAACTCCTTGATTCACATTTGTGAGTGGCGAGAAGAAGCTGCGACCAGAGGCGTAACTGTAGAAAAGCAATTGCAAGGCATGGGAGTAATAAATGGAGACGCCACCGCATCCAACTTGACCATTAACATCCTTGATATGATGATGACTCAATTCCAGAGTATTGGTCACATAGAAATCTCCATGCACGGCAAGACTCTGTTCATCCAAGGTCTGATAATAAATGTATCCACTGCTGGCAAATGTGAGCATATAATACGATCCCTCCTGATACATGAATGTGCAATCACGTATCTTACCCACAGCCACAAGATAATAATATTTCGGACTATACACATCCACAGCCAGGTCATAGATCTTCACATAATCCGAGGTGACCAAGGCGAGCAATGTCTGTGAGCCAGGCAACCAAACAGCCTTCTTGATGTAGTTGCCATTGTCCAGTTGCGGAGTGACCACAATATGTTCGTTGGTGCTTCCACTGCTGGAGAAAGTCAGCACATGGCATTCCTTCAAACCGCATACGGCCAAGCAATCTTCGTTGCAGGGATTTGCAGCCAGGGAGAGCACAGTGCAGGCAATTGGCGCTGAACTGAGTTGGGTAAGTGTCAACTTTCTTTTGGAGGCATCCGCCTGCTTCAAAAGGGCTGACAGTTGTAGTATCGTCACCTTACCCTTCTCATGGGACACAGCAAGCTGTTGACGTCGTCCATGCGGCGACGATAGACAACAGAAGGCGACACGACGCACAACTCCCGTGGAGATGAGGTGTTTGATTGTTTGTCCTTGATCTCCCGAGTAGTTCATTCGCACATTCTCAAAGGCGCCCTCCTGGGAACCCAATGTGGCAAACATCAGTTGATCCGTCAATTGGAAACTCTGATCCAATTGATGCAGTCGCTCCAACGCAGCCGTTGCACGTTTGTGGCAACCCACAATGGAGTAGAGAGTACAATTCTCACGGATCGAAGGCAACAACAAATCGAAGTACTCGAGAATGCAACGTACAACGAGCAACCACTGATCCGGATGCTGCAGTGCATCACGATGTGGTTCCAACAACTTGCCAAGCAATGCAATGCGTTCATTACTCAACGAATCCTTGCGTATCTGTGTGGGAGGCGATTGACGCTTCTTGCTAGTTGCCAGCAGACTCATGTGAGCAGAAACATAACCATCCCGGGCATCACATCCACTGGTGGGTAAACGACGACTCAGAGCTTGACAGGAGCCATCTTCCTTAGCACCGCAATCGCAAAAGAAGTTGCCATATTTGGCATAACTGACATCGTGTCCCTTGTGACAAACTCGAGCACAAACCGAGCACACTCCGACAGTGTTGATCATGTTACAGGTGTGACAATGATACCAATGTTGGTTCATAAACTCCTTTTGGGTTTGCGAGAACGTGCAGAGTTTATTATTGAGCGTATCCTCATCGGAGTCATCCAACAGAGAATCCTGTTCCTGCTGATCATCCGCAAGCTCATCGAACAGCTCATCAATGTCCAGCTGCAGTTCATCATCCCAAGGTGGCATATGCTGACGACTTCCACGATATCCAATACCTTGAAGTAGTTCACTCAAATATCTCAACAACGAACTCACATTCTCTGCATGCTTCAACTGTTTGTCCGGCAATTGCAGCTTGGCCAATTCCAGCCAAAGTAACGTTGTATTAAACAATGCCACATGACCACGTGCTGGCGAAGCATCCGCCAGTGAAATCATAATCTGCAATACATCAGCGAAGTCACAACCATCCTGCGGTGGCGTTATCAATGTTTGTCCCAGTTGTAACAACGCCTGGAAGAGTGGAGGAGCTAACTGAGCAGCTGCTGGTTGATCCCGTACCAGGGATTTGATGAAACTCAACAACAAGGCACCATTACGATGTGTATTTCCATTCTGTTGATCACATGCTTGCGAAGAATCCTCCGATTGATTATTGGGCTGATTTGCCGCCTGCCAAAGACTCAAGATTTGTGATGTATTCGGTGCAGCATTTCCCGCGCCTCCACAGTCATAGTCGATATCCATTGCATCCAGTTGATCCGAGATACTTGGCATGGCTGAAACTGTGGCCATATTCGTTGGTGTCTGAGCATTACTGCTGGAGCTGCTCGATGGTTGCATGATGCTGGTTAACAGCTTACAGGATGCCTCACAGCTGCTATTGTTGGCCGCAGCAGGGACATTGGGTCCATAGATAATATGTGCAAGCCAAAGCTTTAAACGAGCAACATCCACGTTGCCCAGTTCGGCAAAGCATTCCACTAGCTCTTCATGTTGGAAATGTGCATCCGGCTGAGCAGCTTGTTCAAATAGACGCTCCACAAATTGCAACATTTTGCGAGCATAGCTCAAAGGCAGTGTTGTCCCTGTAAAGGACAATAACAAGGTAGTTAAACTTCCTGCACGTTGTTCCTTGAAGAATTGTCGCATAGCTTGCACAGCTGTGGGTACATCCAGCATTTTAATCATTGTCTTGAGCACCGCAAAGAGCATAGATTCATTAAAGAGAGCACGCTGCTCCTGATCTCCAGCAGCAACAGTTGATGGTTGTTTCAACTCAGCAGCAAAGTCAATCAACATGTGATAACAGTGTCCAATCATATGTTCAAAGAGCAACTGCTTATGTGCCTCATTGGTGAGTCCATCTAGAATCTCACGCAAACACTGTTCACTCTGACTTTGCAGGTAATCCGTGCGCATATCCATCATGGATGCAATCAGAAGTGGCTTCAATTTCGTCTCCACTCCAATGGCCGTGCAGAATGGCAACAGCAGCTCCAATAGATGCAATATAGACTTTAAGCAATGCTTCAAAGTGTGCAACGTTGAATAAGTTGTTGATTTGGTCAACTCCGTAATGTGAGCATCAATTATATTCAGGGTGTATGGTTCCACTGGATGTTGTTTGCCATTGAATGCATCATCGTTGACTAACAGACACTTTGGCCACTCGTTGGCTATCAACTGTTTATCCTCATTGGGTAGCAACTTGAGAAATGCGGCGTGCAGCTCCAACATTATCGCCGGCTTATCACTCACAACGGGCACAATTAGATTCAAGGCTTGCTCTGACGTTGTGCTCGACAATTGCTTCAACATCTGAGTACGCACAATGCTCGAGATCAAAGTATATGAATCGATCAACTTGATCAGCAATTCATTGCTTAGTTGTGTGCGCTCCAAGACTTCACCAGGTGTGAGAATGCTGTCTTCTGTTAGCTTTGATTGCTGATCATCAATCGATTCACTAGATGAATAAACCTCTGGATCATTGGCAACACTTGAACTCTCACGTTCACGACTTTCGGATGTGATGCTATCGCTATCGCTCTCCTTACGCTTAAGCTTAAAGCCTTCCTTGTCAGCCCAGGCCACTGCCTGCATATGGGCAACCAGAGCATCAAACAAAATCAGATCAGACAGACGTGGATTTGAAGAAGCTAAGAAAGGGAATTTATTATTTTTTTTTTTTCTTTTAAAACCCTCAATAGTATTTAGGATCTTATCGACATGGATTAGCTCTAATGTTATTCGTATACAATTTAATTTCTCTACCTTTGTTAAGTTGCTTGTTAAAAGCCTCCACTCCCAGGGATGTCTGCTTCAGACTGTATCGAATGTCCGCGGCACGATCTGCGACCTGTCCCCATAACGATTCCGCGTACTGTGTGTACATTCCCTGCTTAATGAGACTGTTCACAACCAGATAATGTGAACTGGCTAATGGACAACGTATGCTCCAAATTAGTGAATGCAAATTCGGGGCACGTTCGCTTTGCAGGGACTCCACATGCGATGTGGAAGGTGGCAGACCCAAAAGGAGTTTCCAGGCAACGCTAAAACAATATTGCATTGCGCAAAGATTGTGCAAGTTGTCCTTATCCCTGGCATGAGCAGACATATCCGTAATGGCCAGTATATCGATTAAAGCATCCACAAGCAACGGATATTTTAACTTATCAGGTGTGCACAAAATAAAATTCCAGGCCAAACCATCCAATTTAAACTCCTGCGCCCAGTGAGGCTTCGTTGGATCGGTGGTGACCAGCGAATAGAAAGTGGGTCGAATGTCTGAAGAAAATACAGTTATAATTGTTAGCATAAAAGAAACAAGTTAGTGGATAGTTGTAGTTGAGTCAGTAATTAGCAAGGTACTTGGGGCTCTAGCTCTTTGCAACTAGTATACAAATATATGTATCTTCATTCCCATTAAGTTGACTTACTTGAATTGTAATCTCCCGATGGTGACTTGCGGAACTTCTCTTCAATGTCCTGGCGGCAATAGGATGTCAGTTTAGTGCGACTATTCAACAAATCCGTAATCTTCTGCGTGTCCGGCTTGGTGCTAACACTAAACAGATTCCAGCGTACTTGATCAAGCAACTCAGGTGGAGCATTATACAGATGTTTCATTAGATATTCCAGGAAGAGCAACAGGCGAGATAGCAACATCATTTGACTGTTACGGACTGTGCGATCCGAGCCGATTCCTCGACAGACGTCGGCACAGCGAATGACACCGCCTGCAGTCAATAGTAAAATCGATTTCTTTTGCATTAAATTCAGGGAATGGAACAGGAACAGCAACAGCTGAGCATGCTCAATGTTAAGATCCTCATAATCGGTATCGCTGGCATTTCCGGCGGAACAAACTCCCTCGACCAACGTGTTAATAAGTCGATGCCAGACAGACAAACAGGCTGCCTCCTTTTCCTGAGTCGGTTTTAGCAGCAGAATTTGCACAAGCACTGAGAGTGTGCTTGGATAAACTTGAAGTGGCCAACTGTTGGTATCGGTTGACCAAGGAGAGATGGACAAATGCTGCAAGAGGTTCGATTGCAATTGCTCCGAGAGCAGCGATGTCGATATCAAATTGTGTATATAACGTCCGGCAGCGCCCGAAAATCGAATCATGGCTGTTTGCCAATTTGAACAGCTGGCCTCACCACCTGCCCCTCCGCCTCCGCCACTGCCACCCTCCTGACGCATGACATCGCGGTCAAAGTCTTTAATAATGTTGGCCATGAGCAACATTTGTTGATCACTGACACCCGCCTTCACATAGCGTTGCATATAGGCATGACGATTGGCCAGAAATTGATCAAGGAAACAGAAAATATCTGCTGCCAAATCCAAATACTCATGTGGCTCATCCAGTTTCGGCACTAGCGCTGACTTTTGATCACCATTACGCTCCTGTGTGCATGTATTTGCATTATCATCGTGGGTCTCAGGAGACAAAGTTTCCTTAAACCAATGTCCCAAATAACTCTCACTATCATCCTCCTCCGAGTTGTCCGAACAAGAAAGTGAATCATTGAAATATGTTGTTGAATCTGAATAACTTATTGGCTCGCATTCAGTACGATCTTTGGTATTGGCTCGCTTTAGGGTACATGCTTTTCTATAGGCAACAGTTGCCAGAAATGTGAATAATTGATGCAATGTCGCTGTATTCAACACACGCACAATGCGCTGCAATGCACTATAATTCTGTAGTATATCAAATTGTGCTGGTTCCACATCCAAGCCGCTTCCACTGCTTCCAGTGCCACAGGCGGATTCGATTTTCAGATCATCAATTAGTTCGGAAAGTAGTTTAATGCTGTGATTAGCAATCGCCGCATTAAGTTCACCAAATCCTTGCTGAACCTTGAAGAGATTAACACGTGCTATGGGTGTACTGGGTGCAGGAGCAGTTGCGCTTTCACTTGTGCTCGCTGTGGATGATGATTTGGTGGTTGCTGTGCTGCTTCCTGAGGCACCCATGGCACCCTGTATGCCGCTTATTAGCAGCCAGGAGCCATAGCATAAATGGTTCTGATAGATATGCATACGTGCCGATGCCTTGAACATATCTCCGATTATCGTATATATCTCCAGTGCCTTGTTAACTATGGTACACGCCTGCTCCTCAAAGTCATCGTGATCCTTGTTACTTGCCTGAACACTGCTGCCGCCACCAGCGCTACCCTGGCTAGTAGATGCAGCTGCCGGTTGTTGTTTCTGTGATCCGCTGCTGGCCTGGCACATGCTCAGCACACTGGCCGCTATGGATGTAAGCACAGCATTATACAAGGCTGCAATTCCACATACCGACAGCTTCTCAATGCGACTTGGTGTCAGAGGCTGTAGAGCAATTAGCGAGTGTGCCTGTCCCAATATTGACAGATCGGTCAGCATATGCGTCATGGCCGATTTGACGGTGCTGGCCTCCACCTGGGTCAGCGGTAGATAAAGCGTCTTTCCGCCAATAATTGTTTCCTGGTATTTGGAGCGATAACGATTTAATATGGGCAATCCCACGCCCACATCGAGCAAGGTGTCTACACCGTTTTGTTCTTGAAAGTACTCGACATTTGCTGCCAGCAGTTGCTCCTAGAAAAGAATTAAAAGGTGACAATAGAGTAAATATATACATTTTCTCATCTATTAAGAATCGTTACAAAGTAGGTAAACTTTGGTCCGAAAAGTGCTTTACTAAAAAATTTTGTGTTTTTTTAATAGATATTATTATTCTAGAAATTACTTAAACATGACTTTAGCATTTTATTAAAAGGGCAGATTTTGAGGTTGGGGATGTTGGATAATTTTTCGGTCTAAAATATTTGAAAAAGGACAAACCAGGGCAAAATCCTAATCGAAACCGATAGTTGTTTAGGTGTTCAAGTTATATAATACAACGTATATTACTTACTGTACAATCACTGATTTCTTCGCTTAATGGCACCCAGGTCACTTTGCCAGCCTCCAACGGAGCAAGCAACTGCTGCAATATAACCGAAGACAAATCGGAACGTGATCTCTTGATCTCTGACTTGGGTGAATCTTTTTCAGTGCTAGTACCGCTGCCACTGCCCCCTCCACTACTGCTGCTGCTGCTACCAAGGCTCTTGCTGTTTGATTCCGGATGTTTAGCACTCTTTAGAACAGCAGCTACACCATTGTAGTCAAATTGTGTCGATCCCGAGCCTGAGGCGGCATTCTCACGACCCTCGCAGAGCATTTTGAGGGCGACCAGCAGCCATTTGATTTCATAAACAGACACCTTGGGCAATCGAAAGAGGATGAAACGTATGAGGACTGCGCTGGCATCGTGCAATTGTGAAATTTGCGTCTGGCATACTGAAAGAACAGGCAAAAGCACAAATTAGTATAAAAATAAAAGCAAATTGCGTGAGTCATGCATAAAAATTTAAAATTTTCAAGCAAAATCTCATGTTGCGGTCTGAAAAAATCATTACGGAAGAAAGGGGGAGAATTATGTACAACACTTACTTGACTTAATTTGCATGAGCTTATCGGCCGCCAGAGCCGCAAATGCAGTGTAGAATTGTGTGTAATTGCTTTCATCGTCGAAAAAATCATGTTCACTATAAAAAACAAAATGGTTAAATTAGTATTAATGCAAACTTTTTAGCAAATTGAATTTCGTCACTGTGGGTCGCCATATTTAATTTTGCAAGTCACCTTGCAGGCAAATTTTCAACTGCGCCATTTGCTCATAAAATCTAATTTTTGGGTAACAATTTTATGTGCACTCACCATCTGGTAATCGCTTTTAGTAAATTTGATATTTCATTTTTATTTAAAGCGCCTGTACGATTTGATAAAAGCGGTTTTACAACCGAATTCCAATCCGTACCTCCACTGTGCGCCGACATTTTTTAACTCTGATTTGACGTCCCTTTTTTTTCTTTTCTTCTTCTTCTACTTCGATTGCTTTTCAACTGTCAGCGGTGCGCTTGCTTTGGTATTGGATTTAGCGGAACTTTTGTTGTGGCGTATTCTTTGTTTACGAATGGTGCAAAAATGAAAAATGTATAACTTTTGAGTGTTGAGTACACACCTTTTTATAATCAGCTGATAGTGCTGGTAAGCCGTTCAAACAATTTTCTGCAAATTAAATATGTAATTATAAGCTAGTGCATTATATAAAATTACAAATTGTACAAAAAATATAGACTTTGTTTTACTTTGAAGAATAAATTGAAGTGGCCTACTTTATTAAAGCCGTTCCCAATATAGGCGAATAATGGCATTTTTATTTAGCTTTAATAGGGCAACACTGTTTTTTGCATCGCGTGTTTGATTTATATCTGCCTTGGTCCGGACGCCGGATGCATTTAAGTTTGTTAAATTAAATTAAAGAAAAATGCAATTTCATTTTAAAACCGCCGATCCAGATGCCAATGCGTCGGCATCGAATAACCCGCCTAGCAATCCGCACACAAGTCTACAGCCGCAACAGCCAGCCGCCCTTATTGAACCAAAAGATGCACAACATGAGATTAAATTGCAGTAGGCACATAATTGCATTTCTTAAAAAAAATATGCATAAATAAAATATATTACTGTTATTTAACTTTCATTCAATGACAGAAACATCGTGGCAACTTTCTCCGTGGATTGTGAACTGGACTTGAAGACCATTAATTCCCGCACCCGTAACTCTGAGTATTCTCCAAAGCGTTTCCGTGGAGTTATTATGAGGATGCATTCTCCAAGATGCACAGCGCTTATCTTTCGCACGGGGAAAGTGATTTGCACGGGAGCACGAAATGAAATGGAGGCCAATTTGGGATCTCGCAAGTTTGCACGTATTATTCAAAAATTGGGTTTCCCTGTCAAATTTATGGACTATAAACTGCAAAACATTGTGGCCACGGTGGATCTTCGGTTTCCCATACGCTTGGAGAATCTTAATCAAGTTCACGGCCAATTCAGCTCCTATGAGCCAGAGATGTTTCCCGGACTCATCTATCGTATGGTCAAACCACGTCTCGTTCTCCTTATCTTTGTCAACGGCAAGGTTGTTTTTACCGGTGCGAAATCTCGCAAAGATATTATGGATTGCTTAGAGGCTATTTCCCCAATATTACTAAGTTTTCGCAAAACGTAGAATTTTTATGAACATACCTTATATTTATGGCCAATTTGTAAAAAGATTAGTTTAACGCTTCTAGCATTTATCGAACAATTAACAAATACCACCTAAACCAATATAAATAAGCTTTTATGCCAAAATTAATGTTGTTTCTTTAATTTCCTTTATTTCCTGTGATTTTCAAGTAAAATATTAATACAAACCAGTAATCCCACATATTGTTAAAATTCGCAATAGGTTTATTTTTAAATTTTATGTGGATGAAAACATTTCGTTTATTTAATTTATTTTCGATTCTTTTGTTACATAGAAAATATATAGACTTCATTTTTTTTCTACCATTAAAGGAGGGACGGAATACGTAGATTCGAGAATCGTAAGCTACATATACATGGCTATGGGTATATAGTATTTATGTTATAATATACAAAAGCAATATGTAAACTGTTTTCGTCAAAATACAAAATACGTATAAAACTTACACACTATGTAGATTCATTTGTTGCATTATTAAAACATAAATGTAAATACATTGGACGGTCGCTTTCAACGTTATCATAATCATTATCTCTTACAAAAAACATTCCATTTAAATATATATGAAGACTTTCAATTGATATGCATGCTTCATCCGAAAATTATTTCAAGTAAGAATTCACTACTCTCGATTTCTAAAATCTAATAAAGGCAATTTGTGATTTTATTAAGACACTTTTGTTGATACGTTTTCATTATTTCATTTTTACTTTCGTTTTAAATCGGCACTTGAAGCGCCTCCAAATAGAAGTCAAGGCAAATCTCTGGTTCTCTGGGTCCGAGTGGCATGTGACGAGATTCATAGTATTTCTTTGTATGATTGCTTAAAAAATATAAACTGAACTTTAAGAATATTATATACGCTATCTGTGTAATTTGTGTAAATAAGATTGGGCTCTTCATTGAGATGATTGATAGTTTGGGCAAATTACAAAACCAATTTGTCCGCTCGATTGGTAGATGGTGCTTTGTACACTTCTATATTATGATTACATAAAATTACGTTATACAAATTAGAATAAAAAGAACTCAATGCCTGCCAGTAGTTTTGTTGGACGGAATGCAATTTCTTTAAAAAAAATATTAAACAATTGTAGAACAAAAAACCAACTAAATATTCAAAACTCAAACTCAACACTCATTCAAATATGCTAAATATGGTTGTGTGGTTTTGGACTGCTAGTGTACGGATTAAAGGGTTCGACTTTTCATCTTCTAGGTAAACAGATGGAGTGTGTTGAGAACTATATGTGTACGACTGCGCAGCAGATATATAAAGACACTGAAAAACAGCAGCCAGACGGACATAGATGCACGCCAGCCGATGTTATAGATGGAACAATAAGGACACTGTGAACTGCCGCACACTTCACAAATATTGAGCAGATATGTGGGTAGCGCATCAAAGATGGACTCGTTGAAACGCTCTGCAATAAAAAGGCAGATTGATTAGTAAATATGATATATAGAATTATTTTATTTATCACTCACCAGGCGCATAGTAATCATAGACGCGCACAGGGAGATAACGTGACATATTTGCCACTGGATACCAACGTTCTATCGTAAAGTTGACACAGATGTCTTCTTGGTCAAGCTGGGGAAAGAAAAACTGTCTGTTAAAAAAGATTCCTATTTTCACTTTAGTTTATATTTACATAATCAAAGTAGAAGACAATCTTGCGTTCCAGATAGCGAGCACGTCGCAGATTGCGCACACGATTGCTAAGCACATAAGAGTCCAATTTCTGTTGTTGAATCCAATAGCCCGTAGGTATGGCCACATCCAGCACAGCCATCCCCGAGCGTTCTGCTTCCTCAGTGTTAATCCAGCTATAAAGTTCGATTAAAATTAAGAACATTACATAAATAAAGTGTATATCAATTGTATTTATAAAGTGTATATCAATTGTATTTATAAATTGTACGTGAGATCGCATCAGAGCAGCAGCACTTACTTTTGACATGCTACATATGAAATATGAGACTGATTTCTGCCATGGAATATGGCCTTTGTATGAAGTCCGAATGCTGGTATCGGTGGCTTCGTTTGGAACTTTTCAATGTCCACATTGTACTGCACATGCATCTGTAGGATGGCATAACCAGCGCCCTTGGCCTGAACCTTGATGGTGCCCCAAGCATCGGGAATCTATAAGAGCGATTATAGATAAATATTTAATGAAGAACTCTTTTAAATTCGATCACATTTTACCTCTATGCTCTGAAGACGCGCCAAGTTGGTGTCATCAATATGGAGTTCTTGGGTCTTGCCACCTTGGGAGGACGCTTCAATCTCCACGCTCAACGAGGAAACATCACGAATGCGAGAACGCACCGTGTATTCGACCAGAGCACGCAAAGCAGCACTTGTGTCCTGGGTGGAGGACCAACCACCTTCATTTAAACGTTGTGCGTTCAACCAACGCACAATCGGATCCACAAAGAACTCACGACGTGCCACATAAACCAACAATGCATATGCTGTCGTCTCAATGTTGAGAGAATCATATTCGTAAGGCAAGCGAGGCAGTGAGAACCACTTTTGATTTTCCAATTTACGTGGCGGTTGCGGCAACGCCTGATTGCCCCAATACATAAAGTCGCCAGTGGTGCGTGCATGACGCCTCAAGATGCTAAACACATGCTCCGCAATCGGTGAGTTGCAAAGTTGCAAAGCATACGCTGTAATGGCAACATCATAAGGTTCCGGGGTATCCACCAAGAACTGCATATTTCTTTCTATCCAGGCAATGGCACGCTGTGTGGCCAAAGCAACTCGAGTGCCCAACGTTCCGGACAAATCCTTAACAGTAGCCAGTGTGATGAGGACATGTGAAGTCAAGGTAATGTTGCGATTGCGTAGATTCGTATAGCTGGCGAAATTTGTGCGATTCATTTTACGATCCGGCAACCAGGTGACCTCATAGAAGGCGCCTTCGGGCGTCTGATGCTGAAGCAGCCAACGCATGTTCTTCTCAATGATTGTGGCATCGATCCAAATAAAGTTCTCCCATTCATAGAAGGAAGCCTCCTGGAAGATGCGTAGACAGTAGCTGGTTAACCACACGGACGAAGCCGAGTTATTCCAATCGGCACGGAATAAGGAGAAGCTGCCATCGTTGCGCATAAAACTCAATTGACGTTGATAGCCAATGTTCATGTGATGGAACGCATTCTTTTCCAGCGTCTTGTTGCGTTGATTGATCAAACGCATATACATAATGGTGTACAAGTTGGCCGCAAAGCTAAAAGCATTCTGTTCCGCCGATTCCATAGGTAGGTAAAGCAGGGAGGTTGCATTCACAGGCATCGTTGGGAAAATGGGACCCACAACATCGCCCACAACAGAGATGCGTGCACGATTCGAGCCGTAAACGAAGTAACGATCAACTTGATAGGGTATCTCCGGTGTTTGTGTGACATTCACATGCATATATTCCAAGACATAAGCACGATTCGATAGATCCAACAATACAGATTGATGCCTATACTGTGGCAAACCATCAGATTCTACATGCAACGTACGTGTGATGGTATCTGTACCCAACAATGTTGCCACATGCAACGTCACCTCGACGTCACCCAACCGCTGTGGCACCACAGGCACATAAACCACAGTGGTTCCTTGAGCATCCAGATAGATAAAAAACTGATGCTCTCCAAAACTAGTACGAGGATTATAGGATCTAACAATGCCATCCTCTTCGACATGGACAAACTTGTAGTTGGGACTGTCGTGGAGTACAACAGTTGCCTCAATGGGTATGGTCATGTAATTGAAAACCGTGACACGTATTCCCACCTGTTCACCTTGACGACAAACCATTGGCATTTCAACATTGATGAAGAACGGCTGAACACCCACATATTCCAAGGCTCTGTTGAGCATGCCAAATCCTTTCGATGGACTTACGCTAAATGCGCTCACCATCCAATACGCAGGACGATCTGGAACATCTACATTGAAGATGTAACGACCATGTGGCCCAATATTCACATCCTTCCACAGCCAAACGTTCTCGTAATGCCGCAATACGCGATTGAAGCGATATTTCCGATAGTTCAGCAATTCCGTATCATTACGCACCTGGCAACCTATCTCGTCGGTGCCATCATCGCAATCAAATAATCCATCACAACGTTTATCTAGGCGATAACAGCGTCCGCTCAAGCATTCGCCATATCCCAATGTTCTATTGCAATTATCCTGTCGCCTAGGCACATATCCATCGGTAAAAACAATTAAACCACTGTACTCAAAGGTTCGATTGGCATCAATGCCAAAGGAGGAGGCGGGAAAATAAACCAATTCATCGGGATTACCTTCATGGGAATACCAAATGTGTTTATATGTACCATTTGTTTGCTCATCAAAGTTGGACATCTTTGTTATGATCTTGGCATAGGTTAATTCATTGCCCGCCTGCATTGTGTAGAAGGCGCTATCAATGCCAGAAAGTCCCACATAGGATCCAGGCTCACCGAATATCGCCACCTCAACCTTCTCTCCTGTGCGCGCCTTGCGATTGTTAATGTAAACTGTGAAATTATTCCTCGAGATGCCATTAACTGGGAACGTGAGGGAATCGGCAACCACTTGACCCTGTTGTGTGATCTTCCAAACCACCAAAGTGGCCATTGGAGCCATCTCTGCACTCAACACCACAGCAATTGTGCGTATTCCTTCGGTAATTGTTTCCCGATCGTTTATCAATATGACACCCTTGGACATGATCAAATAATTGAATTCCTCCAAATAGAAATTAGTGCGTATGTGAAAGATGATATACTCTCCAACTACAGGCTGTTCGGTGCTCGTTGTAATTTTTATATGTTGATTCCTTGGGGAATAATGTGAGACGAGAAGGAGTTCGGTTTGTATCCGTTCACCTCGAGGATCGACAAATAATGCCTGCAATCGCATATTTTGTATGCCATTGAGAAAGTCTCGAGATTGTGGACGCTCATCGAGCATAAGATCATTGCGTATATCAATTTTCAATTCCCAAACGCCATCGCTTTGTTGGGACATGTGTAATCTTTGTGTGGGCCAATCACGTCGCCCACCATTGCGACTCTCCACAAAGCCACTAACTTCCATGAGGCCTTGACGCAATAGATTTGGATTGATGGGGGAACCATCATGATATTCCACAACCAAATATGTGGTGAATGGCATTGCGGGTTTAAAAACTTGCGGAGATTCTCCAAGGAATGCTACACGAAGACTTGAATTGTAGACACGTGCCACCGCATAACCACTGATGATTTCATCGTAGAACTTCTCGCCGACAGTCGCTGTAATGAGGATCTCTGAGTTGGCTAAACGTGGCACCAGCGCTTCCAGTTCACGCAAAGGCCATTTAAAGTCAAAGGTGCCATTAAAGTAGCGTAAAAATGGCAATGACTTGCGATAGCTGCTCGTCCAGGAATCATAGTTATCAATGTACTCTGGTTTCCTCACCCAAAATGGCCATTCCTCGTCGAACTGATAGCTACGTTCTACCACGTATTGATTGCGATATAGTACATCCTGTGATAGATCGACGCCATCCTGTGGCAATTGTGGTGGAACATTGTAAGGCTGTTGAGGATTCAAGTTGGGATTGTTATAGCGCAAACGTTCGTCGTATAAAGTCTGCTGCTCCAATGGCGAGCGTCCCAAACGGAACTTTTCATTCAACACTTGATTGCTAAAGTAACCAATTGGCCGTATGGTTGCCTTGATTGTTAAATTTCCACGCACTGGAAGACCGCTGGTGAAGTTGGCCATTACTCGCCCATAGATAAATGGATCTGTGGTAAAGAAATAAGCTGGCATTGTCACATTGACCTCAAATCGCGTCTGATAATATTCCTCCACGCTGAAATGACTCTCCTCCTGTTGACCCTGGGCAATAACACGAATTGTCCATTCACCAAATGTCGGCTGATCTGAAAGCTTGTACTCCAACGAAACGGATCCTAAATTGGATTGCCTGTGGAAAGAAAATAATTACAATCAGGACTGCTATTTGTATTAAAATTTGGAAGTAAGCTTAGTTCGTTGGCTTGTACCGTGGAGCAAAATTTGAGGTGGTGTTGAATCCAGTTTTTAAAACCTATGAATGCAAGTATTTGGTTCGAGTCTTGCATCAATATAATTTCCAAAAAGAATGTTAACTTTGTTTTCAAACAATTGCGGTTTGACAAGATATGATTACATAATTTTATGCTATTTTTTGTTTCTCTACAATTCAAACTCACGAAATAATAAATTAAAACAAAAATCATAATTTTAAGCTAGACTCGCGAAGACTAGTAATGAAATTTTATCTTTGTTACAAAATTGTTGTGTCGGTTTAAAAGATCAAGGAAAATTAATACTAAGAAAAAAAATGTTAAAATTTCGAGTTTAAAGGAAGCAAGGATCTAACCAAAAGCTTTTCTACTCACCTCGAGAGCCATCTCTTCAAAATATGCCGATTGGGATCGAGCATATATACATCGATGGCATTGTCGAATCCTTTGAGTTCGGTGGTAATAGGAATCGTTCTAAATCTAACAGTCTCGCCTTGCATATACAGGGGTTTATCTGTCTGCACAAAAATGGTCATGGAACGTTGAGAAAAGTCCAAGCGCGTCTGATTGAGAAAAGCGACGCCACCAAAGACATCCTGATAGAAACCCTCGACACGCAGTCTGTAATCTCCAATAACACTTGTTGGCGGTATTCTCATGAGCAGAGTTTCAGGTACACCTTCCTTGACATCCTTGGAATCGCCACTAATTTGTACGCCATCGCATGAGATACTTGCATGTACTGTGATGGGATACTTGGCTACCAGGATAGATACCGAAACCTGATAGATCAGACCAGGACGAACCATACGAGAGGCAACAATAAAATAGGTCGGCTCTCGATTGTGCAGAGTATCCAGAAAAGTCGCCTTCACATTGTATGAGCTCTTGCCACGTCCCAGACTTGGTTCACTGTCATCATAGCCAGGATTTCCTAGGCGTTTATTGTAATCATCCTGTGAGTTTAAATCATTGTACTTTCCTCCTCCTAATCCTCCACTTCCCCCAATGCCATCAGTGCGATACAATGGATTGTTGTTTGGATTATTGTTGAGATTATTGTTATTGAGATTCGAATTTAAATTTGGATTGAGATTTCCTCCAAATTGCTGATTGATGTCGTATTGAGATGTTGGTTGTTGTGGTAGCAACGTTTGTTGTTGTTGCTGCTGCTGCTGCTGTGTTGTTGCACGTTGTAATAGCTGCCATCGTTTTGTGCTGCAACCGTTTGGAGCAGCAACAACGCTTGCAGCATATGCCACAAGAAGCGCTGCATCATCAAACTGTGCTGCTTTGTAGAAAAAATAATAGAAACAAGTCAATCAATCAGTGCGTGAATGAAGTGAATCAATTAGCATGTGATGAGTATACATGCCTATCTTTATATCCTGCTCCTAAATTATAAATAAAATATTGTTGGAAAATGTTGTTGCACTGTTGCGTGTTGTTTAGTAAGTTCTGCTGTGATGTACTATGTGCCTCGTCTGCTCGAATGCTTTCCGCGTGCTGTGCAGGCAGCCACAACATGTTGCAACGTTAACCACTAACATGTGAAAAGGGCAATAAGTTGAAAGGCAACGAATAGGAAATACTCTGACTCTGACACAACTGAACTATATCTGACGAAGCTCAGGGGATAGACAAAACTGTTGAACAAACTATGTCTCTTTATTTGAATTACAATAAAATTTCGTATTAAAAGATATCTGTTGCTCCTTATTTCAGGACATTTTAATGTCTTTTGAAAGTGATCCCAAAAATTTAAAACTGTGCATAACAATATTTTTATGTATTCTCTAATATATTTACTTTCAATTGGAATGAAAATATAAATAAAACTATGCCTTTATAAAGTTTTTAAAAAATTATTATTTTTAAAGATATTAGTAAACTAATTCGAGGACAATTTCAGGACATTTTATATTTCTATAAATTAACAAATAAAAAGTGAAAATAAAAACTATATTTTAAAATTGAAATTTACTTTAAACTTTCTTACTTTTTAAGTTTGAAATACTCAACAATTCAAACTAGTAAATATTTTAAATCGTTCAATCATTAATTAACCATACCCTGCTGATAAGGGTATTAAATGAGGTCTCTGCCCGGCACTATTAATAGCAGCGCCACAGGCAGGAGCAATGAACGTGCTATGGATTTGGACGTCTGTCTTTAAACACACACCTAACACTCACTGTTGCACACATTTGCTACAAATAAACTATGTCAAATTTTAAGTTAAATGTCATTCAAGTGGGCGTGCAATTTGTCTTTGATATGGGATATGTGTCAAAGCGATTTCAGTTTTTACAGTCTGTATTATTTTAGACATAATCCTAATTTTCCTATATATAGTTTTTGGCACAAACTCCTGACAGGAATTTGTCAAAAAAAATAAGATAAGAACTTAACGAAGAAATAGAACAAGTGTCATTATTTCATAATTATAATCGCAGATCGATACAAATCTATCGATATACAACATTTAACTAACGAAAACGGCGAACAAGGAAAGCTGCGTTGAAATTTTGACATTGATGAATTAATGTATTTATGTAAGAAAGACAGGAAAACAGTTATCGTGATCACGAAGGACACCCCTCATATTAAAAAGCAACAAGGCCAATGCCTAGACTATAGGCAACCATAAAAGAACAGACGAGAGAAGGTGAAAGCAGCAAGGACAATAAGGTACTACAGGAGACACTGACGTACATACATGTATATATGTATGTATGTAAATACATACATGTATATATGTATGTATGTAAATACATATATGTATGACGACACACTTGACCCTCGGGCATCGCAAACCGTTCAGAGAGGGAGAAGATAGCGTTTGAAAAAGCCGTTGTTGTTGCCGGTAAGGCACAATACAACAAGAACACGCAACACAGAAGATAGTGTCTGTTTTACCTGTGTATGGTATGGATATGTGTCAGTGTGAGTGTTTGTGTAGCCTGCGCACTGAAGCAGCAGAAGTCGCTGGCCGAGGTGAAAACAAATACAAAACTAAACGAGAAACCCAAACTCGTAATAATAACTGAAAGAGCAACGGACATTGTAATCCACCCTTTTTACTGATGCAGACGCTGCAGCGCTGTAGCACACACACACTCGTACAAGTGTACACACATAAATTGAAGTGTATAAGTAATGTGGCTTTAATTAGTTTTAAGACCGTTGCAAATGTGAGGGCAAAAGTGCAATTGAAATGTTCCTTGAGGACACACTGTGCCCTAAGTGTGTCCACCAATATGCGAAAAAGGCACCAAATGGCTATGAAATTTGAGAGCACCACATATCCAATTGGGCAGCAGGTTGCATTATTTTTATTTTTTCGCAGGAAGAAGCCTGTGGCCATTTCACTCATGAAATGAGTATTCCGAATAATTTTTTGAAATAATTGCTCACATATGAAATAAAATGTGCTCAGTTAATAATTGGTTATTTGTGGAAAGCTTTAGTTTTTTCAATTTGCGGTCAACGCCCATGTGCGGGCAGCAACAAAAACAGCATAATAAATAACAACGCAAGCAAACATTTTGGGCGGGTCACAAGAAGCACAATTTCACTCACCTTTTAAACGTTGTTGAATGTCTCTACGATAAACAGCAAATCGATTGCATTATATGTAATAAATAACAGAAGCAAAAAACACAAAACTAACAATTTTTTAAATAAAAGAAACACAAAAAACGCGATGACTTATGCTAGTGACGCGCAATCAGAAACTGACTTGAGTTATCGCACCACACCCCTTCCTATTGTAAGCCATTGTAACATTCGGCTAAGATATCGATATTTGAAAAATTAACATCAATAAGAATTTAGTTTTAAAATTTAGCAATTTAACACCTGGCGGCGCTAACAGCCAAAAGACGACGCCACACCACCGTTAAGATTGGTCCCACTTTGAAGTACTTTCCAGAAACGATCAGCAAACTAAAACTGCTCCACACTAACAGGACACTGTCTGACTGTCAGGCTGTCTGGACCAATGTTGCCATTTCAGACTTTTCTCGTCAAATCCAGGAAGTTACGAAAACAGGGGGCAGCGGGAATTCTGCCTTTTTTTTTTTTTAAATATATCTGTTTTTCAGGTGGCGCTTCGTAGTTCTAAATGTGACCAGTGAACAGGAGGAACTTTGTAGTTCCCAATGTGACCAGTGGAGGCGCCAACAAAACTAACACATACTCAAAACTTGCGTCAAAACTAAAATTTATTTTTTAGCAAAGAAAGGAATTTTTTATCAACCAAATAAGTTAATATGATATTAGACAAAATTAAGTTGCATCTTTCAAAACATTTCTCGATTTTCTAGCTTCTAGCCCAGTTCCGTTCATAAGCCTGCGCTTTACAGGAAGAGCTTAAAATCCACAGAAAATCCGTGAAAAGTTTCAATGAAACCGGTGAGCACCAAAATGTTTCAGTCTTCTTTTCTGAAATTCACTTAACAGTGCCGTAATTTTTTAATATTTTTATGGCGAGCCCGGGAAATTTATTTTCAGATAAGATGGCGTTCTGGGATATAATTATAATACAAATTTCCTAAGAGATGCCGTTCCGGGATATTTTTATGCTATAATTTGCTAAGCTATGCGTATTTTATAGACCAATGTGACCATACTTGATCAAACTGAAAATACCTTCTCTTTCAGGCATGGGCATGTGTGTGTATTGTATGCGTGTGATGTAAGGTCATTCGCGTGAAAATATCAGCGAGGAAAAAATCGAATTTTTGTGTTTTGTGTGCTAGGTAAATTCCAAAAGAGTGCAAAATAATACAACTGATGCAAGTGCGGTTGCAATAGAAATTAAATTCTGCACAATAATGTGTAGTGAACACATGTAAAGCTGAAAATATAACTCAACGCAAAAATTATGACGAAAAGCAGCAAGAATACTCATACACAGGCAAACGCCAGCACGCACACACACACTCACATATATATTGTACATGAGCAGCTTGAGCTAGAACCTAGAGTTGTCAACGTTGTTTAAAATAATTCGTCATTGAGTGTGTCGCGTATTTTCGTGACTTTGTGTGTGTGCGAGTGTGTTTTGTGCGTGCCTCGTTTGCATATGTGTGTGTTGGTAGAGTTCTCGTAGTAAAACAAAAAAAAAAGTGAAAAAGAAATCATTGGAAAAAAGTGAAATATACATAATTTGTATAAATTGTTGGGCCAGTTGCAATGCAGTGAGCTAGATGAAACTCGCCGCCGCTCGAAAAACTATTACATAAATAGTACAAAGTGTAAATGTAAATGTTATTGAAGGCGCCGCTGTCGTCATCGCGGCAAAAGCAAAAGCAAAGGAGAAAAAAGAGGGAGCAGCTAGCAAAAAAAAATCCCGTTACTATATTTGCACTCAATACTCATTGTTTGCCATTTCTCGCATACACATACCATTTAAGAAATGTATATATTTGTGTATGTGTGTGTGTGCTTCCATCTCGTGACTTTTGGAATTGTTGAGTATATTTACTCCTGGTCACACAAATTAATTCTTCTGTGAAAATCAACTAATAATTGCCATTGCTCTTGCCACAAAAGCGATGACAACGAGAGGGGCGGTGCGGGTGGCCTCCTCTGGGTGCATGTGTGTGTGAGTGACCTCGTGTCTGTGTGTCGCGTGCTTTCGCTTGTGTGTGTGTGCGGCAGCGGCAAGGAGTGTCATGCGTATTTTGCTGCTTCTGCTTCTTCTCCACAAACACATCTAAACATTTATATACATATATAAGTATATATATACACCCCCTACACAACTCCCCTACAAAAACAGGCATCACCAACAACAACAACAAGAAGAAGAATACGTTGCTCCTTTGCTCCAACGAGTTTTATCTTGTTTTCCGTTTTAATCATATGCGGGCTCAGAGAGACAATCACGTCATCCAGCTTGACACGCACACATACACTATAAAGTCATTTATGTGAAGTTTAGAGCTGAGAGCCATTTTAGAATGAATGTGTGAGTGTAGGCGGCGCGTGAATTCAATCGTTATTTTTTCATTTCATTTAAAGCTTACTCAATTTAATTAACTTCACACATATGCATAGATATCTTAATTGCTGCTTATTTTAATAATTGTTCAAGTCACATCAGCATCGCATCATCATCGACTATGTTAATTTTGTTTTTGTTCTCGTTTTCGTATGTATATAAGTATGTGAGTTTGTGTGTTTGAGAGTACAGTAAATAAACGATGACCGGGACACTGAGTCATGACTATCCGATGACGTTATGCTGCGCTAAAAGGCAATTTGTCTCGAAAGTGGTCCCAACTTTGCCAATAAAACAAAAAACTTTATCAAAATGTTATTTTCTCATATAAGAAACACACACTCTCAAACTTGTTATACTGTGCCAAAGCACACACAAATCGATATCGAGTTCACTACACAATCGATAACGCATGACACGGCCATCACTGATGAGCGGACGACAATCGCGCTCAGCTGATATTTTTTTCATTTCAGCTGAAAATGCTGCCAACAATTAAGAAATAAATAAAAATTATATTACATGACGCGTCGCTCGCTATGAGTGCGTGCCTTTTGTTTCAACGCAACGAAATTAGCTTAGCAGCTACCCAGCTAAAAATCATGTTGAAACCGCTTTTAGGCAGCTCATCAGAGTACCCTCCCATTCCCCTAGCAACTTTGCCGATACGTGAACGATTCACGTTCACATTCTCCTTGTCGCCATCGCCGTTGTCTACTATTTGTATAAAATACTGCAATGAGGTCTTTATCTTAATGCCATGTACATATGTATAAATACATATATATACATATGTATATATACTTATAAATGTACTTGAGTATGAGCATATAAAAAATATGCGTATGATATTTGACGGATACACGTCGCGACGGGGTAAACAAACTCCCGCTGTTGCTCTGCAGCTGCTGATAGCGATAACGATAACGGATGCTCTTGCTGTCATCCGCTTCACAAAACGAATTTGAATCTTAAAGCAACAGCAAAAACAATGAGCTAATAACAAATCCATCCATGTACGTACAACTTTTATCAGTCAGCCATGACGACGTCGCTGTCGTCGTCGCCGTCGCCGCCTCTGCTGACCGATAGGTGGCCGAGGAGCGAGCGCGTCAGGCTGCTTTCTTTCTTTTTGCTTTTGTTGTTGCTCTCTTTTTTGCCTATTCGCTCGGTTGCTGTACAGGGGCTAGTTCAGTCTGCTCGCTGAATTCGTTGCGTTACGTTTACGTTTACGTTGCTTTCCGTTCTGTTGTATTCCGTGTCCGTTTTTGCCATTTCGGTTGGTGTGTTGTAGTTGCCTAGTACCCCAGGCCAGCAGTACGTATTGGCCAATTTTTTTTTCGCTATAAGTCACAAAATTGTTGCGGTCGTTGGCAAAATTTTTGTGTTTTTTTATATACAATAAAAAAATAAAGTAAAATACACTCACATACATCGTATAAGATATTTAAGTTTTCTGCTCTTTAAGAGTTCGAGCATTTGAGAATTTCAATATTTCAAACCCAGGCAGCCAACAACGTCAATGTGCCATATTTCTTTTTTGGTTTGCGAGCCAAAAATTCTTCGACCCCCAGTCTCGTTTTATGCGTGTGTGAGTGCATGTGTGTGACTGCGTGGTTTGAGAGAGAGAGAGGGAGGGAGAGAGCTTTTGGCTACTCATGGAAATGAATAACGTCAAAAGTTTAGTTTAACCGCGACGACAAACTTAAGAAATTAGCAAAAAGGTGCAGCGTCCATCTCTGCCCATTTCACTCTTCCCTGTGTTGCTTGCACGTGCCGCTGACGTTTAGGTTTACGTTAACGTTAACGTTAACAAAAGGCAAATATAAAAGAGACTGAGTGCAAAATTATGTATGTAGTTATGTATGTACATATGTATGTTTTTGAATGCTTCTTCACATCCTTGAGTTGCCCTCCCTCTTTCGGTCGCTCTCTTACTCTGTAGACGCACTTGAAGACGCCGCGGGCTTTCTTCTCGATTCTCTTGCTTTCTTTTCTTTTGATTTTGAATTTATGTATTTTTAAATTTTGTGCAAAAAGCATAAAATTTGAAACTGAAAATCCCCACGAGAAACGCCAAAGACAAATTGCCAAAGAGACGACATAACACAAAGGAAAAGCCATAAATATTAAAATTGTTTGTTAAAATAATTTTTCTCCACTTTTCTTTTATTGCAAAACAAAATAGCGACAAGAAATAAGAACAAAAAGCTGGAGCTGGTTAAAAAAAAGAAGGAGAAGAATCGTTATAACAAAACACAAATACAACCAAAACAACCAACAACAACATCAACTAATATCAAATTATTATTAAGCATAATTAATTAAAAGAAGAAAAAAAAAAATATAATACATAAACGTATAAATAAATTAATATTAATAATGAATACATAGTAAGTTAATCAAAAAGTACAAAAAATAAAAAAAAATAAAACCAAACAAAACAAAACAGTAACAGTAACAAAAAAGAAAAGATAAACATCAGCAACAACAAACCAACCAAACAACCAAAATTTAATTATTCAGTCAACAAATAGTTAATGCCAATTTAATATGTACATGCAAGCAATTTAAAACGACAACAGCATCAAAATAATAATTACAACAATAACTACCACAACAACAACAACAAAAACAACAACAACACAACCAACAAAAACAACACGGATCAATACCAAAGATGGAGGCAAAATTCTTGGCTAGCGCTCTTTCATTCCTCTCGATATTTTTAGCGATTTATGCTCAATCATTTGGTGAGTTGACAACAACAATCAATTTTATAGCATTTAATAATAATTATAATTTATAATAATAACAATAATGAAAACAAAAAGCCACAACATTAGCACAACCACCCTAAATACCCATTAGATTTAAGCTCTATTTTATGAATACATAAGTACGTAACTATGTTTTGTGTGTTTTGTATCCATGTACTCGAAACATATTTTTATCTGTGTGTGTACATAACTGCAGCAGAAATTGCAAACAATAACAAAATGAAAGAAAAAACTGAAACTGATAGTATGTGGTTTACAATCCCCACGCCCCCTTGCTTCCCCGCCCATCACCTATACGCCCTAATTGCCTGGCCCGGTGCAGAGCCAACAACAACAACAACAACACTTTTGCCTTTGCCCATTTCAAATATTTTTTTGTTGTCCTATTCCCAGCAGAACTTTTAGATATGAAAAATGTGCAGAAATCCACAGTCTTTTCTCTAAAAATGAATTTTTAAGATCTTTTCTTGAACTCTGAGAATTATTTCTATATAAAAGGTTTCTTAAGGATATTCAAAAAATCACTGGTGAACTTTCGAATTGCTGTCTCATATACTATAATTATTTTTGTGTCATATATTATGCTATTATGATAACAAAGATGATTGTATTATCTGATATACAAATTATGATAGTTTCTTATTATTATTAAAATTGTGATTTTATCACAGCAGAACCTTAAGGCACATGAAATGAGCAGAAATAAGCTAACGGTTTTTCTCATCTCGAAGGATTATATTTTTTTTAAGATTTCTTAGGTATATTCCAAAGATTTTCGATTTAATTTTGACTTGTCAAATCCTAAAACCTCAACATTTTGTGTCAGTTGGTAAATTCTTATTATAAAAATCTCTGGCATGGGATAGTTTTATTTTGTGTCAACTTTCCTAGTTCTGAATTATGCTATCTGTTTATATTTGTTTGCTCCCAAAGTTCTGTTGGGTTAATACCACACACACACCAATATATATGGTACAGCATAATACACACACACTTACACCAGAAAAAAACACACGTTGAGCGAACACTTTCTTTTGGCTTGATTTTTGTTTTGTCTTTTACAATGTAAAAGCGCACCTCCTTATCCCTTATCCCCCCCTTCATACTTTTTGAGGCCAGCAGGTTCGCCATTCTCTCTCTCTCTTTCTCTCACACTGTTCTATCTCTATTATACACACTCTTCCCCCTCTCGCTCGCTCGTTAGCCGTTTTCTCTGTCTCACTGTCTGTCTGTCTTTTTGGCCTTTAGTTAAGTGTACTTGTGCTTCGATATTTTTGTGTTGCTTTTTATAGTTTATATTGTTGGTTGGGTTTTTGGTACTGCGACTGGTCGACATTGTATGTTGGCTCTTCTTCCTCTTCCTCTTTCTCTTTATTCTCTATATACCTATGCACAAAAACATACAGACATATACAAAATATATATGTATACTGATATATTTTTCCCTCGCTCATTTGATTTTCAATTTTCCACACAATTGCAAAGAGGAAAGGAACAGAAAACAGATAAACCACCAACAATAACAATAACAAAAACAAAAACAACAAATATATTAAGTTCATTTTAGTATTTCAGTTAAAATCGTATAAGTTTTGAATATGTTGTTGTTATTTAGATACATATTTACACGGTCGCCAGGTACAGACGGAGGCATCAGCATCAAGTCTTAGCCGGTCGGTCCATATTCTGTCTGTCTGTCTGTCTGTTCCGTCTGTTCAATTGCTTGTGTGTATATTAACTCATCGACCAGGTAGTTGGTACTCGGTAATCGGTGTTCTGCACCCTGTATTATGTATTCGGTATTCTGTATTCGGTACTCTCGGTACCGGCGTCGTCTGCATTGTTTACATTGCGCTTGTAGCAACTGTGTTGGCCGTCAATATTCTCAATATTATTATAGCCTTTGCCTTGCTTTTATCTATGATGATGCCGTCTATATATCGTATCTATTTATTATTCTAAGCATACTATTCATTTACCATTTAGCATTTAGCCAGGCCATCTATCTATTGGCCAATTGCAATCGCAGTCTGTATCGTCCCATGCGGCGATTCTCACATTCAAGGTGTATAATCAAGTTTTTTTTCTTTGTATTTTTTTTTCAATTTGTTATACGTTTGGATATTTCTATATGCGAAGCTCTAAAAAATAATCCCAAGTAAAATGACAAGTCTATAATTGATTTCGATTATAGGCATACTAATAATTCAAGATCATTATTCTAACACTCTATCAACACGTATCGATATCTAATAATACTATATATATAATGTAGAATTTGCTTTTGCTTTAATTATTGTATACAATATTATGGTATTCTTTAGATACTTGCGAACTCTGTATAGATAATATAATATTAAACTGGAGTATTGTTTATAAGAAAATCTTATATTCATGAATGGATAACACTGAATTGATCACTGTATACTGTATACTTGTTGTACCCCGTCACAGGGTATTTCAGTTTCAGTTTCGTTGCATTTGCTTGAAGGTTTTTGAAGGTGTATAACATATTTTAATCTTTTCCGATTATCAATTTGATTTTGCACATGTTTTTCAGTTTTCCTTACCTTTTGCTTATTGTGTGTTCGTTCTCAATGTACACATAATATTTTCAATGCGTTTTGTGAATTGTTTACGTAAATATACGGAATTATACGTAAAATAATAGATATATCTATTTTGGGGTGGGCAGAAACTTTTGATATTTTAATGGTCGATTTTACAGGCTTTGCTTTGAGGAGGGACTCTCTTTGTTGTACAGATACAAATTAGAGAAGCAACGTGTGTAATAATTGGACACACAAATTTATATGGAGAATCAGTTTAAGTGAAATACAAAATTTGTAGGAATACGAAATACGAAACAAACGAATAAAGTTATAGATACCTATTATGTATCGATCGTTTTGTTCACTCGATCAGTTTTCAAGCTTACTCAAACCTAAATTGAAAATAATAAAATTCGAAATTTCGTTCCCATTTGATTTACCTAAAAGCCCAAAGGATACTTTGTAAGGTATATATTGTAAAACTAATAAGTATTCATCATCATTTAAATTAATTGCTTAATGATTCGGGTGAATAACTGAATACAATTATTTGTGCATATTGTTTATGAATAACTGATTAACTGAAACAAAATTACTGATTTATTTAGAAAATTCAGCTAGAATTTCCAACATTGATGTACAATTATATACATACACATACATACATACATCATATATATCATCATATGTACTATATATGAATCACAAACTGAATGGTCAGCACAATAAAGTATTCGCATTCCTGTTGTAGTTGTGGTTTTAGATTCTTTTATTTTTGTTGTTGTTTTATTTGTGTTATTGTTGTTACTTCAAAGCGAATTGCGTAGGCAAAACCGAAACCACGTGTTGTCCAGGTGTTTATGTTGGCTAACGGCTAACGGGAAGGTATTTTTCTCTTTTTTTATCTGCTACTAGATTTTCACATTTCCCGAGGTCTTTTCCGAGGTGCGCGCAGGTTTTTAAATTTCGCGATTGTGATTGTGTTAAACAAAAACAACAACAACAATAGAGAAAGATGGAAATAAAAAAGAGAGCCTGGTGAATTGTCCTGCTGTTGTATTGCTTTTGTTTTCAGTGTGTTGTGTGGGTGTGTGTTCGTATTATGTGTGTGTGTGTATGTGGGAACTGTGTACTGTGCACATTGGGGCTTACCAGTTTTCTTGTTGCCATTGCCATGTTTATTTAACGGCATTTTCATTACATTAATAAATGTCAAATATTTAAATTTCGGCTCGCCCAAAAAAGAAAGAGAACGCGTCTTGCACACTGGAGCAAAAAACATTTCAAATTCATTTTCAAATTTCTTATTAATCCTTTTGGAAAATGCACCACAATGTTTACCAAGTGGATTCATTTATTGTAACTGTATATTTACTCATGAGTTGTAAACAAAAGAAAATACACAAGTTGATTTTCTTTTAACTAAGAATTGCTTTGTTCAGCACAAAAGAATTGATAATTATTTCAAATGCTTGACTTTTATTTACAACTAATTCAATTGTAGTTATTTATATGAAATTATTTAATATATACTTCTCACTAAAAAGATATTGAAATAGATGATTTGTGTGATTTGCATTATTTTTATAAAGACAATAAACATGAAATGTAATTTCCCTTTCAATGTCGTAGCGCGTCATCGTAAAAGAAAGGCCGCCCCGTTGTGGGCGTGGTCATATTGTTCTGATTGGGAATATGCTTCTGCTGCTGCTTTGCAATGCTTGCAACTCGAATGGTGGCACATTTTGCCATAGAGGTTGCCTTTGTGCTTCCGGTCGTGCCAGATAATGACTGCTTAAACAGAGCACACAAATATATACACATATACACTCACACACACACAGGTACTCACACCCACTACAGAAATATATGTATGCAGAATAAATAACTGGTTTATGTATTGGTGTATATCTGAGAATTGCACCTTGACTCGCATGACTCTGCTGCGTTTTCATGCTAATTTACAATTGCCAACAAATTGCTGGAGTGGAGCTGAGGAACCTAAACTAAAAGGGGAAACAACTTTTGTATTTTCACTCTTATCTATTGCGTGTGGTGTGGCCATGGCCCCTGTAATGCCCCCTCCTCTTTTCATTTCATTTCTATTCTATTTTTCTTCTTTTTTATTCCCACTCTCTTTTTGTTGTTGTTGTTGTGCAGCCGCTTTCATTAGCAGGCACCTGACAAAAGCTAAAAGTTCACACATCGTCTATTGAGAGGCAGACAGGCACTTATATGAGATAAACTATATATGTATGTAGCTGTATGTATGTATGTTTTTGTTAAACTAAATATATTTGAATATGTTGTATATATTTCAAAGATTTAAAAATAAATATAAATACATTTTTGCGTGAGAACAATAAATGTATATACAGACACATACATATATGTATAGATCAATGTCTGCGTGTATCTGTATGAGTGTCAACAAAAACGAACTAAAAACATTTGCGCATGAATTTATGTACATACATACATACATACAAATGTATATATATATATGTATTTTTTTGAAATGTCAAGTTTTCTTTGCACTTGAAGACAATTGCGTGTGGTCCACTGTGCTTGCAGACAGTCCGTACATATTGATGTCTGTCTGTCTGTCTGTCTGTCTGTCTGCTGAGTTTATGTATGTATGCATGTATGACTATATGTATGTATATGTGTGTGTATACATTATGTATGTGAAAATGTGAAATGTTCGTCTGACTGTCTGCCAGCGCATTTTGTTGTTGTTGTTGTTGTATGTTTAGCTTTTCATCAGTAGCCGCGCCGACAAGTACGAAAAACAACGTCACTAGCTGCTGCCTGATTTCCCTCTTCCTTCCTCCACCTTATTGTTGTTGAATCAATCAGTCGCCCTGCTGGGGCGACATACAGGGGAGGGTGTTAAGGAAAGGAAAAGGGAAGGGGGATTGGCGGTCAACGCCAGTCCGGTCTGTCTGTCTGTCAGAAACGGATTTTTGCTCAAATATTTTCACTTTGACTCTGCTCCCTGTGGTTATTGTTATTGTACTTGTTGGCTCAAAGCTAACTAAAAATTTTCCATTGTGATGTGCATGTGGCGTCGGGCGAAGCAACAGAAAAGTGTGCACACCACTGTTGCCAACTACTCTAAAAAGGATAAAATATTAAAAAATAAGGCAATCAATTTTATACTGAGTGTTGTTTTTAATAAATCTTATTCAACTATTTAACTATTTAACACAAGGAAAATCCTTTAATATATAAACTATTCTAAAACAAACATAAGCTGCCCAAAACGGTGAATGTCCTTTATACTTTCAAATAGTTTTGTACAAGTATATTTTGTAGTCTATCTACACATCCTGCTAGTTGGCCCTAGTGGCTTTCGTAATGTTTCGTCACTAGCGTGGACGGCAGTCCACAGTGATATGTCGATGATAGATAGGACAGATTTTTATGACTTTTTATCGACTGAAGTAGTTTTTAAAAGGACAAATGTATCCGGGTCCGGGTAGGGAATACACAAAATTTATGCAACACTGATGCAGACACAAATAAAGATAGAAAGAAAGAAAGAGAGAAGAGAGAGAGAGAGAGAGTTACACAGCTTGTCCGATCAATTTTGTCGCCATTGCACATTTTGACTCTCTCTCCATCTCACTCACCCCATTTCGTTTTGCTGTACAATCACTTTCAGTCCCCTTTCTTCGCCCCTCTCCTCACCCTTATGCTATTCGATAAGTTCTTTGTCGCCTGCAATAGAGACATTTAAAAGGAAAAGAGCAGAGAGGCAAAGACAAAGAGAGAAAGAGAGAGAGAGCTTTATCGCTTCATTGACTTTGACAATTTGAAATTGCTCGGCTTCAAAGTTCAAAAGTTCCTGTAGAGGTATTTGTGTGGGTGCTTGTATATATGTAAATATATATTGTATTGTTCGTATGTGTGTACTAATAAAATGGCGAATGTTTGTTTGATTGTATGTATGTATGTGCATTTAGTTTTCTTCGAATCAATTTGCGTTAGTTTCAATTGTGCCAAGCCAATAATAATTGACATAAATGTCTGGCACGAGTAAAGAAGGCCGAATGAAATATTCAAAACTGTCTGACATGTTTTCTCTGCATTATTTATTGGATCAGAAATGTGCGCGTCACGTCAGTTCATCGATGATCAAACTGTAACTATTTGCTGAGATTCCTATGACCAATGACTGTCAAACTGTTTCGGCTTTTCATTGGCCCAAAAAAGATAAACCTCTTGAGAGCTGGAAATTAAATTTAGCTAATGTTTATTTCGTTTAATTAGACAACTGCAAGGCAAATAAAATATTTATGTACACGCACACACCACCTCCTCGCCCTACCCCTACCCCTACCCGTATCCCATTTACCAAGCAATAGACGCAAATTTTGTTGGCAACAACAAAAACTACATGAGATTTTTGTACTTTCAACATACTTGAAGACGTTAAACAAGTGTTTTGTTAATGTTTGTTTGCTTAAATCTTTAATGTGTATTGCCAGCAAAACCCAAATTGCCAACAACAATTCAAATTCAAATCAAATACATTTTTTCAAGTTCTACATTCAAATACGTTTACAGTTTTTGTAGCTGTTGTTGTTGTTTCTGCTTTTCTGCGAGGATAAAACTGCAAAACTTTCCTTCCTACACTGCGAGCGAGAGCGAGAAAGAGAAAGAGAGATGCCTAGTCATTTTCATTTTGGTTGCTCTTGCTAATTTTAAAATAGACAAACAATTTTTTATTTCAATTTACAGCAGCAAGTTCACACATACACACACACTATGAGTACGTACACACAACACAAATACATGTATGTACACATGATGCTGCTCTCCTCATCCCAGACACATGATTCGACATCGCAGTCTCTGTCGCTGTCTCTGTCGCAGTCGCAGTCTGCGTAGCTGTTGCTGCCATAGTTCCTTAGTGTTGGCAACTCAGCTATTTTAACGCAAGCTCTCAAGTTTTACTAAGGCTAACCGCGGGAGAAATTACAATTTTTGTGAGCCAATTAAATTGAGCTATATATACCCACTTAATTGAAAACAATCTTCCTTCCCCCTACCATTAAGCTTCTCTTTTAGTCCTTTAGGCATTTCCTGGAAGTGTCTATTCTCACAGGAATAAATAACTTTTTGGTTAGTACTGACAAGCATTAAAAATTTAAAGTTTATTTGAATCTAAAGGGTTTATTTTTATCTATAAAATTAAAAAAACTAAATTAAAATGTAAAATTCAAATATAAAATTTTAATCATAATGAAAATTGGTTAATTTTTTATAAAGTTTTTTAGAAAACTAAATGAAAGAGGAATGACTTTTCTATTTTTCTTGAATATTTAATAGGATTTTTCAAATGTTGTTAATACAGCTTTTTCAGAGCCTGCAGAGTTGGCAACACTGACTCTCTCCCCTCTCCCCCTCCCCTCTATTTTCCCATGGGCAGTCTCTTTTAGCACTTCTGTTTGCGTTAGCGAGTAACTCGGTTGCGTATTTAAATATTTATATATGTACGTATTTATAAATTTCTGTCTGATTATGATAAGCATGATAATGATAATGGTTAGTTGACACATTTTGTTGTTGTCGCTACTGCTACTGCTGTTGTTGTTGTTGTTGTAGCGCCCAATTAACAGCAGTCTGTCAAGTGCATATTGCAGCTATTTGTGTCTCATTCACTCACTAGCTCTCTCTCTCTCTCTCTCTCTTTTACTCTCACAACCTGCATCTTGGAATTACTCGCATTGTTTGCATTTGCATTATACTTGTATTTATTTTGCAACAGTTTGTTGTTCCTTTTTCTTTATTATTGAATTTATTGCTTTGTTTTGTCAATTGCTGCGAGTTTTAGCATTTAATTGTCATGTTTGGCGCAATATACTTAATGAACTTCACATTGTGCGTTCACTGACCGAACAATCGATTAATACATACATACATAAGTATGTGTGTAAGTGTTTTTTAGAGATGGGTATCAATCAAGAAACATATCTTTATTTAGAGCAAATAGATATGGGGTAAACTACTTACTACTATTATATAAATAAACATCTGTAGTAACAAATATGTATCTTGTATTTACAAATCATTCTAAAAAAGTTTTAAAGTTTTAAAAACTTCGTATCTACCTAATCTATGTTTTTTATTTCTTAACTGAAATTTAATATTTTTCAAACTTTTAAATGCTATTCTGTGTACAGGTTGGATATATTATAATATTTTTAAAACAGGATAGATGTTTGTATACAGAGAGGCTTAAGATTTTTCCAGGCTATAGTAGTTGTAAAAATGCATTAAGCTACGGTGGAGACCCTGTACTTTTTGAGTGCAATGCGATCACTACAGATTCTTTAAGTTTCAAAAAATTTCCATACCCATTTGTACTTTTTTAAAGTACAGGGTCTAAAAACTCTGGTAATGACTGAATCGAGAACAATGTTGGGTTTTGTTGTTCTTATTGCTTCTGCTCACGTGGTCAGGTCAGAAAACCAATTACATCAATCAGGCAGCCTCCTCTTATTACGTTTTGTAAAACTTGAATTTCCACAATTGATTTTGCGTTTAATTTATTTCATTTGGTTTTTGTATATTTTTTCCAAGAGCAGTTGTCACACTTAAACTTAATTTTCACGTGCACAACGACTGTTAAAAATAAAAGCACACACTCACACACCACACACAGCAAATCAGTTTATAAAGGCGCAATCAATTTTGTTTTGTGTTAATTAATTTTGTCATGTTTGTTTTCGTGTCTTATTGCTTGTACAAATTCTCAATATGATCGCACTTTTTGTTCGTTTTTGCGGCGTTTTTCAAAATTCTCGATGTAAATATTTTAATTGCCTTTGGCTATAACATTTTCAATTTGCAACAACAATAACAAAGTGGCTATTTGTTGCCAATGCTATGCCCCAAAGCTCAATGCGTTCTTTAAAAAATAATAAAACTAAAATGAAAAATTAAATCGTAATGAGGGTTAAAATTCACACACCACCAAATACTAATAATAATATGTAACGATTGCTACACAGTGTTGACAGAATTTCTAAGAATAAAATAGCTAATTTAATATGATTTATAAAATAAGTGTTATTTTGTTGTCGGTAATTAAAATACCATTTATCGATTTGATATAAGTCATCTTTATTAATAAATGAATCTTAGAAATATTGAATTGAATATTTTATATTTTAAAGTTCACAGCTCTGTTCAATATTTTGCTATGTCAGTCGTAATTTGCTATTTGATAAAATGGAGTTTCTGTAACACAATTGTTAGTTGATTCATCACGTAATTCTGTGATCACCAATCATGATACCTTGATATTTTCCTTATAACAAAAGATTGACTTTCTTAAGTGTATTGTAATAGTTTGTTCGATATATTTAATAGTTCTTTTTTTGATATGAAAAGAAGCACCTGTGACAGAGAGGAAAAGAGAAGACAGATGTATTTGCTGGCAGCTGTAAATTTGATCAAATAAAGTTTTAGTTGGCGCTTTTTGTGCGCTCACTTTTCATTTTGTGCTCATGCTCTTTCTAGTATTCGTATGGCTTTTATTTGGCACAAGGAATGCGACAAAAACTATGTTAAATGAACAAGCAATAAAGCATAAATTTCTTGTCACCGACAACAACAACAGCAATAGCAACAAATACGACAACAAACAGCTGTAGCTGTTAAACGGTTAAGGCTTGCAAGTGTATAACAAGCGAGGGAGGAAGAAAGTAAAAGATAGAAAAGAGAAGCAGTGCTGCCAAAAATTCTTGTGGCAAAATAGCTAACTTATGATAGAAACTAGCTAGAAATATGAAAACATTGTTACTATTATTAGTTGAGAATAAGAAAAGGTTGCTTTTGTGTAAGTAACTAAAATAATACCTACTTTTTTAAATATACGCTTTTCTTTATGTTTGTCGGATTAACTGTAGTTAGAGTGTACTAATCTTACAAAGCCGTAAGGTTGAAATTAATTCTTTTCACCTAAATTGGTCTTAACCAGTTGACCAAAGCAAACTTATCGTTTTCAATGCCAACTTCAACCAGTAGCAATTTCCACATTGACCTAATGAATTTTCCAGCTACACAATGTTATCCTAAATATTTCCATTTCCATTAAAATAAAAGTATCCCAATCTGTTGCTGTTGGTGGTCAATAAATTTATAAAAATAGCTAAAACTCTAGCTATTTGCATTTCATTAAATGTTTTAGCTTTTGCTATAAATGTAGCTAAAATGACAACCTTGTGGCAGTCTCAGACTGATAGTGTGGTGGGTGTTGGGTGGTGAGGGGGGAGGTGCGTTGCAAAAATGTTAAGGTGTGTTGTTACACGCACGTGTATTCGTAACTAAATGTGTGTGAGCTTTGTCTGTCTCTGTCTCTGTGTTGTATAAATTTATAATACTTTTCAGCTGCGCTCGTTGTCTGCAATATGCTCTGTGTTTGTACGTACAAATGAGTGAGTATGTGTATGCTATGTGTATGAGTGTGTATAAAATGTGACAAGAGAAAAAGGCAGTGGTGTACGGGTGGGGAAGGAGACGGGGAGGGGGAGGAAGGGGAATGGAATAGTTCCCCTCCCTCTGAATGTAAATGAATTTGCGTCTGCAATCTTTTTGCGCTAAATTTTCTATAAAGCTGTCAGCTTAAGAGAAAACAGCAAAAAAAAAGAAATGGCTAACATATGTACATACATACATATATTTGGTTAAAGTTACATATTTGTATTTGTACGTGGCTAATCATTAAGTGTGTTGACATGCAGTGATAAAGACTCGTTTAATCAGTTGATAAGATTGCGGCTTTATCATTTGACACAAGCAATAAGCAACAATGTGTATGTGTGTGTGTGTGTGTGTTGAGCATACAAATTTATTGCCATTTTAGCCTTTGCTTATTTCCTTGCTATCAAAAGTACTTGTTACTGCCTCTGATAAGCTGATAAGCATTCTTTTTTTTGGTCACTATCAAAAAGCGGCACATGGTCATTGGAAACAAGTATTTGCACACATATCTGTATATACCTAAAACTATATGTAGACAGTACATACATACATATATAGTCAAGGTTCAAGATTATGCAGTTGAAACTGGACAGCGTTGACGTCATGGTTTCTGCTGTTACCCAATGTCATATGTATGTGTGTGTGCATGTATGTAACTGTTTTTATATACATACTATTTATGTGGATGAATGGTCAGTTGATGGTAATCAATTTGATTGGGAAAATTTAACAAGTTGCGTCAGAAAATTCATACACATCGTTTACGTTTACGTTACGTTAATTGACGTCCAGTGTTGAGCAATGTCGCAGTAATAAAGTCACATCTTAAGTGTGTGATTAAAAGCACTTGACTTGAAATGATTTGTACAGAATTTATAAATATTAAACACATGTATTGCTAATAATAAATAATAATGTATGTCCTACTTTAAGTGTTTTGTCAAGACTGTCGATAGATCACTTTTAATTGATATACAACTATATACATATGTACTAAAATGTAATACGTATTTAATAATTGCAACCAACTGCATATTACGATAATAAAACACTTATCCCAGGGTTCAATTATCGCATCATTTGAGCGCCAATTAATTATAATTTAAGCTTTGATTTTGTTTCAATTGGTTTTTTTTTTTAATTTTTTCGTCTTGGATTATTTTTGGTGTGTATATTCTAGGCAAGATTTAGTACACTTAAATTGATCTATACATATACATATATATACAAATATATATTCTGCAACTTGGCGCTGAAATCAAATAATCCAAAACTGGAATTACACAAATAACCAAAGAAAAGATAACAAAATAATCTATAAAGAACATGAACAAAGACACATAAACATAACACAACACAAAAACTCGATCGGATCGCATCGGAGATGACATATACTATGTATGTGCCACATGCTATAGCAACCATATTTTATAGAGTGTAAAACACTAATTAAAAAGCCACAAAGCCATTTTTGTTGTTAATTGTTGATGTGTTTTCTTTAATTTCAATGATTATGGTTTTGAATTGCGCCCAACGAACGCCTCTCTGTTTTACCCCACCTCTCTGTCTCTGAGTCCCTCTCGCTACTGGTTGAATCAAATCGAATTGTTGTAACCTTTTGCTGTGTATGTTTTATATATACATATATTTGTGATCTTGGAATGCTAAAAAAGCAGCCAGTGCCGCCATTGCGAATGACAGCGACGAGTCTACGGAGTTAACACACGACGTAGAGCCCGTGATTTACTATGGAGATTCAAATGTGAATATTGGTCAGCCGTTTGAAATCACTTGCGTCATTCCAATTACGGAGAAGATACACTGGATGAACAATGGCGAGTCGATAGCTCGTCACAATTTGCGTCACGGACATGACGAGCATTCGTATTCGTTATCGGAGACCGCCATTGAGGGTGAGTATTTTAAGAAAGTGAAGATGGTGAAAATAACAGCAAGGTGACGTGCATTCCGATAACATCATGGTGAAATTATAAACAAGGTGGCGTATTCACTCAACACCCCCTTCTTTTTGGGGGTGTTAATTTCTTTAGTTTAGCAGCAAACGGTGTTGCTTAAAAGTTGCTTAATCAGTTTGATTTGTCTTCTAAAACATTAATTTTCTTTGGTTTTTAGAATCAGCAAAGATTGTATAAAACAAATTTCAAATCAATAATCTTTAGAGAAATTTCGATGTTCTTTAAAAGTCAAAGATTTAATCTTTTCAGACCCGTTTTCAAAGTCACAATAACCGGTTGACATTAAGTTATTTCGATTTTGAATAAAATTATTAATTATTGTGAAATGTATTTCATTTATTTTAAGCCATTAAAAAAATAATTTAATTTTATTCAATCAACTTCACATTTGATCAAAACTTCGACAGTTGCTTTAATCTTGTTTTGTCAAGCTGCTCCAAGTATAAGTCTTGGAGCGAATACGTCAGCTTGTTGTAACTTCTTAGCTAAATTTAGAGAAAAAAGTGAGCACCAGAGTGTGGGATGAGTCATCTTGTTAGTAAATTCACCTTGTTCGAGAAGATAGTCGTCTCTGCTAACCACACCACACACTGAATGAACTGAACTGAATTCAACTCAACTCACCACAACATCAACTTCAGGCGAGAAGCACAAGATCGAGGCATCACTGAAAGTGCGTCATGCGTTAAAGGTACACGAAGGACGCTATCAGTGCAACAATAATCATCGACATAGTGGATACCATGTGTTGCGTGTGCACGGCAAGGAGGCAAGTTCAACGGAGAGTGGATATCAGACAATTGATGAAATGACACCTAGTTCACCCAATGAGATCTTTACCAATACGTGGAAAGAGCAACAACAATCGCACAAGCAACAGCATTTTGGTGGTAATGCATCATCGGATTATGGAACTGGATTTGGAATTGGATTTGGCTATGGATCACCTCCAGCACCAACAAGCAAATATAATAATGATCTTACCACACCTTGGCATACATCTTCATCGGTACAAGGCGCTGGTGGCGGTGGCATACATCGCATTTATTCAGCAACACCGCCAGATTTTCCCCCACCACGTTTCAATCTCATGGAGCATACGATGGCGCCACCAGAGCCACCCACCATTCAGCTATACAATCAAACGCTGCCACATCAGCATCACCAGCATGCACTGGACACTGCCACTGCCACGGCCATTGCCACCGAATCAAGCACCACGTTGTTGACCACGGCGCATCATCATGCGCATCATCAGCAACAGCTGCAACAGCAGGCGCAACACACATTGAACGCTTATCAACTGCCGCTGCCTCTGCCACCACAGCAGCAGCAGCCACCACCGCATCAAACGCATAATCATCACAGTCAGAAATATCAGACGTATTCGCCGCAATTTATACCTCCAGCGTTAGGTGGCGCTGCTGTTACCGTTACGTCTCCAACAACCACATTGCTGACAACGGGCAACAACAACAACAACTATGGGCCAATGCAGCAACAGCCCAAGACGTTCTTGCCTATTAAAAAGGGTGAGCCACATACACACCATACACACGCATTCGTATACACACACATTTACATTTACATGCTACATACATTCCAAAAAGAAACATGCATACATTTACAAAACTTCCATCAGTATTTCAATCAGCATTCACTTGCCCTGTGTTGTTTTGGTTGTTTTCACAAACGCCCCCGTCTGAAAAAAAAACTACCAATTTCATTTGGGTTGTAAATAATCATCGATTAATCGATTAACATCGGTGTTTGGGTTAGAAACTCTCGATTTTAGTCCGTGTTTGTCAAAATATGTACCCGGCGAGGAAGATTTTTGTTTTTTACTCAACAAAGGCAGTTATTCGCTAAAGCTTTTCAATTGAAATTGTCTGTAGGGCATCTTTCTCGCCAAGATGCAAATATTAATCAACACTGATTTTTATTGCTGTGATTGGTATTGCATGATTATCGATATTTTTGCTGAGTATAAGCAACAGCTCTCTGTGCGGTAATATCGAAACATCTTTACAACATACAAAAAAATTAAATAAAAAGCAAAAAACTAGCGTTAAAAATATAAAATCCGTGATAAAATTAAATACTTTTTTAGAGTTAACTATAAGCAATGCAATTACTGGGTAACAGTTCTCAGAAACAAATTAATCTGAGAAAACGTGTTAAAAAACACGTTTTATCGATTATTTTAGAATTATTTACAGCCCTAAACTTTACACATTAAGCTCGCATTTGAATCAATGTCACTTTGTTAAATACTGTATGTCTAAGTCTCGCTCTCTTTTTGCTCTCGTTCTCGCTCTCTCGCTGTCCTTTCTCGCTCTCCTTACTACTCAATTTTGTTCGTATTCCCAACATCGATAACAAAGCACGTCTTCATTTCTCAAATCCCACATCGATAAAAAGTCTATATTGGTGTTGTTGGCTTATTATACGTTACGTTAATCGCTCTCTGACTTTGGCAATTTCGCCGTTCGTAAGCTCGTTCGACATCACACACACATACACACCCACCACACACACAAACAAACACATTAACACACAGCCAAAATTTAAGTTTAACCTTTCTTTGTTTTTTGTTTTGAGTGATTGCTTGACAAATTGTTTTTTTTTCTTTGTCTACTTGCTTTAGACCTATGTATATGTAACAATTTTTGATTTAATTTGTGTCTCGCTATATACAATAGTTGTTGTAGTTCTTATTGTTGTTGTCATTGTTGTTGTTATTGTTGACATTATTTTTCTCATTTCTATTTCGATGTTTAAGTTGTTTGCCTTAGTTTTGAACACACTGCTGTCAGGTCCACAGCTCTCTTTTCAATTTGATTGATTGGCCGCCATTTAGGTGACGCATATAAAATTCGATTGTAATTTAGAATTGGCGATGGCGCTAAACGGTTTTGATAAGCCTTGTTCTAATGCCCCCAATGACTATGAAACAACAAACATAATATTCTATTCATTGCACCATTCTCAATGTGTTTTTATTTTTCGCCGATAACAACATGACAAATATTCGCGATAGTCTTTGTGTGGCCTATTGCTTATCGGTTATCGTCTATCGGTTAAAAGCAGCTTTAGCCGACGCTTTTCGCTTAAATTTACATTTTTGCTTATGCATAAATATCAAAAAATAATAGATTTATAATTATTAACACTAACTGCATTTAGATATCGACAAGGATATTTATTCCATTTCAATTGCAGCTAATCTAAAAAAAAGACCATCATACGAATTAATTACTGTAATTACTTAAACTAATTATATATACCAATTATTACAAAATATAAACGTAACAATTATATGCCGCGTAAATGAAATTTATTTGATTTCAGTCCAAGTTTTAAAAATACATATTACTTATCATTAAACAAAATATTTACATACATACATTGTACATTTGTGTGTGTGTGTATGTATAGGCGATAATAAAATTCGAAATTCACCAAGGAATTTATTGTATGCTGTTTTACTTTATTTAAGTTTTAGTTCTAGCTTTGGGTTAAATGCGAAATAAATTACAAGATTATATACAACATATTGTTTGCGACATTTTGTTTATTTTCTTATTATGTTAAGTATTTACTAGACTTTGTGTGTGATACTTTGTTGCCCTCTTAAGTTGCAGTAATTACTATTATTATTTTTAATTTTAATTGTATTTAATTATTTAAGTAGAGTAGTTCATTAATTAAAGTCTACTCTAAACAATATCAGATCATCTCTTAGACCCAAAAACGAAATAATTTACCTTTGATAGCTGCCACGCCGCCTCAAATTTCGTCCTACCTCCCCACCCACCACCTCTCATATATATAAGCGCTCGCTTCTCAAAATTATCTACAAATATTCGCGTAAAAAACAATTTGTACTATTTAAACCATTTAATCTGTATGGTTTTTTTTTCTTTTTTTCGATATATGCATATGAGTCATAAAAATTTATTGAAGCATTTATTTATGTAAACGTTGTTTCCTCCCCTTTTTACGATATATTTGTACAATATTTAATGTACATTTTGTTTGTAAATATTGACACTAATTTAATGTATTCTTCTCTCTGAATTCTCTTCCCATCAGGGCCAGATTCGTTGGTGCCAAATTATGACAATGTGGAGCATAAATTGAACTTTTATAAAATTCGAGCGCCGCTTGTGCTCAGCTGCGATGTGAAAAATACGGACTCCGATGACCCACTCATATGGTAAGTAACAAACCCTCAACTACCTAATGTTCATACGCCCTTACCCTTATACACCCACATTCATTGTCCAGCGCCCCAACTGCTGGCCAATATGGACAGAGGAACCTTCTCCGACTCTTGCATTCCATTGGGCAGCATACATACTAGTTGGCAGTTATAAGAGCAATCATTTTAATACGGCACAGCTAAGCACTTTTGCTTAATTATGTTGGTCTCCCCCCCCGTCCTGTACCCCTCCACTTGACTGACGTAACCTGGAGAGAGCGCAAAGCGAGCGGGTTGAGGGTGCTGAAAAGTGTCCGACCGACCGACTTGCCTGCCTAACTGGGAGTGGGCTTTTCCGACTCTAGTTTCTCTCTGTCTGTGTGTGTGTGTGACAGCCTCGTAATGGTAATGACACTTTGTGTCGGTCCTTTAGGCGGGCCAGGGCCGGTGCTTTGCGTGCCTTGCGTTGAATTAGTCTTAAATAATTGGCACCAGACTTCCTAAAAAAAGGACCAGCAGTTTAGCTAAAAGAGCCCTAAAAATTCCCTACACTAAACCAAAATACCAAGCTCTGTAGTTACCAAAAAAAAAGCTACAACTTGATTTAAATTTAAGCCAATAACTACAATACAAAGATTTATGAATAAACCCTCATTTTTCAAATAAGATACTTTAAAACTTCTTTAGAAAATATATATTTGTTGTCTAAAAACTAAGAATTTGAAGGCCACTGCAAAAACTTCATTTATCTTCTTGAATTGATAGCTTGCAATTTCTTAACAATAGACTAACATTGTTTATTTTGCTTACAGGAAAAGGAATGGCGTCAATGTGACGGATGAGCCATCTCTGAGAGGTCGCTTTAAACTGATCCATCCTGAAAGAAAGTTCGTGATTGACAAAGCGGAAGCTAGCGACGATGGTCTCTACAGTTGTGAGTTCCACGGCGTGACCAAGAATTTTACGGCGATTGGTAAGGCAAATTTTAGTTTATCATAATATGATAGAAAGATATACATTTTTAATACTATTAAACTTAAAGTTAATAATCTTTTTTTTTTTCTTTTTGCTTGAACTAATGTCAGAAAGATTTTACTGTACAAATTTTTAAAGATATGTTTTGTTTATTTTTTTTAAATTAATGTTCGAAAATTTTTCAAAAAAAAACACCATAAATACCTACAAACATATCCAAATTATTTTTTGGCTTAGGTTCTGGTATTGCAACGATAATTCAATTGTACCAATAAATGTTTAACAATAAAAATATTATGAAAAAGAGAAAAGTTCATAAATAATTCATCATTTTGATTGACTCAAAAGCACCTCCTTCATCCAGTACTTTTAAATGTAAATAAAAATTGTCGAGATATATGATAAAACTGTAAACGTATTGAATTAAGTTTTATTATTTTTTAAATGTATTAAAAAGGTGTGGATTACATTTTAAACTTATTTACAAATTTATAAAATACAGCAATAATTAATAATTATGTATAAACTCGAAATAAATGAACAGCAGATTTTCTTACTTTGAAAAACTTTTTAAAAAAAAATGAAAATATCTTTTAGGAACACCAACATTAAGAGCACAAGTTTTCAAAAGCATTTTTCGGCAAAATATCTATTATATCTATCAATTATATTTTACGTTTGATTAACTTAAATACATTAATAAATAATCTGTTATTGCTTTACATTTATAGCTCGCATTGTCGTTCGAGTGCCTTCAAATAATGGTGTTGTAGAGGGTGAGAAGATGGTGATCCACTGCACAGTGGCCGGCAGTAATCCCAGATTGTCGTGGAGTTTTGGTACGTAATACTGTAACTACGAGCATGCAAATATAATTAAATAAACAATTGTCTTTATTTTATTTTTATTTTAGCCAATTACACATATTTATCAAATAGCACAGAACGTTATATACTGAAAAAGGATGATAATGGTGTTGAGAATGCCGTTCTCATGGTTGAGAACGTTACCCTGGACGACAGAGGCGACTACAAATGCACCGGACGCAACGAGGCCAATGATTATCTGAAAGAAGAAGCTGTCAGCGATTCTACAACCGTTCGTGTTAAGGGTACGATTTTACGATTAATGGGAATTTTAATTTATATTGATTATTATTTTAATAATCTCTTTATATTTTTTCTATAGGCAAATTTGCTGCCTTGTGGCCTTTCCTGGGCATCTGTGCTGAGGTGCTAATTCTTTGCTTGATCATTCTCATCTATGAGAAGAGACGCAACAAGAGCGAACTGGAGGAGAGTGATACTGATCCCCAAGAACAGTAAGTTTGCCAACAAAGAGAACACCAACAAGAGCCAGAACACAAGAAATCATCAACAACCTACAACAACTACAAAAAGCAGTCCACAACAAACACAACACCAAATATTTGTTTAAACAAGAATTGAAACGCAGCAGAAAATTTACATTTTAGTTAATAAACTGCAAATTAAAGACGTTTGAAGCTGCATTACGTAATGCGCAACAGACAAACACACACTTACACACAACACACAGGCAAATGCGACGTACTTACACATACACACACACACACACACACGGACACACAACAGCAGCAGCAACAAATTTAGCAAAATTTTCTTAGATAACAAATTTATAATTACAAAGTGAACAACAAGACAAATTAAAAAAAAAGCGAATGCATAATTTGGTTTTGTTGTTTCATGTTTTTGTTGTGGCACGTAAAACAGACACATACTCACAAACCTCAAAAAGGATAACGGCAACAAAAAAAGCTAACAATTTTTCACAATAATATTTTGCCGTATTTCTCATTTTTGTATTATATTGTAGTTAACTATGATTTTTTAAACAGTTTTTCTAGTTGGGCAAATGTTTTACGTGCCGCAACAAATAAACAAAAAAAAAAACATAGAAAAAAACATACGCAAACAAAATTAAAGCTTAATGTTTAAATATGTATATTTTCATTTTTGTAATTTGCTGCCCACACAAAAAAAAAACAAATAATTCATTTTGTATCTTTAATTTCGATGTGTGCTAAACGAAAAAGAACCATTGCTTTAATATTGACAAGCACACACAAAATTAACACACAAACTGAGCGTAGTTTTATAGCCATATAAATACTATATTTGTAAATGTACGATTATATATATAAAATTACTATATATATAAATATAAATATGCCCTATGATTTCATGTCGAAAAGTTTTAAATTTTGTTTGCTGCGCTTGTTTTCTGTTGCTTTGCTATTAAACACACCTCAACCAACACAACACACACGCACACAATTTCCTTTATGATTTACAACAAGTGCATTATTAAGATGGAAAGTGAAATAAATAAAAAATGTTATGAACTTTGTTTTAAGTACTTATTGTTTAATTATAATTTAAATGATTAGCATTGAGTTTTGCCTTAAAAATACGCACAAAGTTTATCAATCTATTCTATCGTTACTTATGTATATTATTATTATGCCTATTATAAATGACTATCTAAGCTTAAAGTTGGCAATAAATTTGGTTAATAACAATAACACACTACGAACAAAACAACAAAACACACACACACACACGCTCAGATACAACTGGTAAAAAGTCTTTTCTTCAATTGCAGTTTTTTCTTGAAATACTTGTAGAGCCTTCTCCGACCCACAGCACCCTACACCTAATTATTTTCTACATGTAAACACATACACACACACTTAAACACAGAAAAGTATTTGTTTTCTTTGCGCACTTTTTGTTTCTTTTTCAGTTTTACAGTTGCAGTTCTTTTCTTATCTGCTGTCAATTTTGTGAATAGTTCTTTTGATAAAAGTTATTTTATTATCACTATTATAATTATTATTTTTATTATTACGATTTTGATTTTTCGTCTATACTTAATATTAATTAATTACATACCGTTATATAAAAAAAACCGTGCTATTTTTTCAATTATAATTTTGTGCGTTTTGAGATTGATTCCTGAAAAAAATAAAAAAACAAATGTAAATTAAAAAAAAGAAAACAATTAAACACACGCATTTTTAATGTCTTATCTCTGTATGTAGTTGTGCCGTATATACATAGTTATGTGCTATTATTATTTAAGATTTCTGATTTGCAAATATATTCGCTAAATACCTAATAGAGATCGTTCTCCCGAATTTACACACACCCAAAACACACACACCTACACACACACACTTACACACGTATACTTATTGTATATATAATGCAACAGTATTAACTTGCAACTGCAGATTTACTCAAGATATCAATGGGATTGGAACCATCTCTATGTGTCAATGTGCTAAGCGCTTCCTTTTCAGTTGCTTTTCGTAAACGTTGACGTAATCGTGGAATTCGTAGTGCCAATAAATAGCGTAGCTAATAATCATGAGAAGCTAATCAAATTGTATTTCATTCTTTTCTTATTTTCTTTCCTCCCTCCATAAATAAAAAATATCTAAATACACACAAAAAAAAAACAACATCAAATCCGTAACTAACAATTGTCGCAAATTGTATGCCGTAGTTGATAAAATTCGCAATAAGTAACTAATTAATGCATAAGTAAATAGGTAAAATAAAAAACAGCCTGCAGCTTGATTGATTGATTGATTGATTGACATATTGGTTTATCGATTGTTGTCGCTATCGCTCGCTATCGTTGCCCCACCCACTATATGCAAAATCGATTTAATTCCACCTTTAAACGAAACGAAAAGTGTGCCCAGCGTTCAGCAAAGTGCAACCGAAAACAACAACAACATCAACAACTATAACAATAACCATAACCACTATTATATTTCTAACAACAACAAGTAGTCTAATGTTTGTACCAAAAAGAAAGTCGGACAACAAATTATATAAATTTGAATTTAAATTTCATTTTCAATAGTAATTTTATTTATTTAAATATACTTTTATTTTTGTTAGTTGCTCTTGTATGTATCTGTAATAGAGAATTAACTAACTCATTGATTGATTGCTGATCACCTCCCCTCCGTCTCAATTTAGTTTTTGGTTGAAATTTGAATCTAAACTTGATAAGTTTCTAGTGCCATTTGAATCAATCTATTGACTTATCCGATTTTGCAATTTGTTGTTTCTATTGCAGGAAAAAGAAAAGGAGAAATTATGATTAAAATTCCTAAAGACAGCCTAAAACGAAATATAATTGAGCATATAAATAAAATGAAAGCATTATATTATATACATAATATACACATACAACTAGCAAATTGAGTGTTGTCACAAAAGATCCAAGCCTCCCTCACTCTGAATCCCTTTACACTCCCTAAAAGAAAAGAAGAAAAAAAACAACATCCTTACTGGACCCCTTCTTTTCCCAAACACTCCAAAATACCCAAACAAGACCTTGAATTGTCTGCAAATATTGTATGGAAGTCATTTGTTTAGTAAAATTGTATTTTATTATAAAAAGAAAGAAAAGAAAAAACAAAATTAATATTAAACAATGAAAAAGAAAACATAAGAAATTAACATTAACAAATGAAAGTGATAGCAGTTAAATAAACACTAAAAATTCAGAACACTAGCAATTAACTAACCGATCAATGGCAACCCCAATGATGACACGATGACGATGATGGTCCAGAATCCAACACAGAACCCGCAGTACTATTCTAATACTACTACAACAACAACTATTAAAAATGTATCAGATACGCCCCCTTTCCTAATCCCAGCAGTTATTCGCTCACACATACATATATAATTACATACACGCATACATAAATACATCCTTGCATATGTGTGTATGTAGGATGATTCGCCATCTTGCAAATGAAAGTAGCAGAAATGTTGTACATAACCTACAAGTTTATTGTTTACATCTAGAAAGCGCCGAGGGTTCTGTCTTTAATCTCGCGTATTTATTTACTATATATAGTACATATATACATATAAATATATGGGATTTTTAATTTGTAGCTAGTTTTCTTCGGAGTGTTTTAGTTCAAGTTCTTGGGTGCGATCAGTGAAAACAACATCTTCAGTTTGAAGAAGCAAGAAAAATACTAACATTATAAGAGAAAATGCAAAAACAAAAACAAACAAAAAAGAAAAACCAAAAAACTGTTGAATGAGAAAAATGTTAAAATTTGTTTATTAATATTAGTTAATAAAATAAAGAACTTTTTAAACAATTAAGTAGCGCGTTATGAATATATTTTAATAACAAAACTAAATAAAAGAAAAAACAAAAAAATGAACAAATCACAATAATTACATAAATCCTCTACGATTTATAAAATAATAATTACGAAAAGAAACAATTTGAAAAATAAGATAAAGAACGACAACTACATTGTATATTTGCATAATTTTAAACTATTACAAGAATATGAGAAACAAATTGCGTACTGCCAAAACTTGTAAAGTTCAGTACTATTTGCTTACTTATATATACTGTGTATTGTATTGTATGGAATATGATTATCATTATATTATGTATGATTATGCGACATTGCCTCATTTTCGGTAAACAAAAAGCATATACGGAAAAAAAAACAAAACAAACCAATCAAAAAATTATAAATAAATAAAAACACTGTTAATTATTTTTATTCATTTCTGTTAGTTGTTAAACTTTTGGTTGTATATGTATGTATGTGTATAAAAAAACCAAGTTAAATACTAAAGCGGTCTTCAATTTTCTAACTAAATAATTAATAATCTGAATACATATTTTTTTTTTAAATCTTTAATTTCTTTTTAAATATTTTGATTTACTCACTTTTTTGCCGCCACCAAAGCTTTAAATATTTATATATATATTTATATATATAGTAAACTGTGTTCTCAATAAATATGAAGAGAGATTAAAAATTAAATGAATAATGATTATAAAATATGTTTTTTCATAAAACATGAGACATTTGTATAGTAAACTAATAAATAATAGAAAAAAAAACCGTTCTTGTTATATACGAAAAAAGAAAGAAAAGGAAACATTAAACAGAATATGCTACAACTGAATCATCATGTGTGTATGTTCGATATCGATATATAAATACATATATATATGTATATGTATACATATATATATTTAATTATAAAAACTAAAATAATAGCCTAGCAAGATACTTTGAAACCGTCGTAATCGTCACTCAATCGATTGATCAAACATGATATCGAAATCGAAATGATGAAATTTAGGTCTTTTGTGTATAAGTTTTGTATTGTACAAGTACAATCTACATTTTGTACAGTTTGTGGCTTATTTGTGTAACGACTATTTGTGACTATATATTATATAGATCTATAAATTTATGTGTATTGTATACAGCTGATAGAACCGTTTATTTTTTAAAACTCCCTTCTCCCCACACACACTATCCAATACTCCAATTAAATTACATACACACTCACACACGTACATACACATGTGTTTTATATGGACACACGACCTCTTGAACTGACTAAAGTGAACCCACGTTGCTTATACACACCAACAACAACAAGAAGATGAAAACAAGAATAGCTACGATACCTATTTACTGCTATTATGTATGACGTAATGTTACCCACAAACAACAATAACAAGATGAAGAACATACTACGAAATAACAACAACAACAACAACTTTGAAACACTCGTCAACTATTGCTATATACTAAAGATAAACTATACATTATATACATATACACTTATATACAACAAGTACATACGCAGTATTGTATGTTTTTTTATGTACAGTAAAAACAACAAGAACAAGAACAAAGCCTGACAAAACAAATCGTGTATCCTATAACTCCTCAGTATATATTTGAATACGATTTATTTATGCCTTTTTTCGATTATTTACATTATGATATGTACGTATATTATGATTGTTATCGATAACAAAACAACAAAAACTGGCACACAATTTTACTCTCCCGCGTTAAGCGCTTCATAAAAAAATTATATTAAGCAAATCTAATACATTATATATATATATGTATATATATATGTATATGTATATACATATGTATATGTATATATATTTACAATATACATTAATAATAATGTTAATAAAAGCTGGTAATTTTAATTAGCTTTAAGCCAAGTTACAACAACAGTTTGGAACCATTCAAAAGGAAAATTATTGGAAATTTCAAGAACAACAACTACATGTGTATATTTTATTATGTAGTAATCATATACCACATTAATGAAGCGAACAACAAATGTTTCACCTTTGATAATTTCAGTTTCAGCACTCAAGAAGCTTTAAAAAAAAATAAAAATAATAATACACATACTTAGTTACAACAATTGTAGACACGATAATAACGAATGGTCGATAGTGATCAAAGATCGAATATCGATAGCGAGTCACACGTTTTTTGCTTTAAAAAAAATCTCCAACTTATTGGTATTTGTAGTCCTTCCCATACCCTTCGTTCATAAGTGCACTTTTGGCATAGATGATAAATAGATCATATAATATATGCATCGATCTTAAAACTTACGTATTCATTCAGAATTTTCTTTACCTTTCCGTTGTCCTCTTTCAACTCTTCCTAGTGTAAAGTTAGCTTAAAGATAAAATGCCTTAGGGTTTCAGTAGAAATACAAGATGAACAACAATTTGCTAAAAGAAATTAGAAAAACTCTATAAATTCAACTATTTGTTTTTGATTTCCATATGTATGGATAACGTGTGACTTGCTCTCTGACATAGGCGTATAATCAATTTGTATGAAATACTCTATAATCCAGTTATAACTACGGGTAAATCATTTATAATAAAGAAACAGCTAAATTATATACATATATGTATCTTCAGATATATATTAAAAAATGAAATCCCGACAGAAGGCCAAAAATAGATAAAAATTATTTTCCTCAAATTTAACAAGGAAACTAGAGAAGAAGAATAAGTGAAAATCAATCAAGTGCCCACATATTAAAAAAAAAAAACAATTACACATTCGATAGATAGCCGAAAAAAAATAATAATAAAAAACGTGAGAATTGGATGAAAAGTTTTTATCTATTTTTGGTTATCTGATATAAGATATTCTGGCAGAATGAAATCCAGGCGTCTTCGACTAGGCAAATACTGTATTTAATTGCAAATTACGAGTACATCAATGAACTATTAACTATGATTTCTAGCAATTTATATAGAAATAGTAAAACGATATGGAAGAGGGAAGGAAAGCAAAAGTTTAAACCAATCACAAGTCAACAGGGCACAGCGCTTCTTAACTATATATTCATTTCGATGAGCAACTTTTTTAAACCAACGCTAAACTTAATATAACATTACAAGTAAACTAACTATAAACTAAACCAAAAAAAAACCAAAACGATAACGAAAAGAAGAAATAAGAGTTCTATAAATATGGAAACTGCAAACTTTTTAAACTAATTGAATTGAACCCAACAAAGTGTTCATTAAACTAAAAGATACAACAAAATGATTATATATACGAGTACATACATATGCATATACAATATTAACGTATGTGTATTCAACACGACATTTTGTATGGCTAATGGCATTAAAAATAGAAAACCAACCAACAACATTTTAGATATGTAATTTAATGTAAAGAGTTTAATAAATTTAACACATACAACAACTACACTAACAACATAATAATTTAAAACATACATATACATATATAAAAAATAATATATATATATAAACAAAAAGAATACCCACACAAAGAATTCATCAAATTTCTAAACATAACCAATTTAACGAATTTCATGGAAAAACTGCGCTCCTAACGCCTCTCCTCTAATCTACCGATATTTCTAGCTATATACTACAAACATATATACATATAAATATACAAATACATACATCTATCTATATACACAAATATATAGGTAAATTTATATATATTTATATATATATGAAATGCTACACTTGTTTTTAGCACTTAAACATTTGCGTTACTTTTGTTTAAAGAAGAATTACATAATTAATTGTACACAAACACACACAAATAAATACACATATGTATAAATATGTATGTACAAAGTGTTTTTTAGAGGAAAAACAAAAGGAAGAGAACTAAATTCGAAATAGAAAAACACGCAAATTGTCAACACTTACATGATGTTACATTAGTAATTAACTAAATTATTTAAACAAAATACATACGCAGAACATACATAATTATTTAATCCCATATTACCGGAAACAAGCAGAATAAGAACAGGAAGAACAAGAACAACCCAGTTAATAACTAAAGTAGTATATGGAATCCAATCGCAATTCACACGAGCGTTAGTGCAGTAAAAAAAAAACAATTGTATTATATCTAAGAACCTCCCTCTTCCCCTTACCCCCTTTGTAACCCTAACAAAAACTCCACAACAGATGATAAAACCAAAATATCTAAAATAATAAGAACACAAGGTTAATTAACGCTAAAAATATATATATACATATATATGAATATACATATAACAGGATATATATATAAATGCGGCTATTTATTAAGGTGATTGCTACTCTCAGCTAAAACTAAATTAGTAATTGTAATATTAATAAAAGTAAACAAAAAATAAGAAAACCAAAAAATATTTTAAAAGCAAGCGCTTGAATTGTACATTTTTACAAGGCAACTGTACATTTAGCGCCCACGGCATAAAACTAAAATTTAAAATCTAAAAACAAAAAAAAAACTACAAAAAACAATTGAGTTAAAAAGGCACAGCAAAATATATAAAAAAAATAAATAAATAAATGAGTAAAAATAGAGAAGAAGAAGAAGAAGAAGAAGCAACATGTGGATCGCTAGAGATCCCGAAATGTTGCTTAGCCAGAATGGAAATGAGTTTATTAAATATACATTTAAAAATTCATAAACAAAACAAAAAAAACCCAATTCGTTGCATAATATTTAAAACGAAGGTAGTATTAACTCGATTGCCTAATTCTAATATTAAAAACAAAACAAAAACTATATAAAAAACATTAAAATTAACAGGTAAAATAATAATGAATAAAAACAAAAATCAACAACAAAAAAAATGTTATTATACTTATTATACCGATTAAAATGAAAACAAAACAAATTAAAATAAAAATTTTATTTAGATTAACATTTTTGCACTATCAAATGTCTCGACACGTTTTACAGCACTTCATGGTAAGTTTCCCGCTATCTTTATAGCTTTTGATGATTATTCACACATTTCAAAGTTTTTTTTTCGTTTATTTGCTTTGTCAGAGTTCCGGCAATAAATAACTACTGCAGTTGCGATAACCGAAAACGACGTTATACATCAAGGCCTTCTAATCTTATCAAATGATATATTTGATTAATAAAAGGCGTTTAAATAGTAATCATATTTTTGCTTTATTTAAAAACGTCACTACAAAGTTGTTGCATCATGGTTAAGTGTATTTGGTTCAGATAACACGCAAGTCTATTCCAATTCTAGGTAGGTTGATTAAAATGCGCTACACGCATAGTTCATTTATTTATCATATCATATCATTATCAGTAAACAGCGAAAAGGTACTAAAGAAATATATTTGTTTCTTGTTTTTTTTTTAAGTCGTCTTGTTAGCCGATAAAGCTGTTGCTATCGCTGCTGCTGCATAGTAGGTTAACCTGGTTTGCATGGGATATCTTATCTTATCGAGCTGGTAAGCTCTCTTGCTTTAATTTTGAATTGGTATAGTCCACATCTGACGGATAACACATAGATATATACTTAAGTCTTATTAGCTGCACTACATATAATAATAATACAAATACATACGGGGAAAGGGCAAATAGTGGGTGTTAGCATATATAACAACATTAAATTATGCACAGTAAAATAAATATGTATATATATTATTTAAGTATGTATATATTCAAAAGGACATTCGCTTAAACAGTTAAAAACGATTCGCTCTCTTTGGACATTCCTCTAAGCATATTCTCACTGCTGTCCATTCGATTGTATTGCATTGTCATTGGAGTTGCGTGGTGCCTGCAACAGATCGGTGTATTGCAACAACGCCTCTCGCAGCGAACGAGACACCTCTGGCGACGTGGTTGTGGTGCAGTCCACCAAATAGGGATAGAGACCAATTAGCAGATCCCAAGCGGGCTTATTGACTGTAACGAAAAAAAAGTTAACATTTACATAGTTGATTTACAGCAAAGACTCACCTTTGGATGCTGGCGCCTTTTTCATGGACACCACGAGCGTTGCAATAGCTTTTAGCACAAAGGATATTTCAGAAAGACGAAATCTGCAATGTTCAACACTGGAAATAGTTAAGCTGGTTATTAAATACAGATGAAACTTTACCTTGGCAGCGGACATTTTCCACTCTGGCGCTCATCGTCATTGAAGCGTTTGAGCACCTCCTGAAATCGATGTAGCAGAGCAGTTACTGCTAACCTGCCGGCAAAGTCCTTGCTGACAGTTCCTCCAGCATTTAGCAAATTAGCATTAAGGCGATTGTTATTACAGGCTGAGGCCGTTGCCTGATCCTCGAGCAATGAAAACTGCAGTAAAGTTTCAAAGCAAGTTTTGGCGAAAATTTCCCGTAACTTCCAATCGGATTCGTAACAAATGTTGCTATCCGATGCAGAGTGTATGGAGCCCTTGTTTAGCAACACAACAATTTGCATAATAAACTGATGCGGCATCTCGTGTGCATGTGGCAAAACTTCATCGCGCAGAAGTTCAATCACTTGGCAATCGATTGTTTCATCAAGCACAATTTCCTCCAGGCCTCGATCCTCGATGGTGCACACACTGACTGGGAATAGAAACTTGTCTAGCGTATCGGCCAAATCATCCCATAGGTTGGCAAAATGTTGCGGCTTAGAACGCGCCACTTTCAATCCTGTGTGAAGCACACCGATAAGACTAGAAATTGCGAGCTTCCAGGTGCTGGAGGATAGACACTTGTACTTCATGGCCAGAGGTGTGCGCAATGCCTTGACAATGTCATGCAATATCTGCTCCTGCACCACCGACTCCTCGGTGGCTGTGTTTTGGTATAGCTTAACGCAAATACTTATCGATTTCTCGCCAAACGGAATGTAGTTCATGCTAACGACCTCAATAGATGCATTGTTGGCATAATGACCACTAGGCTTGCCGTACTTATTGTGCTCTACACTTTGCTGGAATGTCGGCGGTGCGCATGCGAACTTGCTAAAGATTAACAGCTGGCGAAAGATGGCGGGTATCAGTTGTCTTATGCTGGGATCCGAATCTGATCTAATCGCTTCCTTTTGTATCAGCTCCATGCACTCCAGTATCCCATCATGCAGCGGCGTCAACAACGTATCCGACACTGTGGACATGATATAAGGTACAGCATCTGTTTGCACGGGTATGCAAACAGCATTGGTCAGCACCGTGCAGAACTTATCAAAGTCCGATGCACTGAACCTTAAAATGCAAATAAAAATAAAAAGTCGATTGAAATACAAGATTAACGACTGCAAGAATAGACAAATTGCTCACCTGACTTGAATGTGCTGAAAGATGGCGGGAAATATTTGTATGAGAGCCGTAAGGAAGGCTTGACTGGGAATGTAAAAGTCCTCTTGGCTGTCGTTGACACTACCAATGCCAGGCAATTGTCGCGTTGTTGTTGTTGACATCTTGGTACTCTCCATGCCAATGCTTAGCCAAATATTCCAGGCAATCTGGCAAACATTATGAAGAGCTAGATTAGTCTATGTTCCTGCAATAATAATAATACAATTTAATTTACCGTCCAGATTTCGTCGTCCTGTTGCTGGGCTGTTTGTGCATCCTTTAGCGCACGCTCCGTGCTGTTGTGGTACATAATCTCCTGCAGCGACTTTAATGCCGCCAAGGACACTTCCCCATTCTTGCTGAGAGCCGCATTCTGTATAAACTCGAGAATCAGCGACCAGGCACGCTCAAAATCCCCAAGCATCTGGAGCAACTCGCGTTTTGTGTTAAACACCCGACAAACGCCGGATAGTGTTAACACCTGCGTTTCGGCCCATTGCTTTTGGGCCGTGTTGCGTGAATGGTGGATTAGAATATTGCCGCTAGCATCGACCTTCTCGTTACTGGCAGAGCTGCTGAGAGCGCGCACATTGTCCAAAAGCGGGAAGAGCACCTGCCAAACTAACGCCTGCCATGTGGGCGGATTTAACAAACTACCATGCGCTGCAATTGTGGAGAACAATGTTTGGCCAGCGGATTTGCGGACAGCGGGACGTAAATCCACACACAGTTCGCCCAATTTGGCGTACAAACACATCCACAACTTGTCAAACTGCGGCATTTTGACGGTACCCGGAAAGTCCGGCAATATGGCCACATCCTCCAGTTGCGTGGACATTAACTTATCCTGATTTTGATTGAAAAAGTCTGAGATATTCCACTGCAAAGACAAGATAAAAATGATTATTTTGTTTCTAGACTTGTACGAATTTGGTTTACCATTAGACCAATGGCTGTCAGGGAAATATTCAGTTCCTGTGTCTGTGAACCAAATTTGGCTGCTGTGCTGATGCACAAAGGCAGACAGCGCCAAGGCATGACCGTTAAAAAGTCCGTAATGACCAGTTGCAGGCACTGAAACGCTGTGCGTATTAAAGGCTCGCCATGATGATCATTCACTGCGCCAATTATCTCGATAATGGCTGGCCAGCCAAATGAGAGGATTTCACCAGCCGTATTAAGAATCTGCAGCACACAATCCAATTGACGCTGACGCACATCTGCATGCAGCACAGTCGACAGCTCAGAGAGTGGACTTAGCAACATGGTTTGCAGTTCCTTCATTTAAAGAATAAAAGATTAAAGGTAAAATTATATGACAAAACAACCTTGACAATTGCAACAATTAAAAGTCAGAAAGTGTTGGAATTATCGTGTTATAAGGGTCACTTATTCATTTTTTAATCTTAACTTCAATAACTGCATTTCTCAAAGTACACCGGTGATCTTAAGAATGCAACGTATATTTTTATGTCGACTAAAAGTAATTAGCTATAAATAACCACGGCAGAAAACCACGAACAAATAACGACCCATTGTTCTTAAAAGTATTAAAAATATTCCCTTATTATTTAATTAGTGTTAGTTGTAGTTAATCTGACTGTTATTGCAATTCTTTTAGCTACTTCGTTTTCTTTCGTACGAATTAGAAATCAGAAAATTACGTGGTTTCCGACTTATGGAGTATATAATATAAATGATTTTGTAGTTTTAATTTTGGGGTAGTCTGAGCTATCAATTATTTCTGTAATGTTATACCACTTACCAGATTCTCCTTAAGCGGTTGCTTATGCTTAAACTGCAAAGCTGACTTGACCAAATACGTGATAGCTTCTACACCCCACTCGCGCATGCGTATGTGTCGATGCTGGCACACCTCAAGCAAATGATTGGTTAATGGACGCCAGAGCACTTCAATGCGTGGCATGTTAACGAGTCCCGTTTCCATCAGTTTGGCCACCGCAAAGAGCGATGGTTCTCGGTTGGCATATGCCAATTCCATGGCCTCATGCGATAACTTACAGAGCGCATCGATCAGATGATGTAATGCAACATCATCTAAATACTGACTGGATTCAAATAGTTGGCCTATCATTTGTGACAGTACAGGAAGGTCGGCCATCACCGCGGTCTGTATACCAACATTAGCCTCCACGGCGGGTTTCGGCATTGCCTGCAGACTTCCGCCCGTAGAGGGTTTCAACCCCAATATCCAAACCAAATGCTGAAGTGTCTGCAGCACAATATGCCATGAGGTGCCCAATATGCTGCCATTATTGTGGGCCAACAGCAGAATAGCACGCATGCATTGCAGGTTCTTATTGGTCAACATAACAGGTGCCTGCATCACACTGTGGGGCAGCGAAGCGCTGGGCAATGGTGTTCCAACTGCCACAATCTGTGGCCGAAAGTCTCCGCCATCAGCATTGCAGCTATTGATAAACTGGCTGCTTAGATCCTGACTGCCGCTGCGGGTGTGACCTGAAAATAAGAATTATTAATATTTTGTATAATAATAAATATAAGAAATGCATTAAGCTACGGTGGAGCAAGCTCGACAGTAGAAGACCCTGTACTTTTTGAGTGCAAAGCGTTCACTGTAGATTGTTTCAATTTCAAAAAATTTCAATAGATGGCGCCACTACGAAGATGGTTCATATGATAAGCACAGAGGGCGCTAGCGTCTCTTCTTCTTCCTTTTGCCCGTAACATTGTTAGTGGAATAGCTTCCGCGTTTACCATTCGATTTGAATGAAATCAATGGTTCAAACCATAGTGTATATTATATGTACAAAGAATCAAGACGCTATCATTAAAGGTGCTCTTGTAATTTGACTTCGAAGTTTTATATTTCAATTTCTGGGAGCGGAGGGGGCGTGGCAAAAATCTAAAACAAACTTGATCAACTTGAGATATAGATGAATCTACATGCCAATTTTGGTGTCTCTATCTCTTATAGTCTCTGAGAACTAGGTGACACAAAAAGAGACAGACAGACGGACGGACATGGCTATATCGACTCAGTTGTTGACGCTGATCAAGAATATATATACTTTATGGGGTCTGCCACGCCTCCTTCGACCTGTTACGCACATTTTTTTTGCACAAACGTAATAGACCCATTTGTAATTTTTTAAAGTACAGGGTCTAAAAATATAGCGCAAGGTTACTTTGGAGCGCCAAAGTTTGGATACTCTAGCAGAGCCCTGATTTCGAACCGATCGTTCATATGGTAGCTATATGATATAGTTGTCCGATTTGAGCGGAATTTAGTATATTTTAAAAATTAATAATTTTTTCTTACTAAATGTTAAATTTGAACCGATCGTTCATATGGCAGCTATATGATATAGTAATGCGATTTTAACCAAATTTGGTAAGGATGTATGAAACTGTATTAAACACACAATCTGTGTTTGGATATCTTAAGAAACAAAAAAGTTTTTCATACTAAATGTTGAGTCAGAACCTATTGTTCCTATGGCAGCTATATGATATAGTGATCCGATCCGGCCGGTTTCGACATATATACTGCGTGCACCAAAAAGACGGACCTGTACCAAGTTTCATCAAAACTGCCTCAAAACTGAAACTAGTTTGCATAGAAACAGGCAGACAGACAAACGGACAAGACTATATCGACTTAGCTCATCGCCCTGATCAAGAATATATATACTTTATGGGCCTTCTTCAATGCACATTACTCAAAAATGATCAGTCATTTAATATAGAAAGCGCAAATACGGGTATGTTTATTTCTAAAGTGGAAAGTAAAAGATCTGATAAATGAAAATATGAACATTTAAAAAAGCTGCGTAAAAAGCGGCTATAAAAAATATTAAATTAATTTACATAACTTACATCTGAGATCTGCATCAGGCTGCACGCTATTGGCAAATATGGACATGGCATAGTGAGGGGGAAAGGAGGCGCGACAAATGGCCATAATGAATGCATCACGTGGTTGCAATTGATCCAACATGCCGCAAAGTGCCGCATAGTTTTGCATAGCTTTCAGTATATTCTCGGTGGTGGTCTCATCTATAGACGTTTCCACCAGCGGAATGAATGCACTCAGCAGACCAGACCAACTGGAATTGACCAACTGAAGGCATAATGGCTTATGCTCCTCCTCGCTTATAATCGCTGTGTTATGTGTGGGATGCAATTCAGGTGTGCGCTGTATGACGCCACCAATTGAACGTGTCATATCCAACAAAATGGCATAGGCAAGTGAAATGCCATAGCTATCGGGTATATTTGGCGCATCAAGTTTGTCCAGCATTTCCAAGCTAAACAGAGAGCTTTGTTAGTAAGATATTAAATATGTATATATAAAAAGCTAGACTTACTAAACAGCCTTGGATACGCCTGGTGCAAAAGTGGCTACCAACGACAGGTAAGCACCGCGGAACATAAAGCCACAATGATTGTTACCACCGCTAGCCAGTGCCGTCAAAGTGCTGGGCTGTTGTCCAGCGGGGCCACTGATTTGTTGCCCCCCATTACTTAGCACCGCTGAAGCATTGATCAATGAATAACGCACATAGCTGCCCATGGCAGCGATCATGTCGTGTATAATATGTGTGGCATGATTTTTCAAATCATAAGATTTGCAAAAGAAGGCAATTAGTGTGGAACGTGTGACCAGCTTGTGTATTACCTCCAGGGCCAAGGCACGTTGCCAGTGTGGTTTATCTGGATCCAGAAATTTAATAATCAGCGACAAGAAGATCTCGCACTCAGTGACCAATATAGTATGATACTTTTGTATAAGTATAGCCACCAATCGCAACAGACGCATACTTATAGGAAAGTATGGCTTATCCGCTGCAACGGCTGCAGTGCCATTACTTGGCGGTGGAAGCTGACGATGCTTCACATTTGGTGAAAAGAGTTTAATCACCAAAGCGCAGACGCGTTCCTTTAACAGCAAACGAAACTCCTGATTCTGCAAAGGTACAATGAGAATATAGAGTAACTCTAACAGTACCGATTACAATTTAAATGCAATGTAATGTACTTTTTAATTTTATTAAAAAAAATGCATTAAGCTACGGTGGAGCAAGCTCGACAGTAGGAGACCCTGTACTTTTTGAGTGCAAAGCGATCACTACAGTTTATTTCAGTTTCAAAAAATTTCCATAGATGGCGCCACTACGAAGATATCAGTTGATTTTGCCCGTAACATTGTTAGTTGAATAACTTCCGCGTTTATCATCCGATTTAGATAAAATTTGCAGGATCGATTCGGACCATATTGTGTATTATACATACTAAAAATCACGGCGCTAGCATCAAAGGTGCTCTTGTAATTCGACTTCGAAATTTTGTTTTTTGATGCCCGGGGGCGGAGGGGGGCGTGGCAAAAATCTAAAACAAACTCGTTCAATGCAAGATATAGTTGTACATACATGCCAAATTTGGTGTCTCTAGCTCTTATAGTCTCTGAGATCTAGGAACTCAAAAAAGGGACAGACAGACAGACAGACGGACATGGCTATATCGACTCGGCTGTTGATGCTGATCAAGAATATATATACTTTATGGGGTCTGCCACGCCTCCTTCTGCCTGTTACGCACATTTGCACAAACGTAATCGACCCTTTTGTACTTTTTTAGAGTACAGGGTCTAATGACATTTTTTATCTTATACTGGAAATAAAATATAAGAGTTATTTGTTAAAAGTCAAAATTAAGTTGGTTTTATTAGGAACATTTCAAAATAAGACTTTTGTTTATGATTTGTATATTAATAAATTATATCATTATTTCCAAGTTCTGTTTTAAAAATCATAAACAACAGTTAGAGTTTACGTTTGTAATAAAGATACTCTAAGATACTCTGTTTATGACTCATTGCCAACTCTATTTTGATATTTGTGTTCTTAACTTACCTCATGAAAAACTGCACTAAAGTTGCTCAGAACCGCTTCGAGCAGTTCTAGGCCAAAGGTACGTGTCATTTCTGTAATTCCCACCAGCCAGTAAGGCTGTTCAGCATTAACAAGCTGCACAAGATCCTGAAACAGATGAAAGGCGTCCGAAGCAAATGTCTGACCATCTTGTGTGCTATTTCCATCAGCATCCGGACTGCTTGCACTAGACTGTTGCTGTTGTTGTAAGTTCGGCACGGAATCCTTCTCCAAATAAACACGTTCAAAGACAAGGGAAACCAGCTGTCGTATTGTTGCACCAGCTGTGTTAACAATTGTTGGATTCTTGGTATAATGCAAACGAAAGCAAAGAACTAAAGCTTTAGCCAATGTATCGCCATGCACAACTAGATTTGTGGTCAAAAGCAATGTCACTGTTTGTAGCACTTTGACCTCCTCGATATTATGCTCCATTAGTGTCCATAACGCATTGGTTATATAAAGTGCACCCTTCTGATCCACAACCTGCTGTGTGATGAGGCGTTGCATCATTCCCAGGCAAAACTATAAAAGGGAATCAGTTAAAACATTAAACACATTGCTAATTGCGACAATGACGATGACTCACCTTGATTATTTTTAAGTCTTTGGTTTCGCAGCCCTGAACCAGAGGATAGAGTATCTGGTTGACGGTGTAATACACAGAGTTTTGTTGGCTGCTGCCGGCGGTGCATAGCTTTGCAATTGCCTCCTCGCATGCCTGTAAATAAATACAATTTTATTATGACGATGTCCAATTCAATTAACGTAAGTGTCATAAAATCAATTTTATTTCTTCTTTGCTGACCGGTTTGATATCAATTTCATAATTGCGTCGCGTATACAGAAGAAACAGGTGCACAACCAGAGCCACCACGGCACCTCAAGAGGCGTTGCCTGCATCCCCCGCAACCGTCACTGGCCACCCACCACCCACCACTCACAGTTGCCGCTGTATGACAAGTTGCGGCAATTAGAAAAGACGGCGATGGATGGATGCACACGTCAGCTGAGTCAGCGAATAATATGACCCTGGTATAACAGCTAGGCACTTACTTCTTTTATTTGCGGATACTTCTTCTTGGTTTCAAGTGAGAGTGTCTTGAAGTCTGCCTGCAGGGCCTCAACAAATTTATGCACATCAGTGCCTCCACCAACCCCTCCACCCACAAATGACATAGTTATGCGTTCTGATGGCTTTTCAGTTACAGCTGCTCCGGTCTCCTTGTTGAACGAACGACACTTAGTGCATTATTTTCATGCAACATTAAAGTAAAACAATTTGTTTATAACATATGTGTTAAATCACACTTTACACTTATTATGGACCGAACGAATTTCCGCAAACACGCACAATAACAATTCCTGGTTGTTGAAAAATTTGGTGAATCGCTTTTGACAGCTGCAGCTGACGTACACAATTTATCGATAGTCGCAAATTCCGTTCGCGTTCGTGCCGACAAACAGTTGTGCAACTGTTAACATTCAAATGAATGTACGGACCTCTTGTTTTTTGTTTGTTAAAATTTTTTTCTTCAAAAATTAGATCAAATTAAAACAATTCTTTTAAAACGTGTTTCGTGTTTGCAGTTACTCTGGCGACTCAGTTCTCTTAAACGGTGTCTAAAAAATCTATGAAAATTCTGCAAAATCTCAGCTCAATTGGTTTCATTTCTGAAAAGTACTCATAAATACGGACAAACTTTCACGGTGGCGGCGGATCATTTTTGCTAGCGACGCCATTTGTAACGTTGTTTACTTTTGGAACTAAACTTTTATTGAAGTCTGGCAATTAACTGAGCTGGCTCCGAGATTTTTTTTTGCGATTTTAGAAGCGCAAATTTAAATTATAATTAAAAAACAAAGTAAAAGACATCTTTTAAGCAAAAGATAAAATTGAGATAACGGAAAAGTTGTTCCGACTCGTTTCCGAAAAGTACTCAAAAAATATGAACAAATTTTCGCAGCTTCTTTTTGAAACAGCGCCCCTACTAATCCATACGTTGCCTACTTTTGAAACTAAGGAGATTTGATGAGGTTGTGTTGCTAGCGCCGCCATCTGTCTCTTTTACATAGTACGAAACGAACAGCTTTACGACGAACACGGCAGAATCGCACCAGTTCGCCGTCTCGCGGAGTAAACAAAACTGCATTCGAGATTAATTTTAATGAGATTATAAGCCCAAATACTGAAGGGATTAACTGCATACGTGCTCGTTATAAAGTGCACAAGTTCCAGAAATTAAATAAACAGTGTGTGAAAAGCAATTCATCGTCGCGCAGCAACCAATGCAAAAAAGCAGCAGCAGTATCTGCCAGAAAAAAACCCAAACATTTTTATATACACACATGTAGTATATTGGCCAGAAATAAACGCAGTTTGCTTTAATTATACCTGGTCTGCATGACTAATTAAACAGCTAATGTCCAATGACGTTACAACTGTGATAAAACAAGACTATTAAAATACTCGAAACAGGGTCCTCCCAAGGCGACTGGAGGAACTCTGGGCACCTGACACAGTGGGACGAAGCCACTTATCATTGTCATCGTTTTAATATTGTCAACAAAAGTAAATTAATTATGAACAAACACTAAAAATAACAAATAAGAAAACAACAATACAATACCAGCAGGCAGATAGACCTAGAGGCCCAGCCATCTAGTAATTATGCTTGACCCTGGTCCAACAATAGCCATAGCCCCATCGTCAACGACTTTGTTGTTGTCTTCAGGCTGACGCTGCTTACGTCTCTGTCGCTGCTTACGTCTCTGTCGCTGTCAGCGTCGCTGCTTCAATTAACAAATTTACTCGCCAAGTTGGACGCTGCGACTAAGCTGTAAGCTGCAGGTAAGTTAGTTCGAGAGTTTGTTGTGGTGTCCCAGACAGAGAGTGACAATTCAATTGAGCAAGCGATGATGACTGTGTTGTATTTTGTGTTAAATTTATTAACATAACCATAGTGTTGTTGCTTTGTGTAATGCCTAAAAGGTTAAGTAATACTTTTTGGCTAGCGCACGATTATTACCGAATTCCATGTACGCGTATCAAGAGCGTTGGTTTCTTTAGTTGGCCGGAAGCAAACATGGCCAACAGTTAGATCAGCTGGCTATCTCATGGATATCATCTTTGTGGTCAACGCCCTCTATGTCTACTTTGATTGATAGCAACCATGGTTCAAGCTAAGATTTTGGTTTAAAACCCGTTTTCTCAGTATAACCGACGATTATCTTTACGGTTCATTGTACTTATCACGGTTTATACTTACTCATTTCCCAAGTTCGACTAGCTTAAGAGATCTCCAGCTTCACCCTACAACCTACAACTCAAATTATATAATCACCAGCAACAATTGTTTGCTATTGCTTATTAGAGCTGAAACTAATTATTTGCTATTTTTAACAAACATCTTGCAACTTTACACCTCATTTAAGGCCACGTGTCTGGCAATTACTTGAAAAAGAAATATATATTATATAGTAGTTTGCTTATCGGAATAATGCGAGTCCCTAAAATGTGTTTTACATATATATATATTTTTTCTTTAGATAAATAAAATACTACATTCATTGGAAGTTGTATTTCCTGAGTCTACGCAAGACGACTGATAAGCGAGGGTACCAATTACTTTTACTATCAGCAGTGCCAATGTTCCATGCTTGTTGTACGAACAGCGGACAAACTTGCATTGATTAGAATTTGTAATAAACAGAACACAGGTTGGCTGCTTATCAGTCTAGATGAATCACTGGGATAGCTGGGCAAATGGACTTTAAATCATCATTCAATATTAGAAGCAACAGTAAATTCCGCTGATAAGAAACTTTCGCTTTCTATATAGATAATAATGGTCTAGTCTTGCTGCGTCACGCTGCGGTCCCCAATTTAATGGTTGATTAGTTTCCTCGTGGACATTTATTTGCTTTAAGAATTACGCTTAAATGTTCAAGTACGTAATTGCATAATGCGTCAAAGGTGCCGTAAATTCCATAAACAATGTAAACACAACGTGCGCTAAATAAATTCGCGATAACAACAATATAAGAAATTAGGAAAAAAAAACTCATTTCTTATTCTCATTTCTTATTATTTGGCACTCAAAAAATGGAAATTTTTGGCGGAAATTGTCCTATCAGCGAAAAATCTTATCAAATAGATTTTTGAGAATAATGTTATTACCTTGTTATTGGTTATAAATTTAAGTACTGTCGAAATACGCTGTAGACCTTATATCACAGATAAGATTAAAAAACAAGAATACCCGAAAACAATGTCCATACATCTTTAATCAAAAACACAAATTATTTGATAGAACATAGCGACATCTATCCATTAGTGCTATCTGTCGCATACCTGTAAAGTAATTAAATAGATTTTGTATTTGCCTTGTTACCAATCTGTCTACCAGAATTTTATGTATTTTTTAATTAGGTAAAGATTAGATAAACTCGCCAGTTCCTGTATATTAAATTATCTGAGATGCATGTCCGATAACACTATCACAATTACTTCTGCAGAAACTTTTGAAATGTCCCCCCCACCCACTTTGTGTATCAATCATAAAATGTTGTTTACTGATAATACATTTTAAATGAGTTGCGTGTATAATGTTAGTTTTTATTGTACAAGCTTTAGATTTATTATTTTAAAATCTATAGACCCACATTGGAATATGCTTGACTGTGGGAGACCCTGGAGACAAATAGAATATGTATATGTGTTTGTGCTTTCTGTTATGTTTTTTCTTTGACAAAACTTAACAGACCTTTTTATTCTTTTAAGCAGAGAGTCCAAATATACTTATGGATGTAGCATAGAAAAGCCGCTTCTTAGAATTAAGTAGCTATTAAATCGTCTTTCATTTAGCGATAAGTACGTCAGTTTCGAGTATCCATATTGACAAAGTGCTATTAAATGGAAGTACAGCTTTGATAAGAATGACATACTCATTGAATGTTATCAAACAAACTTCACTTTGATCACTGATCGATTAAAGCAACAACTGAAGGAGCTACTTCTACTAACACTTTTTAGAAGCAATACATATATGTACATATGTACAATGTACATACATACATCGTTAGACAAGTGGTTGTGCGAAGGCGGTCTCTTCAAGTTCTCGTTCCATTTGCCAATCGGGTCAAGAATTCATGACTGTCTTATGGAAGACTTTGCATACAAAAGAGCTGACAACGACAACGACAATGGCAACAATTCTGGATGATGCTGCATGTGCTGAATTCAATGTATTTCCACTCTTCACGTTTGTCCAGTTCATTAGCATGCCCAGAACAACATGCATACTTCATCTCCAACGTGTCTGCGTCTCTTATACCCAAATTATAGTATTTTTGTGTACGACTTTTTGTATAAACATACGTGTTTTGTGTATTTTTTTTAACCACTTGATCGATCGTTGTTTTGTTCACATTATATAACACGAATAAGGCTAATGTGAATAGATAACTTTTATTATACCCTGTATCGATTGAAAAGGCCATAAATGGGTTATAATCAACTGTCACACTTGTCTTTTTCTGATCTGTTATACAGATAGGTCCGGAGTATCTTATAGTCAACCCATAGTTTTTATACCCTGGGGTATATTGAGTTTGTTAAAAAAAAAGTATGTAACAGACAGAAGGAGGCGTGACAGACCCCATAAAGTATATATATTCTTGATCAGGGCGAAAAGCTGAGTCGATATAGCCATGTCCGTCTGCCTGTTCGTATGTACAACGAGATCTCATGGATGGTAGGACCTAGAAGCACCAAATTTGGTGTGAAGACTTCTTATATTTGCACGCAGATCAAGTTTATTTCAAATTAAGATACCACGCCCCCTTCGCCGACAAAGTAAAAAAAACGGATAGTACTGGCAATAAGCAATGTGTTGTTGTTGTTGTGAGTTTTCGCCCTCTCTCCCTCTCTCTTTCAAGTTGTCAAGTGGTAGAGGCGCCACGTAGGCGACGGGAGATCATGGTTCGAATCCCAGTAAAAGCATGCTTAAATTCTTTAATATTTTTTTTTAAATTTTTGTTTTACATTTAAAAATTTTTTTTTGTGTTTTGAAGAAAATTTGTGAGGCGTTCTGTACTACCCCAGGGTATTCTACTGTCGGGCTCTCCCGACTGAATGATATATTTTTTCTAGTGCTGTAGTTTTTAAATTTGATTTATGTAGGTTTAAACGTTATACGTTGTACCTATATCTTTTGAAACATTACATAAAGAGAAATCTAATTACATATCATTATTTTGTTTTAAATATTTGCTCGTTTCACAAAGTTGAGCAAAATTTATGGTTATACTAAACCTAAGCTGAACTCCATATTTTTCTTATATCTTGCTGCATTTCCGTGCTCTTTTCACAACTTTTCTCGCCTTATCAAATATCAGCTTTTCTCTAGCCATAACTCCTAAAAATAACATAACTCAACTCACAATTGTTGTTTACTCATTCTAAGAATTAGGAAAGTGCTTTAAAAAAAGGGACTTACTCATCCGCAAAATATTCCTATATTATTATAATATAAAGTTTTCTTTGTTTATCTATTGCAGTTGGACAAAAACGCTTTGTCACAAATATTTATAGGAAAATAAATACGAACACGAATACTTAAAGATCAAAGAATTGCTTTTGATTAAGAGATTAATAACAAACAGAATTAAAATGGTTGCTGTTGGAAACTTTCATAACACGCGCATTTTGCGCTTTTTGTTTGTTTTGATTGCTGTAATACTCACAATAGTTATTTACGCATCATATTCCACAATAACAACTACGTTAACTCCAACACATATGCATGCTCCGGCGGCGCCACCAACGCCCCAACAACTAACAGGAACCGCCAATCGTCAACAGCAACACCAATCGGAGCAGTTGCCGCAAATTAATAACACAGGCGATTTGAGCATCGCCACAGCTGAGGACCTGAGTAAATCTGATGGTAAATCTAGGCAACAGGAGCTGCACAGGAAGCCACCAACACAGCATCGTTTGCCGACCATTGACGAGGATGCATTATTGGATGGAGGAGCTGCTGGTGCTAGTCCCATGGCTGGAAGTGAACAGGCGCCCAATTTGGCAGATGAATTGCTCGAGGATCAACAATATGTGCAAAGTATTGATGCCATTACAGGTGAGTGGGCATTAATATTATTGCTAATTGACAGTGTGTGTTAAATGTACTTTAATTCCATAGGCAACATCAATAACAACAATAACAACAACGTTAACAATAACAACAGCGAGTTGTTGACTGGCAAGCAATCAGTTGGAGCAGCAGTTGCATCAGCAATTGCCTCACCTCAACAACAACAACAGTTACAGCAGCAACAACAACAGTCGCCTTCAGATGCAGAGATTCTTATGATACCAACTTCTAATTTGCAAAAGTTCATTGAGAATGCCGATAAGATACTAAAGAACATGACATCAAATAGCAGCAACACAGCAGCAGCTGCCGCCTTGCCCAGCGAACAACGCACGGGTTTGTTTCCATACCAAGTCAAAAAAGAAATGTGATCTTTGGCATGCCGAAGGTTTGATACCCTTGCAGAGCCCTGTTTTTCAGTTTCGGACTACTCTTTTTGTTTGATTGTCTGATCAGTTCATTTTCTTTGTTCGCATTTAAAAAATTTAGAATGCTGAATGTGAAAATGAAATAAAGATTGATCTTCCACGGATCATTCCTAAGGCAGCTATATGACTTCGTGGCAGGATCTGAACGAAATTTGATCAGTTTGTATATAAGAATACAATAGATTGATCAAGATAGCTAAAGAAACAAAGTTTTTTTTTATTTCAGGTTAATATTTGATTATGATTTCGAAGGCAGTTACCGTATCTATCATATTTATAGTGAACCGATTTTAACCATTTTAGTCCATAATATATTTGAGATTGATTGGAATATCATAAACAACTTAGTTTGTAAACAACATAGTTTGATCTGATTTTATGATACAATCCAGGCGATGCCGACTTACTATTTGTATGTATGTGTGTGCAGCCTAGATCAAAAAGAAAAACCAGTATCAAGTTTAATCAGGACAGTTTTAGAATTGTAAAATTAATTTGGCTATATTGGCTCAAATGGGTCGATTTGATAAACGATATATATAGTTTATGGGGTATGTCACGCCTACTTTAATGTGCTACACATTTTGTGACAAAATTATTCCATATGCAAGGGTATCAAATGGGAGCGTCATGTTGCCGTTGTTCTAGAGTCTAGACAATTGCCAGCAGATTAAACAAGCGGGCGAGCAGGCGTCAAGCTTCAGGCATCAGGTCACTTTGTTTGTTTACTAATTGCCAGCTAGACCCCACTAGACCAGACCAAAGTATCGTCTTTCCTAACGGTTTGGGAGCCACACAAACACGTTCATGTTGTTTGTTCTACGCTTGACGCCTGTCGTTTGTTATAATATATAACTATTGGGTTGCAAATTACGCAACGACAATTTGTAGTTCGCAAATATCCAATTGTACCCAACGACATTTACTTAATTTGTTCTGTGTTTGCAGATAAGACCAACCAGCCTGCTTTGATTGAGGACTTGCAATTTAATTTGCTGGACAATAACAATGCGGCTGCACCGCCAGCTTCCTCATATGCCGTGATGCAAGTGAAAATGGATGGAGAAGGAGCTGTTGCAGAACCAAAGGAGAAGATGACACCACCAAAGTCACAAGTCCCCTTGGTGCGCGCCACAAAATCCAAAGGCAAGAGCAAACCCAATCCCAGCTATCCGATGGATCCATCCAAGGGTATTACAACCGATAAAATCTACGAGACTGGCCATCTAAACGAGGAGATTGATGTGGACCGCATATGTCCGCTGAATGGCACCCACACGAGAATGTTGATATTGATTACCTCGGCGCAGACACATGCAGATGCTCGGATGTCAATTCGTCAGACCTGGGGACATTATGGAACACGTCGGGATATTGGCATGGCCTTCGTTTTGGGACGTGGAACTAACGAGACGGTTAATCAGGCTCTCAGCGATGAGAACTACATGTATGGAGATCTGATTCGAGGAAACTTTATTGACTCGTATAATAATCTAACGCTTAAGACAATATCGTCGATGGAATGGGCAGATCAGCATTGTAATCGTGCCAAGTATATACTAAAGACAGATGATGACATGTTCATTAATGTGCCGAAACTTCTGAATTTTATTAAACAATTGGAAAAGCACAAGGACAAGCGTGTCATCTTTGGTCGATTGGCCAAAAAATGGAAGCCAATTCGAAATAAGAAATCCAAGTACTATGTGTCGACTGATCAGTTCCCAGCGGCAGTATTTCCGTCCTTCACCACAGGACCTGCCTATGTAATGACCGGCGACATAGTACACGATCTTTATGTCCGATCGTTGAAGACAGTTTATCTAAAGTTAGAGGATGTCTTCACCACAGGCATTGTGGCCCAAAGTTTGGGTATTGAACGCTTGCACGTCAATGAGTTCGTGAACCGACGAATCTCATTCAATCCATGCAATATACGTAATGCCATTAGTGTACACATGATCAAGTCCAACGAACAGTTTGATCTGTGGAAGAAGCTGCTGGACCAGACTACTAAATGTAAATAGTATTTTAGGTTTAAGCTGTGAATTTAATCTATGTTAAATATTAGAGAAATGGAATTAGCAAAAAAAAGGCAGCTACATGCAGCATCTAGAAATACTTTAGTTTTTAAGTATTAGCAATGTATCTGATGTCTACTCTCGAGTTACATTATATAATGTACCACATGTACACATATGTTTTTAATTGTTTTGGTAGTCTAACTTTAGCATTATAAATGCCATTATTTAACTGATAATTAGCTATAACTGTGGTCATAAGTATGATAACACACCCACACTCTCACTCAACACACCACATTACTTTAGTTGGTAAAATTTTCAACATTTTACCAAAAAACGAATCGAAAACAGTCTCAAAGAAAACTATTGACTAATTGTGGTCATCAAATAATCTGTGTTTTTCAAAATATATAAAAGGCAGCTCTTATAAGAAATTCATTTTCGTTTAAATTTATTCGTAACTTTCAAAGATCGTTCTGTACATCGTTCTTTACCAAAGGCTCGGGATCATAAAGAAGATAAAATGGCTGCTTACTGTTGCAGCAAAGTCGCTTAGTTTTTTTTATTTCTCATAAGTCTGCATTGCCCAATCAGAGAAAAAAATACCTCAACAAATTCCTGGCTCCAAAAAGAAGTGCTCTCTTTTCTGGCTCGTATGGGCCTCAAATCGCTTAGAATACTTCAACGATTCGAACTCGTATCGAAAACAAAACATAGATGAAATTGTACCCAATGTCCCATATCTTCTAGGCTATTTGCACGAGTCGTCGTTCGACGTCATTCATTACAATTTTGTCATTCGGGTTAAACCCCTCTTTCAGGATCTGCAAATTCCCAAAACTAACCATATTTTTACTTGACATTTATTTGAAGTTGGCTGTGGGAAATATGTACATCATTTTATTCTGACAGTATATTTATCTGTCTACCTTTTGTTGCAGTCGATAAATATTCGCAGAGCTAGACAGAGCAATAAAAAATAAATACAGAAGAAAGTGGAAATTTTAATTTATAATGAGTATAATGAGCATCAGCATTTTGGGCAATACGCGCATGTTGCGCTCTTTGATAATTTTAATTGTTCTAATTGTTACCATTTTTATCTATGGATTATATTCCACTACATCGACAATGAAGCCGGAATTTTCCATTCCACAAAAGGTAACTGGAGGAGACATCAGTCAAAATCAAGAGCAGAGTCATTTCCATCACAAGGTATTACCCCAAATTGTGGGCTCGAACAACGCAGGTGAATTTGGTCTCTCGTCTGATGGGGAGAAACAGCAGCTGCTCAAAAATCCGTATCCACAACTACCTATCGTTAATAGTGCTGCGACTGATTTCCAGACTCCAGATTTTGAGGTATATTTGCTAGAGCAGCATCTAAATAAAGCTAAGGGTAAGTTACGTTGAGAGTTCTTCATTCTTTCTTAAGATATTTTACGCAATCTTTACTATTTCCAAGTTACCGCAGTAGAGTCAAAAGGGAAAACGACACCACCAAAGATTATAACAGAAAGACTTTATGAGAGTGGACATTTAAACGACGAGATTAATGTGGAGCGCATTTGTCCACTTAATGGTTTATTAAAAAAGCTTTTGATATTGATTACATCAGCGCTGGGACATGCAGATGAACGTCTGTCCATACGGCAGACCTGGGGTCATTATGGATCACGTCGTGATATTGGAATAGCTTTTGTCTTAGGTCGTGGTTTTGACGATAAGCTGAATACAGCTCTTAACGAGGAGAACTCTATGTATGGCGATCTGATCAGAGGAAATTTCATTGACTCATATGAAAATTTAACACTAAAAGTTGTTTCGGCACTAGAGTGGGCAGATCTGTATTGCGATCGAGTCAAGTATATATTGAAGACTGATGATGACATGTTCATCAATGTGCCTAAGCTTCTGAAGTTTGTATTGCAGTTGGAAAAGCGTAAAGAAAAGCATGTCATCTTTGGTAGCTTTGCCAAGAATTGGAAGCCAGTTCGTAATAAAAAATCCAAGTATTATGTATCGACCAATCAGTTCTCAACAAATGTATATCCCTGTTTCACTACGGGACCTGCCTATTTAATGACTGGCGACATTGTCCACAATCTGTATTTGCAATCATTGAAAACCATTTATCTGAAGTTGGAGGATGTTTTAATCACAGGTATTGTGGCCCAAAGACTCGGTATTGAACGTGTTCACGTTCATGAGTTCCTCAATCGGCGTATAAAGCTTACTTCATGTAACATACGTAAATATATAAGTCTACACATGATCAAGGCCAGCGAGCAGTTTGATTTGTGGAAAAAGCTGCACAACCAAAGCATTAAATGTTAGAATGAAAAAATTATTAATACATATAAAATCGTTTCTCTACTGAACAGCGATTATTTTAAAAGATAAACGGTTAAGTTTCAAATTTAAATTTAATGAAATCGACGCAGGGCTGCAAAGAAATCGATATTTTACTTGGTGACAAATGTAATTATATCGATATGTCTTTCAAATAGTGTTTTCGAATTCGATAGCTTATCAGTACAAACGATAAATATTGTTGTGCGACGATCTAATCGAAATGAGCAACACTACTGTTTGAGATGTGCAAATGCTTAAACTGAACGCTTGCAAACGCTTGGATTAATAGTTTTTTGTATTTGTGCCAAACGGCAAATAAAAAGCACAACATTTACGTGATAAATTGTTGTCAAAGCGATTGATAAGCGAACGCACGTATACGGGCCTGAAAATTGATGTGTGTTTACCCATCATTTAATGCGCCAACGAGACAGCAACAAGTGGTGTCACCACAAAAACCAGCACCAACAACAGCAGCCAAGCTATCACCGCAAAACCAAAAAGTAAAAAGTAAGCAAAATTCTTCTAGTTTAAAATTATATTCGTATTGTTCATAAACTTTGCGTAGTGGTTTATTATTTGACGAATTCGCCTTGTAATCACCACGCATAGTGTCTGTTGTGCGTGAGTGTATGTGTGTATGTGTATGTTTTTTAAAGTGCGCTGCGCAGCTCTCTCTGTCTCTCTGTTTAGGCCAGCGTCGCGGCATTAAAAACAAACAAAAAATTGGACGCAGCGGACTCAACAACAACAATAAGAAGAACAACTACAGCAGTCAACACAAACGGAACGGGGGGTGTTTGATCGCATATGTATGTATATGTGTGTGCGTGTGTGTGACTCTTTGCGTGCCTGTGTCTCTGTGTGCGTGTGTTCGCCTTTGCCAACCAAGCCATTATTTTTTCAGTCTTATGACGTAAACCACCAAAAAATCAAAAGTGAGCACAGCGACACATATAGAAACAAAGGTGAGCGCATTTATGAATTCTTGTTTTGAGTCTTGTCTCTTCTCTGGGGTTAGTTGTTGTTGTCTTTAATCGACACTTCTTGGAATTTCAGCAACATACCACGTTTCTTGCATTTTTGGGGCCTGTTTCAATTTTGAAAAAACAAATTTGAAAGCCCGCCACACGTTGATTGTTTACAATTGGGCATAGTTGTTGCCATTAGCTATTCACACGATAGGCGGCTGCAAAGTGCATTTGCCTCCGATGTAAACAACAGAGCACACACACACACACACTGCACAGCATGTTGTTGCATTTGGCCTATTCAACCAGTGAAGCGATTGCAACAGCAACAACCGAAGCAGTAGCGGTAAATTCTTGAGCTAAAGAAATCTTGTTAAAAGCATTTTCCTCGACATGAAAAGAAATTGTAGCCCTTCGGTGGAAGAACTTGCATACTTTAATACAAATTGATGTAGATTTATGTAGACGTTGCGGCTACTTTGCAATACCGGCCAGATACATTTGCTTTAGATCATTCACACAATGTTGCTGATGATGACAACATCAAGCCAAAACCTGTCTACCAAATGAATCATTAGCTTTACTTTTTTTCTAAGCAATCCTATCGATGGAGAGACGCAAATTTAAAAGTTAACTGACAGAATTGCATTTGAATGCCGCAAGTGACTCAAACACACACACACTTGATGACCCCGCACAATTTTTATCGTTTTTTTACACTCGCTTTTTCTTCTCGCTCTCTCTATCATTAAATTTGTTGTTTCCTATTTTGGTAATTATCGCGTAATTTTTCGTTTTTCGCATTCGTTTAATAATAATGCTTATTATTTATATACTTAAAATCAACAGTTTTCACGCACCACGTGCCCTGTACTACAACAACATTAGACAACATCCATCTCCGCCCGCGCAGCCGCTCCTGTCTTGTTGTTAACATGTTAATTTGTTAAATAGTGATGGCTCAAAAAATGTGTTTATTTTTTATTTAAAAAAAAAAGCATTGCCCATAAAAAAAACTAAAAGCTTTTAAGTACATTTTCTTCAAGTCATTACCCTATTTGTCTAGTAAAATAGTATAGTATTGCTATAATGACTATTAATTTTCAGATATTACAAAAAAATTGATATTACAAAATACAGAAAAGTTTTAAATAACCATCTCTTATAAGTTTTAAAATTGTTTTAAATACGATAATTTTACTATATCGATCATATCCAAAGTTTTGTCATGTTAAAACCTTGTATCTTACTGTCCCCTTATACATATTTATCTAACTGATTCCGGCAAAACTTTATTTAGAATACCTTTTCTATTTTTCTTATCTTTACGGCAAATATATATTTTCCCCCGAAAGTTTTAAACTTTTTTGGTTTTTAATGTTCGCTTTTTTGAAGGCTACTGAGCCTTATTATTATTGCTTCAAAAGCCAACGTTTTAAAGCACGGAGCACGCTCTCATATCTGATGGAAACTCTAACCACCCGCTCCCTTATTATGGTTAATAAGTACAAAAATGAGCAGGCACTGTAGCAGCATCACTGATAATGAGGCAACTCATTTGTTGGGATGCGGTTGCTTGTTAGTGCCGCGTTGCAGCTCAAGACGTGCGGTTCAAAAAGAGATTGCATTGCCCCAAGTTGTAAACAATGAACAGCTGTAAAGTTAAACAAATGCTGCGCATGTCCAAAAAAAAAAACGCACACACACACACTCGTACATTGCTCATTTGGTAGTCAAACAAAATGCGTCTCAAAAAGTTTGGGTTTGGATTGCTTAATTTTTAATTCAATTTCTTATTTATGTAAGTAATTTAATTTTACTTTTGCAGAATGTCAAGGCATGAGAAGTCAAAATCAACGGGCGGTGGCTTGTTGGAGAGTTGGTTTGGTCGTCCATCCAAATCAAAGGGTAGCGGCAATTATAACAGTAACAGCCTGCCACATGGAGTTGGACGACCCGTTTCCACAGACAACGATGGTGGGTTCAGTGTGGATGATTTAGAGCGGCAAATTCAAGAGCTAAGCGAGGCACAGGTGAATGCCAAATTCCTCGAGATACTCGAGGATATGAATATAACCAAGGATAAACGAGAACCTTTACTAAGCAAATCCATGGCAGAGCGTCAACAAATGATATTTATGCACATGAAAGGTAAGTTATTTAAAAGAGAGCAGGAAAAGCAGTACATACTCATAACTCAATTTATAGATAACACTGTTAAAAGCTGAACAAATAGATCTTTGTTTGTATTGCAAGTTTCTACTGCATTCGCCAATTCATTGGTTTCTCCTCCTGTTAGTTATCACCTCGTACACGTATTTGTAATCAGCATTGCGCTTCTTTGAAATGAAACAATGATTCATTGGCGCATTTTTAGGGGAATGTGCTAATGTTATCATAGTAGCTTGTATAAGATATAGATTGCCTTATCTAAAACGAAAAAGTGTTGCAACAAATATTGCCAAATTGTTTTATTTTCGAATTCAAACATTCTCCATTTCTCCAGCTGATAAGCTTGAATCGGCATTGGTAGTCTGACTCGTTACCCATTTTAATTATATGGCCTTACCCACATGCTGATCGTAACTGTAACCGTATAACTGTATACAAAACAAAAACAATTGCTTTTCGCTCAACCACCTGCCAGCACCGTCACCAAATCCAAATCCAAAGAGCACCCACAACTTAAAGTCGTTGTATTAATTAACTCAAGCGGCACACGTTCCTTCCCTTGATTTAAGTGTTTTAATGAACACCTAAATGTTTTGTTATTGTTTGTTTTTTAATGAACTGCAAGCTTTTGGAAATAATTTTATTTATAGCTCGAAAACTATATACCCTGTAATAATATGAATCACAATAAAACAAGCTATAAATATAAATGTACTTAGTTGTATTTTTCAGCTAATGCAGAAGCTCATTAAAAATAATAAAACATTTTATTTTAAAAATTTATGAATTTGGTTAATTTTTAATGTCACAATGCGATCCTCTACTTTATACTTCGCAGTTTATTTTCTGATTAAATGACAGCACTTTTATGAGGGCAGGTATCCAAATATATTACATTAACAAATTATGTTAACCACAATATCATTGTCCAAAATGAAGTACCTTTTTTTTCGCGCTTCCTTTAAAAATATGTATGAAACTCTTTAATATTAAACTATGTGTAGATCCAAACTGCAGTTATCTCTTGAAAATAATATAATATTAGCATATAACAGTTGTTACTACAAGTATCTGGAAATAGATGCGAATTACTTCAATTAGTTTTAATTATAGTTAGTTAAAATATGAATTAATTCCAACACTGGGCATCTTTAAATAAAGTATCTTATCGAAAGTTTTTCTTGCTGTTATTCAAGGTATGTTAGCATTATCATATGACAAAAGGTATTAACATAACTCTCAAGATCATCTCAAATATATCAAGAAGCATTAAAGTTGTAGATAGATAACATATCAAGAGTAATTAAGCTTATCAATCTGGTAAGACTTAGTCTTAATAATATCAAAGATTCTCTGTATGAGCATTGTGATAAGATTATGATAATTAATGCAAAATGTTGCATAAGTTAAAACAAATCAAAGTTTAGTTTTATTTTTCTTTCCTACCCATTTATTCATATAAAGTACAGGGAATCTTTCTATAAACAAATGTTTCCAATCACGTCGCTGCAATTATAATACTATATTTGAACTCCACAGAGCAATGATGATTTTTCATTTGTTTTGTTTTCCAACCTGTGGCTGCTCAATGTTTATGATCAGCGTTTGGATTTATCATCATTCGCTTGTTGCTCATTTTTGCTCAGCATTTATTTTAAGATGATTTTGTCATACTCTATAGACTGTCATATCGTACATGCATACATATAGTAGTATGCATATGTGCACGTATTTGCATTACGTGTAAGATAAATCAGATGATAGCTCTCGTCAATCGTTAACGATCTAAAAAGTTGATGCACTTGATGCAATTATCTCGCTTTCTCTCTCTTTTTCTCACTTCAAGTTTCTCAGAGAGAATTGTTTACGATTGTAATTGTTGCCTTGTAGTAATATACACTTGAATTTTGCACTTTCAAGCTATAATAATAATATAAACATCAGTGAAGAACGAGGCGTCTGCATTGAAACCACTTAACGTAATATATACGTATGAATTATTTTTGTACATATATTTCAATGATTATTCTTAATAAATAAATACACACACTTATTTGTGCTTATGCGAAGCATTCTGTGGATGATTTTTGATAAAAAGTCAAGGTTACATTTCAAGAAACCATTAAAAATCGTTTCCTCTAGCTGATAGTGGACCGAGCAAGGCGTAACTGGAGCGAAACATACAATCTGCAGTACAGTAAAGTCAGTTTAAGAGTGACGCTGGTTAACAAAGTCTAAAGTAGTATTTTAGGGTCATTGGGTAAATAAATGTTCACTTAGGCATGTAATAAATTAAATGAACATTTTAAGAGCAAAGTTTTAATTACATAAAAGCTAATATAGAATTAATAATATTCAAAGCAGACAATATAATTTAATACAATAATAGAAACATGTTATTTTTTGTTAACTATAATACCATTGCCAACATCAACATAAAATAACTCTAATTTTTCTTACTCAATTGCAGGCAAGAACACAGCGGAGCGTAACGCGAATTCTCGTTTCGAGAAGCCCATCGACTACATTGAATATCTGCAGAATGGAGAGCACAGCGAGCCAAAGGTTTATCAGTGCGTGGAATCGTTGCGTGTGGCATTAACCAGCAATACTATATCCTGGATTAAGGAGTTTGGCTTGGCGGGCATTGAACAGATTGAGAAGCTACTGACCAGGGCCAAAAAGGATCGATCCTATGGACGCATTGAGTTCGAGGCAATACGTTGCCTCAAGGCCATCATGAATAATACGTGGGGCCTGAACGTAGTATTGACACCGGATCAGCACAGTGTGCTGCTTTTATTGGCCCAATCGTTGGATCCACGCAAACCACAAACGATGTGTGAAGCTCTTAAGCTGTTGGCGTCCTTTTGTTTAGTTTACGAACGCAATGGCTATGAGAAGGTCCTCCGAGCGATCACGACAATTGCAGCGACATCTTATAAGGCGAGTGAGAGATTTAGACCCATTGTGGATGCACTGTTCGTATCGGATAAGGAAGATCCAAAACGGGAGCTTGTCTGTCACAGTCTTATCTTTATAAATACTCTAACAAATACGCCGACGGATCTGAATTTCCGTTTGCATTTGCGATGTGAGATTATGCGTATGGGACTGTATGATCGGATGAACGACTTTAATGACATTGTAAATATCAGCAACAATGAGGCACTGCAGCAACATTTCAAAATCTTCAAGGACATACGCGATGATGACTTTGAGGAGTTTGTGCAGAACTTTGATAATGTCACCTTCAATATGGATGATCCACAGGATTGTTTTGATGTGCTTAAGAATCTGGTGATGGACACTGGCTCGGAACCTTACTTTCTATCAATATTACAGCATCTGCTGTACATTCGCGATGATTTCTACTTTCGTCCTGCTTACTATCAGTTGATTGAGGAGTGCATAGCGCAAATTGTGTTTCACAAGGGATATTGCGATCCGAATTTTGAGAATCGCAATTTTAACATCGACACATCGGTGCTAATCGATGACATTGTGGAGAAAGCCAAGGCCAAAGAGATGCAGCGTTCGGAGGAGTATGAAAAAAAAATCGAGGCACTTGAAAGTGCCAAACAGGAGGCAGAGGCCAAGGTAGCCCATCTTGAGGAGAAGGTCAAGCTAATGGAGGCCAACGGTGTGGCAGCGCCATCACCCAATAAGCTACCCAAAATAAATATCCCAATGCCCCCACCACCACCAGGTGGCATGCCACCACCACCTCCACCCATGCCAGGTATGACAGGTCCTCGGCCGCCGCCACCACCACCTATGCCAGGTATGGGAGGTGGTCCACGACCGCCTCCACCGCCCCCAATGCCAGGCATGGGAGGTGGACCACCGCCGCCGCCAATGCCGGGCATGATGCGACCTGGTGGACCTCCACCGCCGCCCATGATGATGATGCCTATGGTGCCGGTGCTGCCACATGGACTCAAGCCCAAAAAGAAGTGGGAGACCAACAATCCCATGAAGCGTACCAACTGGAAACCCATTGTGCCGACTAAAATGACAGAGAATGCATTCTGGGTGAAGTGCCAGGAGGATAAGCTAGCCTCCGATGATTTTCTGCAGGAGTTAGCAGTTAAATTTTCATCGAAGCCCGTGAAGAAAGAGCAAAAGGATTCAGTGGATAAGCCCACAACGTTGACCAAGAAAACTATTGATTTGCGCGTCCTGGATGGCAAATCAGCACAGAATCTGTCCATTCTTCTGGGTGGCTCACTGAAGCATCTGTCGTATGAGCAAATTAAAATTTGCCTGCTGCGCTGTGATACCGCAATTCTTTCCTCCAACATACTACAGAATCTAATTCAATATCTGCCGCCGCCAGAGCAGCTCAAGCGTCTGCAAGAGATTAAGGCTAAGGGTGAACCGCTGCCACCAATTGAACAATTTGCAGCAACAATAGGTGGACAATTAGAATTAAGGTTTTGACAGGAGAATCTCATTAATTGCTTATGTCTTTTTTTAGGTGAAATCAAACGTTTGTCACCCCGCCTGCACAATCTTAACTTTAAGCTGACGTACGCAGACATGGTCCAGGATATCAAGCCGGATATTGTAGCCGGCACAGCAGCCTGTGAGGAGATACGCAATAGCGCAAAATTTTCAAAGATACTGGAGCTGATTTTACTGCTGGGCAATTACATGAACAGTGGTTCGAAGAACGAGGCTGCCTTTGGTTTTGAGATATCGTATTTGACGAAATTGACAAACACCAAGGATGCGGATAACAAGCAGACACTGCTTCACTACTTGGCCGACCTGGTGGAGAAAAGGTTTCCCGATGTGCTCAATTTCTACGATGATTTGTCGCATGTGGACAAAGCATCACGAGTCAACATGGATGCCATACAGAAGGCAATGCGACAAATGAATTCGGCTGTTAAAAATCTAGAAACTGATTTGCAAAATAACAAAGTGCCGCAGTGCGATGATGACAAGTTCTGTGAAGTTATGGGCAAGTTTGCCGTCGACTGTCGCCAACAAGTTGATGTGCTGGGTAAGTAGGAAGAACGAACTTAATAAGAATAGATGTCAGCTAACAAATAATGTATTTACAGGCAAAATGCAGGTTCAAATGGAGAAGCTGTTTAAGGATCTAAGCGAATATTTTGCTTTCGATCCCAGTAAATACACTATGGAGGAGTTCTTTGGGGATATTAAGACCTTCAAAGATGCTTTCCAGTCGGCACACAACGAAAACGTGCGAGTTCGAGAGGAGTTGGAGAAGAAGCGGCGAATGCAGGAGGCACGTGAACAATCGCAGCGTGAACAAATGGAGCGACAACAGCGTAAGATGGCTGTGGTGGACATGGATGCCGCACAGGCGCAAGAGGGTGTCATGGATAGTCTGCTAGAGGCTTTGCATACGGGCTCCGTCTTCGGTCAACGAACTCGTCAACCGCGTAAGCAACGACCCGCGGGAGCTGAACGTCGCGCTCAATTGAGTCGAAGTCGTTCCCGGACGAGGGTCAATAATGGACAACTAATGACCCGAGAAATGATACTGAACGAGGTGCTCGGATCGGCGTAGTATGAATAAACCATGAGGAATTAGCTCCTGTGTACATATATAAATAGTTATATAGACCTCTAAGTGCTTAGACATTAACAGTGGTATCAGCCTTGTTTATATTATCATTAACTGCAGTTAACTGAAGCTATTTGAAGTGAAGACAGCCGCAAAAGTACTAGACAATTGGAATAATACCTACTTCTGACTTAATACCTATATATTTTTGATATACTATTTTTTAAATTGATCCGCTTTCATGCTGCTGTAAACTATAAAATTTAGTTAAAATACTACTTGTAACGCATTCTCTTATGGTTTTTTTTTTGATTGTTTTAATTATTGTTGCATGTCACTTCGTTTTGGAGCACCAAATGAACGATCTTAAATATAGAATTCCTTTTGTATTTAATTTGATTTTAAGTCACATATTATTTTTACCAACTGCTCCTTTTGATTTTAACTTGTTTTTCTTCTGCTACTTATATATGTAACTATTTTGTTAATTTATCTACTCTTGGATACTGATCATCTGTATTTAAATAATTTAATAATACTACTAAGTATCGATACGAATTGAGCAATTAAAATAATAATTTGAAAATCAAAACCCCTTAAATATGTAATTTTAATTTAGGAATTAAATTCCCAATGCTGAAAATTTGTGAAAATAAAATCATACAGTATCTGTAAGATATCTTTGTGGGAATTCAAAGCTTTGAAATGTTTTTAAAAGTGTTTATGATAAGTCAAAGAAATCTTATGGAAGACTAATAATCTAATCAGAAGTGAAGTTTGGAATACATTTATAAGGAACTTAGATAATTAAAAAACAAACAGACAAGCGATAACATTAATCGAGCGTTAGAAATAGATTAAATGGTAATCTCTATATACACAATATTTCTGTTGACTTAATGTCTGACTGACTCACTGCAAACTATAATATAATAGTTGTACTTGGTATACTAAAAACAAAAGGAGCCCTAAATTTGAAATTAAAAATATTTGTTCATTATTTTGCATAAAGCGAAAGGAAGGAAACTAAAGCCAAGAGTATGGGGATAATACATTTAAAATATTAATAACTACAAATTATGTACAAAAATTCCTTAAATATCGCGTTCTGTTCTCTTTAAAGTGGTATTCTATTAAACACTTACATAATTTCTAAGCTTAACTTTTGACTTCAACTTTAATGACGCGGAAGACGTAGAGTGCCGAGTAACACCAGCTAGTGGATGTACAAAATAAATTAATGGAAACTGACTGGTAATGATGACCAATTTGATAATTTAGAAATTACAAAAAAAAAATGTTTCGGGATATTCGTTAATTTGTTTGCCGCAAAAGCAAAAATTTTAATTTGTTTTATTAAGAACGATATTTTATCGCTGTTGCCGCGGCACCAATAAAGGTGCGCACAACTCAAAATGCACTTGCCTGTTTTGGGGAAGGGAGATTGGAGAAGAGGCGATCGGTGCTCACTTGTTGGGACTCATGGCTATAAAACTTTTCAACCTTAAATTAACCGACAAGCGGGCGACGCCGCGCGACATAAACTCGACAATCCAATCAAACATCACGTCAAATTTAAAAGTTTTTTTCGTCTTTCAGTCTGGCGAAGGCAAATGGTATAGTTATAATGTATACTTATATGTATTCATACATCTGAGATTGTGGCTCGTATATGGTCGGTGCCCATCCGTATCACATCGCTCTTGCTCGGTCTAATTGCCGCTTGCGTTTTGAGTTTTTAGGCTGCTTTATGGTTTGTGGCGCTGTGCTTTCTTTATGGATTTATTAACATAATTGCATTTTAAAATTTCGAGCTTTTTGTTGTTATTTTTATTATTATAAGATGTTGTTGATGTTAATAGTATGGTCATATTCTAATTTATGAGTTGTGTGACTCATAATGCGATAGGCAAAGGTGCATTAGAAGGGCTTCGAATTTTTTATTGTAAACGGTTTGGTTTTTGCTTTAAAAATGTTGTTGCCAGTTTCGGCTTTCTGTTGCAAGGCACAAGCATATTTCGCCCTTAATGACTTCCAGGTAAACATTATGCCCTATTACATGACTTGACCGGTGTCTGGACCAAAAAATGGCCTACCCTTGCCTACTTCAGATCTTGCACGTCAATTCTCATGAATTGTTGACGCTTTGCGAAAAAAATAGAAGAAAACCATGGAAAAATGGGCTGCGACCGCTTAATTGTAGTGCGATCTTTATGACCATCTCCTATGGACCCGCTTTAGTGTCCTTTCGACTGGGTCCGATCCGCGAACTGCTGGTCTAGGTCGCGATCCCGATCCGATCGCGTTTGAGTTCGCGCGATCATAAAACTTTAGTGCTGCCTTTCAATTGTTTTATAATGTTTTGTTTTGGGCATTAAGGGGTTTTTTGTTTAGACAACACGGCATTGCCATCCCACGGTCGAACCAGTTCAAATACTTTAAGGTCCCCAGCGTTAATAAGTGAAATTTAAGTGTTGGCCTGCGAGGCCAACTGACAACTACCAACTGCCAAAAATTGCTGTCACGACCAACATCTGATGATCTGCTGATTTTCCCTGGTTGCCTGTGTGAAATTTTCCATTATATCACCTGAAAGCATTTCTAATTATTCGCACTCACCGTATGTCATACAACAATGAATTTTATGGCATTAGCAACAATTTCGGGTCCAAATAATCAATGAACACGCTTTTTAACTAATCCATCGTGTAGTTCCAGGAAACACAGCTTGTGACGGATTACTCAATCAGTGGAAGGTATTGCAAAATATATCTGTTACAAATAGCATAATTTTTTAGAGACTTTAAAAATTTCCAAATGATTCAGGCAATTATTGACTTAGGAATTTTTGCAGAATTCTTTCTCTATCAAGTCAAACAATTTAAGTGTATTTAATTATTCTCTAATTTATGGTAAACTTTGAATTGGTTATAAGGTGTTATACCACTTATGATGTAATTAGCTTGATATTTATATAAAAACTTAAACTTCCCTGTAAACTAGGAGGGGAACAATGAAGTACACACAAATAGGCTTATAAAACAAATCAGAAATCTAAACATTAAAACGTTGATTGGTGCTTTGAAAATGCCAAAGGCTCAATGAATGCATGTGCAAAGGTATAATAAATGAAATCCGTAGTTATGGCATTACAAACATGATTTTACTGCCACTAATTGCATAATGCACACTCGTAAGGAATTACTTAATTAGGGACAGCCAACGGCAATAGTAGTTTATAGTACAAATCGAAGCAGTCATAAAGGAAAAGGGGTCTGTCCATTTCGTAGTCGGCTCTAACGCCTACCATCTCTTAACATTGCGCCAAATGGTACCTGCCCCGGCCCATGTCAAGAAGGCGGAGCTACCTGCCAGCCATGACGTGTGCGAGCGAGATAGCAGTGGCGTAGAAAGAGCAAGCACAAAAACATAAGCCATCTTGAATTTCAAACTCAACGGAAATGGTCTTGCGATGAGGGTTAAAATATTTACACATATCGTTATATGCCTGCGTGCAAGCGAGACAACTAGATATGCTGATATTGTCGACTTTGCTGCAAGTATAGATTGTAACGCCTCGGGTTCTTTTGGTTTATCAGTGCGACGCTCGTTGCTTTCAGTACGTATTCGACTGCGGTTAACGTCGCAACGGGCCAAACGCTACGGCAGTTGAAATAATAACCCACATCAACCAACAGTAAAGTCAGCTGAAAGACCGCGTATGTGGATTCGTTACAAAAAAACATAAAATAAATACTAGAAAACATTTAACGATTAAGCGATCAGAATTGTAATCGATAAACACCAATACAAGCTCAAGTGAGTGAATAAAGTAGCGCACAAAGAGGAGCGCAAAAAATTGTACGAGTTAAAAGTAAATTAGAAGTGCAGCTTACAAAATGTGCTTTTAACCGTAAATAGAGTGATCAAAAGACATATAAAATCACAGCACCAAGTGCAAGAAAGTGAACAATAAATAAACAATACAGACAATTAACCCAGTTTTGTTAGCACACCATAACCTCAAAGAACACTATAGCAAGTGACCCTTAAAAATGGTATCGCACTATTATAATACACTGCCGTACGCGCAAAAGCACAGTGCCGCCAATTTGGCTTATGCCTCGGCCGCTGCTGCTGGTCAACCATGGAACTGGACGCCCAACTATCACACAACACCGAATCATCAGTTTTTGGGCGATGTAGATTCCCCACATGCCGCCCATCATGCTGCGGCCGCACATCAAATGTACTACAATCCCCATCACATGTTCCATTCGGCTGCGGCAGCTAGCGCCAGTGAGTGGCATTCACCAGCCTCTAGTTCAGCGGCTGGCGATAACTTTGTACAGAATGTACCCACATCGGCACATCAACTGATGCATCAACATCACGCTCATATCAATAGCGGTCTACCAAGCGGCGGCTCAAGCAGCTCCGCCAGCTCAGGCAGCAGCAGCTCCGCCCCAGTCGTTGGCCCCTCAGCGGCAGGTGCCACACAGCTGAACGAAACCAATGGAAGCATTGGTGCCGATGGTGTATCCCAGGTCCAGCAGCAGCAGCAACAACAGCACATTGCCGAGGGTTTGCCATCACCACCAATTACCGTTTCGGGCAGTGAAATATCCAGTCCGGGTGCACCCACATCTGCCTCGTCGCCACATCATTTGACCCATCATTTAAGCGCAGCGGCCAGCAACAATAACAACAGCCCCTCTACACACAACAACAACAATAACAACAGTGTCACGGCTAACAACAATCATCGCACATCACCAGCCAAGGCTCAGTACTATGATTGGATGAAGAAGCCATCGTATCCAGCGCAACCGCAACCTGGTAAGTTTTTCCCCACACACATACAACATTTGTAGATCTATTAACCATATATCTAGGTCTTAATTGAGTTTTAATCTTTGCTTTCAGCAAAGTTCAGTTCCATATATAAGTATATGAATATTACAGTTTACAGTTTGAAAATGTATTAAATTGTTAGGAAATAGAATCCAAATTTTAATACATATTAGCATTTTCTTCAGCAGTTTTAAAATTTATATGATACCCTGTACCCTGTATGTCTATATATCTTTTATTATTAAATTAGCTATTTAAGCGTAAGAAATTCTGTCATTCTTTGCCTGTAAAACTGTCGGATCACTTTGAATTCAATCGAATTTAGTCACCTTTTTCTGGGTTTTCCCGCATCCGCGAGCACAGTCCCTGCATTGTTTTCAATAGTTTCATAAGTTGGTCAAAACTCGTGCTGTTCGCGCTTTAAAAAACGAAGAATGAAAAACATAATTTTATAACTAACAATAAGCAATTTGCTTGCATTCAGCGACCCAAGGGCCATTAGCTCATAAAATCAAATGTTTGTCTTCATTTTACGGCTTTGGAGCTGAGCTGGCACACTGCCTCGATTTATACCCCGGACTCGCAGACTGAAACTTGTCGACTATGTTGACTAATTTTGGATCGTAAATCAATTTTACTATAAAAATTCATTAGGGTTGATCAGTTTCTCGGTTTCTAATGAAGAATGCAAATATAAAATATAAAATAGGAAAGGATTGAGGAAGCGACTGATCTCACAGCAATTAGCGTTGTGAGAAGAGAATTGTTCTTAATAAGTTCAAATAAGTCAAATGCAACGATGCAAATTAATTTAATTTGAAAAGTAAATATACACCTTTCAAATATTCAAAATACAATCGTAAATCATTCTAATTACAAATTATATTGAATGTAGTCATTGTTTCTGTTTCTGCTTTTTGACACATTCGTGTTTTCGATTTGAAAAGAGAAAAAGATTTTTCCCTTACAAAGCACTTACATTCTCTTACCTTTGTCTGGCAATGCTGCTCACTTTTGTGCAGGGCGAAAAAGCTCAAGTTTTTTTTATTTTGTTGTCAGCCATCTTTGTGTTTGACTCTCTTGTCGCACTTTTGTTTTGTTTCCAACTCTTTTTCTCTTGGATCATGGAGCAGCAACAACAACAACACCCGGCATTAGCATGTACGGCAATGTAAATGTCAATGCATCCAATTTACGCGCACACACACTGACACTGACACTATAGGTGTACAGTGTACACAAACTTACAGTTAAATGCCAACAAGTAAATACACTCACACTAAAACACGTGCGCAAGCGCTCACAATTTATGACCCCAGGCCAGCATTTCAAGTTGACGACGCGACGTTCGATATCGACGATATCCATTAAGCCCATAAAATCTGTTGGTATGCAATTAACGTTTATTGCCCTGCTGTTGTTGCTGTTGTTCATTTTAATCCTTCAACGGGTCAAGACGACAAATTAAGATTATGCATTTTATTTATTATTCTTATAAATAATAAACAATTCAAGTGAGTTGCAGCTTTGGCGTCATGTAAACTTCATAGATTCGTGTTCATTTAATAAATTCATATACATATACCCGATTTTAGGTGCAATTTCTTGATTACATATAGTATGTACATGATGGAAACTCATTTCATTGGAACTTTAACATATCCACACAAGTATCGAGGTATTGGGTGTGGCAATAAAAGTTCTTCAACAATTGTTATTGTGTTGCTTGTACTTTTGTTTCAACGCCTATGGCGGGTTTTTCGCGATTAGATTAGCGATACAGCAAATAAGGGGAATCTCTGGGAGGGGTAGAATAGGCCACCTTTGTGAAATGAACGTCCGCCTGTCAATGTCCCGTCCTATGCCGACCCAGGGTTTCTATGTTGCTCCACAATACTTTTGTTTTTGGGTGATACGAGTATCAAAACGTGTGTGTTATCTCTAACCCGTAGCCTGGTTATAGCTGATAACAGCACCACCGCCCTGCGTATTGATTAAAACAATATAGCCAATAAACCAATAAAAATTAGTATTACTTCCAATAAAAACTAAATAGCGACATTTATGGCCAAATCTTTGCAATCATTATTAAAAAAGAGCAAAAAATATATACTAGATGTTATGAGAGAGCGATTCAGGAAGAAACACTAAACACACAAACTGATAAATCAAACTGATTTTGGGATTTTGTTGGGTTAGAAACAAAAACAGTAACAGCAATTATTCCGGGTGAGGTGAAAGAAGGTGGGCTCAAAACATAATGCCACATGACACATTGAGATTTAATATGTCAATAAGCACAAAATTTATATATATCGGGGGAGAACTATCTATAGCAGCATAGATTTGTGTTGCCCCAATGTCTGGCCCCAAAAACAAAATACAAACTTCAATTTGAAATTATGATACTACTCTTAGTTTGATACACAACATATAGACATATGTATGTAGTTATTTGTATGTATATATGAGAATGTAAGAGTATGTGTGATGCATGATAAGCCATTAAAAATGGCCACTAAGTTGGTGGTGCAGTCAGAGCTCCGTTCTCGTCGATGTCGATGTCGCTGTCGATCGTTATCAGTGGTATCAATATTTAGTTTCTGTGCGACGTTGCCGTCAGCAGGCATTCAAGAGTTAGCATTGCCTGTCCCGGGGCATGTGTCAAAATGAAGTCCATTTGTTGATTAGCCCAGTTCATCATCTATCCGGGCATAGCGACATTACGTCTGACAAATGGTACCATGATTGACATGCCAGGATTAGCACAATCTCTCACACTTCTACTCTCTTTCTCTCTATAGCTAACTCTGCAGGCCCCTAGCATGAGTTGTTTCCATCGATTCATTTACTTTGGACTTAGTTGTTTAAATAAAATGTGTGCGCTGTTATTTGTATTGGCATTGATATTGGTAATAACTGAAATTTGTAATTGAAAGCCCTTCTCAAAAACATATACACATGTATATATACGGTATAAGGTGTTACAATGATATACAAATGTGTACGAATACATTTATTTTGGGTTGTTCGACCAGGCGCCGTGGATTTGAGAGCTTTACGAATTTAAAGGAATAAAAAAAGTCAACGTAGAGTTAGAAAAAATCTTTTATAAGAAAAACAATTAATATTTAGCAACTTTCGAACTTGAACTTTTAAACGGTATTATATAACTTTATGTTTAAAAAACAAAAATAGTTTTCTATTCTTGATTTAAGAGACTTGAAAAAATAATAGAATTTTTAGATAATCTCAGATAATCTCTTAGCTGGATTTCATTTTCTAACCTTCTAGTACTTCAAAGAGTTATCAAGCTGTATTATCATTCTTATACATAGTGATTCTAGCAAAGACGATTTCATCAGCTTCAGCCAAGTTTATGAGTTTTAACAATTTTTTTTTATATGTTATCAGCTAATCGCAAAAAAAAAAGAACCAAACATATGAAAAACAAAATTATTTCTAAAATTAAAAGTGTCGAATAGAATCATTTCCTTTTGCCATAAACTTAAATAGGCCTGGCACACTAGCCTCACCCGTAAGCCTCGCCAACGACATCAAAAGCCGATTGTCAATCAAAATTGTTCATACGACACATTGTACGGGCAAATATTTTGCGTTTATAAACAAAATATCAGCTCATTATATCTCAGGCATAATTCCCCTGATTGACTGAGTGACTGACTAACTGACTAACTGACTGGAGGGAAACGTGTCAAGCTTATTGTGGACACGTTTCTTATGAAATGCGTACTATGTGAAAACGTTTGCCACCGTTCATTGCGTTGGGGGGCTATTCTTTTAGACCGGTACTTCAAAAAGTACAAATGGTCTATTACGTTTGTGCAATGTGCGTAACAGGCAGAAGGAGGCGTGGCAGACCCCATAAAGTATATATATTCTTGATCAGCATCAAAAGCCGAGTCGATATAGCCATGTCCGTCTGTCCGTCTGTCTGTCTGTCCGTCTGTCCGTCTGCTCCTTTTTGAGTAACTAGATCTCAGAGACTATAAGACTAGAGACACCAAATTTGGCATGTATGTACATCTATATCATTGACATTGCAGGTTGTTTTGAGATTTTTGCCACGCCCCCTCCGCCCCGCAAATTAAAGTACAAAATTTCCAAGTCGAATTACAAGAGCACCTTTAAAGCTAGCACCTTGATTTTAAATACGTAAAATACAGACTATGAATTGAACGTATCCAGCAAATTTCCGTCCAAATCGGATGATAAACGCGGAAGTTATTCAACTAACAATGTTACGGGCAAAATCAATCTCTGAGGTAGCGCCATCTATGGAAATTTTTTGAAACTGAAACAATCTGTAGTAATCGCATAACACTCAAACGCTACTGGGCTACTACCGTCATGCTTTTAATGCATTTTTATGGCCAAGATTTGCAGCCCAACTGGTTCCATAGACCATTTACTACCTTATATATACATATATTGTGAGCGCAATGCCGTTAATCGCTTAACAATACAATAAAGTAGCAATAATTATAAAAAACTAAATTAAATGTTTCATTTCATTCATTCAGCAGCAGTAGCTCTGCTGTGGTAAAATCAACAATATATATCGCCCATATATACTTATATTTATACATACATATGGTATAACTACATAACAATGAATATTGTATATGGTAGCAATATTCTGATTTTTATGCCACTTTAATTGTGATGATTATTAGCTGGGATTTGTTTTGTGATTTGACGCTTGTTTAATTTCTCATTAATTAATGACCACTAGCTACTTGTTACTGGCCATTCGTCACACTTAACTCAAGTTCAACGAGCTGCACAAATAAACAGAGCTCATATCTTGATTGGGGTTGTCCGTAATAGTAAAATCCCATAGTTGCAGCCAAGTTGCATCTCTAGTGTATAGTAGCTTGTTTGTTTAGTGCTTGGTCTCAAAGATTATTCAAATATTGTTGCACGTTGACCCGAAGAGTTTAACCTACTGAGATAAGAACCGAGAAAGACACTGCAACGAGTAGACAATTTATAGTTCACACCAAGCCAAGGAGCATATACACAATACAGCGCAAAATTTATTGTTTAATATTTTTATGAAGCGCAAATTATCAATAATGTGTTGGTCTGGCTTATAATATTTAGTATACTCAACCCTAAACAGCTACGGCATGGGTTAAATAAATGTTTATTAAATCAAATTTGATTTGGATTCAAGCTCTGACTAGCTGAAATCAATCTGTGTATTTAGTTATGTTCAGGACTATCTATAAATGGAATCAATCTTTGATTGATTATCAATGAAACTAAGTGTCTGGTTATTTTCAAATCATTCTATTGAGTAAATTAATGTTAGTTAAATCAAATTCGTTTATATAATTAGCTTATATAAATGAAATAAATCTTCTATTTATAATCTGATCAATTTATATTCTCTCTGAAAATGGAACAAATCTTAACTTTTATTCTTAACAGAACTGTGCAGCACGCCCAATTTAGAGGACTTTAATGATATACTGGAAGCAGGTGGTACGCATCCCTCTTCTAACATCTAACATCTTGCATATTTCAATTTTCTTTGTCTAAATTTTTCGTTTTCTGCTCGTTTTTTTTTGCTTGGTATTTTGGTTTGCATGTGCCGCTCATAAATAAGCTCAAGTCGTATATCGTATCGCGTATATGTACATATGTGTACATATACATATCTTATATATCGTATCTACATATACATATGTATATAGCGCATGATTGTAAATGTTTATTGCATGCCAACCTCGCATTCGAAATAATTAACGTAAATTTGAAAATAATTTTTATCCGCCTGACAATTTATGGCTTTAATGGCGACTACGACTTTGACTTGGAGTTGGACTCGGTCTCTTGCCGTTAAATTCTGGCCAACGGCTGCCATTTTCTAAACATCCCCTCCATCCATAAAATGTGGGCACGAAACCAGTCGCTGCCAATGGCGTGTTGGCCACATTAACAACCACGTCCATTGCTATAAAGCCACATTTCACATCCTCTGCTGTTTGTTGCAACTCCGCCCCTCGGGCCTCTTGCTTTGCGTGCCACATTTGTCTGCGTCACGTACAGGCGGCATTCGTTTGTCCCGCTGCACGCGATCTGATAATATTTTTTCTTTTTTCCCCGTCTTTGGCATTTATAATGCTGCGTGCCAGGGCGCGGCTTGGCTCCACAATGCACTGCGAGGAGGAAAATGAAGGGGAGAAAAAGAGGAAGAAGGAAAGGGAAGGGAAGAAGCGGTCTGCGTCTGTTTGGAGGCGTTGTACTTTTGCATATATTCATGGCATACACTCATAAAGCGTTTCCATGTCGCATGCTTCCACTTTGATGTACGCCATTTTGAATTTCTCTCTCTCTCTCTCTCTCTGTGAGCGTTTGTGTAAGCAAAAGAGTTATTTATTGACGGCCTCCATACCATTAGTGGAACTTTAATTAAATTTTATGAAAATTATTCAGCTGATCTAATTTACTAGCTTGAAAAATAGCTGAACAGAGAGAGACAGAGAGAAAAATAGAGAGAACAGAGATCAAACTAGTTATATTACAATCGTGCTTTGCTAAAACGAATCCAAAGCAGATACAAATTAGAAGGAATTGATCGAACTTGTTAAATACAGTCGTACTTGGCTACTGAGCTAGACAGTGGATTGTAAGATTGAGGAAAGAGTTGAAGATCAAAAAATTTTAGCCTGGTATATTACAGCTACATAATTTGAAGCTACATTATCTCGAGACTCCTATATTTGTCAATATAGTAATTTGTATTGTACTATAATAGCAAATTTTGTGTTTTATTGTATCTGTTATTTTAAAAGAGTTAAAAAGAGTGTTAAGATCATTCGAAAACCATTTGCCGCCGGCAACTCATGTTTTTCGAAGAAGAAATTTAGTAAGACCAGCTCGTTTTACTATATTTGCTTTTGGCAAGAAATAGTTTTGGTATTAAAGTATTAAAAAATATTTTACTTACTCTTAAAAGGTAAGGTAAGAACATTCTCTGAGTCCCTAAAGATACCTATCGTTGTTGTCTTAATCATGTTGTCTTAATCATCTTTCTTTTTCTTAAAATTTACAATAGTTTCACATTTTAGGGACTTATAAAGTATCCACAAGGTATTCCTAACAACCCAACTACATTAAATCACACTTTTAACTAAGATCCTGTCGCAAAGGTGGTAAATTTTATAAGAAGGACAAGGCCTATATGCATACATACATTGGCAGAATGCAAAAGGCAAAGAACCAGAAAAAAGGAGAAATAGAGGAAAACAAAATAAACGTCAAATCGAATCAAATGATTTTATGATGTAATTTGAGCTAATATTTACGATATAACAGCATCTAAAACAGCAGCAAAATGCCAAATAAATGTTATTGTTATATTGTCGCTTGGGTGGTGAGAGCTGTCAGTAGCCACTGTTGTTGTTGTCTGTGCTGTTGCTACATTTATGATGCTACCTCACTGCCTCCTTCACCCTCCCACAAGTTGGCCAAAATAAAAGCAAAAAACGCAAAGAAAAATTGCGCTCAACTTTAAGCTTAGCTCAGAACAAATTGTTGAGTGTTGAAAAGTCAAGTTGGCTGCTGCTGCTGTTGCTGCCAGTGTTGGTCTACGTCCCATGGGTGCAATAAATGAAATTGCTGCTGTGTGAGATGTGGCAAGGAGAAGGGCAGTTTGTGGCAGGTCTGCAAGAAACTTTTGACCCAGACAGCAGCTTTAATTTCCGAATTTAAATAGAAACAGAGCAGGCGTGCAAGATTGAAGGAGGGAGAGTATGTAGAAAAAGAGAGAGTAAAGGTTGCAGGTAACAAATGTCTCCCAATAGATTTGTTCTTCTGGTTTGTTCTACGACCGCTCTATTTTGTCATCATGTTTTGGGCAATGCCCACAGTTACATAAATAGATAAAGATGTTGAGTTCTTATGCGGCATGCAAGTGACAAATTAACCCACAGCAGGCGGGCACAACCCACATTATCACGCTGTCAGTAGGCAACCACCAAGCACCCACCACCACGACAGGGCGACAACTGGCCGTAACTAACCGCAACAGTTAACAGTTAACTGTAAGTGTCCTTGGGTCGTGATTTGCCCGCTGGGAACTGAACGCATAATTGCCGCAATCTCATGATTCCATGGTCCAGTTGTAACATCCTCAACTGCAACAGCTGCTTAAGTAATTATATTTTCATATAGACATACATACTCTGTATAATTTCGATATGCTTTTAATTTATAACCCAAATTGTAAATTGTCTCTCGACAATCATTTATGGTTTAACTCTGCTCCAATTTGTGTGTTTGTTGAGCGCCTCTCTAGTTAAATAAAGAAAAACAATCAATTGTATATAAATATATATTACATAATCTCGGGGTCTATAGAATCTTAAAGCCTGCCAACTATTGGCATTTACTATTTACACTATTTCCTTTGTCGGCAAATAGCCACAGTGCGAGATACAAACACCAATAGATAGATACAGATACAAAGATACCCGGTCATAAACTATTCGATTGTTTAAGAATGGGCGCGTACCAGTTGAGAATTATTACACTGAGGTATATATATATAATTGATAATGTCAGGAATAATAGTAGCAAGTGTCTGGGTTTTAAGTCGTTCATTGCAAATAGTTCCTAAATAAAATGCACTATTATCGCTAGAAAATATGGAAGTAAAAAGTCGAGAAAATATAGAATAATCTATAAATTAAGGGCTTAAATGATGATTGATAAACGATTTTTTATGGCTGAATATAAAAATTATTTCCTTATATGCACAAGCATTTCGGTAAGGATAAATTGAAGATGGCCTATACTGTTAAGGAAAGTATGTTACATAGTTTTTATACTTCAAAGGCTACTCTTTTAGTTACTTTAGAATGAACTGCTATCAATTTTTTCGCAGTGTTTTCATATCATTATGTGTATAGAAATCGCTGTGAATAAAAGTGTCATTATTATCCAAAGCCCAATCTACTTGGCCAAGTACGAACCGAACCAATGTGGGCATGTGTATCACACTCGATACGGGACAAACAGCTATTAAAGCTTATCGGAGAAGCCGTTGCAAAGCCTTTGCAACTTCAGGCTAACTGAGGTGCAACTCCCTACACTGATTCAACTTCGAGTCGGAGTTCTTAATGTTTATATAGACCTCAACTGGGATTAGGGAGTGCGTGCATTTGAACTATGCCGACGCTTCATGCGTATGCAATTGATACGACAACAACAATAAACAGTAAACTATGATATGTAATGTCTACTAATCCATCATTATGGTGTGATATATGTGACTTAGGAGAACTCGTTTTTCAGTTCAATTTTCAATTACAAATCATTGCCACATTTAATAGAGTTGAACGAGCAGTTACCTTAAGAAGAGGTGGAAGAAGAGGTTGCTCCATTCTGGGGTTACGTATGTATGTATGTACACAAATTTATATAAATTTACTGGTACGCACTTAACTGAACACTCCCCCGACTGTATTCCTCTCTCGAAATGCCAGTGACAGAGTCATAAAATATTGTCACACCTTTTTTCCACTAAAAAAAACAGGCACAACACGAGCATTTTATTTAATTACGAATACAATGTATTTGTACATTTAAGACTCTCTGTTTTATATCTGAATATATATAATAGAAAAATATTTTTAAACAAAGTAAAATAAAAAACCATTAAAATTTTGTGAGTTTACTCAACTCATTTTTTGGCTGTTTGCAAAAATGACTTTCGTGTTTTTGTATCATTTTTTGGATGTTTTTTTTTTTTTGAAAATTGAGTTAAGTTGTGAGTTGGATATCTTATCTTACAAATCTTGTGAAGATCTCTCTAAGCAGATCTGTGTCTGTTTGTCTAGAAATCTTAGGAAGACAACTTTGCTTGGTCCACATAAAGTGTGCGTATTTATTTTGTGTGCAGATAATAAAACACTCAGTACGGGTTAGTAACTTTATAGTTTTATATATGGTATACACAATTTATTGGATTATATGGTTATGGCCGTGAAGGTCAGATAGAACCTCCAACACCAACACCACACTTAACTATAGCCCCAATGTCGCTAACAAAAACAACACAATGTGTTCCAGTTTGGATTGTGCGCCAGTTTGTTGTTTACTCAGCGTGCTCAGGTGTGAGAAATTGGAACTGAAAGTGGGAACAGATAAAAATGATGCATAGATTAAAAAGGAGAAGATTTTATGCGTGTGGAGAGATTTATACAGCGGTTCTTAAAAGGAAAGTATCACGGTCTATATTTAGAAAATATAGTAATGATCTGTAATAGGATACAAATAAGATTCTTGCTAACTGTATTCTGTAAACAAAAATTAAATGCAGTCGATAAAAAGGTAAGGCAACAATATTCTACATTAGTAGATTATTTCTGCCTAAGATATTACAATATTATACAAAGAACAGCTATCATCAACAATCTTCGCTCCTTTTTTTTAGAAATTTAGTTTTAGTTATACAATTCAGAGTTATCATCAGATTGCGAAATTGTCTTGAATGGAAAAATATTTTTGTGTTTTCTTCAATTTACACAAGGAAATCCTACTTGATGATTATGTGGTTGGCACGTTAGTATTTTTTTAATTTAATTTCTTTACTTTATTACTTTGCTTTTTAATGGCCACAAATATTTGTGCACTGCCTCAAATCCAACGTTGCCATCTAAAGTCTGTCTAAACAGTTTTGGGTTATCAGCATTAGTTGTATTATGGCTTCTCCAACACCCACTTATCAGCAGTGTTCGCCAAGAACACGCGCGAGTCAAAAGTGACGATCAACCAAGTCAATTCGAGTCAAGTTGCGTCGTGTTGTGTCGAGTTAGGAACATTTTCTAGATCTTAAATGTAGAGCCCCCACTAAAATTGCAACAAGACTGAAAATTTGAGATTTATTATTAGGCACAGAAACGACGAAAAGCTGTAGAATTTAAGATTAAAACAAAAACATGAGGCTTTAACTAAGTAAACAGGTAACGATGACGACAACGACAACAACGAGGCGAACGTTATAAATTCACATCTAAACAAAAGTGTAAAAAATAAATACGACTACAAGAGATAAGGCCAAAAGCAACAGACCATTTCGGTTTTAGGCCTTTTCACATTTCAAATCACATTTCACAACTTAACTCGAAATTAATTAAGAAATCTTACAATCTAACGATGAAAATTATTAAATCGATCATTAATTCTATAATGTAGGGAAGAGTGCGAGTAGAATCATATATCATACAAGGTGTAGAGGATCTTAAGGTCTTTAACACCTACACTTTTTACTTTTCTTCTTGCAGCACTCTTTAGCTCTTCTGGCCATCGTCTTTTGGTCTTCTTTCTATATCGCTTGAACTTATCATCTGTGAAAATATTTGTCTATTTACTCGCTTGTTTACTCGATTTTAATTGTGGTTCGGAGTGCTACATAGAAAAATTAGAGCAAAATCCCATACCATCCAAAAACGAGAAACCAACTATGAATCTGTTTGCATTTCATTTTGTTGTGATAGTCGTCGTCGCGCAATCCGAGAGAGTTTTTCCTTAGAGAGTGTGTGTGTGTGTGTGGAGTGTTTTTATCACGTACGAAGATAGAACCAAAGCATGACATGATCCCGTGGCCTTTTTCATGCCTTGTCTTTGCCTCATTTTGTCATTTATTTGAATTTTGATTGACTAATTGCGCAATTAGCGCCATTTGCTAAGGTCGCAAGTATCTTTTCTGGTTTCTTGAGTCTGGTATCTTGAGTGTTTCTAGCGGCGCTCCAAATCGTACAAAAAAGCACCACAATTACCTGAAGAGTGCATTTTGATGTTTACCGCAACTTTTTTTCCTTTTTCCTTATTTTTATGGCATATCTTAATTCAAATATTGTCGGCTGTTATGACGAGCAACTTGAATAAAGATGATAATGATCTTGGTGATGAAGATGGGCACATGAGGATGGGTTGAGATGTTTGTCCAACTGACGCCAGTCACTCATCCATTCCCTTGGATTCCCAACATTTGATATGACGACAAAGTTGCACACACGTTCTTATTTCTTCCAGTTGAATAACTATAATATTATTTAAATAATGAGAATTATTATTATATTATTTTGGAATTAAAATTTGATGGGAAATTGAACTTAATATAAACATTTTCCTTGTTGCATGTGCCTAAAGTTTTCTTATAAAAACACTTTTTTTTATAAGTTCCATATTCAAATTTCGAAATATCTTGTTGAATTCAATTGGAATTAAACTGATAAATTTGTTGTCGCATTACGCATGATTTTCATACTATGTACTATATTAAATATTTAGTTTGGATTATATTTCTTTTATCACAACTAATAAAAAATGTATGTCTTTTTCTTTCTTCAGGAAAAACCCGCACCAAGGACAAGTATCGCGTGGTTTACACAGATTTCCAGCGTCTGGAGTTGGAAAAGGAATACTGTACGTCGCGTTATATAACCATACGCCGTAAGAGTGAGCTGGCACAATCGTTGGCATTGTCGGAGCGTCAGGTGAAGATCTGGTTCCAAAATCGACGGGCCAAGGAACGCAAGCAGAATAAGAAAGGCAGCGATCCAAATGTGATGGGAAGCGTTCAACATACGGATTATAGTCAACTGTTGGATGCAAAAACGAAACTGGAGCCGGGATTGCATTTACAGCATACGCTGCATTCGATGAATCCGATGGCTATGAATTTGCCCACCATGAGATTGCATCCACATTTGGCCGCCCACAGTCATTCACTTGCTGCAGCGGCGGCGCATTCCCATCAGTTGCAACATAGCGCCCAAATGTCCGCTGCGGCAGTGGGCGTGGGCACGCTCTCAATGTGACATGATTATGGAGAATGCAACAATGTCAATAGCGAGGCAACAAACAGTTATGGCAGCGGCAACGGCAGCAGCAACAACAGCGGTGGCAGCTACATGCAGCAACTGGAGGATAGCACCAGCTTTGCAACATGTCCTAGTGATCTGGCGGTGGATTTGGCTTAGACTCTTTTGGGGCAACTTCAATGGCAACAGTTAGACTGACTGTAGCAGCGGCACCTTTGAATATTGCACGTTGTTAATTTTTGTGATTGTATATTCGTGGTGTTTCACGCTGACACAGTGCCAGGCCCCTACCCCCACTTTCCACACCCAACCACCGCAACGAGGTTCCAGTATGAAAGTTATAAATGAATGATTAACCATGTAAAATGTATTTTTTATTTTATTTTATGTTTAATATGTAAGATTCGTAATTTTATTTTGTCCATCTGTATGTATTATGTTTGTTTTTGTTTAGATAATGTTTTAAATTTTAGATTTGATTTTTAAGAAAAGGCATACATATACTTATTGCAACAATTAGTGCTTAAGTTGCCTAAGAGAAAAAAGCAAACAAATCAAAAGAAAATTAAATTTTATTAAATACACAAACAATTTGTATATCCGTCCCCGATATACAACAACAAAATATAATTATTTACCATTAATTTAATTGAAATCAAAGTTAGCTAACTTTGAACTTTGGTGCAATTTGATTCAACACCCACACACATACAGACATACACACACACTTGTAAATATGTATCACAAACAAACTTTAACGTTTATTACTTTAAAGCTGTAATAACAATTAGATAGTTACTAGCATAGTTTGAATTTAATGTCAATAAAAACCTGCAACAACAAAACAACCACATTACTTATATATTACATATTTTGTGCACAAGAAATTATATATGTATGTATAAAAATAAACAAATATAACAGTTGCCTACATATCAAAATATTAAGCACACATGCTTATAATTTAATATTTAGTTAAATAATGGCTACGATTAATTTATGTAAAATCCATGTGCTATTTGAATTAAAATAAAATACAACAAAAGAAATACCAACAAAAATATAACCGTTTTAAATATTGTGGTGGTTAATTTGGAATGTGTTCACAATAACGCATCTAGCTCGCATTCACAATAAGCACAGCAGTTGATACGCTCCACCTACGAACAAGAAGAAGACGCAGTGCTGTCAATTGTTTTTCATTTCGCTTTGTCAACGCCTTCCGTCATTCAACCGCCATTGAGGCTCTCGACACTATTGCTTGCTCTGTTACACTTATGCAAGTCTCAGGTTGCTTGTAAAATGTGTGCGTGTTGCATGAAATTGAATTTTATTGAAACGGTCTAGTTTCAATTCCTTTCTAATTGGACCATACTCTTTTATATACCAAGCTACACTCAAGAGAGTCATTTCTTAACTCAAGTATTGTAGGCATTCACTTACATCACACAAGCATACATAAATTGATACTTACAGAGGATACGCTTTATCTAAAATATTTTTACTGACTTAAATTTATATGTTACTCCTAAATTGATCAAGTCCTTACAGATTTGGACTTGGTTCGCTATGCTCATTAAGTTTTGACCATTATGAGAAGATGTTTGATATAATAGAATTTTCGGTTGAGAGGCTTACAATAGACACCCCGGGCAAAACTTAAGTCCCAAGTACTTAATATTGTTAAATAACTTAAAAAAATATGTCTTTCCACTCTTAATAGATTCTTGGAAGCTGAATTCAGGGTTTTATTCTTTATATAAGGAGTCAAGACAAAAAATTTGACTTGTTAATTTGGTAGACCAAAGGGTTAACGGAACTCGAACTTGCATAACTTCTTCAAAGCCGAACTTATATTCCTAGGGAATGGTCTTTTTAATTATGGTTTGATCTTAAATTTATTGCACATTTAAAAATATTTTGTTTTTAAGAAAATTTAGGAATTTCCTATTTTTGGAAGATGTGGATAAGGAAGGAACCCATTAGAATCTAAAGTTTAGATATAAAAAAAAATTAAATTTTTAAATTTCGACTTTCTGCTTTCAATCACCTCTGGCGCCACAATTAGTACAAAATTTCAATGTAAAGTTTAAATTCTAAAAAAAAAAATAAAAAAAAACCCGCAATCACAGCCTGAAAACCGTGCATTGATGGTCATTCTATCAGTCTGTCAATTAATAATTTTATCAGACAGTCAATCAATTCAATAAAAGGATTTGTTTTGTTTTTGCCATTGCAGATGGTGAAAAAGGAACGTTACAAGATCTGAACTGTATTTTTCTTTCTCGCTTTGATTGATTTACGGTGTTCACTTTCCGATTTATGGATGCTGCCAATTAATACATAGTATCTGAATCGAAAGTACAAACTACAGTCAATGGCAAGGCAACACCCAGTCAGAGGGTCAACTATATGAGTTAAAAAAAGAGACAAAAATGTAAAAGTCAAATACATAAAAGTATAACGAAAGCATTAAAATTTTTTCACAGCAATAAATGCATAAAAGACAAATATATGTATGTAATGTATGTGTATATATGCATATGCATATGTATGTCTGTATATGTATGTATATACAGACCAATACCGATTTGGAATAAAATTTATAATCTTTTGCATTGTCGTCGCTAATAGAGACATACTGAAAACAGCTTGGCAGGAGGAAAAGTATCCAATCCAGAAAGAAGATGCAGACAAAAAACTTTGAATTTCAAACGTACGTTACTTTTTGGACTGCCATAAAGTTTTATGGGTCATCCGCGCCTTAGCAGACGACGACAATGGCGCAGCTGTAAGCAGAAGTTACGATGATAATGCCCAGAGAGTGCCAGTATCAGTAGGATTATCTCTAGGGGTTCGATTCTGGCAATCCTATGGGTGCCAATTAAGACAGCACCAAGTCAAACAGTCAACAGCCAACAGCAGCAGCAGCCGCCATATCATAAAACTTTTTCCGTTTCGTGAGCGATCTAAAAATGATCATTCTTACATTTTATGGCAACGGTGGAAGAAGGCGACTGCATTTCATGTTCTATTCACAAGAAGAACGATCATAAATCACTTGGGGATACGCAATCCATCGACATTTGTTCGCCTTTTATCCATTTTTGAGGATGTCAAAAGTTCTCACAAAATGGCGCATGATGAAACATAAGCTGTGAATTCCCAGTAATTGAACAATTGTTTAACTACGTATGCGAAGTACATACATGTGCATAAGTATGTGTAATGCAGTAGCTACCCAATATCGGCGGCTAAAGTCAAACATTTTTTTTAATTTCGTATTAGTTACAGTCAACTGACCAAAGGCCAGCGCACTCGCAAAAGAGTTAAGCTGAAACACGTACACAGGGGTTAAGTCGCGACCCGAATTGAAAATACCCGGTACTTTATTTAATATATACTGGTAATGTATACTTGTAAGTTTAGATACCATTGCAGAGCCCTGAGTTCTAACCGATCGTTCATATGGCAGCCTATTTCGAATTATGCCAAGCAAACAATGTGTGAGTTTGGTTAAGATATTTAAAAAAACAAAAAAGTTTTTCTTACTAAATGTTGAAGTTGAACAGATCATTCCTATGGTAGCTATATGATATAGTAGTCCGATTCTTATTTGGTCAGGATGTATGAAACTGCATTACACACACAATGTGTGAGTTTGTTTTTGATATCTTAAGAAACAAATAAGATTTTCATACTAAATGTTGAGTCAGAAACGATTGTTCATATGACAGACAGACAGACAGACGGACAAGGCTTTATCGATTCAGCTGGTCGCCCTGATCAAGAATATATTTACTTTATGGGGCTCAGACCCAAAATTATAATACCCTCTGCAAGGATATAAAAACTCTGTTGTCCGGGATTATTACGCCGATCTCAATTTCTCGCGTTCTTACACTTAACATAAACCAAATTTCATGCCATCGTTGGTTCCTCTAACTCTTATAATCTCTAAGATGTTTATGCTGATCATGAATATCTATAAATGCAACCCAACCGAGTTGTCCCACAGAACCCTTTAATCTTCCCCTTTTCCCATTCAGTCACCCTATTATCTAGGTTTAAGTATGTACATATGTATATATTTTGTTGAAATTAATTATTCCACTATAGTATAAGTTATTATTAACAGTAACAGTAGGCTATAAAAACAAAGTAAAAAATAAAAAAAAAAAAAAAAAATATAAATGCAAAGCCTTCTTCTACAATATACCCTTAATCTCTTCGAGTACCGGGTATAAAAACAAAAGTGAATTTCAATTTAACTTGAACATGAAAAATCGGCATGAACAAATACAAACACGTCAAACAGAGCGCCTGTGCAGCCGCAATGCAATCCTACTCCTCCTATCTTTTCCCTCCTTTTCCTCCATCTCCTCTCTCATTACATGTCCGTTTGCCCGGGTACCGTTTTCTCTCTTCTTTTTAGCATATAGGTGTGAAAATATAGCGCACACTTCCTATATCGAAATCGGCTTGTTTGGTCAGTTGTTGTTGTTGTTTGGGCTTTTTGCATTGCTTACATAAAAGTCAAAATATTTTGGGTTCAACGAAAATCCAGACGTAACCCGCTGACCAACGTCAATATACGATCAGGCCGATGTGACTAAGGAACCTTTTCAGCAATCTACAAAAACCGATTCGGTTCAATACGGTTTTGTTGTATCAAATCTAGACAGGTTGTATATTTCCACCTTTGTTTTGTATGGACTGGACATTTCCGATTTTCTTAATCTGCCGCATAATAAATCAACCGTTGAGAGGCTCTTTGGCACGGTTTTTGCTAAAGGTACTTGAGATACTTCGAGTACGATAGAATAATTCCAGTTGCCATTCAGCCGACCACGGTTATATACTATCAGAGTATGTATATAGAGTTGATCTTCAAAAACTAATCTAATATTCCTTAATGTCATACACATATATAATATGTTTTTTATATTTACTGGAAAAGCAAAACACCCACACAGCAATTAATGATGAAGAAATGTGAATACTAATCAGTTTTTCAAGCGTGATATTTGTTTGGACTATATTTGAAATCAATGCAAAATATTAACAACATTTTCGGAGAGATTTGTGAATGCAGATTCTCTGGTCGTTGGTCGCTTGCCTCTTATCTCAAGCATGATCGAGATAATTAATTTATGTCTAGGTATATAATTACGTATGTACATATTTGTTTCTTCACTCGGCTGACACCCTTCGTCGTCGTTGGTATTGTGGTCTTATGGTCATAGGTTTATCCGGTTTCTGTTTGCTTGTTTCAAGTTCAGATCAGGGGTACGTAGACAATTTGAGGCTTTTATGCGGGAGTTTGATTAACACAATTTTGTGTGTGATTTTTTTGTTTATGGAAACTAAGCAACAAGTTTTATTAGTAACCATGCACTAATTAAATTCCGTCTGTTTCTAGCAGTTGTCACTCAATGTGACGACAGAAATTAAAAGCAAGCAAACTGAAACCGAATTTGGTGCCCTGTGGAGCAATGGATCATAAAAGCCGCTAAAAGGTGTGGGCGATTTCACTAAAAAAAACAACGTATAAATAACAACAATTTTGTGTCGTTGTGTGTTTGATTTGTTTATTTAATTGATTAGAGTGCGCCACAATCGATTGTTTCAAGCACGAGATTCTCAAATTTGTACAGATGCAAAATTAATTATAGCATTATAGCATACGTCATATGTATTTTCGCTTGACTAAGTTTAAAATGTTAAAACCTTTTGTTTTTATATAAGTAAATATAATAATTAATTAATTAATTGTCCCAACTTACATTGCTCTCAACATTATTTTCATGCTGTTTGCTTTACCTTTTCTGTTTTTTTCTTTCAGCCTCCTTCCATGCAAAATTATTAGCATTATAGCATACGTTATATGTATTTTCGCTTGACTAAGTTTAAAATGTGAAAACCTTTTATTTTTATATAAGTAAATATAATTAATAATTAATTAATTGTCCCAACTTACATTGCTCTCAACATTATTTTCATGCTGTTTGCTTTGCCTTTTCTGTTTTTTTCTTTCAGCCTCCTTCCTTTTTGCCTCTTCTAGCCATTGCAAAAGATATGGGTGCAGTTCCTAAATTGTGAAATAATAATAATAAGGTTAAATAATTAAATAAAAAACATCTTTTTTACCCTGAGGTGCCTCCGCAAATTTGTAGTTTTTTTTTAATAACCACGAATCCTGTGGTCGGGCCTGCAAAACGTGCATTCAACCAACAACAGTTCCGTTTGGTTGTCTTTGCTTTATTTGTAATATTCCACATTTAAAGATGTAAGAAACACTATCGTCATCTTCTGTTACAGATTCATTGTTATTATTCATTGTTTTTACTGTTTTTTTTTTTTTTGTCAAACAAACACCAAAAACTTCCCATTTTTTTAAATTTTGAAAGTCGGGCTCAAAGAAAAAAGCTGATTGCTGTCGTACTATGAGCAGCATTTTGCGCTCGATTATAAATTTATCGTTATCGTTCCGACTAGGTGTCACCTATCCAGTGTTGCCAGGCGATGAGTGCCCGCATAAGCTAGATTTTCAGCAAAAATAAGCTAAAATAGGCTAAAAATTAAAAAATGCAACGAAACATACAAAATCATTAGGTTTTTAAAGTTTTTTATTTAAATAAAGTTATTTAACAAGTCGTCGACCTCGTCACATTCTTTTTCATTGGTATATTTATTGTTTGTTTGTATTAGGCTTATATATTTTTGTGGCAAGCTATAAGAGTGACAACATTCTCCATTTCTGCGCAATCCATATTTGTAAATAAAAAACAATTATTTAAAAAAAATTATTATGATTTTAAAAAAGTACAAACCTTATGCCTAATATTGAATTTAACGTATTTAAGTGCATTCTGTTGCATGGTCTTAACAACGTTCATTTGACTGAAAGCGCGTTCCACTTCCGCATTTGACCACAGCAATAAAAGTATTTGAATGGCAAATAAAGCAAGGGAATTAAATGGGTTATTATTCCCTGCGTCTTTATATGCCAGTACCTCTTCCCAAAATTTGACAGTTTCCGTGATGTTTTCCCATTGAATCAGATGAATTTTATCAATCTGTGATTTAAATTCATCAATATCGATTAGAAGCAAATTCACGATCATATGAATAAATGAACAAGCTCCGATATTTTTATGCCATGAAACATTTTGGTGCTTCGAATACATTTATGGCTAGAAAATGCTATATGAATTTTAAAATAAGCTAGATTTATGGCTATAAGCTATTTGCAAATTTTATAAGCTATTCCGATTTTAAATATGCTAGATCTCTGAAATAGGCTAATCTGGCAACACTGCACCTATCTAAAAAACGCGTTTTTAATAATTGCCTAAAAAACCCCTTGCAGCCAACTTCAAGTCAAATCGAATTTTGTTTTGTCATTGTAAATTGTTTTTTTATCGAAACTCCCGGAATTTTATTTCTAAAATGGTAAAAAAAACTGTTTCAATTTATTGTTAGAATGATATTCAATTGTATGTATTACTTTATAGAACCAACAGTCGCTTAAAGTTCGGCCAACAGACGTGCCCGTCCTTAATGCATCCGGCAAAGCCGTGTTGCCCACTGAGCCAAACTGTTTGAGCCAACTGGCCCACATCCATCGTTTGCGTGATTCGGAATTGAATTACCGTGATCACAGATACAATATTGACATGCAAATGTTGCGAAATCGAGAGGGCTTGTGTGCACCTTTAAGAATGGGCATGGATCGCTTTGCGGCTCGTCAAGTGGGCCGTCTGCCTTTCTTGACATCTAGGTAAATTAATAATATAACCAATTTTTTTTTAGCAAGTACTTTAAAACAATTTTTTTATGCAGCAATGTTATGGAGGATGTGCTAACTGGACGCTGTGATGAAATCGCCTTTGAGGACTTTTTAAGCATTCCCGAGCACAATGAGCAGATGCGTCAACCTCATGCCGTCGTGGAAAAGTCAATGGGCATTTACCTGTAGTTCACCAATATTCACATTTCTCACTCAATAACAATTATGAAAAAATAAAACTGCTTTATGGCGGAAATAACCTACATTTCTTTGAGCCAAATGCGTATTTATTTATAATCAACATTTTGCTATATATCGCACAAACTTATACATTTTATTAAAACAAAACGTATTCAAACTAAAAACTATTGATATATTGGCAGAGCTTGATTTATAATAATTAGAGTTGGTTGTACTCAAGAGATTCATTAAATTATAGATATGATATGCATGTAAAGTTATTTAAAAAAAAGAATAGTTACTAGCGTGCATTGCAGAGAAACAAGTCTCAAGAAATGCAAGAAAATCTTTAAAAAATATAAATAAGATACGGTCATACAAGTAAAACAGCTAGCAAATGGACGAATTTGTTTCATATAGTAACATTAGTCTTAAACATAGGGAAACCAATTAAAAAAGCGGAGGGCCTTTTAAATTATACAATATTGCATATAAATACATATGTATGTAGACATTATTTCGTTTGTGATGAATACAATATATACTATTAGAGTAGAAGAGTTCGTTATGCAAATCGTGTTCCTAATAAATCCAATTAACGGGCACCCATTGCTCCTCATGACTCATCTGGTCCAAGGTCTCCACCACCTGACGGAACGTTTCATCAAAGTCCTCGTTGACAATGACCATATCAAAATACTTTTCATACTTTCGTTGAACAAAGCTGCTCTCCTCTACCGTGGAAATGAGATCGTCATCCTGTTGATAATAAAAATAATTCATAGATGTGTCAAGCAATGTTTGTGTGTTCAAGCAAAGATCTAAGAGCGCTACGAAGGTGGCCTAATGCGTGCAGGGTATGTTATGACTCAACATTAGAACGCTCGATCTTAAAGTTTGCTGACATCGTCAACATTTTTACCTCATAAAGCGATGCTAAAGACTCAAGCGTACGTGCACGTCTGGAGCTGAAACGTATGGAGCTTTGACGATCAAACTGTAAGAGGATCAATAGGTATATTAGCGGGCTCTATCAAGCACTATCTAAGCGTTATCTAAACATACAGATAGATTTCTATTAGAGCCAGTTGCCCGGCGATCAGCATAGATTGTCTTCAGTTGTTCCATGCCTGGTGCAGCAATGAATATAACAAATGGCATTAGTTCCTGGCTATTGTGCAAGATCTTTAAAGCATTTGGTGCACAATCGAGAATGCACATGCGTCCACTATTGATGACATCCTTGATGGACTGCAAGTGAGTGCCATAGAGGTTACCATTGTGTTCGCCATACTCAAGAAATTCATTTTGCTTGATTGCCTCATCCATTTCCTCACGATCCATGAACCAGTAGCTAACACCATTCTCCTCCAAGGCGCGCTTAGGTCGACTGGTATCTGTTCATAAATTATATAACTATTTTAATTGAATTCAATAATGATTTTCAAAGTCTACTCACGTGGAATGACGGCCCCGAATTTGTCCACGTCGCTGTTGATCAGCCGATTCTTGAGCGTGCGTCTGCCCACACCAGAGACGCCAATCAATACAAGAGTTTTCCTTCGGAATGGCGGCATGCGTGTCACCTCCTCATATAGCAATAGCTCTGCCTTATCGAACTCACAGTTTGCCACTGAGCGGTACATGGTCTTTCGCTTCCGTTTGGATATCTGCAGGAAATGATTATTTTTACGATTATTTAATATATGTATATGTTGCTTATTAAAGTAGTTTATTTTATCTTATGTCTATAGAAATCTTTCTTCTTTCCTTAAAAACCTCCCGTTTCCTACACCTCCAAATATTTCTTATATTTTTCCGTTCTTATTTACTACTGTTCTAACTTTTAATTTATATTTTGCAGTCTACTTTTAATGGGCGTTAATAAATTAATAAGACTAGGTATTTTAAAATTATCCACCTACCCGTGTACCACAAATGCCAATCTTGTGGACATAATCCGCTTCGGGTGCCACAAATGCCTTACGACGCTCCTCAAGCTCCTGCGATGGCACTAGACCAATTTTGTCCGACTCGGCAGTGATGTTCTTAGCCTGCCACCAGTTGGGATCCTTTACATTGATGATCTAAAAAATACAAATTCGATTAGATACATTTTAAAATAAATATAAAAGTGCATACATACCTGCAGTATATCGCCTGATTTAAAAGCTAATCCAATATCCCTGCAGGGCAATAGGGAATCTTCTGATGGATTGTATGAAAACAGCGCACGCATATAACACTAATGGAATAAATCAAAGTAATTAGAATCAGAAAGTACTTTCACAAATTTGTATTAGCTATTCTTAAGATTTACTTACTTAGTTGCAGGTGTTTAAGAATTTTGTCTTTGACTAAATGGAACTTTATAAATCGATATTTAAAGTTCAATTGGGGATATGAAATATAGTATATATAATCTAAAACTTTTAACATCTAGACAAAAATAATGCTTTTATTCTACTTGTAAAAAATCCGTGCAAAAAAGTAGCAAATTCTTTTCTATTTTCATTCCTTTTTTGTTTTCAGCTATAAGCAAACAGCTAAAGCACACAACTTACCGTTAGTTTCTTGCCCGTTTCAAGATTAGTGATGCCATTCTGTTTTACCTGACCCCCACTGACCGTATAGCGACCGCTTTTGATCTCCTCATCGACATTGGGTCCAATCTTGAGTGTTAGATTCTCCTTAGCCCGTGAGACTTCCACTTGCAGTTCATCTGCCGATCTAACTGGAGTTCCATTTACTTCTAATATGACGTCCCCTACATGGAGCATGCCCTGTTTGTCAATAACACCGCCAGCGAGAATACGTGCCACAACCAGTTGCTTGTACTCATCCACCTCCACAGTTAGACCCAGCGGTTGTTTTGGATCTCGACGTAATCCGACCATTTTAATAGTTTCCACAGGCATCTTGCTCTTTAATATATCTTCTGTATAAAGATAACCGCCTAGTTGGCGTTGACTTGTCGCCTCTAGTTTTGTTATGGATCCACCGACAGCTTTCAAACGTTGCTCGTACAAATGTCCTATCTCATCATGAGCACGAAGCAAAGCCTTAAAAGAGCAAGAGAGTGTTTGTTAGAATTAATTCACCTCTTCTTCAACTATGTGGACGTGCTTACACGAAAGTGAGGCTGGGCCAAGAGTTTAGCAAGCTCGCGAGATTCCAAACGTCTTGAGGGAGAGAATTTACGTATGATATCGTCACAGATCGGTTTGTTGTTCAGATGAGCGGGCAGAAAGGCGGGCACGGGCTGCGGTTCGGTTGGATTCAGCTATGAGTAAACAAATAAGAATGGAAGTCAGAACATGAAATGAGACATGTACGCATAATTAAATTAAATCGCTCGCTCTAACCCCCTGACTCATCTCATCATCATCTCACTGCCCTAGGTCAAGTCATCTTTGCTTCTTACTTAATTGACGTTTACGTCCGTTAATTGAACACTTGCGCTTTTCTTTATATGTATTTCTTTTTTTGGCAGCCTCTTTCATTTAACCCCTGCGAACTTTGAGCTATTTTAGTTGTAACTTAGGTCAAAAATTGGGTCGTTTGTGCTTACAAATTTGGGTCGAACAGTTTCCTTTATCTTTAGGAAAAGTAAATTTTTATTTTGCTGCAATTGCAATTAATTCTTGTCTACCGGCGCACTTTTCTAGCTGAATTTATTTACTTTTGTCGTCAGTCACATCCCTTTGTCAGCATGTGTCATTCTCAGTGACTGTCTGCCCGACTGTATTTATTATTATGCCTTTTGCTACAATTTCCGCCCACGATTCTCTCACATGCAATATTTGTATAGTGTACTCTGGAAAAAGTTTTCTTTTTTTATTATAAATATGTCGCTCTTTGCTGATGACAAATTGCCATACTCAAAAAGAGAAAGAACAACCAGAATAAACAGTTTAAGAAGTTTTAATCAATTATATTAGTGAAAAAGCGCAAAAAGTAATGAAATTTAAAGTCCGAGTTGTTAAGTCATACTTAGCATGAGTATTCAGAGCTTGATACTAATTTAAAGCTTTTCTTTAAAGTGAATAATCCAATCAGTAGTTACATTGCTCATAAAGAAAAAGAGCAAGTGAAATAAGTAGTTTATGTAGTTTAGTCGTATTTAAGAACATGAAGAAGCTTAATTCTAATTCAACGCTTTGTTTGAAGGGAAACAACCCAATCAGTGATTATATTGTTTATTTGTTTACATATATTTGTGTCTGGCTCATATCGGATTTCAATTCTTCCGTGTGAAATGAAGCCCCACATAGAATTTCCTATGTGTTGGCCCTTTCTTAAACCTACACATTCACACACACACACACACACACAAATGACAACTGTTATTGGCACTGAACTTTTTTGTTAGCTGTTGTTGTTGCTGGTTACTAACGAAAAGGGCTTTCACCTTATAGTATTGTTGTCATAATAAAAAACACGCACATTCATATTTCAAATTGTGAAAAAAATTTCAACAGGTTAACTCAAATTAGGCAAATTATAATTGCACACATAATAAATAACAAAGAGGTTTGTTTCTTAACGTTGGACAGATACAACTCAGCTACATGCGAAGGTTAAACGTGTTAAAAAACTGACGAATCTTTAAGATATTTAACCTAAAAATACTACTTTTTGAAAAAGAATTACTCTCTTGTTGTTATTTCGAGTTGTTTTCTGACGTTTACCAGTTAAACAAGTTAAATTTGTTTAATATGAAGAAAGCACTTTTCGTTTTTATTATTTTCAATTGTTTTTCACTTTTTTTGGAGCCACTCCCAAAACGCGCTAGTGAGCGAAGCGTTAAAGCCAAGAAGAGAAGAGTCCGAAAGGTGTAAGCATGTATGGGTGTAAGCAAGCCGGAGAGCGAGCTTCTGTATTCGTGTGTCAGTGTGTGTGTGTGTGTGTTTATGAGCATGCAACACACTCAGTTTTGGAAATGCCAAAACACAGTTAAGACGTTACACAATATGAGTCGAGACGCTTGCCAAGACTACGTCATCAGTTAGCCTGATTAAAATGGGGTTTGTTGTTGACTGAACAACTGAGTAACCAAGACAGCAAACTCCACAACAAAAAACACTTGTGCTATTTTCGCTCTATTTATTATTTCCCTCATAAGAAACTAGCGTATATAATTAAAATCACAAATGTTTATTCTTTTTTAAAGTCTTTGATTTAAAGAGAGAGCGAATAAACGGTCGAACATTCACATCTAACTGTTGAATATTTATCCCCCTGTTTAAGCCATGCTCAAATGAGCAATGCGCACACACACACGCATACAAACACACACACTACAACACGCATGTAAGCAGTTAAGCGCACGAAATTAAAACAGAACCTCACCTTAGCACAGCTCGAAAGTAACTGACTGGCATGAAACCCAGTTTACCATACAGTTGGGTGTGAGCGCTCTAATAGTGTGAGGCAACAGCACAAAGAGAGTGGGAGAGTGACAGAGCATGCTAGGGCTAGCTCCACAGCAAGAGAGCAATCTTGCAGGTTAGTCGACGCTCTTAGTTGCCTGTGCTAGTGTTAGTGCGTAGCTTGTTATGCTTTTATTATTACAACTGTACGCCGCTGTAAAGCCTCTCTCAGTGGAATGTTGAAGCCGCTCTCAGAGCTTTAGGTAGCAGCAACGACTGCATTAGTAGGCCAACAACTTTACTTCTCTTGTGCATTTGTTGATTTCGCTTTTGGCCCAGGTAACATAAAGTTTTCAGAATTAACACATGCATGCGCATTTACTAAGAAAAACATTTTCCAAACCGGTTTTTAACGTAAAGCTTCGTTGCCACTCTTTATTTTTTCATAGGGCGTCGCTTATTTCTGCTTTTTATGTTCGTCTCCTAAATGAACAATTGGAATTTGCAGTGACTTTTTATTTCATGTTTTTCTTTTTTATTTTATCTTATCAAGAAAGTCTCGTGACTTGTAGCTTTAATTACTTTCACTGCCTTTCCCAATAGCGGGTCACTCTAATACCACTCTAATTTACCTAGGAAAATGTTTATTCTAATTAACTGCGACACGCAAAGTTGCTTTTGATTTTATCTGGTTTGTTGGCTTTTGCGTGTTTCAGTTTGCCACAAAATCCAAAACGCAAACAAACTACCAAATATTATTCTTATTTTTCTTTACTCATGCAGATTTTGATGAAATTTTCATAAGCATTATTTAACAATCAAGAGAAAATCAATAGCTGTCTTCAATTATCTTATGTTTTACATAATTTTATTAGCAAAAGTTACGCTAGAAGGTCAAGTTTAATGTTCAAATAAGCGAAAAAGATCAGTGTTAATTGATCTGCCATAATTGTCGTTAAAAGTCTCGTCCCATAACGGTTACAACAGAAAGAACCATAAAAGCGTTTCGCACTTTATAAAATAAAACAAAAGGCAAAAGTACTCTTCATTCCCAAGCTTTTAATACAGCGTATTCATTTCCCTAGCATCGTATACTCGGTATTCAAGTGAAAGCTCAGTAAATGGGTAGCCATGACCCTTTAATACAGCAAATCATACCACAAGTAATCAAGTGTGAGCCAAAAAAATGATGTAATAAAGAAAAGCGTAAGCGTACACCAAATTGTGGTATCCATACATGCGTACATAAGTTCATACATAATCAACATGCAATGCCACCGATAGAGTAAACAATGATATTCCTTGTCTAAGTGTGTGTGTTCTAGATAATGGGGGGAAAAATTCTACCTCAATTTTCTTATTGAATGCGTTGGCATTGGCAGATGGTTTTACTTGATTTGGGTCATGCTCCCATAAAAAATGAAAAAAAAAATAACGATGAGCGCGTCATTTAATCTACATACCATCAGCTCCTTGTGCGGCGTTGATGGATTGCTAAGCAAAAGACCCTTAAGAAAGATTTCATCAGTATCTGACAGATCTGCAGAATTGCGATAGGCAGCTGAAATACAAAAATAAAGGATAAAGATACGGATCAATGCGAACAAATATGTTAAGAGGTGTTTAGATTATTTACATGAGTGCTATCATGTTTGTTGTTCGGGTACATTTTCTTGGTTTTAACAAACTTTGTTTCATTATTATAAAAAACATACATTTGCTCTCTTCGCGATTTTCAACAAATGTAAATTTTTAATAGTAAAAAGGATTTTTTTGCAATGCGAAAAAGTAGCTTAATTAGCCGTTACATTTGAAAGCTTACCATTATCGGTATCATCTTCGCCAATTTTGTTATTGCTGGCCAATAACTCCACTTGGTCCTGCCGCGCCCTTCGTGAACGTGCACTCCAACGCACCATGTTGGCGCCACTGATTTTTTTATAGACAGAAAGACCAAAACTGTTGGCAGCAAGTCAAACTAGCTGGACAAGGCGTAAAGGATTGAGTTTAAGGAAGAGCGACGTCACGAAAGGAAGACACACACTCGCACATAAAAAATCAAACACTCTTTTCAGTAGCGTTGCAAATTTTGGCAATGTCTCAACATATGTTTAAAAGTAATTTGAATAATCACTTGCTTTGTTATTATATACACACTGAACAAATCATTCCGCCACGCAAACAGCAACAACAACAATAACAACAAGTTGAAAACACGCGCACAACCAACGACGGCAGGGCCAGAGAGCGTTTTACTGAAAAGTCTTTTGTTGCATGCTGTCAAAAAGCTTGCTCCAAACTTTTGCTAGCAACAACATAAAAAAAACGAGTTTTTCTCGCGCTCGATAGCACTACTAATAATCGTTATCGCAAGAAAAAACTGCTTCTCATATGCCGTTCATGTTATCGAAATGCAGCAGCCCTACATGTAAATCGATAGAGAGTGAGCGTCGAGTGTACTGCAGCAGAAGTTCCAGTTCGCCGGCACTAGCACTGTTACGTCGCAATTGTTAATGGTACTATGCAAATAAATCAATCAAATTTTTTGTTTCAAATTTTCTGTTGCGGTCTTTCCTTAATGAGCTGTTTTGCTTACAAAAATCTTGATAATTGCCTACATTGATCGATATTGTATGACCATCGCACAAAAAACAAGCTGGTAGTTCCTGTGTGAGGTAGCGACGTAGAAGTTTCCTCCCGCCTTCCACACCAATTGGAGCGAACGCATCCGTAGAAAAGCACTTTTAGTTTAACGATTTCATTCGATGATGAGCAGTATACCAACGAACAAAATGAACTGTATAGCCCATGAGTTGTAGCTCATTCGTTCTTTTCAATGGCCCATTGTTCACTAGAACTAATTCAGAACGAAACTACACAAGTGACACGACATTAGTGAATTTATAAAAATATTTCAACATTGAAAGTAACTAAAATCGCAAGACACACAAAAAAAATGCCGGACGCAGTGCAGCAAAGCTTTGTTCGTTCCTTTATTGATTACTTAAAGAAGCAGGTCGATGTCATGTCGCCGGATCAAAGTGAAAGCATTGAAGTGGCCATACAATGCTTGCAAGCCGCCTTCGATGTGGGCGATGAGGAGCCGGAAGAAATTACGGCGATATCACAAAGTACAACAGCTGCAACTCCTGGTGGGGATACTGCAGCTCCCAGTGGCAGCAACAATGTTGTCAACACAAAGAACATTGATATGTTTGAGCTCTTCCAATCGTTATATATTGAACGCAATCCAGAATCTTTGGCCCTGGCCGAATCGATTAAGAACGAGGGTAATCGTTTAATGAAGGACTGCAAATATAATGAGGCGTTGCTCCAATATAATCGTGCCATCACATTTGATCCCAAAAATCCGATATTCTATTGCAACCGGGCTGCAGCTCACATTCGCCTGGGCGACAATGATCGTGCTGTAACCGACTGTAAATCGGCGCTACTTTATAACGCCAACTATAGTAAAGCGTATTGCCGCCTAGGTGTGGCCTATTCCAACCTGGGCAAGTTTAATGAAGCAGAGCAGGCCTATGCCAAGGCCATTGAATTGGAACCGGACAATGCCGACTATCGGAACAATCTGGAGGTTGTCCGTAACGCTCGCAATCAGCCACCTCAATTGTCCCATCTGACAGATGGCCTAAATGCTATGCTAACCAATCCAACTGTCCGCAACCTGTTCAGCAGCGCTGAGATCGATCTGGAGCAATTACAATCGATGACCCAGAATCCCATGGTCATGAACACCATTGGCCAATTGTTTGCGAATATGGGAGGTAACCCAACCGGTGCTGTACCCGGCGCTGGAGGAGCTGGAACTCCTGGTCAAGTGCCACCCATGCCAAATGACATGTTGCAACTGTTCCAGAGCTTTGCCACACAACTGGTCGGGGCCCAGCAACAAGGTGGCGCCAATCCAGGAAGTGGTGCCGGAGGTCAACCAGGAGGTGGCCAACAACCGGGAAATCAGCCTCCTCCAAGCATTTAGATGTGCAGTGAAGCGTCCACTTAGTGTTAGCCACATACACGTCTATGCTTAAAGTTGAAATCGATTGTTTAAATGTTTAAAAAAGGCTTATAATACACAATACATATATATTTTTATTAATGCTAAATAAATAAATAATTAAAACATATGTTATTCGATCTTTTCATTCATCTTTCAAATTCAATACAAAATCCGGGATTACTTTAGTGAATTATGGTTCAAATAAATCCGTAAGCCACACGTCATTGCAATCCTTTTTTTAAATGCGCATAAAATATAAAGTTACTTACCAAAACTTAAACTGTAGTTTATAGTTTTTATAATTCACGAAATCTGTAATTCTTTAAATTCTATTACAGTATTTAATTTATATAAAAATAAAAATGTATCTTAAATATTTTTTGTTTTGTTCAGTTTTATACATAAAAATTAAAAAAAAAAACTTTTAAAATTCTAAATAGAGTACGAAATCTGACAAAATAAATGATTTTACACGATTTTTGGGGCTTCTAGCGAAACCGTTTTTTAGTTTTTCCTTTTATTGAAATTCAAAGTTTGCATATTATTTTGTCTTGTTGCTGGTGTTGCTATGTAGTACAATTGTTAAGTATATATGTAAATAAAATAATTAATTATGCCTGTGATTAAAAGGTTTTGACAAACTTTCGTACATGTTTGTAAATATTGTGCTTCTTTATATTGCATATCATTTCATATGTATTGGGACTTCATATGTGTTAACTTCAATTTAACTGACTTGATATTATGATTAAGAGATATTGCAAGTTTTTTACAAACTATTTTATATAGCATTACATAAATAATTACAAAAAGAAACTAAGAGCCGGATATATTTAAACAACGCTCACGTTATGTGATGACAAAATGTGGGATGTGGTGAGTGGGCGTGGCGTTGTTTGAAGATATCAGACGTAAATTTGCCAACATGTTTCACATACGAAGTAACTGTTTGTGTGTGTTATAAAAAATATCAAAGCAAGATTGGAATTTTTTTTAAAAGAACTGCATAAAATTGTTGCTGAGATGCTCTGAAATATATCAAAGGTAGACAATTACAAGGAAAGCTCACTTGATACTCACCCAAGCCTGTAGACCAGAATAGATTGCCTCAGTTGTAGTTCAAAGTTCGTCTATAGGCCAAGTCTTGTTTGTGATTTGGGAGGTTTTTTATTATATTTGTGGAACGTTGGTGGAGAATTTTTCATAATCTCGGTAAAGTTCTCTATTTTGAATATTTTTTTTTTTTTTTTTTTAGTGGCGTATCTTGTTGATTAACGACTAGGATAGCAAACATGCAAATATTGTTGTTTAGGGTCATCTAATATCTGTAGCGTCGATTCCTATAGCCTCCTCCACCGCCTCCTCCTCCACCACCACGTTGACGTCCGCGATTATTGTTGTTGCCATAGTTGGGATTCACTTTGCCAGAGTATTTGCCTGATGGCGGCGAATAAAATTTCTGTTCATTGGATGGCCGCGATTTCTTATCCTGTTGATCCGATTCCTGATTACCGTTGGCGGCACCCTTGTCGCCAAATGTGATTGGTACATGGCGTTTGCCAAGTTTGCTCTGCAAGTGAAAAGATTATATTAAAAAAGAAGAGCTTATTATATTATGGTCTACTTTCTCAAGGTATATATGTATAAGTTTATACTATACAAGGTCTGAAATGAATATCTTAATGATGTTTTGTAATAATATGTATAAGAAATAATGTCAAACTCAAAGATATGGGACAAAGTAAAATAAAAACAACTGTATTGAGTTAAGTACAGATTAATTAAATCTAATTTCCCTTCTCATGTTACATGTATGTATGTGACAGGTACTAGCATGTTATCTGCTTAAATTAAATTAAATTATAGATATTACAAGAATATACTTACACTTTTGGGCACAATCCAGGAGAGGACAATGTCATGCTTGAAAATGGGCGGTGAATGAAATAGATCGCGTATCAATATATTTATATTTGATGTCGTCTTGAGAGCGGTTTGCTTCAATTGATTCTCCTCGGTTTTAAGTTCCTCGCCTGTCTTGCCTTTGAGTGCCTCCTCCAATTTTTTAATATACCTGCAAATGTGATTAAGTTAATTTATATTTTTCATATATATCTTAAGTTTATCCTACCCCTGTGTACCGCGTGCTAGATATTGTAGTCTAGCTCTAAAGTCTTTTAGTTTCTCGGCATCTTCAATGAAAGTCAAATTGCCGGAATGCTTCTTTCCTAGTGTGTGCAATGCGTACAACAAGCACTCAGCATGCGAGAACTGGAATGAGGGTGGCGTATCAGACAAATCCTCATCACTTAGTTTTGGTAACGGCATGTATTCCTGTTTATTATTATTAATCACATTAGCGTACTCTTCCATGAAAGCAGCAATAATTAAAGACTTACAAGTAGCACATTGTATACAGCATTGATACGCTCATTAGCGTTTTCCATCTTATCGGTATTAGTTATCATCTCGGCAAAGACTTTTAAAAGTCGCAACTGTATTTGATCTTGTGAAACTGCAGTGGCAATCAAATTCCATGTGTCTATTGGCAACAGTTTATCGCAAACGTAGCTCACGAATTGTGTCGATTTAATTGTTTTCTATGATTATTAAGAGAGATTCGATTTGTGACGAAAATAAACAGTTTTAATCAATCGCATACCGAAAAGTATGGTGCAGCTGCTGTGGCACATTGTATGAAACGCTCCACAATTTCATCGTCTACGGCAATGGTATCCGTATCCGTAGTATTTAATTCAGCCTGTTCCGTGGCCAGTTTAACGAGTTCAGCATGTCCAGTTATTGTACTGCCCAGTTTTGTTGCACCCAAAATAGTCATGCATAGATGAAATTCATCGGCTGTCACATCCTGCAATGCTTTCTTAACTTCCTCGACAATGTAATCCTCAATTTCCTTGGTTATAACATTTGGACCCATTGTCAACAGTTTGGTGGCAATGAATTTAAAACAACGCTCTCGTGTCGGCTCATCACCCGTAGTAATTTGTTGAAATAAACCAGTTATCGAGTTCTTCGTATCCAACTTGATGATGCTAATTAACGAGTTGTTGACTTGCTGTAACTCTGTGGCATCATCTAATATCAACAGCTGGGCAAGAGTGTCGCCCACGCGAATTGTGGCTTCTGCATTGCCTTGACATAGCTTGGGCAAGTCTTTAATAGCTTGACGGCGTATCTATAAATATAAATCATAAATTTGAAAGAAACTGATATAAGCTCATTTTTTAGCAATGATTTGATTAATAAACATACCTGTGTATCATCATCTTCGCATAAATCGAACTGTGCGTCAATTGCGGTATCCGATAATTCCGGAAAGTGTTTAAAAAAGTTGCCAATAAATTGAGATGCTAAGCGTTTCTCCTTTGATGTGCCTTTTACAGCCTGCAATATCTCTTTGTATTCCGCCACATGCTGCAAAACATTTATTTGCTATTAGTATTTCTACTTTTGATTTAACTAGCGCCGGCACGCGTGTATTATCGCACACTTTTATATGTATGTATATGTGTATGTGCATGTATGTATGTACCGTTCAGTTTGACGCGTTTTTTCTTTATTACCGCTTACCTCAGAAATTTTATCACCCGCTTCGGATAATATTTCATAGCATTTATAAAGTCGTTCAATGTTGTCCATTATGGTTGTCTAATTGCAAACTCTTATTTATAAATACTTATTAAAAGTCACTTTTACACACAGCACAAGAAAACGTTTTCCCACGATTTTTTCTCAAACAAAATGGTGTGTCTAGTCAGTAGAGTTGTCGTATCGTTCCGATCAGTTTTCTTAATCAGAATATAGCCAGACTTCAATAAAAATATAGTTCCAAAAGTAAACAATATTAAACCGCGCGCCGTTAGCAAGCAAGAGATGGCGCCACCACAGTTTTGCAATCTGGTAGCTACGTGGTTCCACTTCTGATAGGAATCCAAAATAAGATGACCACTATTTTTCACTCAGAATTGGTGACACAAAACAGATTGAGCTGACATTTTGCATGGATTTTTTTTTAAGAACGGTAGCTCTTAGGTATTATACCAAAAAAATGCATATAGTCTGGCAACTTGTTGTTTGTTCTCATATGGCAAGGTAAAATTAAAGGTTGGCAGCCCCATTTGAGGCAACCATATTTTTTCTGTCTACCAACCAAAACACAAAACGCGATATAGTTATGGTTTATTAAATGCTTTTGTACAATCTAAGTTTTCCATTATTTCAGTTACTGTTTCTGAATGATTATGAAACTGTATAAAAGCTAAATACCATATCAGGTTATTCAAGGAAATACTCAAGCATAGTATCTACACAAATGGAGCAACAGCAACAAAAAAGCGCAGCTCACGTCTCGAAATTGTTTGTCTGTACGGCTGTTGACTGTAAAGATGAGATCGAAGAGGTGCATATTATAATTTACCACCAACTCTACTAATGAACAAATAATAATGATTGCATTTACTCTTGTTTAGAAATTTGAACGCTCGTACATTAACGTGCAGCAACAAATTGCGGGCCTCAGTGATAAGGAAATGCATGACATGCTCTCACAATTCGTGTGCAAGGAAAAGCAACATGAAGAGATTTCAATCGGATTTTTGTATATCATATTAACGGATCCAGCAATGGCTCCTAAAACATATCGGGATATAACTCTTGTATCGAGGGATGGAATGAACGCAATTGTGGCAAATCTTACGATTTTGGTTGTTGAAAAGTACGCGAAACTAACTGAAATCGCTCGGAGGCAACTCATTTGGGTGTTGCGCGAATTTGTAAAGCATCAGGTGCTCAGTGTCGAGAATGTAATCTGGAATTGTTTGCGACAAGCGGGTGGCGGAGATGTGTCCCATAAAAATCTCTTTCTTGTGGAAAGTCTTTTGGATATTTTCATGGACTACAGGGCGTGGCTGGAAACCAATCCGTTCCTTGTACAATCAACAGTTTACAGTTTCGTGCGCCTCATAGAGGACCATGCCAATCCTGCCTTGCTACCACTACGCCAAAAAGAGATTAAGTTTACTATTTCGCTGATACGTGATCGTTTTCATGATATTATACCATTGGGAAGAGATTTTGTACGGTGAGTTCAACTTTAAAAAAATACAACCATACAAATACAAAAATACATGTTCCAATTTTCACTTCGGCCAATTTCCCTTACCTGTCCCGGTTATCACTTTCTACTAGATTTCGCAGATTGAGTTCAATTGACATTCAGCTAATCAATCGTGGATTTTGGCCTACTTAGCATAAATTTTTCGTCAAAATAAAATATTTATTTTTATTTTAGGATGTTTCATCATCAGATTTATTTAGGGTTCTTCATTTGATTTAAAAATATATTTTTTAAGCCATCACACCATGTTATCAGTCAGACTGTAGCCTTAGCATTTTTATCGGATTCGATCTGTTTTAACCTCCGAAAATATTTTGAAATTCGGTGATAAAATTCGCAAAATAAGAAAATACGTATGAGTGAAAAACGGAACAGGTCTAATAGAGAAATAGTCATTTCTGTTTGCTATTAGGAAAAAATAAAAAATGTTGTTATTTGGTTATTTTGCATTTACATTTTATGAATTAATATTTTATAGGCTCTTGCAAAATGTTGCTCGCATTCCTGAATTTGAACTTTTATGGCGAGATATCTTATACAATCCGAAAAGCTTACATCCGACCTTTAATGGGATTTGGCATTTACTTCAAATACGTACCAGTCGACGGTTTCTACAATGTCGATTACTTCCCGAAATGGAACGCAAGCTGCACTTTCTGGCCTCGAGTGTGAAATTTGGCAACCAAAAGCGATACCAAGATTGGTTTCAGGATAAATATTTTGCTACACCCGAGTCGCATAGCCTGCGGTCTGATCTGATTCGTTTCATTATTAACGTTATTCATCCCACAAATGATATGTTATGTTCTGATATCATCCCACGATGGGCTATTATCGGCTGGCTAATATCGTCATGCACAAATCCAATTGCTTCGGCCAATGCCAAGTTATCGCTATTCTACGATTGGTTATTTTTCGATCCGGCAAAGGATAACATTATGAATATAGAACCCGGCATTTTGGTGATGTATCATTCTATACGAAATCATCCATTTGTGAGCAGCACATTGCTAGATTTTCTGTGCCGAATCACAAAGAATTTCTATGTCAAGAACGAGGATAGAATAAGATTGGGCGTGTACAATTCATTAAAGTTGATACTCGACAAGCAGGTAAGTAGTATTCAATACAAAATACAAAAAAAAAAAACTATTTTTAAACTTAAAATAATCTTGTTTGTAGGTCATTCCAAACTTACACCCTCTTTTTGAGTCGCCTAAACTTGATAGAGAACTACGTAATTTAATACGCGAAAACTTCCGAGAATTTGTTTCTCCTGTTTCCAATATTCCGCAGTCTATGTATCCAGTGACACATTCAATTCAAGCGCCCATCTTTAAAAAAGAAGCTGACCAACGAATGATTCAAGGTGGTATGTGTGTGCCTATAAAAGCAACTAAAAATATATATATATTTAAATCTTATTCATTTACAGAGAACATTGACGTTGGTGGTGTCGCATTTGCGGCTGGCAGTGCCACAATTTCGCTTGTGGACGAGGATAACAAAATAGCTATTGCACCGGTGGAGAGTGTGGAACGTGAGCATGAACCTGTATTCAGCGACGAGGACAGCGAAAATGTCGGAAGAAGCAACAAAAATGATGAAAACACCGATGACGATGATGATTTGCCACTGTCAAAGGTTTGTGCCTACTAAACATACAAAACAAATTAAACATTTAATATGCGTTTTTTTTAGGTTCGGCTTAAAGAGAAACCAGTGCCCGAAAAGGTCGAGTTGCCCGATGCAATAGCCGAGTCTTTTGAGGTATTTGTTACAAAGCGCAACTCCTTTACATGGGAGGCATTTTTGAAAGATTTTCGTACTCTACCCGCCTCAAATATGGACGAAGCGCAGCTCAATTATGTGATCTCAAATACGGTTTTGATTCTACGCGAAACCCTGCCACAACAAAACGTATTTTCAGAGAGTAAGACAGAAGAAAAGTTTCTAGCTAAAAGCATTAGCTATCCGTTGTACGGTTTATTTCGGTTTCTTTATGAAAATGAAGACAAGAGCAAAAAACCATTTCAAACACTACTCTCTGAAATATGCGAGCGTTTAACCGAAACCGGATATTTGCTTCTATATTTTATGAAAATTCACTGCAAGCTTCAGACCCGCAAGAACGTACAGCAAGCTTATCAATTTAAAACAACAGTTTATCGGCAAATATGTGAAGCAACTGATGAGAAAATTAGCATTTGTCTAGTGCGGGATCTTGATCTACTTGAAAAGGAGAACACTACGATATACTTATGGCTGCTGCCTGATATTTACAGGGAGTTTAAAACAATTGCCATAAATAACACAGATTTATTGCGTATTACTCTGCGATGCATTGACGCCAAGAATGTGCGTGATATTATGTACTCGATTGCTCAAGGCAAACTAACTATATTTAAACAAGACGGTCTTATCGATTGTATTCGGGATAGTCTAGAATATGAGACATACGAGCAGTTTTGTCTATGGCAGCTCATCCAGGCACATGACGTACCCCTAAAATGTATTCAAGTAAGTTGCAATAGTTTTTTTTTTTTTTAATAAAATTCAGTTTTTAAAAAAAATTATTTTCTTTAAGGATTTACTACCGGAACTTGAAGCTGCAAATCATCCAGAAGCACTAAGCCATTTGCTGCTGCTATTAAAAAATGAAGAGCCAACAAATGAAATCATCAGACTTTTGCTCAGCAGGGAAGCAAAGTCCAGAGGAGATCCTTTCGTTACGTCGGCTTTAAGGTTTGTAACAAGTTACTATACTGCATGTTTTTATAATATGCTTTTGCTATATCTGATTAACAGGTTTTGGTGTCAGCGTTGCGAAGAAAAACTTTCCGAAATCATAGCATCTCTGCTTACTTCTAAGTATCCAAGTTCATCACCAAACAAGCGAAAGCGACCATCCAAAGGTAGCTCCGCTGCAAGCAGTACTCCATCTGCCGATAATGTGAGTGAAAGACTTGTATACCATATACTGAAAATATTGAAAACTATATTAAATTATGGTGTTTATGTTCACAGGTATTAAACCACCTAGAGCATTATAGAAGAAGCTGTAGGCATGGAACGGGTACAGGATTATATGTTCATGATATGATGCAGCGAGCACTGCAATCCGCATATTCGCACAGTAATGAGAGCACAAAGGTAACCTAAGCATTTCTATTTTGAAATTTTATTTATTAATCGTTTGGTATATTCCTTGAGCAGAAACAGTTCAGTGATCTTTTCGCATTGGCAGCAGAAGATGAAACCACTGCCGTTGGTCGACGTGGTGGCAGTGGGCGTGGCCGCAAACAACCAGTTGGTAAAAAAGACTCCAATAGTCATAGTGCGGGAAATAAGAAGAATTCGGATGTAGTAAAAACAATATACTCGTCTGATGAGAACTCTAGTGAGGTAAGATAATCGTTTCCATAGGTTTTAAACAGTTTCTCATTACATAAGTGTGCATATTTTCAGGAGGATTGGTCAAAACATAAAGTTACACAGGCGGCAAAGAAGAGAAAAAAAGCTATCAATGATTCCGACTGACCGTGTCCAGGTCAAACGCAGTCTTTGGCCTTAATCGGTTGCTTTGATGATAAAAATTACATGAGACATGAATATGAGTTTTCTAAAGAAATTGCTTAAGTTCGAAATGGTTTAAGATTTTATCAATTTATAATTAGTAAAACCAATTGTAGAATTTTTTGAATGTTGAAATTGTAACGTTATATTTTTTTATTTTTAATAAAAATAATAAAAACCTATTCAACAGATATAAATACATGTATACAGACATATACAATTATACAAATTAAACATTTTTAATGTACAAAACTTCGATGATGTTGGGGCTATTATTTATTTTGAATTACAAAAGGAAACAAACAAATGGTTGCTGATGTTGCTGCCTAAAATAGTTTCAGTAATTTAAATGACAGAAACAATGCTTTAAAGTATTCAATGTGTTCCGGTCTGTATCTGTTGAAATCAAGCTGGTTAAAATCTCGCCTATCTAAACTAATCAGATATATCAACATACATATATTTTATGGGGTGGCAGCTGCCGCCTTCTACCTGTTACATACGAATGGGTGCAGGGTGTAACATATACATACAAGGACGTAGACTGAAGCTCAATGAGGGGGGTCAATATTATTTATTACCTATCACTAGGGACCAGTCATAATGACTTTTAATTTAAAAAAAATATGACTTTTATATCCCTAATCATTCAGGCATGTTCTACAAAAGCATGTTCTTCCAAAGCAATTTTGGGTGTTTCTCAAAAGAAACAAGAACTGCTTTTAAATGTCAAAAAATTGTTGAGCCATTTGATAAATCTCAAAATTTATTAAGTAAACTTTAACTATTTTTTTAATGTATTAAAAAGGCGTAGAGTACATTTGAAACAAATTTTTAAATTTTTACAGCAATAATTAACAGTTTTGTAAAAACTTGAATAAAATGCGCAGCAGCAGATTTTTTTAAATTGGAAAAACTGTACGCAAATCTCTGACATCTTAGGAACACCTCTGATTGAGCGCAATTTTCTTTTTGTTTTAAGTGTTTATGTGGAATGTGCGATAGGAAAAGCAATGGTCCCCTTGCCTCCGCCCTTGTATATATACATACATATGTAGTTGCAATGACAGACAAACACACAAGTGTACGTAGTAACGAGATTGCTCAAAACCCGCTCAGTGAATTGATCATTATGAATGAAAAAGAACTGGTAAAATTCTCTCACACTCGTACACACAAACAAAGCAACTTTACTTAAGTTGGTTTTCTTGGGCCACAAAGAGCGGAGCTTTTGGCTGACTCTACTCTCACTGACAATGGGAAGTCAAGTTTCCAACTGCCGCGATCAATGTTGTTGTGAAAGCGTTTCTGCGCATTGTGTTTGCTGCTGTCTTCGCAGTCCGGTAAAATTAAAGAAAACGGAACGCAATATTTGCAAAAAAAAAACTATAAATACATACGTTTTAGTTATTTGAAATAATTTAATTGTTCGTAGAAGTGTCCAATTAATCATAGCATGTATGCATGTCTATAAAAATATATGTACAAGTGGATGTATACATACATACATGCATACAAACATTCAAAATTCGAATGTGCCCTCTGCAGAGCAAATTAATGGACATTTTCTGTGAAAAAGAAAGTTATCTACAAATTATGCCAAATATTTGTGAGTAAAAACAACAACTCTTTGCATTTGAATATAAAAATGAACTTCATTTTTGCTAAAGACGTATTGTACCTGAAATACCTGAATCTGAATCTGCATATGCATATTTATTGTGGAATGTGTAGTTGGCACAAGCGTTTCTCTTATTATACATACGTATGTATGCATGTATGTGTGTTGGGCCCATGAAGAGATGCTTATGTGCATATGTATGTTTATGTTACATTAATTAGGTTTCGATGAATGATAAATGATGACAGAATGATTTGTGGGTCAGAACGTTTGCACATACATATGTATGTATGTATGTATGTATGTATGTACATTGCATGTACTTACATGTAAATAAATACATGCATATATGCAGAGTAAGCAATATTTGTTGTGAATTTAAGCTTGCAAATTATCGTATGTACGTACAATGGTAACACCAATTGTTTTTATTTGCAGAAATTTCAAAATGGGGAATTCGGGAAGCGCTCACAATATAAGTAGTGGGAGATCGGGAATCGATCGAAGCTCTCAATTCCAATCACAATTTAAACACCTCAGTCAAACATCGCATCATCACAATCAGTTAAGTGGAACGGGCTTTAGAACTAGCCCCATTAATCTGCAACGTAACTTAAATCCACAATGGAGAAGATCATATCAACCTCCTGGTGTTGATAAGGAATCAAAGGCTCAATCTGAAGTCCCTTTTAAAGTTTTACCAGAACTGGACAAAAAACTTCATTTGAGAGCTACTACGAATGGTGCAATATTAAATTCTGGTGGAACGATTAGTGGGCGAAAGCCAAATGAAACTCACACTCAAAGCCTATCAAATGCTCTTAGTCAAAGATCCAAAACATTTATAGTAGAAACGACAAAAGACGGAAATAGAAAAAATGATCTGCATTCCGAATTCACACGATCCCAAACGTTGCTTTACGTTAAAGCTAAGCCAAGGAACTCGGAGACAAATCTGTCACGAATGCAACGACATACGTATTCTGAACCAGAGCTTATAAATAAACTTAACCATCAGAAGCCTTCTGCCGCTAGTAATGTCATGGACTCTACGTCTAGACCGAGTAATAGGAACAAGTATTCCAAAAAGAGAAGAGCTCCTGAAGCGCCAGCAGCATCTTTTACAACTCCGCAAGTAAAGAATAATACTGAGATTTTACGGAGTAATCCGAATTTAAAACAAGATAATGCAAAACAAACACATTTTGCAAAAAATTCAGATCGCCAAATGAAGCTTACAAAGCCTTTAAGGCCAGTTCAGAACCTTAGTGACGCCTTTAAAAGAGGAAATGAAAGCCGCAAGTCCGTGGGTTGTAATCTTAATGGAAGTACTTCAATCGAGAGACCTAAAGTTACCTATCGTCGAGAGCAGAGCTCCGATGCCATAATGTTAAAAAGTAGAAAATCTGAAAATCTTGAAACTGGCACTCAAATTAAAATCCCAGTGAATATGGACCATCAGAAGTATGATGTACATGACAATATTCACAAATCTGCAGCGTCAAAGGAAAAGCTGGATGAAGTGATTGTTTCTGCACAAGGAAATAAAACACAGCGTACATTTTATTTTGGCATGGAATTGGTGGGATCCTCAGATACTACAAAGACAGTTACTGGTGAGTATTATTTCGCATTCACGCATTTCCAAATCCAAAACATTTTCTTTTAGCTGACAAAAATCCTGCCAACGAAGAAACTCAGCTGCCAAATATTTTAAACTATGATATGGAATATAAAAACAGCAGCACTCCGGACGAGCGTATGAATGATAATGGATTACTTGTGCATATTCGGCCTACTTTACCTCGTCGACAAGCCGAGCCACCTTCATTTAGTCCAACATTAGCTTGGCGTTCCCTCATGGAAGAACTTGACCGTGTGGAAAGCTCGCATATAAAGGAGAAGCTAAATATTAGGACCGGAAATTCTACCTGTGAAAGACCCATTCAACCACACCGAACGAAACAAGTTTGCCAGGTCTCTAGGTCGAATCAAAAAGGGAACACGTGGACTCCTGAACAGGATCTTGGCGATGATAATGACGATCGAGTTAAGGGACTCAGCACCGATGATGACTCGAGCTCAGATGAGTATCGTTCTAAGTGGGAGGAAGATGGCTTATTGTTTTACGGTAGCAAAATGAAAAAGTCAGGACAAGCTGCTGTAGCGCCCATACACACATTTAGCCTATCCCTTCCAAGGGATTCTCACCTACACCATAATCGAGGCAACGATGCAAGCGAAGTACGTATAATTTTTGGTTAATAAATAATTTAATAAATAGCTAAACTTTTTCTCTCAAAGGTATGCATCTATAAAAGTCTGCAGAAGTCCAAGCCAGATGATTATTTTAATAATAACACTAGCATGTCTGCTTTTAGTCTCAAAAAGCCTAACCCTCAATCCGCACAGGCCGAGGTTTCTGTTACCAAATTTGAAGGCTACAATAATTGGTTGCTCCATAGGAATGTTAGTGGTATGGATAATCATACGAAGAGTCTTGAGTATGGAAGTAAAAGACAAAGATTGGTTACGATAGAACCGCAATCGATCAAATTTTTAACTGGAGGAAAACATGTAATGTACTTGCCAGGAAATAATGACCAATCAAATTTAACGAAAGCTGAGCAAATAGCAGCTCAGGCAGATGGCCAGCCCAAACTCAAATCAAATCGCCATTTTAAAAGCAGACAAAGACATATTCCACAAAGCTTACAGGATAAAACTCCGATTTTTCCCACAACGGTAAGTATGCACGTCATATTCATCAACAGAAAAATCTCAGAGACTATTTAATTTACTTTCAGTCCATAAAAGAACATAGCTTTAAACTAGATGAAGAGAAGCCATTGCATCAACGTTTCTCATTCAATAATCCCGTGCGACTTTTGGAGAAAAAGTTACATACAGAGAAGTCTGCTAAAGCCACTAAAATGAAAATGTCGTTGGAAGGGGAGCTTGAAGCGTTAAAAAAGTAGGACTGTTTATTAAATTTAATAGTCTTTGATTTGAATAACATTCACTATTGCAGGGTTGAGGAGGATTTTCAGCGAAATCGTGCTAATGAAAAGGAAAATATACAGCATCAATTGCGCCTTCATTTTGGTACTGACAATGAGCATTTAGAACAGTATCATAGCTTACCGGTAGCGCCTGTGCTTGATCGATTCTCAGCTATTAATCTTAATGACACGAATAGTAAATTATATTGTCGCGATGATCCAGAGGGATGCGTTTCAAACGTACCCTGTACTGCAAACGAAAGTAAGGAGCACAACATAACCTTTGCTACAAAAATATTTTAAGTTAAACGTACCTATAAATAATAAAATAGCTGAAAGCCTGAAAAATTATTTTGTTGCTGGAATAAGTGGACGATTGACTGTATTTTTGGACACCGTGACTTACCAACCATTTTCAGAAGAAAATTTCAATTGACGTTTATTTGCCGTGTGTGACCATATTATTTTTATTTATATATATAATTCGTTGTCAGTTATAGTGAATTTCCACTAGCTGGCATTTTTGGGTAGTGTAATGGGTCACGCAAAAAATCCGAAAACAGCTGATTGCATTGGTACTTTCGCTGCCAGTACGAACATGAATATAATCCTGTGATGTTTGAACAAAGTCTGAAGGCAGCAAGCACATTTTTCTTTATTTTCCATATCAAAAAGAATATGAGGCACTGCAAAACTCCATTTCAGTAACATTAACCCCATTTAAATTATTTAAATTTTTTTCTGCTGATGAGAACTCAAGCAGGCCACGAATTTTGCAGCGTCATAAGTATTTTGGCAAACTTTTCTAGTTTTAAGTAATCGATCGGTTCTAAGAATACATTTTTTTTTCGATCAAAGAAAGAAAACTAAGCTTTTGACCTGTTAAGTTGGTCATTATACCCTTGCAGAAGGTTTTATAATTTTCTCACGAAATGCGCGACGCATTGAAGGATCCCATAAAGTATGTATATAGTCTTCATCAGGGCGACGAGGTGGGTCGATATAGCCAAGTCCATTTGTCTGTCTGCTTCTATACAAACTAGTCTCTCAGCTTTGAAGCTATCATGATGAAACTTAGTACAGGTCCGTCTTTTTGCTGTGCGCAGTACACATATTTGTCAGAACCGACTGGATCGGATTATTATATCATATAGCTGCCATAGGAACGATCGGTTCGAAATCAACATTTAGAATGAAAAGAGTTTTTGTTTTTCAAGATTTCTCAACCAAATTCACAGATCTAGTTTCAAAAAGGTTGACCAAATTTTGTGTAAATCGGACTACTTATCATATAGCTGCCATAGGAACGATCGGTTATAAATCAGCATTTAAGAAATTTGATGAAAAATTTGACAGCTTATACAGGGCACTGCAGGGGCATCCAAACTTAAGGGTGCCAAAGTGAGCTTGCGATATATTTTTTTATTATTATACCCTGAGGGGGTATATTAAGTTTGTTCAAAAAAAAAAGTATGTAACAGGCAGAAGGAGGCGTGGCAGACCCCATTAAGTATATATATTCTTGATCAGGGCGAGAAGCTGAGTCGATATAGCCATGTCCGTCTGTCCGTCTGTCTGTCCGTGTAAGTAACAAGATCTCAGAGATGGTAAGACCTAGGAACACCAAATTTGGTATGAAGACTTCTTGTACTTGCACGCAGATCAAGTTTATTTTAAATTTTGGATGCCACGCCCCCTTCGCCCAGAAAATGAAAAAGAGGATATCACAGGCAATTAACAAGCTAGAGATTTGAGCTTCGGCAGGAACAATACTTGTACTGAAATGGATGCATCGTGAAAATTTGATCAAGATCGGATAATAAACACGGAAGATATCCGCAATTATTTTATTCTTTAGTTAAATGTGTTGTTGTTGTGAGTTTTCGCCCTCTCTCTTATTTGCTTATTCGTTGAAGCATTTACATATACATACATACATATGAATGAAAGCGCGCGCTGTGTTAGAGTGAGTTTTCGCCCTCTCTCCCTCTCTCTTTCAAATAGAGTGGTAAAGCTGCCACCTTGATAGACGGGACATCATGGTTCGAGTCCCAGTAAAATCATGCTTAAATTCTTGAATCTTTTTTATACCCTGAGGGGGTATATTAAGTTTGTTCAAAAAAAAAAGTATGTAACAGGCAGAAGGAGGCGTGGCAGACCCCATAAAGTATATATATTCTTGATCAGGGCGAGAAGCTGAGTCGATATAGCCATGTCCGTCTGTCCGTCTGTCTGTCCGTGTAAGTAACAAGATCTCAGAGATGGTAAGACCTAGGAACACCAAATTTGGTATGAAGACTTCTTGTACTTGCACGCAGATCAAGTTTATTTTAAATTTTGGATGCCACGCCCCCTTCGCCCACAAAGTGAAAAAAAGCAGGATAGCACAGGCAATTAACAAGCTAGAGATTTGAGCTTCGGCAGGAACAATACTTGTACTGAAATGGATGCATCGTGAAAATTTGATCAAGATCGGATAATAAACACGGAAGATATCCGCAATTATTTTATTCTTTTGTTAAATGTGTTGTTGTTGTGAGTTTTCGCCCTCTCTCTTATTTGCTTATTCGTTGAAGCATTTACATATACATACATACATATGAATGAAAGCGCGCGCTGTGTTGATAGACGGAACATCATGGTTCGAGTCATACTTAAAATCATGCTTAAATTCTTAAATCTTTTTTTTTTAATTTTGGTTTGTTATTCATTTAGAATTGTTTTTTTTATGTTTTTATTGGACTATTTTGAAAATAACGTGCTTATTGTTGCTTAGACTTTTAAATACAAAACAGACAGCACAAATACGAAACACAAATATAATTAATATAAAATTTGAGTGGCGTTCTCTACTACCTCAGGGTATTCTACTGTCGGGATCTCTCGACTGAATGATATATTTTTTTACTATTATCTCGAAAACAATTGATCGGACAACAAAAAGATTTATGCAAAATTAGTTTAAAAAATGTTCTACTAAAAACCAGATTGATCGATTACTAAAGACCTATAGTTTTTTTGACTGAGTCGCATCATTGAATTTTTCTGATATATCCTTCTTACGCTGAGCCGCACCATTGGATTGGCCACTAGATTAAACATGCGAAAATTATGCCCATAAGACACCTGTAGATATTGTCTGGTATTTTACTAATTTACAGCAAATTTAGAGCTATGGACAGCGAACTTCTGTTTATCATCTATAAAGAATAGTATCCAGCACTGAAAAATCGTGTACACTAACTAGCAACTCCCTATAATAAAAATGCAGTAAGGAGAACTTTTTGTGTGAGCTTGCACACTTGTAAGGTTATTTTGCACATTGCAAATTACGCAAACAGTTTTTTACTTTTGATTTGCCCAAATGTTCTTTGCTTGAAAAACAAAAACAATTTTTTCTTTCACCCCTTGCGGGCTCGTTCGCTTCTTGCAAAACAACAACAATTATTCACTTCACCCCTATTCCACGGACCTTCGTATCTTGAAAAACACAAAAACAATTTTTCCCTGCACGCCTTGCGCGCTCTTTCGGGGCTTGCCGTCCCTAATCCTAATGTATTTTGTTGTTGTCTTTTAATTTGGTGTACAGTGAAATTTTTTTTCACAGTTCGTTAAAATGTGTGATCAACTGGCCAGTGTTTTCTTCGCCGAAAACTTTTAATATAAATTGCAATGTTTTTTTTCAGTGTACACATTGAAATAGAAAAAGCTGATCGTTACATGTGTGCACGGGCATCCCTGCTCTTGATTGTTTCAATTTAAAAATATATCATTCAGTCGAGAGATCCCGACAGTAGAATACCCTGAGGTAGTAGAGAACGCCACTCAAATTTTATATTAATTATATTTGTGTTTCGTATTTGTGCTGTCTGTTTTGTATTTAAAAGTCTCAGCAACAATAAGCACGTTATTTTCAAAATAGTCAAATAAAAACATAAAAAAAAACAATTCTAAATGAATAACAAACCAAAATTAAAAAAAAAAGATTTAAGAATTTAAGCATGATTTTAAGTATGACTCGAACCATGATGTTCCGTCTATCAACACAGCGCGCGCTTTCATTCATATGTATGTATGTATATGTAAATGCTTCAACGAATAAGCAAATAAGAGAGAGGGCGAAAACTCACAACAACAACACATTTAACAAAAGAATAAAATAATTGCGGATATCTTCCGTGTTTATTATCCGATCTTAATCAAATTTTCACGATGCATCCATTTCAGTACAAGTATTGTTCCTGCCGAAGCTCAAATCTCTAGCTTGTTAATTGCCTGTGCTATCCTGCTTTTTTTCACTTTGTGGGCGAAGGGGGCGTGGCATCCAAAATTTAAAATAAACTTGATCTGCGTGCAAGTACAAGAAGTCTTCATACCAAATTTGGTGTTCCTAGGTCTTACCATCTCTGAGATCTTGTTACTTACACGGACAGACAGACGGACAGACGGACATGGCTATATCGACTCAGCTTCTCGCCCTGATCAAGAATATATATACTTTATGGGGTCTGCCACGCCTCCTTCTGCCTGTTACATACTTTTTTTTGAACAAACTTAATATACCCCCTCAGGGTATAAAAAGATTCAAGAATTTAAGCATGATTTTACTGGGACTCGAACCATGATGTCCCGTCTATCAAGGTGGCAGCTTTACCACTCTACTTGAAAGAGAGAGGGAGAGAGGGCGAAAACTCACTCTAACACAGCGCGCGCTTTCATTCATATGTATGTATGTATATGTAAATGCTTCAACGAATAAGCAAATAAGAGAGAGGGCGAAAACTCACAACAACAACACATTTAACTAAAGAATAAAATAATTGCGGATATCTTCCGTGTTTATTATCCGATCTTGATCAAATTTTCACGATGCATCCATTTCAGTACAAGTATTGTTCCTGCCGAAGCTCAAATCTCTAGCTTGTTAATTGCCTGTGATATCCTCATTTTCATTTTGTGGGCGAAGGGGGCGTGGCATCCAAAATTTAAAATAAACTTGATCTGCGTGCAAGTACAAGAAGTCTTCATACCAAATTTGGTGTTCCTAGGTCTTACCATCTCTGAGATCTTGTTACTTACACGGACAGACAGACGGACAGACGGACATGGCTATATCGACTCAGCTTCTCGCCCTGATCAAGAATATATATACTTAATGGGGTCTGCCACGCCTCCTTCTGCCTGTTACATACTTTTTTTTGAACAAACTTAATATACCCCCTCAGGGTATAAAAAAATCCATTGATGGCGCCACTATAAATATATCAGTTGATAAACACAAAGGGCGTAGCGTTTCTTCTTCTTTCTTTTGCCCGTAACATTGTTCGTTGAATAACTTCCGGGGGTATCATACGATTTGAATGAAATTTTTAGGATAGGTGTATATTATATGAACCAAAAATCAAACCGCTATTATTAAAGGTGTTCTTGTAATTTGACTACGAATGTTTGTTTTCGATTTTCGGTGGCGGAGGGGGGCGTTGCAAAAATCTAAAAAAAAACGTGATCAATGTGAGATATAGATCAACCTACATGCCAAATTTGTGTCTCTAGCTCTTATAGTCTCTGAGATCTCGGTGACACAAAAAGGGACAGACAGACGGACATGGCTATATCGACTCGGCTGTCGATGCTGTTCAAGAATATATATAATTTATGGGGCTGCCACGCCTCCCTCTGCCTGTTACCCACTATTGCACAAACGTAATAGACTCTTTTGTACTTTCTTAAAGTACAGGGTCAAAAGCCAGTAGCTAAAAGCAAGCAGAATTTTCTGCTGTGACTTTTCGCTGATTCGATTCCCTCCAAAAGTAGCCACAAAAAGGAACGAGCGTTTTTCAACACTGTTTTAGCTCGCATTACGTTGTCGTTTAGCAGCTGATAAGAAAAGTTTTTGTTGCTGGTCAGCTAAAAGTGGTATGTGAATTATCGAAGTAAAAAAATTAGGAGAGCTGGAGAAAAATCATAAAGGCGCTTGAACAACAGAAACAAGATCGGCAGACTATGAACCACAACTGAAACTTATTAAATTTTATACTTCCATATAGCTTTATATATGTAATTAATAAAATACATAAAATCCCCTTTCCTACCATTCAATACACAGATAAACCATCATTTATGATTTTTTCAGTGCGCTTGTATCCTCTTTTGAATTAGCTGCCTACCAAGAAATATAAGGCTTTTTTCGCTCCTGCGACAACTTTGCTGGGTATCCGCATCCGTGTGTGTAAACCCACAATTTCTTGTGCCAGAATCGATAGATTACATGTTCTTTTTTCAAATAATTAGCAAGCAATCGATATCATAATTTTTCTTGCGCTCATATCGATACTCGATGTCAAAATCAGCTGTTCAGTAGCGATGTCCCGAATAAAATACATTTATAAAGACTATCTATCGATATAAATATATTTATATTTATTTATTTTTTAACAACCACAATTGAACAAAGCGATGGAGTTGTTAAAGAGTATCAATAATAAAGAAATTTTTATGGAGGTACTAATAAAACTAAATCCTTATTTCGATGCAAATCTCTAATTAACTATATCTGACAGGTTCTCCATTTGTCAATTGATTTCTTGATCGGAAATATAAATGATCAACAGGCACTTCGATTGTCGCACAAATATGGCTTTCAAAATCCAGATGACTTCTTGCTTGCAACGCGCACAATATCCAAATACTACAGGAATTGTTGTTCAGATAGTATTGAATCAGGAACTACCGACAAATTGTCGTTTCTAAGTCCGGAACTAAGAACGCTAGTACCGCTGGTGCTTGCCTCCAGACAAGACGCTGTGGAATATGCTCTTGGTCGATCAGAATATCTAAAAAGCAACATAAAGTTTGTGGTGTCATTCAATTGGGACACTAGATTAATCTTGGGTGACAGCAGCTTTCGAAGTAATGTCCGTCAAGTGATTACAATCAATTTACACTGTCGTTCCAATTCCAGAGACGAGGTTCTCTTATTTGAAATGAATTTAGATCAACTTAAGGCATTTATTGAGGTACTGGAGAAATCTCTGAAAAGCGACAAATCAATAAAATAATGAAATTAATCTTTTTTTTTAAACAGTCCTGCATTAGATCATATTTACATTAATTACAATTTGAAATTTTCAACAAGTAGATGAGACGAATTAAAATATCTGAAACATATAGTTTTGTTTTTATAGCTGTACATTTTGCAGTATTTATTAATATGTGTAGCATGTACATATACAAAGATAAACGAGTTTCTCGTGCGTACATTTAATTTCACTATTATTATTATAAATTCATTTGACGAACTTTATAAATATAGTACCTTGTAGCTTACACTTATGTATTAACCTCTGAATTTATTCAAATCTACATTCATTTTTACAATCAGCACAGTGTTTTTTTTAAACAAATAACCAAAAACATTCTTTCTATAATGTATAGTACATAGTTTTTTTTTTTGGTATGTTAATTTTTACATGTATGTTTTAAAAGTACGTGAAAGTGTTAATAAAGGCAAATTTTGACCATACAACCTAGTTTTGGTTGATTTGGTAAAGAGCGGAATACATAGTATAGCGTGGGATGGAAATAATCAATGACTCAGCTAATACCAGCAGCTAAATACTGATTCTTGTAGTAATAAGCACAAATGCCTACCACAATCGAAACAGCGGTTGTCATCATCAGTGATTTCGGGGTCATAATGCTTAAAAACCATTTACTTAATTTATAATTTGGTTTTGAAGATGCTGGACGTGGGCGCAATCTTTGTCTTTCTTCCAATTGTCGTTGCTCTTTTCTGAAATCGACAATGGTTTTAATTAATAAGAAAGACACTGACTTATGGAGTTTTTACTTACTCTAATTTTATAAGTTCCTCAACTTTTTTCTCTATTACAGTCAAACTGTATTTGTCGTATAATTTGCTCGCCGTTTTCAACAAGTCCTCAAACGGCAAATCATCTGGCAGCTAAAAATATTAAGTTTAAATTTAGCACAATAAGTACCCATATATTATTGATAATAGCATACCTTTGATAAGAGACAATGCACCGATGCCATATCACAGTCCTCGATCAATATTGATTCCGACCTAAACAATAAAATTGCGGCAGTCACAAAAATAGGTGTATACATCGGAGAGGCTAGGAAGTAATCATACAATCGCACGACGGCTTTATATGAATTCAAACTGTGCCCAAACCAGGTCAAATACCATGGTAAGGCAAATAAAGTGCCCACGGAAGAACGTTGTAGGAACTTAAAAAGTTCAGGTTGTTCAAAGAGGACCACAGGCCAAATAAACATGAGACGTCTTTGTGTCGCCTCCATTGTTTCCTGCATACATTCTGAAAAGTGCGTTGTGGACAGTTCCTCCATTATAGCGTAGGCAACTTCTTCGCCAGCGACCAAGAGAAATGTTACTGCGACATCGTGATACCCTTGATAATAGCGCAAATTTGGATACTTTTTAATCACCCGAAGTATGAGAACAGTAAGCTGATCCTGCAATGCAATGCGCTGTTCGTAGGGAATGCCTGGAGGAAAGCGTTTCAGAGAACGATTCACATCAAGCACAACTTGATTGTATTCCGGGTGACTTTGCAACTCATCAAGCGTTGGAACACGCTCCAAGGTCGTGACATCAACTCCAGCTAACTGTGGCCACAATATCCGCCTGAGGTCATCGTTCACCAAGCCCAAATCGCCCAATGCCAGTTTGCGCAGTTCCTCGAGTGGTATGTGGTTTTCTGGGCTCTGAGCTATTAGTTGTTCAATCGCCAGTCGCTTATTGCGTTCGTCATCGCTTTCTGGACCTATGATTGTGCACACAGAAGATTATAAACACCATCTGATTTTAATTGTCTAGTTATTGTGACATACATTTCTCGAAACTTAGGGGGGGAAGATCGATTTTTATTTCGTCAACATTGGTCATCGTTAACAAAGTTTAATAACTTTTGTTTCTTTTCGACCAAAAAAAGATACTTAATATTTCCGAGCTGCAGTTTACAATTCTACTCCAAAATCATGTCTGCTTAAAAACATTTCTATTATTATTATTGGTAAAAGTTCACAAACTTGCACATATAAAATAAATTAAGTCAGATATGTTGCTATCGATAATCCAAAACATATCAATTACTCGATATTCTTGTTTTGCGGGCTTAACAATGGGGTATTCCTGCAATTGCTTTGCTTTGTAGTTCCAGTATTGCGAAATGAAAATAGCACACACAAAATTCACGAATTTAATGATGAAAGGCTGCCCGATCTGGACATAATTTAACATATCGCAACGGCTTCTTTGCATTTATTTGTTTTATCCGTAAACAAGCTTTATGAAAGCTACAAGCTATTTTTGATTATATTAATTACTTTGCAATTAGGTGCATTAAGTTCTGCTCAGCATGTTTGATGTTGAGCGCTGCCATTTACTTCGGAAAAGCGTTAGGTAAACTTCGCCTCACCATTTCACGCATTGTGGCTGAATTCCTAATCAGCTTTCGTGTGCTGTTTAAAATTTTTTTCACGCAATGCGCATCGTATAAGCGCGGTATTTTTATGAATGAATGTATTGCCCAATGCATGTACGTATGTGATATACATAGGTGCTAGAGGCCGAAACATTAAACACAACCAGATCGAAGTGAACGCATAAATATTGCAGTTAAATATATATCTTTATGATGACAGAAAAACATCCATTGTTGCATCCTGATTTGAATAACTTAAATATATTTAAATCCTTTGAAAAATTAATTGGCACTGAAGAAAATGCGATTTGCTTTCTTCAAGCAATTAATTTAATACCTTCACGCGAGTCAATTTCACCGAAGTGCTGCGGTATTCATATGTTTGTCGAGAATTCTGCCGAAAAAAAGCTTGGTTGGATCTGGAGATGCTCGTCAAAAGGAACTAAGAAAAAAGGCTCCAAGGCATGTCGCAAAACGGTAAACCCGTGTGTTGGAACCTTCTTCGATGGCTCCCATTGCCGAATTGCGTTCAAGGAAATCTTAGCAATCGTCATCAGCTTTGTAATAGAATTTAAAATTAGCGATGTTTTTAGTAACCTTCGCGCATGGCGTAGGCAAGAAAGAGAGCCAGAGCCTAGTTGGAGTACAGTGGTATATTATTTCAGCCTTTGCCGTGAGGTAGCCGAGGTTATAGCCTCCCATAGCGAAACCGTACTCGGCGGAGACGACAAGACTGTGCAAATAGATGAAACTTTCCTAACGAAGCGGAAATACAACCGAAGTCGCCACACGGAGGAGATGCCGATAACAGTTCTCGGTCTGTTTTGCAAGAAAGACAAAACTGGTTTGTTTTTCCGAGTCAATGCTAAAAGCAAAACAGAACTGTGGCCCTATATAAAAAAATACGTGGCTTCGGCCATATGCACGGACAGTGCTCATGAATATTTTGGAGTGGATCGAATGTTCTCTCCAAAAACCGTTTATAAGCAACCGAAACACAGCAAGGGAGAGCCCGCGAATAAATTAAACAAAACCAACACAATAAATGACTTGGAACATCGAAATAAACTATTTAAAGAAGACATTAAATGTCGTCGATCCGCCAAAATGCTGCACCATTATATGGCAATGCGTTGGTACAGAAAAAACAATTTGAACCAGTTTGATGACAATGGTTCCCGAATAATGGAGTTCCTCTTGGATATCAAAAAGATATATCCGGGATATATTGACGGCATAATGCAGAAAGGATTGGAAATAAAAGAAATTGATCCCCCTGCACTCATCCCTGAAGAAGAAAAATTAATTTTTACTGCAGGAATGCCCAACCTGTTTGCCCACGAGGAGTTTGATGATGCCATCGACAATTCAGTCAACGATGCAATTGATCCAGAAGAGCTACTGCCAAATGATTTTTATTAAAAATGTTCCGCCCACGTAGTCAACCAGCGCAATAACATGTACAACACCATTAGTTTAACAAATTTCAATTAGTCAGCAGCAACAACAATAATATTGCCCTGAACACCACAAAATACCGCACCCAACAACAGCAACAACAACTGCAACCATACCTACAATTTCAACATGCTACAGCATTGGCAATTGTAGCAATGAAGATGGTGTTGAGAGTACAATGTAATTATATTTAAATTTGCATTAGAATATTTATATAATCCAAATCCATATACAGAACTGTAATTCTAGCCAAGAAGCCATATGATAGCTGCAAGTCAAATTAAACGCAGGGAAGACAAAGCTATCCAGACAAAGCGAAAGACCCAATGGTAGTTTCTACGCCTATCGCAACTCAAAATTATGTTTAAATCGGATTAAATGGAAAGGAAATAATTTTTAGCGATCGTCAGATGTTTTTGAATTTCCCGAGGCAAAGTATGCCAAATCAGGAACAAACATAATCAAGGGTTCGGATCAGTGTAAATAATTACAAATAAAATAAGTCAGTTTTAGCTACTATATCTTTATACCCTTGCAGATGGTATTATAATTTTGTCACGAAGTTTGTAACGCATTGAAGCAGGCCTCACAGACCTCATAAAGTATAGATATTCTTGATCAGGGCGACGAGCTGAGGCGATATAGCCATGTCCCCCTGTCTGTCTGTCTGTTTCTATGCAAACTAGTCTCTCAGTTTTGAAGCTATCTTGATGAAACTTGGTACAGGTCCGTCTTTTTGCAGCACGCAGTACATTTGTATGTCGAAACCGGCCGGATCGGATCAATATATCATATAGCTGTCATAGGAACGATCGATTCGGAATCAACATTTACTATGAAAAACTTTTTTGTTGTTTAAGATATCTTAACTAAATACACACATTGCGTGTTTGACACAGTTTTATGCATACTGACCAAATTTTGATCAAATCGGACAGCTATATCATATAGCTGTTTCTTATGATATCTTAACCAAACTCACAGATTGTCTTTTTGGTATAGTTTCAAACAGTCTGATCAAATTTGGTTGAAATCGGGCAGCTATATCATAAAGTTGCAATAGGAACGATCGGTTCAAGGGTGCAAGGGTATCCAAACTTTGGCGCGCCAAAGTTAGCTTGCACTATATTTTTAGACCCAGTACTTTAAAAAGTACAAATGGGTCTATTACGTTTGTGCAAATGTGCGTAACAGGCAGAAGGAGGCGTGGCAGACCCCATAAAGTATATATATTCTTGATCAGCATCAACAGCCGAGTCGATATAGCCATGTCCGTCTGTCTGTCCGTCTGTCCCTTTTTTGAGTAACTAGATCTCAGAGACTATAAGAGCTAGAGACACCAAATTTGGCATGTATGTACATCTATATCTTGCATTGAACGTTGAGTTGTTTTATATTTTTGCCACGCCCCCCTCCGCCCCCGCAAATCAAAATACAATATTTTCAAGTCGAATTACAAGAGCACCTTTAATGCTAGCAAATTTCGTCTAAATCGGATGATAAACGCGGAAGTTATTCAACTAACAATGTTACGGGCAAAATCAATCTCTGAAGTGTCGCCATCTATGGAAATTTTTTGAAACTGAAATAATCTGTAGTAATCGCATAACACTCAAAAAGTACTGGGTCTCCTACTGTCGAGCTTTCTCCACCGTAGCTTAATGCATTTTGATTTTTAACATTCTTCATCTTGAACAGTAATGTGATTTGTAAGGGCTCGGTACGCGCTCACTTCCGTCTGCGCAACAGTCATAGGATAAAAAGCTTTTTAATTGGCTCTGATGTTAGATTTGAAGGTTATCTGAGTCCTCAGGAATTCGGTCTATACAACAAATGAATTATCACCAGCCCTTTCAGTTATTCCTCTCTTGTAAAAGAAAGTTTTTATCTCTAGCTGTATTTATTGATGCTAATCCCTACCATTTCAGCAATAAAAGCTTTTTATTTGCAACGGATTTTCATTGTACATTCGTTGGGGTCCATTATGCGACCGCATAACCGGATTAACGATCAGCTTTTGATTTGCTTAAGTGAAATTTTAAACAAATCAAATACAAATAATGCAAAGCAGTTGCAGGAATACCAAAAATATTTCGCATTAACATCAACTGCGACATTTAACAGTTTACTTTTTTAATTATTTTATTATTGACTTTATTTCTATATTTTAGCTGATGCTGCGCGAAGTAGCCCATATTCAATATATTCATAAAAAATGTATACAAACTGAATGACTATATTTTTCCTACAACACTTCATGTACTTACAAGTATATGTAGTATATATGAACACACATACTTATATCATTTAGACACAGACATATGTATGTAGCGTGATGTTATGAATTAAAAAAAATGCATTAAGCTACGGTGAAGCAAGCTCGACGGTTGGAGACCCTGTACTTTTGAGTGCAAAGCGATCACTACACTAAAAATTTCCATAGATGGCGCCACTAAGGAGATATCAGTTGATTTTGTCCGTAACATTGTTAGTTGAATAACTTCCGCGTTTATCATCCAATTTCAATGAAATTTTTAGGATAGGTTATGATTATAGTCTGTATTATACATACTAAGGCGCTAGCGTTAAAGGTGCTCTTGTAATTCGGCTTGGAAATTTTGTATTGTAATTTGCTTGGGCGGAGGGGGGCGGGGCAAAAATCTAAAGCAAACTCGTTCAATGCAAGACATAGATGTACCTAAATGCCAAATTTGGTGCCTCTAGCTCTTATAGTCTCTGAGATCTAGGAACTCAAAAAAGGGACAGACAGACAGACGGACATGGCTATATCGACTCGGCTGTTGATGCTGATCAAGAATATATATACTTTAAGGGGTCTGACACGCCTCCTTCTGCCTGTTACGCACATTTTTTTTTGCACAAACGTAATAGACCCTTTTGTATTTTTTTAAAGTACAGGGTCTAAAGAATTTGAGGCTGTATTTCTGGGACTTAAAGTCCCATAGGGGATAGGGGAGTCACAAATTTTAGCAAAAAACATTCTGAGCTATAAAATGCTACTTCGCATTTCCACCATTGATTTCATTGAGCAATTAAGTCCACTTTGATAGGGGAGTCACAAATTTTAGCAAAAATCATTTTGAGCTATAAAATGTTACTTCGCTTTTCCACCATTAATTTCAATGAGAAATTCATTAAGCCAAATTAATGCCTTTAGCCCTCAATATTTGAAATCAGTAAAGGACTTTAGAGTTAAAAATCGTAAAATAAGTTTTATAATTAAAAATTTTGTAATTTAAAATAAAAGCGCTTAAAAACAGCCAAGCTCTAAAAATTAAAAAAGTCACCTAAATATATTTTTAAAGTCCTTTTCGGCATGTGGGGCCCATATGTATCGGAAAAAGTGATTTTTGGCCAGGGTGGGTTTTCGCTGGTACATAGTGTAATCTGTTCAATACAAACATTTTCTATTTTATTTATATTAAATTATTTATTCAATTTTTCGCTTTGAAGTAATAAAAAATTAGAGTTACGTGTAGATTTGTTGGTATATCAAAACCTAAATAAATACATATGTATATACAGATAATAAGAGTGTTTACTTTAAATAGTCTTCTTTTCTTGTGCACTTTGTTGGTTCAGAATTTTAAAAACAAAATATCTGAATATTTTTTAAATTACTCAGTTACCATACTAGTTAGGTAATCCATAAAATTAAGTTATAATGGTTGGAACAGCCCTAGTTGAAATAATTCCTTATAAATGTATGGTAGAAGCATTAGTTCAATTACATAATTAAATCTGCCCATGTTTACCTAAATAATACATACATACAAGTGTAAGGTTCAGAACATAAAGTTCGGGTATAAAGTTAACAGCAATATAAATGCCAAAAGATGGACAAATCTTCATTATTTTTCTTTGGTATGTTTTTTTATATTTAGTGTAAGTTCTGCTTTGCAATTTACATCGGTACTTTGCTTTTGCAAACTTCAAGTCACATTTCTGTTAACTGAGAATAAACAGAACATATAGTTATTAATTGTTTGATTGATTATTTGAATAGGCATTATTTGTATAATGTAAGCATTAATTGTGGGTAAGTCTGAATTCAGTTAATCACTTATGTATGCATATAAGTATATCTAGCTAAATACATATACAAACGCTCGTATCATATTTGTAGTTAAGAAAGTTTTTTGGTAGCCTCTATAGCGTCTATAGATACTTCTTAGTATAGGTATAAGTAGCTTTTATCTGGGAATATAAAAGCTTTAAGACAAATGTATACACAAGTTTATGTACATTAATGAAATGTAAATTTCTCTATAATCCTTACATACTTGCTTGAATAATATTATAATATTTTCATGTTCATACATATGTATTTTTGAATAAATGTCAGTTGTCGTTTGATTTTAATTGTATATGTTATCATATAATAGCTATAAGAATCTGTTATATTATAAAAAAGAGTTAAAAAGATATTAAAAAAGTGTTTATATAGATTACATATGTATAAATATAAATTTACTTATATATTTTACAGCTATTGGAAATTGTTTTTCTTTTAATGTTTTTGGATTGTTTAAACAGTAACATCTATTAATGATCTGAAAAAATAGCATCTGTAAGTACCTAAATAAGTATTATATGCGTGTTATGTTGATTGCATCTGTTATTGATTCCCTTCTTAAAAGTTGCTTTGTATCATTCTCAATTTCAATTGGCGATATTCCCGCGCTATGCTCATTCAAATACGGGGCGTCTTCCTCCACAATCTTCTCGAGTAGTATATCACCAGAATTGTTTATTCCTGCGAAAACAACAGAAAAAAATATTATTCTCTCTCAGCGTCCTTAAAGCAGAGCTTACCATTACGACCTACTATCTGTCCATTGGATATATTTTCGGTACAATGCACGACAGCGACATCCGTAGGTGACGATTGACCGTTTCTTCCGTTTTTTTGCAAAGCGACAGCCTTTCGTGCATGACGTGTGGTCAATACTCCAGTTTCCACATCCCTCTCAAGTCGATGTCCTTTACAATGAAAGGCATTAGAATGTTATCAATTAAATAACAATTGCCTAGATTCAAAATCTATACCTGATCGCGATCTTGTAAGCTGACGTTGTACATAATCCTCGAGATCCTCTTCCTCCTTTCGGCTGATTAAACAGTTTAGAATCAACAGAAATAGTCCTAGTCCGAATGAAAATAGTCCAGTACATGTAACTTCATTCCACCAAGCATTGTTGGAGCCTATAATAAAGCGATAACTTTAAGGATTCATTATGTAATAACCTTAGTGAGCTTACTAAATACGTTCCAGTTCATAGCTTCATCTGGAATAATGCCAGCTCCACAGAGGAAAACTCCAAAAACAATGAAAACAATTCCAATATGCAACATTCCGATACTCGTTACCACCTTAAATCATATAAAATCAAAGTGTTCCTATCTATAATTTTATTCAACATTTGAAAGAATCATGATGTCCATTTCCATGAGATTCATGGCGTGGATATTAATTCCTATCCTGTTACAAACCTGACTATCTAGCATTCCTGGTTTGACTGCATGATGTGGATGGTTAGATTTACGTCTCACCGATCCACTGGGCGAATGAAAAGTCTCGCCACTCTCTGAGCTTTGAGTGCTGTAACGTCTCTCTCTTGCTCTTTTCTGCTCATCGCGGCGCTTTCGCTGGCGCTTAATGGCCATCGCCGAGTGAATTCCAACGGCATGCATTTTTGAATCTACAAAAAAGTGTACAAATTTATAGTTATAGCCATGATTAAATCTTATTTACAAAAGAATAAAAGTTAATAGCTTATTGAGTCCTATTCTCCTGTATCCACTCTCCACCCCAGTTCTTTATGTTCTTTCTTTATCTTATGTATATCGATTTGTGTTCTATGTTGATCTTGAAGATTAATTTTATCCATTGTTAGGAGTGGCGTTTTCAAGAAGACCGCCTACTTACTTTACTTTTAGAATGTGTTTTGATTGTCTCTCAGCTGGTGTTACAAATAAAAATAATGATGTCTCAAAATTGCGACTTCATTAAAGCTATAAACCACAGTGCACTGTGTACATAATTACACATGCATATATGTATATGTGTGCGTATGTAGTATATAAACGATGACCGGCTGTCGAACAGTCAGCCAATAATGATGATAGCTTTATATGAATGCAAATGTACCCATATTCATTTCAAAGCATGTCAACATGCCGTGTGTCCATGTAAATAAGAATTTCAACAGGTAACTTCATTTGAATCAACAATAAACTTTGTCCGTATTTAAGCCCTTTTTTACTTGCACGCATATGTTGGTGTGGTGTGTGGTGTGTGTGACACATGTAACTTATGTATACATACATAAACGTATATACAGACACCATTAATGTGTTTATTATAAAATGACAAGTTTTACACAAATATGGTTATTTAGATAAGTAAAAAGCCATATGTACATATGTATGTATGTTCTTTTAACTACACTCATGCTCCCCTTACCTATGCAATGACTTTTGATGATGTAGATGACTTCAGCAACCCCCAAATGAATATGTATGTATGTATTTACATACATAAATATGTACGTACAAGCAGGCAAATGCTACTGATGTGATGTACATACATATTTATGCATATTATCCATATGTACATACATACACTCAGAGATTGTTCTCGTTATTACTCACCTTTTTAAGTACTAAGGACTCGCTGTCCGGGTTGCACTTTTAATCTTGCATCATTACAGAATATTTCGGATTATCCAAAGCACAAGTTATTAATGAGGTCGCACCACAATTCTATTCAAAATATATGTATGAAGTTATTAGTCCTCGGTACACACACATGCCAATACATATGTATGTACATACATACAATGTGTATATACTTTGTGCAGATACATATTGTATGTACATACATATAACTACTTTTTACTTTTGTACTCGAAATGTTTTGGTAATGTTGCATTTTAAATATGAAACATTATCGATTTTTAAAGCTATTCATAGAGTCGTTCTTTGTTTTTTTTTTAATTTGCAGCATTTACTAAAATATTATTTTTATTTGCACTTCAGTTCATAGTTCATTAAGATATATACTCAAATCTATATAAAAGCTGTAAATTGATCGTTCACGTTAATGCACTCAATTGAATTCATCTAACTTAAAAATCTTTATTTCATTTATTTACACTTGAGAGCAAATCAGCATGTAGGAAATGCAGCACTTTACACTGTCGTCCGTTGTTGTAAATTTGTGTCATGAACAGAAACTGAGTTTCTGTGCAATTGTTTCTCGTGACAAAGGAATAAAGCTCTGTAAAGCTTTCAAGTACTGAGCTTTTCACTTTACGTTACCAAGGCTGCAGAAAGCTTTTGCCTTTAGTCGTTGTTTTCTCAATTTTATTTATTTATTTATTTTCAGTCTATAAGCGGTCCCCACAATATAAAATTTAAAACTAAAAATTGCAATATAATTTTAATATCTGAAATCTTAATCGGGGGGTAGTATAATAAAAAATAACATGTTTAAAAAATTTATTCAACATTCATTGTAATAATTGGGGAAAATTTAGAAAAAGGGTCGCAATCAGACCAATAATTAATTAATAGTAAGTAGTTAATTAAATATGTTAAATCTGAGAGATTTTGGCTCGATGCTGGTTTCCAAATTTCTCAAACTAAGCCTTGGGGAAAACGAATATTGAGATTTTGTTTTCGGACAGATTTTCGAAATCTAAAAAATCGACTGCCAAGAATTTAATTTTGATTAACTAGTTATATTTTGGTATCAGTTTCGGTATACACCGGTTACAGGTTACAGCCCTGCACGAGTGCACACTAAATCGTGTTTTCGATGTTCAAGAAATCCATTTTTTTTTAATTGTAAATGTTAAGGAACAGAAGTGTATTAAAAAACATGAAGGTGTGTTATTTAAAAAGGTACGTTAAAAACTGTTTTATCAAATAAATACGTAGAATCAATTTAACATAAGTACCATGCGTATTATTTCGTATACTTTTTTCTAAGTGATCATTGAATTTAATTTAAATTAAATGTTTTATTTATATATTTATTGCATAGAATTTTGGTTTTGTAGCCTTTTTTTGTAAACCAAAATCATACTGAAATTTCGAATCCGAAACTTAGTGAAAACGTTCAACCATTACGAAACCGTTAACCGAAAACCAGAACCAGACCATAACCGTAACTGAGACCTTTATTCGTTTCAGTTTGACTCCCTGAATAATAGCAATCAACTAGAGTATGATGACAACTAAATTTAAAATAACACGACGTTAAGAAACTAAAAAATATATTTTAATGTAACTTCAATTAATTATGAGGAAATACATACATATATAATATTTTAAGTTAATCTGTGAACATATTTAGCACATTCAACAGCACTGCTAAACGTCAGCACAGATGTGTTGAAAGCCTTAAGTTTTGCCATATATGCTTTATGTGCTCGTGTATTTGTGTTTTTGTAGATAACGCCATCAATTAGCTTGGATACAACATAAGAAAGCCACATCACATTAGTTCTTGGAGCGTATACTGACCAATTGTTTCTATAAAGAAATATACAAAATAAGATTTCCATCTCATTCTGATCTTATACTCGTAAATACTCACTTTAGTTCATCCCGCATCATGCGGTATATGTCATATTGGTAATCTCCTGAAGCTACAAATAACTCCTCGTCAGTGGAAAGATCATTGTAATGGCAACATTCCCCCACAGTTATTCTTGATAACGTGTAGTCAATAATGGTTATTCGAATTCCTTTTGTTGCCACCGAAAAGTTCTTTCCATCAAGTTTATAATCAATTTGTTTCATTTCTGTTTCCTCGACAAGTATGTTGCCCCAATGCAAATCTCTATGCTCGAATTGAAACGCTTCTTCACCAACTGCCAGTGTTAAGATTACCTTGAGTTCAGATAACATATAAGATTAGTTTAGTTTATGTAGTAATTTTTCAGCATTAACTTACCTGTCGCAGTGCTTGATACGATTGTTCGGCATTTAAAAATGTGAACGTAGACAAATCATTGCCTGCAAAATTTAGCTCCAAAACTATATAAAGCTGACAGTCGGCAAACATTTTGGGATGATCGTTCTCCGATTCTTTCCTATCGTCATATTCTTCCCAAAGTTTAAGTAAATGCTGCGGATACTTTCCTTTGACTAAGGCCACCTGTATATTAATATTTACATCATTTTTTTTTTGAAAAATACAGTTACACTTCTATATGGGCTTACATTGTAGATATTTACAAATCCAATTGTTGAATTAGTGGGATTAAATTGAAGATTACTCATTTCTTGAGATATTATAATTTCAGGTAATATTTGCTCGAATGTTTTCTGCACCTCACCATTGACCAATTCAGAACCCTCGATCGGTATCACTTTCAGGACAACATTGCATTCGGAGTTTCTCTTTGGAATATACTTAAATACCTCTCCATAGACACCCTCTCCAATCTTGCAAGTGTTCAACATCTTGGCTTCTGCATAAGCTGTATCAAATCTTAATGGTTTTCGCTGACAGCAGTACCTAAGTACTTCTTTTTCGTAGCTGATTTCTATATTACTTTCGGAATTATCACTTAAATAAACTGATTTTCGTCCGGACACACGAGTATTTGCCAAATTCTCCGTTGTAGTTCTCTTCCTTGGCGATGATAATTTTGGAACCGAGCTGGCCTCTGTACCAGCTTGAAACGTACGCCTCAAAGCGTGCAAAGATTTGCGCCATTTTCCCGGTTGGAGTATAAGCGAAGGTCGAATACTTATACGAGTTTCTTTGGGTAATTCCGTAGAATGTTGCGATTTTTCCTTTGGGTCGCCGTCATAATTATCTAGAGCATTTATTTCAAAGCAAACGTGTTTTGTCGCCCGAGGCCGTTCTATTCCTGTAAAATAAAAAGAAATTATTCGCTAGAATATAAGTATAGCGTATCGTTATCAGGATACCTACCAATGTCGGACACTTTATGATCAATATTGGTTTGTATTCCGTCCAATTTCATGCTTGTTATGGGTGACAGTGCACAATAAAATAAATTGGAGCTTAGCCGCTTTTCGCAGGGCGTAGATATGGAGGTCCCGCTTTTCCTTTTGAGGTCGAAGCGACCGCCAACAAGCAAATAATTTGGATTCGGCAAGGAACACTCGCTAACGCTCAAAATGTCATGATTGCTGTTTTCCACGCTGGAATCAATATTAAACGATGCCCGTACATTCTTCTTGATAATGTTCAGTTCCCGTAGTTGCCTGCAAAATATAAATGTTAAATAAACAGGATTTTGAATATATTGCTGTTGCAATTACGGTCTTGGGTCCAACAGTTTGTCGAACGAATCTTTCCAGGCTTCATCTGGTAATGTATTGTCCATTTTGTTTATTATAATTAGTATTACATATAAGTTTTCAGATATTAAATATATTAGTAGGCAAATATTAAATATATTAATTGTGAGCAGAATACAAATTTTGCATCACATAGATATTATTTCAATAAATGAATAAAATACAAAACAATGCCAAATTAGGCACCAAATGTTAGTTTTAAAAGTAAACACCATCATAGGTGGCGGCGCTAACAAACAATAGATGACGCCAATCTTAAGTTCCTTAAAATTAGTTCTTTGAAAACGGACGCATTTTGGCGTCTTTCCATGCAGTTTATTTAAGAGTTTTCATGATTTTTCTAAAATTGTACAAATTTATTTACAAGTACTTGAACCTCAGAGAAGTAACGAGCCCCAAACATTTATTGATACGATTGCCCTCATATAATTTAATTGTAAACCTAATTGGTTGACTTAAATTTAATACATTATTTTAACTAAACATTGAATATTGTTTTATTTAAGTTGCGATGATATTTATAAGCAAATAACAGCAGATGCAGGAATAGTAATATTGCTAATATTTCATGATACTATATCTGACGATAAAATATGTATCGATACTTTTGGGCGATACTTGAAAGTGCAAATTTGAAATAAACAATAGATGGCGCCACCCCTTTCCAACGGCTAATTGCCGCGCTGTTTAAAATATAGTAAAAATCAAATTTTTAATGTAGCGAAATGATTTTTTTAAGCAAATCAAAAAATTTATAAAATAAGTAAATTCAAGCGGATTCTTTTAGTAAGTGTAACGTCTATGTAGCTCTTCTGACTAAAAAGTCTGTAAAGTACAGGAAAATTAAGAATATTCTTAAAAAAAAACATGCAAAATTTCAATGATTTTTATTGGTGTCTCATGTTCGACTGAATTCTGCGCATCTAAAAAGTTTGAAAGGCAAGCTTCTTATATCTTTCAGTACTTTGCTGTTAATAAATTCTTTCATCTATTTTGTTTCAACTCCAATTCTAATTTTGTCAAGCTCACAATAATGAATAAATAAATTTTCTCTTTGTAAATTTGATTTTAAATATAATTCATGCCCCGTTTACTTGTTTACCACAGATGGTTACATTTTGAAAATTTCATTTTGAATTTTTGGAATTGTGATAACGAAGGCTCTTCGTGCTTTCGTCTAGCTATATTACTTATTAAGACCACATTCACACTATATCCCAATTATTTACGATTATAATTTCTTATTACATAAGTTATTCTTTTTTATTTAAAAAAAACAACAACAATGCTTTAAGAAATGAAAGAGCAAACAAATGTGTGTGATTTTGTTGCTTACAGGTTTGATGATTCGCGGTTCCAGAAAATAAAGTTGTTTTCTCCTTATATCTGTGTTGTTCTTGTTCTCAAATTTCTGAGATTTTTTTTCAGTATGTTTACTTCACGTATTTTTATACCCTATGGGGTATATTAAGTTTGTTAAAGAAAGTATGTAACAGAAGGCAGAAAGAGGCGGGGCAAACTCCATAAAGTATATAAATTCTTGATCAGCATCGGAAGCCGAGTCGATTTAGCCATGTCCGTCTGTCCTGGTGAATAACGAGATCTCAGAGATGATAAGACCTAGGAAAACCAATTTGGTATGAAGACTTCTTATATTTGCACGCAGATCAAGTTTTGGATGGCACGCCCCTTCGCATACATATCGAAAAGAACCGATATAACTAAAGCTACAGAATTGAAAATTGAGAATTGGCATGTGTAATGGTTAGAAGAGTCCGAACCTACGCTAAGAATTTCATCAAGATCGGATAATAAACGTTAAAGATAGACGCAATTATTAATTTCTGCAATCTAAAGTGTTTGTTGCTTGTTGTTGCTTTACACTTTAAAATGGTTTTTATGTTTTTATTTAGTTAGTTTGAAAAAAAAACGTGCTTTGTTGTTGCTATGACTTTTAAGTACATAACAGACAGTACAAATACAAAACACAAATATAATTGAAGAAAATATAAGTTGCGTTTTCTACTATCACAGGGTATTCTACTGTCGGGTTCTCCCGACGGAATAATGTATTTTTTCCTCGTTTAACAGGAATATCAAGTTTCCAATTTAAAAAAAAGGAGGGGTCAAAAATGTATATATACTATATTTATTTTTAGAGAGTATAGCTTAGAATTTAATGTTTTTTTATAACTTATTTTAATTACTCGTAAATATTTAAATTCTTTTTATAAATATGTACATAATATATGCCCATTAAATTGCATTTTATGTTTTCAGTTACATGTTCTCAGCAAAAATTTGATGAGAATGCAAATAAATGTCAATACCCTTGCTGAGTCTACTAAATTTTTTATGAATTTGGTAACGAATATAATTCGTATAGATCTGATCACAACATTTTCTGGCTGCTAACGGTTTCATATTAATGTATTTGTCAAAAAATAAATCTAAATGTTATATCTAGAACATATTTTGCCTTGAAGAGTATTAAGTGTGCGGCAACTGAACTGTAGGTCTCTATTATTGTTTTCATTTTTTTGTTTTCATATTTTGAACAGTCGAATATGTTAAAAGAAACTGAATTTTTGCTCTCTGAGTTTTGCATTACTTATTTTTTTTATTTTATTTTTTTAAAGAGCAGCATATTCTCTTATTTTAAAATACGATAGCTCTCCGTGCTGAAACTTGAATTTGTCCCGCATAGACCGATCATTATTTTGTGTTTTAGTCAATACTTAAGCTTCGGTCGGAACACATCCCAACCAAGACACGTGCATCGTAAAAACAAAAATAAAAATATAAAATAAAGCTGTTTCCGCATGAATTCTAGTATTGCAATATGAAGTTTGTTGTTTATGAATAACAAGTGTAATAACGTGATTAGTAATAACAAAAACTTCAATTTATTTTACATACTCTTTTAATACTTTTGTGTGTTGTGTGAGAAACATCATTTAAATCTCCTACCAAAGGAAAGAAAGCATTTCGGTGGGTAATAATAAGGACAGAGATAAAAATATATGTATTAATAAATAAATTAAAATACAGACAGACTTATAGTTTTACAAAAACATCACATGACACCTTTTTATTAAGTATATATTAAGTATATATAAATATAAAAAGACAAAACGCTTATATTCAAATTTTAAGTATTCAGTCGAGCATTATTTTAAGAACTCATCCGTGGGCGTATCAGCAGAAACTGAACCGAACTATAGAATTTATTAGCATTTCTTGAGTGTTCTCTTTGTGCATTCATTCAAAAGTCATTTCGGTGTAACAACATATGGCTAGTAGCCGTAAAGAGTCATGTTATGGAATGTTTATTACAATTATCTTTAACTAAAATTTGTAAGCAAGAGTTCTCGACCAGTAGATATCCTCTGTCTATATAAAAAGAGTTCTATCAAAATCGCAAAATATCGATACGTTTGAACAAGGCAAAAGTCGTGCAGTTAAAATTCATGAAAATGGGCCTAAGCTAATGAATGAAGTAGCCAGAATGAAATTAAAAACAACCAATCTAATTTCAACAACTGAACTGTACCTATACACACATACTATTATACATACAAACACCAATGCAGAAGAATGCTGCACATGTTAATTAGTGGCAACGTTGCATCTTTTTATTTCTACGACGCAATTAGGTTTAAAGCTTCAGCTTAACAACTACTGCTTTGCCATTGCTACATTTACACGTTTGTTTACATAAATCATTTTTTTTTAACAGTTGTTTAGATACAGGGTATGCCAATTAGAACCCTTCCATGCGTTATGAATTGCACACATGTGTATAATTTTTCATGCAATATTAAACTTTACTATGATAGTCATCAAATACTGACTTCATAACTGCAACGCATTAACTACAACTACAATTTTTTATTTTACTTCGAAATGCGACTTCGTTGGTGAGAATCATTTCGTTTAGGTCACACCTAATCAAATGTTTAAATATTGTAATACCAAAATCTTTTTGCTTACTTCATTTCGAAAAGGGTTGCCTGACAAAGTTCCAAATTTTCCAAGCTAAAATTAACTTTTTGCACCTTAAAAAACCCTCTAGAAACCTCCTCCCTTCAAGCCCGCTATTAAAATCGAATATCACTTTTTATTTACAAAGCATGAAGAATCGTCCAAAAAAAAAAACGAAGCGAAAAAACGAGACAAAATGCGAAGTAAACAAATGTTATTGAATAATTGAATAAATAAATGTATGTATGAACTGCGTAAATAAATAAACGTTATACTTATGCATATTTTTTTGTATAAAAATAAATAAGATGAATAAATATAAATATAATTTATGAACATACATAGGTAATATAGCATGTAAAGTAAAACTCCTTACTCCTTTCCAAGCGCATGTCGATTCCACGTGCAGTAATTTTCCTTCACCAACGGACGCTGCGCAAATTGCTTATGTTGGCTTAAAGTTACATTTGTGCTTCTCTTTGCATAAAATGACAGCTGCAGCTATTTATTTGTATACACTGCGGCTTTTGGTTTTACAAATTTGTGTACACTAACGCCTTCTGTTATCGAAACTTCTCTTAAAGCTCGGTCTTTGCTGACTTGTACGTAGCCAGAAGAACAACGTCATTTAGTTTATTTACTAATTAAATTGATTGATTATATCAAGTAAGGTTTTTAAAATAATTATAAACCACTTTTTTATTTACAGCATCAGTCTTAAAATGTTATGTTCGATATGATACGACCACACATCAAAATGTCATTAAATCGAATAAATATGATATTAATGCGCTTCGTGTTTATTTGCTGCATATTGTATTTACCTATAAGAGGAGAATCATCTTATCAATGCTTAAATAAAAATGGTAAGATCTTTAAATTAAATTAACCTCATGAACCCTTATAATATAATAGTTTGTCTTTTATTTTTAGAAAATCCTCGTTTTCCAGCTCAAAAAGCGTTTTTGGGACTTCAAGTAACAAACAGAGCGACGCATCAGTTGATGACGCGAATTTTTGACATATTTCTAAGAGAAGTTCTTAATTACAAAAATGTTAAAATTATACCAATACAATTCCCAAATGCAACGAATCCAAAAAATTCTTGGAGCACTATAGATTATGTTAGGTAACGTAACTAGTCTACTTTATAAAGTATAACTCTGATAAAGTTTAATATATTTTAGGGATTACCAACAAATGAAGGAGGAAATGATCAATTTGGAAGTTTGGTTGCCTTATTCTTCTTCGCAAACATCAGATTACGTATTAGATGCAGGTGTTTCTATAACTCCGGGCCACTTCAGTTGGTTTGTTCCAACCGCTCAAGTTCCAGATGCAGATAAAAACTATTGCAGCTTGCATTACAAAATCTTTCAAGACCTTAATAATACTCATTATAAACTTTACCTTATGGAAGATAACATAACTAAACTTATAATGGAAAGAGCGTAAGATATACTTATACTTCTCAATATTTTAAGATAATCTACTGTTTTCCTTATAGAGTTGAGATGTTTGGGAATCCGAAATGCGCCCATCTTAAATGTGCTACGCTTATTGCTGAATTTCGAAATGACTCGTACTTCATTGAGAATGAACTAAAGGAAAGTTATCTCAATGTAGTTTGGTTGGGATCGAAGTTCATACAAACTGTAGAGGAACTTGCTGAGATTTATAAAATTGAATACCCGGATGGACTTAGGAGATTTATAGTCCTACATTGGACCCCTTCTGAGGCAATCGATGCTGAGGTTAAATTTACTCAGATAACGTTACCCAGATGTGAGGAATATAAATATTTACAAAATTCGCATTGTAGATACGATCTAACTCCCATAAGGAAATACTATGCAAAAAGTTTAGATGCCGATAGCCGACTGATGTATGCTTTGCGGGAATTTTATATAACGGACCCCGATTTAGAGAGCTTTCAGAAAGAACTCAGGTATCTGAGAAACAAGAACGATAGTATTTACCAAATTTATAATAAAGTGGCATGCAATTGGATAAAAAGAAATAAAAATGAATACACCAAATGGATTCAAAAACAAGAGACGGTAAAAACTTTAGTAATTGGTGGCATTTTCCCCATGTTTTTTAAGGATCGTGGACATTTCAATATTGCTGAGGCAGCCGAAAAAGCCGTCAAGGCAATTAACGCTAATACAACCATTTTACCAGACTATACTTTGATACTGTGGAAAAATGACGACGGAAATTGTGAATCAGATACGGTTATGAAAGCCTTTATCCATTACTATAATAAGTCGAATGTGCTGGGAGTGTTGGGACCAGCCTGCAGTGAGACTGTTGAGTCCATTGCAGGACTATCGAAGACGCTTAAAATGATGACCATATCTTACTCCGCCGATGGCGGTTCCTTCGTCGATCGTAATATTTACCCATACTTATTTCGGACCATCGGATCGAAAAGTCAATACGTAAATGCTTATATGGAAATAATGCATAGGCTTGGTTGGAATCGGGCTTCCACTTTGACCGAGGATAATCAACAATACACTGAGTATGTGTCCCATATGGAAAGCCGACTTAAACGGAATAATTTCACTTTGGCTTTCAATCGAAAGTTTGAAGCTAATGTATCCGCTGAAGATATGAACGAGGTAAGTGCTCTATTAATTTTAATAAATTTTTAATAAAACAGTAATTTTTTTAGCATTTGAGTAAGTTGAAAGGATCACAATCGAGGATCATTATTGCCGAGCTTCATAACTATAACGCTGCTACAGCTATATGTGAAGCTATCCACTTGGGAGTAAGTCTTCCACCATAAAATAGTCATTTGTTCAATTTTTAAGTCAACAAATTTTTTTCAGATGACGCAAGCAAATGATTATGTCTGGTTTTTGCCTTCCTCGATATCGAAGGACTTTAAAATGTGGGAGTTGAAAGTAAATCATCGATGCACAGCTGACCAACTACGTAAGGTATGTAATTTCATTAGTTTTATTTAATCTATTTGATGACTTTTCTTTTTGAAAAACGCAGGCAATTGAAGGACATTTAAGCATTAGGCATACACCATTTGGACAACAGGATGAACTTATGCAGGAAGGCATCACAGTCAAGTCTTGGCTCTCTACAAATGAGGTTCAATATGAGAAGTTTTCCAATTATGAGGGATTCGTTTATGATGCTGTTTGGGCATATGCGATCGCTGCACATCGATTGATCCAGAATGCCACCAATGCAGTTGATAAATTTAGTTTCAGGGATAATGTTAATCAATTATCAAAATTAATTTGGGATACTGATTTCAACGGGCTATCTGGTAAAGTATCTTTCGGACAAGGCGAACTTGGAGGATCACGCATCATTGACCTGGACATTTTACAATGGAGGAATCTGAGTTACTCAGAGGTGGGAAGATTTAAGCCCAAAGTTGAAGGTGCTGGACCAAATCTACACATAAGCGGAGGATTCTTAACCTTCAATTCGGAAAAAGTGTTTCATGGGCAAATTCCAGAAGATGGTAGATACGATTGTCGCTATTCAGGTTTGGCCCGAGGTCTAAATATTAGTTGTGATCTGGCCGCCATGGTCGTTAGTATTTCCATATGTCTGCTGGCGATTTTCCTGATGTCCTTTGTGTCATTCTATTTCTGGAAACAACGCTATAACAGAAGAGTGCGACACTCGGCACAGATAATGAAGATGTTTGGCATTGATTTGATAAGTCCATCACGGAATAAAATGAATACCTTAGACAAATGGGAAATTACTAAGGAAAACGTTGTAATCAATAGAAAATTGGGCGAGGGAGCATTCGGCACAGTCTACGGTGGAGAGGCTCAACTGGGTTCTGGAGATTGGACTGCGGTTGCCGTTAAAACCCTTAAGTCTGGAGCATCGACAGAAGATCGTTTGGATTTCTTGGCAGAGGCAGAGGCCATGAAGAAGTTCAATCACAAGAATATTATAAAGCTTCTAGGAGTATGTCTACAAGATGAGCCCATCTACACAATCATGGAGTTTATGCTATACGGGGATCTGAAGACATATCTTCTCGCCAGAAGAAACATGGTCACTGAAAGGATAACTGATGAATCTGATATTTCATCTAAGCGTCTAACGATGTATGCCTTGGACGTAGCTCGAGGATTGGAATATCTTGCGGAACAAAAGTACGTTCATCGTGATATCGCATGTAGAAATTGCTTGGTCAATTCCCAGCGTGTTATCAAAATAGGAGATTTTGGTATGGCCCGACCCACTTTCGAGAGTGATTACTATTGTTTCAATCGGAAAGGCGTAAGGAAACTCTTTCCTGTACGCTGGATGCCTCCGGAAACACTATCAGTGGGAATATTCACTTCAGCTTCGGATATTTGGTCTTTTGGGGTTGTACTCTTTGAAGTCATTTCCTTTGGATCATATCCTTATCAGGGGTTGACGAACAATCAAGTTCTCGATTATGTCAAGAACGGCCACACGTTGCAAATTCCTAGCGGTGTCAAGCCCCCATTGGAGGGTCTTTTAAAGGCCTGTTGGAGTCAGGATGCCACTAAACGCCCCACAGCCTCGGAAATCATTGATTACATTTCAAACTATCCCCGACTGTTGACTCCTACCCTTGACTGTCCCGGAACGGCAGTTCAAATGCCGGAGTCTGAAAGTGATGAGATGGAACTACTGCCACCAGGACGCCAATCATCTCCACTTACCCAGGAATCCACGCTGGACATTTTGCCATCGATCAATAGTTCCACCAATATACGACAATTCAATTTTCCCAGCGATGGAAACATAAAGGAACTCGCAGCCAACGCTGAAACTGATACAGCCAGCAAACTTCTTAGTACAACCGATTCCTTTTCTCCCACAACACCAGATGGATATAGCATTATGTCACCCCTTTTAACGCAACCAGGAGTCAAGCAAGTCAAAACATAAACAAACTATTAACAGTAAAATTAGTCATAAGATTTTGTTTGCATATGGTATAACTTGCACCTTGGTCTCAGCTACCCTTTATCACTTATCGTATACCTTAGTATACTTTTTGGGGTACAGGGTATAAATACTATTTATCTATACACAATTAAGATTAGTTTTTTTTTAGAGCGACTTTTGCTAAACAAACAATTTTTATAAAAAAAAAATACTACTACAAATATGAATATTGTTTTAAAATCTACTGTTGTGACATAATATAGTTTTTAAAACAAATTTGTATTTTTAATTGGTGGTAACTAAATAACAGAAAGACTATAGATACGGAAATGTCTTGTTGCGGGTATAATTAAATCGCACTTAAAAATATAAGTTGTCCTTACGATAGAATTTATAGGGTAGTAAAATGCCCCTATATATCCCTACAGAGTTAAGCCGTAATCTTAAAGCTTTACCGCTATTTCAAAATTACGCGAATGGTAAAAGCAGATTTCATTCTGTCAGATTTAATTCGCAGATGAAGCATTATAGGGAGCGAGCAGTAAACAAAAATATTAACAAACATAAAGCTATGTAAGTATGCTTATATATGTGTATGTGTGAGTTTTGTGTTATAAATATTTTTATTTCGAGTCAACGCTCAGCTCCCGCATTTATTTACTTATCCATTGTTTTGGTTTCATATAGAATTTTTATTGTGTAACATGAAACAATTTCATCCGTTTGGTTTCGAATTGCAACTGACAGACAATTTTACTGCAGTTGCTGTTGCTGCTGCTGCTGCTACCGCGATAACACCCATCTTTGCCAACCTCCCCCTCTCCGCCTCGTGCCGGTGCATTAGCACAAACTAATGATGACTGTGGAATTGCATCCAACGTGGTTGTCGCTTTTCAGTAAAGCTCCCCCTGCTCTCTTCATGGTTTGCCCACCATCGCACTCTCTGATTCGCGTGCTAGCTCTCACACTCATGGTCTCTTTTCCGCTCTTCTGCTCTCCCGCTCTGACTCTTTGGCTTTATCTGGTTGCTCTGGACGCTGGCGCTGTTAAGGATGCTGATAGACCATTGCATTAGCGCGGCAGAGCGCAACATAATGTCGTTGTGCACTTTCCACAGCAATTGTTGCGGCAGGCATGGTGGGAGGGAAATGGGTGGGAAGGCAATGCAGCTTACGGCAGGAGCTGTAGCTGCAGCTATGACTGTAGTTGTAGCTGTAGCCGTAACTGTAGCTAGGCCCCAGCATTCCTCTTCCGTGATGTGGATTTCATAATTACGTGCGCTGAGTGCGATTATTATGATTGTTTCTTAATTCACAGATTTACAATGTGTGTGTGTGTGTGTGTGTGTATACCATATATAGACTCAGATGAACATGGATGTGTGTGTGGTTTTATATGTCACTTGCACACATTGTCAGAGTCTGGCAACTCTGCGTACCGAAAAGAATTGCTTTCATTGTGATTTCTGCTCTATTCCATTCATATTATATGATTTCGTCTCGCTCTGTAAATATGAAATCCTTCTCAATGGCGTGCTAAGCTGTGATTGATGTAAGAGCTTAATGTATGTAAGTGTGTACATAACGCATCAATTTGCTAAATATTTTTACGATAACATTAATCACAATAATATTAATATTAAAAATAACAAATAATATTAAAAATCTTAGCTTTCATTAACGCGGGCCCTGCTGGCACCATCTAGTACACGTAGCGGGCAAGGCGTTGGTTTGACTGTGTAGGTGAGTTATTGTTCGAGCGTATGTGCTTGAACATTTTTAAGTCGAGCTCTTCATCCGAAAAATTGTACAATCGCTAGCCCTCGACTAGCAGATACTCTCCCTGTAATTGAATAGTGTGTTTCTTGCCTAACTTTAATCATATAGAAATTCGCAGCACATGACATATGTATGAAAATCTTCTCCTCTTTTCTACAGACTAAAATATCTATACAAGTGTGATATCAATTACTTTCCACTACTGAAGTCTACTGGCCTTTCCCCCTTTTTTTTTAAATGTAGGTTTCCTGAATCCTTGTTGAACGTCTAGCTGTATCCATGCTGCAACAATCTGAACGATTACGATTTGTGACCCAGCTGCTGTTATCATACTTCGCAAAAAAAGACTATGGCTGTTAAAAGGACAATACGCACTTGGTCAACTTACAATGGGAACTTTTTTAGACATGTCGTTAAAGCTTAAGCTTGTGTCGTTAATAAATTAATTATTGAAATAAATCTTAATAACTTAATATGTTGGGATTGCAAGACTAGGAGATACCCTGTGCTCTGCCGTGTTTTATTGGTTTTATCAAAAAATGGATTGGTTTACCATAGTGCAGGGTGAACAATCATACATATGTATGTATGTATTTGCATACATAAAAGGAGACTTTTTGCATGTTTTTCCTGACGTTGCAAATATTCCGGACACAACTGGTCAACGCCAGTAAATAGTGAACGTCGCACAGTGGCCATTTCATGAAAACGATATCGAAGGGTGACGCATGCCAGCCGAATGTCGTGCGAGAAAACTGTGAAAATGGCATTCATAAAAAAGCACATGTGCATGGTGTCGCATATTCGCGTATAAGAATACGTACATATGTATGTACATTTGTATACATATATGTATATGTATATTAATCAAATATACACTTACACATATAATGTATACACCAGCGAACGGGGGGAAAAGCATATCTATGTAAATAGGAACACAAATATATATTTATGATATGTCGCATATACACGTATGTATGCACATATGTACATATTTATGTGAATGTTTCACCATAGGAAAAATTTATAGTGATTAAATGATTTTATTTGTAATTTTTGGTATGTGTGCAAATATATTCCAATTTCACTTATCCATTTACGGTTCAAAATAAAAATAATATGATTTATTCGAGTGCGAATGTTATCAAAACATGTCTATAATGCTTAAATATAAATGGCAAACTGCGTTTGTATTACAGTAACTGAGTACAAAACTAAATTGATCCACAAAAAGCCCTTTTTTTCAATTTTAAAACTAAATAACTTATACCAATTTTAACTAAAAAGTGCAGTTACTATATGGTCCGAAATGAACTAATTAAGTGTAAAATATTTGAGTAATTTGCCTATGTAACTTAATTCTTATAAGGCTTTAAAGAATCTCTAAATTGGTTGGAAAACCCATTTACAAAATCCATTAGGGCGTAACATTTGGCGACAATTTTAAGTTAAAAGTATTTTTATCGTATTAACTGCGGGAAATGACTTGCAAAATAGTTAACAAAATGCAATTAAAATGCTGCAATTATAATTATAATTGGGCGCAGCAAAAAGGAGCACAGCAATCAGAAAACAGTCAAAAAGCACAGCCGGACGGCCAAGAATGCTGGGGATGATTACGGGGGTGTCGGAAAGGTTGCATAAAAAAAACACCGTGGGCTAAGTAAATCTGAAAAGCGTTAATTGCTGCACAAGCCTAAATGAGCAGCAGACAACAATACAATTATTCCAAGCAGTGGAGTTTAAGCCCGCTACGGACAGAGGAAGCGCAGTCATTTTTAAATCCTTTGAAATTATGATACACTAGTAACTTAAACATGATGAGGTCGTACCCATACGTTCTTGCAATTGAAAAATCTTAAAGCCAAAATGAACCTAATTAAAATTAAGGATATCACATAGAAAGGGTATCAAGGAAATTTGTTAACTTATTTACGCCAAGCAATAATATCTGCGTACGGTCTGGCAGCTCTACGGCTACCCAAAGCATGTTTAATTTAAAAATAACGTTCAGAGGGAGAGAGAGATACTGAGATCTATGGCGGTCCTACACTGGTTGATGAGCGTCAATTTAAGCCAAACCAATTTAGCGACCGAAGTCAACGTATTATTTACATACATATAGTTATTTAATAATAAGTGTAATTGTAGCAACCTACTGATTACACTAGGATTCACAGAGTTGAAAAGATAGATTTGTTTTGTCTACTTGTGCAAGTCCTCCATAAGCGATCTAAAAGCGTTGGGTAAGAAATCTCATGAATAGTCTATTTTATTACAATAAACCGAAATTAAACACAAATAGAACAGATTACAATTTGCAAAACAAAGAATGGTTGCATACATAATGGGTAAATTATGTCGAATAATATTTTTCTCTCTTTGTAGCGTATTGCATTTTAGTGAACTGCTCACAATCACATCTCTGAATTTTTTTAGTACCTCCAAGTTGCCTTACATTAACATTGAATTTAAAACGTGTTCAATTGATTAAAGATGACCAAAAAGTTATATTGTTCATATTGAATAGTATAATCGAGTAATAAATAATCGAATTAAATGCTACAGATATGTATTCGAAAAAACATCTGTAATATCTGTAAAATATATGCAATAAGTCGGATAGTATAGATACATATGTGTCACGTATGTAGTTCAGAAATGCATCCTCTCAATTTTTCGTTCACTTGAATTTTATCTAGTAGATATCAGTACACAGTACAACAGACACTCATACACACTCACTCGTAGAGTGCCATATTTCATAATCCTATTGAGCTCAGATTGTTTTTGCTCGGCCACGAGGAGGCCACCGACATTCTAATCGCTTCACAGTGCACACAGCATGAAGCCGTTAGTTCCCTTGCCCTTTTTCCATGCTGTTTGGATTGATTTTTCCTTTTCCTGTTTGCTTCGCTTTTGTGGATGACTTTAATTCTTTTTCCAATTGGCTTGATGATAGCACATGGCGACAATTCGAAAGTGATATGCCAACATTCGCCTCACTGAAAACGAAAATTGTCAATTTGTGCAAAAATTTTACAGGGCTATAATTTTGCTATTTATTACCGCCATTTGTGGTTGATTGCGCTTTTGCATATGTTTCCATATATATGTAAATACTTAAATGTCTAACATATATTCATACATATATATACATGCATATGTATGTATGTATGTATGTAATAAGCACTCAAAGAATTCTTTCAATAATTAAATTGTCCAAAAAATAAAATAATTCAATTCGGTTACCATATTTTTGTAATTATTTCCTAGATTTCCAACAAATATCCACTTATAACTGGTATTCACAGACGCATAGGAGATACATACATAATGCGTTCTTATGACATGAAATGTAATAAGCTCTAAAAGTAGACTCAAACATCCACCTAATTGATACTGCCCCAATATGTACTAAATAGTAATACGCTCGTTCTTTTTTGGGCGATGGGTGAATCAATTCTGCAAATGCCGAAATATAAAAGGAAAATTGATAAAAAATCTAATTTCCAGTTCAGCATAAATATTGTTAACCATTTCGAAGCAGAATCTGTTGATAGATCGACACACTATATATATATATATATATATATATATATATATATATATATATATATATATATATATATAGTGTGTCGATCTCTATCTATATATATATATATATATATATATATATATATATATATATATATATATATATATATATATATATATATATATACATATATACCCGGCCCCGCCCAGCTCAAAATAAAATAAAATAAAATAATGCTTTTTGCAAGGCAATTGTTGCTTATATACTTTCATTTATTCGGTTTTTTTTTGTTTTCATTAACTTACGAACAATTTTATGGTATAGTATATATATGTATTTTTATTGTCCTGTATTTCATTTCTGAGTATTTCACTTGTTAATTATTAGTTACATATGTATCCATGTGTGTCTGCGTATATTCATATATTGATGTATATGTATGTATGTGTGCTTTAGTATAATTATATAAACGTAAACTTAATCTAAGTATTCCATTATGTATACTCATATTAGTAACTTTATATGTTTTCTTTTATTATAATAATTTTTAAAATGTTTCCATATGTTCAAAGTTTTCCAAAATGACCGTTTCATTGTGTGACCTTTCTTTTTATCGGATATTGAATTTGGATTCAGTTAGGTTGATTATAATATAAAAGTGTACACATTGTTAATATAAACTTTATAGCTCAATAGGGATCCTTACATTCAACCCTCGCATCAAAATTGGAGACAAACTTCTTGAAAACCCCTCTAACTTAATTAAAGTATAAGATATTAGTGGGATTCGATAAAAAGTTTTACATTAGTTTTAGATAAGTTTTAGGTTTCGTGATCAGCAGTTCACAGCTGCTCCATACAAGTTTTAAAATAATTAACTCTGGGACAGATTAAAATTTTACTTAGAATATATTTTCCGTGTAACCACATAGCACATTGCCATATTCAGAACGATGTTAGTTTTGAGTTTAGTGAATTAAAATTTAAGTAGTTATTTATTTAATGTTTGATGGTTGCAGATGGAAATATCAATTAAGAGGTCAATAAAAGGGCATTAAAAGGGGTTAAAGAGGATGGGAGCAAATCAAAGATTCAACATTGAGGAATTGCAAAATACATATTCCCAAAGCAAAGTATTCTTTAAGAGGACTTAACAAAACTTGGTTTCGACAACACTTTAGTTTACCTTCATATCAAATCATCCGTCACGCTTTTCACTATACCTAAAACAAATCAGTGTGCAAAAGTGTCGTTCCGTCAACGGATTTAGATTATTTTAAAAGTAATCTAAAACTGTTCATGGAATCCCATTATCAAGTATGTTACTCTGTTATTCATTCAGGTTGCGCGATTTTTAAAACCTTTTATAAAAATATTGGAAAGTACAATAGAAACACAACTCGGTTAGTTGAGTTAAACTTAAAGAGACCTTTAAATTATTTTAGACAATTTACAAGATAGTTGTGAACTAGTCCAAAAACTTCATAATTATTATTTGTGACCCAACCAAGATTTAATTTTAACCAGAATATTGAGAGAATGAGTCTGAAATTAATAATCCCTTACGTTAATACTCTTAATTGTTTCACGTTGTAATTTTAATATTGTGGTTATAAAAAGGAACTAAGCAAACATACTTTAATTAGGAAAATGTTTATTTAAATAAAAAGCCTGAAAACGTCTTAGTTATGGTGTTAGATGATCCCTGATTTCAATTTTCATTCATACGATGAACTAACTATTCCTTTTTTAACTAATTTATGGAAACAAATATATTGATATTCTATATATAAATATATATACATAGACCGGACCTTAACGGGTAACAAAGTTATGGAATCAGCAGACGATATGTGGTTGTCTATCTTGATATATATATTTTTTTAATTTTTAAGCCCTAAAAGCAGATTTTTCTTATACATACAAACCAAATTTACAATTTTATTTTTCTATTATACAATTTGTTTCTTCATACATAAAATAAATAATGAAAATAACATTTATTTATTGACTTTAAGGCAAAAGGTTGCTTACCATTATTACAATAATGAGGGCTTGTTTTAAATCTTAGTACATATACATATTTGAAGTATTATTGTCTTATGGTCCATAATAGGTACTCAAACAAATCTAAAAGTGCGAATACAGGTCTATCTATATATATGTATGTATTTCTGGTGTTCCATATATATATACAGATTACCTTGATAACGTTTGATTGGATTCATCGAAAATAGACTTATAATATAAACTGAGGTTTATATGTGTGTAGTAATCCTGATTTTATTTCATATGATGTGGAATCTATAAGATGGGAAGGTAGGAATAAAGAACTCTATTCGAAACTTGGGGAAAACAGATCTAAACATAGTTTCCTACCTAATTTTGTGGTATATAAAGTTGTGGTATACTTGTTAATTGTATTTTTTAAAATAATTTTAAAATTTCAAACATTTTAATTTCAAATGAAAAAATGAATATAGCCGAGTGAAAATAATTCGGATTGAATATTCTCGATAAAGGTCGAAGCATTATAGGATATAAATACTACAAGATTATGAACTGTACTTCATAAAAAAATCAATGAAAATTGCACATGTGCACATTCACGTGTATGCATACTATGCAGCTTGTCTTTTCTTATTTAAGGGGCAGGTACACAAACTTAAATTAACAATTGTAATCGTACGTGATGTATGTATTGCAGATGTTTCGTTTTTGTGGCATGCAGACAATTGCTATGAAGAAGTACAACTAAATTGACCAGCCCCAAATTTATTACAGCTGCATTGCAAATACATATGTATCATTGTTCATATTCAAATACATAAACCTACATGCAAATATAAGTGCTGTTTATGTTAAGCACACCATTTGAGCCTCCAATTATAATTATAATAAGTATACTTATATTTCTATGAACATAAATATTCCAAATACAAACAAATAAACAATGAAGTCAAACATTAAATATACCCACATATGTACGTATGTACTTTTATGTATGTGTGTATGTATACTTTAGAATGTTTGCATTGTAGTTTCGAGATAAATGAAAATAGGAATTTTTAAACAACAATCAAAACATTTACCCAAACAATAGATACATATGTATGTACAATGTACAATATACATATGTTACGTATACGTAACCGAAATTTACTATCATATGAAGTAGTGTTGTACAGAGCAGTTTAATTCAAGCTGTTATTTCAATGATCAAATTGTCTTTTAATTTCGTTTCAAATTTCTTTCGAAATGATAAGCGGTTTGGACCCCCAAAATATTCTCCCTAATTTGTTAAAGGGATATTTAAAATGGGTGCAAATGTTTCTGACAGGCATAAGATGTGTGTACATACATATGTATATCCTTAATAAATGTGAATAGAGACATGCATCAAAAAAATTTAACATGAACAAAATTAAGCTTAATACAAGACACAACAGTTTTTAGTCAAAATTATAAATACAAATTACAACTTAAAAAATAAATGAATATTATTATAGGGGGTATTTATTAAAAATAATATGAGTTTATCTACTATGTATAATGACAACAATAGACCGCAACTGTAATAAGTGTGGTTATATTGTGACTTTAATTTTGGAATAGAATTTGAGACGATTGCGGTATATTGTAGAATTACGCACAGAAATGTTTGGCGAAGAGGAAGGGAAGTATTCAGTAAGCGCACTCGTATCTGCAGTGGTTGACCGCATGCAATGGAAGAGTCCTGCACATTTGTGCATTCGACGTCACGTGGCAGGAAGCAAGTAAATTATGCATGCAGCTTCAAGTGCAATAAAACACAATTTAATGGGAATTTAATGTCGAAAACATTATCAGGCTCAGATTCTGCATTGGCTAAAGTGTAGATTCGACAAACAAACGCGTGCACATTCCAACAAATAAGTATGTACTCACACACAAACACGCACAATAACGTACATATAAGCACATATATGTATGTATGTGCACATTTGTACATATGTGGACATCTGACAATTGCCGAATCAGCCCATTTCTTTTTATAAAGTTTTTTTGAATGGAATTCGCGCTCAGACACACTGGACGTTGGTGCACCAAGTGCCGTGAATCCAACTGGCTAACTTAAGCTCTGCACTCTACTACTCTCCCCCTGTCCTTCCTCCTACTCCTTATGCTCTGCTTTTTGCGCCTCTTTCTCCCCTTTCACCCGTCCTGTTGCTAAATTAGTGACAATGAGTGTGGAAGAACGCCTGAAAGCGGGAAATGCATGAAATTCGTTAATGCATGGTGTATATGTATTTCGTGGTGGCTGTGCGTGTTGCACGTTGAACGTTGCACGTTCTACGTTGCCCCATAATTCGTTGTGTTCGTCTTTCCACTCCTCCACTCGTTGTGCAGTGCATCAAGCGCACTTGAAGGTTTTATTCTTATCGCCCGTTGTCCATGCGGACTCGATTAACAACAACAACACTCAGACTAGAAAGAGTTGGAGGACGGGGCTGTGGGGTTAGGTTGGGAGGTATCTGGGGAATGGGGGAATGGGGTGGGGCAGTCGCCGTCATTTACACAAATGCGCATCATCATCCAGACCGCTTTTATTGGGCAGAAGTCGAAATGCAACAATAGCTCGGACACTAAACTGGGGACGCCCTCACTTGCAGTATGCTACATGCACATGCAACTGCTACTGCAACCGGGACTTATCCGGACATGGGCGAGAAACCCTCCACGTTTGTAGCAAATTCGCATCTCTCGCGTTTTGTTCATCTCTCTTGAATGCAGTTTTGGATTGTAGCCACTTTGGCATTTTCAATCGCATGCATTTATGCAAATTCAATGCCAACTGCAACCGAGAACATTGGCAAAAGCTATGTACAATTGTATGTATGTATGTATGCACGCATACATATTAAATATATATTTCGGTATGTTCGTGTGTGTTGACCATGACAGTGATACTACGCGGAGAATCATATTCATAAAGCATCTCTGCAATCGTTGCAGGTTTAACATCCGCCAACGTACATACTCCTTAATTATTAATATTCCAGAAGAATGAACATGAATGTACACATATATGTACATATATACTATATGTGTACTATATACTAGTCAATTAATGGAACGGGTATTCATGTGCAAGTGAAATACATTCACGGATTAATGCATTCAAATAAATTTCAATATCCACAATATATGTAAATATTTATGTACACATTAAATTGGTTCAAATTCTGATAGTCCAATCCTGTCACGGCAAGAACCAAACATCAGATAATCTTTTATCTTTTACAAAAATTATATAATGGGCATGTTAAGTAAGACTTAATACCTTTTACGCTGTACGCACTTTAAAGAAAGGTAAGTTAAACGACTTAGTTCAGTATTAAAAATTTTAGTGAATGAAAAGATCGGTTACCAAGTTTGTTCATTTGATAAGTTAGTTAATTTTTAAACTATTTTAGAATGAACTAACCGAATGCCTATCAGGGCCTTGGTTACTTTTTCTGTTCTTTCAGTTTGCTAAAATAATTAACCGTTTTGCTGAACAATTGAGTCATACAAATAAACTGTTTAAGTTTTAAGAATGTTACGAAAAAGAATTCTTTATGGTTTGAATAAAAGATCCTCAATAGGAGATTACCAAGAAAATGTACAATACGGTGTGAAATTTGTTTTTATATTTGTAAATGTTAAAAAGCTTGTCTTTCACTTTTGAAAGTAAATAAAATGTTGACTTCTACCAGCAGCTATGTCGATCTTAAAAGGTTTCTTAACTAACTGCAAGTCCCATACATTTAATGCTTCATGCTTTTAACAAAGTACAAGAAGTATTAAAATTCGGTTTATACACTCGGCTTAACCGAGTATCTAATTATAATTTCATGATTATTATTATTATTATCATAATGATAAGTGAAGAAAAAATTCTAGTACAGTCAGATGGAAAGATCAGAGAGAACAAGAGTCAGATTTAAGTATAGAGTATTTTCAGTAGATTACTGGGTATAAGATATCAACTGCTGCTGATTAAGAAGTTCATATAAATTAATTTTGGCTTATTTAAGAAATAAAACTTAGAGGAAAACTTATTCAAAATACATATATGAAAAATATAGCAAGTTCTTGATAATAAATTTATAATTTAATTTTAATATAATATAAAGTTATACTTATGTTGGTTTTTCACTATATTATTATTGTTGTTTTTTTGATATTAACGTCACGCTTAATTATTATTTGCATTTCATTATTATCGGAAGACATTTCAGTATTGCATAATTCAGTATATAACTTTTGATTAATTTACATTATCTAATATGAGCAAATAAGCTCAGTATAATGACTTAAATACAAGAATTTTCGTTAACATTCATTTTCATGGTTGTGTATAATTATTGTTGTGTCTTTCTTTCGTATCTTTTTTTTTAATTCATTGTTTATAAGCATACGTTGTACAAGTATATGTATAATTCATTGTTATTGATTTCATTGGCCTTTGAACTTTTCGTTATAAGGGGGAACATTAAGAAATACACGTATTTTTCACATTTATATGAACTCGTATGTATTTATACTATTGTTATGTAAAAAAAAACAAAAAGTATTTTCCAAACAACCCGCAGAATACCCGATATTTTGAAATAAATTAAAAGTGATAACATACAGCTCTTACCAAAAAATATTCGTTATTAAAAATAAAATTAGTAAATTGTAAATTGACATGAAATTTTGTAGGCTATTGGGTTTATTATGAAATTCGGTTTAAAATGTTATCAAATTGATATGAAAAGGATTAGGTTGTCGCTTTATCCTTTCGGAAAGCAGTGTAGTTGGATGTGGCATGCACATGCACTGCCTGCTAGAGCGTATTTCATACCAATATCTAAAAACAAATTTTAGTAAATATTCGATATTGTTGCAATAGTGAGTTTTAGATATAGCGGACTATACTTATGAAACTTGTTGGTCTTTGGGATGTACTCGATGTTATGTCTTGTGTTGTGTGTTTATGTCTTATAGATCTTACTATTTTAATAGATCCACAAATCCAGGGCTGTCTTAAATTGTAAAACTATAAACCGTCGTACAAGTCAAATGGTAACGTTTTCTTTTTATTTTTTTTAAATCGACTAACTGGATTCCTTTTCTTCTTCATTGGGTGGGCAGTGCCCAGTAACCAGGCTAATAATCAGCAGGAGTAGTCACGATGTACGTACAAGTAGAGCTGACACTTCTCTCCTCTTTCTCCTTACTCTCCTCTTTCTCCTTACTCTTCTTCGTTGTCTCCATCCCGTTTGTTACTGTGCGGCGTGTGGATTTTGTTGGAAGCATAATTTTAAATGAGCTTAACTGAATACATAGACAATATACAGAAAAAAGCCATCAGGGCATTTGTCGTTATCGTGGCCGTGGCTAGCAGCTGTGACCCTGTATTCGTATATGTCCACGGGGGTGACGGTACCAGGCCGGGCGACTTATATGCTTTTTCGAATCCGTTACGTCCCGGGAGTTGCGTTTGTACTAAAATTATATATTTAAGTTAAGATTTTAATAAAAGGTTTTATAAACTCTTCAAAAATGTTATAATCACTCTTAAGAATTAAGTATAAAAGTATTATCAACTTTCTAAGCAATTAATCGCTTATTTGCTTAGAGAATAAATTCTGAGCTGATCTTAAAGAGTACATAGTTGATCACGTAAAAGGGAAAATCGTAAACGGTTTCGATATTTAAAACTATTATTGATTACACTATGCAACATTTTTTTCTTGAGCTATTTTTCTTGTCTCCTCTCTTTATGATACATGCAGTTATTCATTAAATCTCGGACGCTGTTAAGCTTTTTGAAACCGGTGGAGTCGTTCTCGAGAAATGATTAAAAATGTAAGATCAGCCAAAAAAAAATGTTTTAAAATAAACTGCAAAAATTTTAAAACTAGAAAACTACACCTAAAAACAATGCTCGATAAATTTATTATGGAAGGGGACAAAAAAAAAAGCTAAATAAAGTAGTGTTGCACCTTTACTATTATCGTAATTTTATGCAGAGATGCGATAGAGGGGAAATTTGAAATACTCGTTTTGAACCTAGGGAAATGCTAGACGAACAATATTTGAGTTAAATAACCGATTGGACCACATAGGTTGCTCCACAATATTTTTTCGACATGCTCATAATGTATTTCATTTTCATAATTTACAAGTCAATAATTAAAAGAAAATTAAATTGCAGTTGGACACATACAATTTTTAAGAATATCTTATCTTTTATTTTGGGGCTGGAGCTTTAAATCTTTGTTGAAGCTTTGAAAGTTTTTAAAATCAAATCGTTTTGATCAGTTGACAGTTCAATTAATAACCTTAACCACGAAAAGAAGTTCAATATGCGGCTACTTATGTTATCGTTAATAGTACTTGAATAAAGACCACACTTTGACTTACAAACTGACCCAATCAAACGAATATATTGTTATTTGAAATATATTTTATGCTAGTACGAGTCGAGTACCCATGGCTGAGCAATATATCTGTTGGGTGGATGCTGTTCGATGCCGCTTGAACGCAGATGTGGGTAAGGATGTAGCAAGGACAAAAAGACGCACACTTAAAATTGAAACTGACTGCTGGAAAATTAACTTCAAAAGGGATTTGGAGAGTAGCAAGTACCGAGTGTTACCAAAATACAGTTTCACTGATAAATCAGTGCGCTCGACAGCTGCACGAGTGCTAAGCCCAGACTTGCTAGAGAAGCAGTCAAGTTGGGTAGAAAAGCAACCAGAATATTGCTCGGATTGCCATGAGAATGAGTATGTTGCGGTTTTGCAGAGCACAGTCCGCGTCCGTCTTGATGTTGCTGTAACTGTAGCCGTTGGCTGTCCATGGCACATTTAGTTACTAGGGAGCATAGATCGAAGCAGCAGAAGCAGCAACTCTTTTGCTTGGGGTTTTCTTAGCGACATTATATTTGCCCAACTCATAGTCCCATGACGTAGAAGTGCCCATGTTCTAGTAGGTAGCAAGTTCTGTTGCTGCTCCTGGTCCGGTAAGGATGTGAATGTGAATGTGAGTGTTTGTAACTGCCGCTTATGCCTGACTTCATTCTATGCTTGTGCTCGTACTCGTACTCGTACTTGTGGAATTTTCTAAATCGTAACTTACCTTCCGCTCCGTTTATCATGCCGTTGACGTTTCCACTTGCCACAATACCACCGCCAGCAGCTCCGCTGTTGGTGCTTTGGGGCACATTCCCAATCCCGGTAGCACCACCACCACCACCACCGCCGCCACCGAATACATCGTTCTCTTGCTGCATTTGATTTGAGAAATGGGTTTCCTTGGCACGCACCACTTCGTTCAGTCCCTTGTTGTGGTTGGGCTGCTGCTTCCGACGCGGTTTGCTCGTAGTGTGCACGTGAGGTGTTGGTGTCGTTGTTGACTTGGGCGGTAATCGTAATTCTGCAAGAAATTGCACCAATTATGAAATGCCGAATGGAACTAGAGGAGGCAAAACAAAGCAAATGGCCTGGCAGACATCCCTTCCCTGTCCCTTTCGCTTCCCTTCCCTGTCCCTTCTCTGACTCTTTCATTCCCGTTAAACAACAACAATTCCAAATACAAAATCTCTAGTGTACTTCCCTGTCACTGTACGAGTTCTTGGCTCTACGAGTAATTTGGCCTGCCGCTTTTCTCATAAGTATGACTGTTCTGCTTTTCATGAAATGAAAATGATTTAACTACTCCAACAATATGACATTTGATTACAAAGTCACGACGGCAGCAGCCACTCGCAAGATTCAGTTATTGTTTGTACCAATTATATCTATGTGGATACAGCAATACCCAAAATTACTCCACATTTGTATATAAGGACTAGTAGATGCTCTATAACATTAACAACAAAGAACCCAACTTCATAAGTAGCTTGAATGTTTTAGTAATTCCTTCACTTTGCCTTCTGCCGAATAGTTTCCCAAACAATTTCTATGTGTTCATCATAGTATACTTATGAAGTTATCAGTAAAGTTAAATGGCGTAGTAAACTATGAAGGCTGCCAGTCTTAAAGATTATGGTAGCTGCAATACGTTGCATGCGGCATGTACAATGTATATATCATAGATATATTAGTGTCCATCGGCAGGATCAGTTTTAAAATCAAAAATCTTTTTTAACAGATGGTTTGCCCTGAGGGAAGTTAAAGTAAAAACTAAAATATGTATTGGGAAAACCGAATGAATAAAGTTTTCAGTTACGGTTACGGTTATGGTCAGGTTTTGGTTTTCGGTTAACGGTTTCGTAAGATTTTGTTAAATTGGTTTCGTAATGGTTAACAGTTTCTACTAAGTTTCGGTTTCGTAATACCGGTATGATTTCGGTTACCAAAAAAGCCTAAACATCAAAAAATATGTCATTCAGTTGGGAGAGCCCGATAGTAGCATACCCTGTGGTAGTAGAGAACGCCACACAAATTTTCTTCTAAACATAAAAAAAAATTAACAATTAAAATTAACAAAAATTAAAAAAAAATAGATAATTAAAGAATTTAAGGATGCTTTTACTGGGATTCGAACCACGATCTCCCGTCTGCCTACTCGGCACCTCTACCACTTAACTTGAAAGAGAGCGGGATAGAGCTCACTCTTGGGGATATCTTCCGTGTTAATTATCCGTTCTTGATCATAGTTTCACGATGCACTCATATTTATTCAAGTATTTTTCGTGCCGAAGCTCAAGTCTCTAGCTTGATAATTGCCAGTGTTATGCATTTTTTTACTTTGTGGGCGAATGAGGCGTGGTATCCGAAATTTGAAATAAACTTGATCTGCGTGCAGAAATATAAGAAGTCTTCACGGAAGTCTTATACGAATGGACAGACGGACATGGCTATATCGACTCGGCTGTTGATACTGATCAAGAATATATATACTTTATGGGGTCTGTCGAGACTCCTTCTGCCTGTTACATACTTTAACATTTTGAACAAACTTAATATACCCACAGGGTATAAAAATGCAATAATATTAAAATAAAAAAATAATATTAGAAAAAAGGGTATGAAAGCATACTCATTGTACTCGTGTTCAATTACATCTCAGTAAATATTTAAAAGCTATTTCAAATTAATAAAATTCATTGAATTTTGGTCGCTGGAAAAATCCGAAACAAATAAGATATTGAAAAGTATATTTTCGTTAATCTCACAATTTCCACTACAAAATATCTTAACTTATACTGTGCATTTCTTGCCGTAGCAATTCTCAACAAGAGTCTATTCCAATAATAACTAAATTTGTACTGAATGTCGGATACATTTTAATAGGGGAACTATTTTGAATAGGCTTGGAAAAATTACAGAACTTTTTTAGTAGCAACATGTACTATGTATGTGTTAGACAAGATTATAAAACAATATTTTTCTAATACTTTTTCTTTTTCTTTTCCGTAAGAAGGAATAACTAATTATTGCGAAACTAATAAAGAACATATTTTCGATAGTTACTCTTTCTTATGCTTAAATTATTGATAATTAAGGGTAATAGTTTTTAAGGGTTATTTTTTAATTGTATATTAATTATGAAAAATTATTTAAGTACCCTTTTTTTCCATACCTTGCAGAATATGCAAACCAAATGCATAGCTTAGCAATACCGAAACTGGCGTCCTTTTGAGATGTAGGGAAATGTGCATTTCCGACATTGAAATTGATTCAATAAAACGAGTTTATGAGATATAAATAAAAGCTTTAAGCTTATTCCTTGATTTCATTCAGACAGAAGTCTGTTGGACTGTAGTGTAAGTGAAAATTGAAATGGCGTCCACGAACTTGATGCAACTCCATTGCCAATGTGCGAGTGGAGAAAGTTTTCCGCTGATTGTGCAATAATTCATGCTTAGTTTCTGTGCTCCAACTCTATTTTTGGGATAGCATTGGGGGCTGGGAATGAGAATAGGAATGGGCGTGGGAATGAAACTAGAGCCAGAGATGGAGGATGGGGATAAGAAGCCACTGTGCAGATGAAAGATAGAGAAAAGCTTCAGTCGTTTTTAAATGAGATCGATAAAAATAATAGACCGACGGAAATCCTAGGTGATTTATTGCACGGAAACTGAACGAATTACACATGCGATGCAGACACATACTCTCCTCCCCACCATTTACCCCAATGCCTTTCTCTGGCTATTCTCAACTGAATTGATGGTTTCGAATTTTAAGAACTATTTGGCTTAGTCTGGGCCACAGTCTCACTTTAGCATTAGTCTCCTATTGAATTATTTCCCCATATATACATATTAGGGTATATGTATACATATGTATCTGTGCTGCATTGAACTTGAAATAAGTTTTTGTATTGAATTGTTTGATGTTGTTACCTTGCAGTCGAATTCTTGTTTCACTCTTCCCAAGGGCATTTACACTCGAACAACTGTAAGCACCAAAGTCAGACTTTGTCAGGTGTCGTATCGTCAGATTAAGATGCCACGTGTAGAGGTTAATCATTGCCTCGGATATGTTATACTTGTTGCCATTATGCAATTTAACATTGCCTGTAAGGATGTGAAATGGGAGTAATCAGTAATAAGTTACATTACATTACATTTTAAATGGTATTTTTGTTGTATTAACTTCAATTACTTACCTTCATTGCGGTACCAGCCGTTAAGAGGTTTCGGATATACTTCCACAATACACTCTAAGGTTACTTCTCTTTCTACAGGAGCTCCTACTAATTGGTTAACAGCTTTAATTGTTGGTGGAACTAAAATTGAACAAATATCAAAAATATAAATCTACATAGGTCTACATTAAATACTTTATGAGGATTAACCTTATTTTAACTAAGGGGTACTCTTTAGTAAACCTTGCTATACAGGGCATTCACAGCTTACTTATTCCGTTTGATTTTATTATTATGGTATTTAATTAAGAGAATGAACTCTTTGAATGAGCATGAAGGTTAAGTGATAAAACTTGGTACAGATCGGTCTGAAATCAACCAGTCTGTCTGGTATAGTTATATACAATCTAACCTAATTTTAATAACAACAGCAAGTGCTATTGTTGAGTTATTGCGATTTTAATACGCATTTAGTTTTAATTTCAAACGGGTATCGTGAAAATATACTTAAAAAAATTATTTTTACCTCAGGACACGTTTTTTTCTTGGCAAACAGAGGGCTAAGAACATTTTTTTTAAACTTAACTGAACTTGAACTTTTAATGTACTTTGATCCATTTATGTTTTATTAAACATCTTACATCCATTTTGAATGCGAATATATTAACGCACATAAGTACGAGTCGCATCTTAAAGTTTGCGTTTTTTTGTGAACATCTTTTGAAGTTGCAACAATAATTTTTCACTTATTCTCTCTTTTTATTAGTCACCACAATGATGACTGCACCAACTTCAGCAAATGACTCTGCTGCATTCATTTCAAAGACAAACTTTTCGTATTTCGCACAGATACACAGAGACAGAGAGACTAAGGGACAGAGAGAAGTGAAGCGATAACTTGTGGGGTGGCCATTTTACTCTTTCACTCTTTTAGCAGCCATCGTGACACTCTGAAACTGGTAACAACGACTCTGCTATTCGCTTTAGATTCACTTTCAATACACTAACATTAGTTGATAGTTCTGCCAATATGAGTACCAGACGTGTACTGGATTTAATGTAAATAGCTGCAGAGAAAAGTGCGCTTTATATGCTCTTATAAAAGGAATGCACGACTTTGTATGGGTGCTTGACTTACACCGATCGACTTTAGTTATCTATCCTTTAGCTTTTTTAATTGTAACATTAAGATATTAAAGTCCAAAGATGCCGAACAGAAACAAAGAATATAAGTGACTAAAGTCCAATATATAGCAAAGTCTTAAGAACGTAACAGGCAAATACAATACAGATTAATGCTGACTTGCATCAAGCTGAACCAAATTTGATTAGTTCTTCTTTCTAATTCATTAAATTCAATTTACAAGGTCGCTTTCTGTGGTCGCTTTTCGTTAATAAGTGATCATCGTCGTGTAAGCATAAAAGTTCTAAGGATTCGGTTTATGACCGAAGCTAATCGTTGGGGATAGAACACGATCCATACAATGACTTTTTGCGTGCACGGAGTGTAACCAGATTCTTCGAGAACAAAAATCTAAGGGAATTTTATCGCTGCAAAAGTGGTGGTAAGAAACCTACCGTGTGAACTTAGCTTAACAACTAGAAGTGTTAAATTTATACCTCATTCTAATCAGCTTTCCATATTTTTCTTGAAGAAAATTATTGAGCTTTAACCCTTTCTTTCGACAAGTTGGACAACAGCTTATAATTGACAAATTAATAGTTTTACCGAAAAAAAAAATTTGAATTGAAGAGTGATACATAATCCAGGGGTAATTTCCATTCCATGAATGCATGAAGTGGTTAGTATAAACGCAGTATATGATTGCAATAGTCATAAGTTTTGGGGATAAAAAGGAAGATTAGAAAAAAATTACAAACAAAGGAGAAAATAAAAAATTTTAATATTTTCTCGCTCTCTCATAGTTACTTTACTATTGATTTTGATGATTTTATCGAAAAAAATAATCAAATTATCATTACTTACAGTCCCTAAAAAAATATAGAAAGAAAAGATAAGCTTAAACGTACTTTAACATATATTAATAATTATTCCTGACATTAATAAAATTTTCAGAGTTGCAAACAAAAAGTCGACATACCAGCGCGGGTTCAGGACTATCCGCCTTTCCATAAGAACAAGTTGAAATTACTTACAATGTATATGTTACTACCATACAACATATCAACACTGTATTCTCAGTTACTGAGACTTAGTTATTACGTTTATACGTGAACTCTTGAATTTGCAAAATAAGAAATTGCCTCCTGTCCATATAGCACATTATGATTGAAAAAGTGTAAAAAAATTTCATAAATTGATGCTAAGTTCATAGTCAACTTTCTAAATCATAAATCAGTCACAGAATTTTACGAAGTAAATTTGTAAATTGGGCTTCGTATAAACAGAGTATAAGAGGAATAAGGACCCGTCAATTGGTTGGTCAATAGCTTAATTTGAATCCCATTGTTTTCAGAACATACAGATAATTGTATTTGATGTAATTAGAAGAGATGCAAGTGTATTTATATGTCGACTCCTTGATATATTACATTTGCCTGCTTGGTGTGTGTACTTTCCCAAAGGATTCCCCTGGTTGGGGTAGCCCAAAGAAGCGAGGATACAAAGTGAGTGGGTGCGTGGAGCACTGTCTAAGTTCGTAGAATGTGACTGGGTGCGGGGATGGTGTTTTCATAGGTTCATTTTATGCTAGTTGTGTGTATGTGTAAGTGTGTGGTACCCCAAGTGTATGTATGTTTGTGATTGTGTGTGTGTGTGTGTGTGTGTGTGTGAGTGTGTGTGTGTAAATGACGACTGTAATACTCTGTTTCAATGCAGCAAAGGCTCATGCTCATGCTATTTTTCCTGTCGTTGGCTGCTGTTTCGCCATCACTGTTGTTGTTGTCGTTGTTCGCTAAAGGATAATTTTAAGCCATAAATAAAATGGATTAAAGCGCAATGATCCGCTCATCAAAATAGATTTCATCCTCTGTAATTTCTACACTGGAACATTATTAAAGCTTTTCCGCAAAATCAATGATAGTCCCTAGTCCCCGTAGTCTCCGTTTGCGGATTTATATGCCATTTTAGCTTTATTTCGTTGTTTATTTGTAAATATTTTTGTACATGGAAATATATATTATTTATGCATCCTTGCTTTAACTTTGAGTAATAACAGTTAAAATTTTAATGTAACCATGCGGGTATAAATCCATCCATTTTGCTTAAAATTCAAAATAACTGTGCTGTTGTGCTTTCTCCAAATACATAGATTAATCGCAGGAAAATGCATGATTAATTAACGAACATTAATTTTATGCTATCATATCTCTGCTTCAGTCTTTATATGTTCAAATCAGCCTGACAAGACGAATTGTTTCCAGATTTTCGTCGAGAAAACGACTACGATATGTCTTATCACGTATACATAAATATATAGACAGTCAAGTATTTGTTGAATATTTACTTAATTCTTTTTAATTTAAGCCCAAATTATCTAACTATGAGGAAACAAATTAATAGCCAAGGAATTTTTTATTTATAACTAATGAATGTTTGATTTTGTCAAATCAATTACATACTTGACAAACTGTCTTTTGTGAAACTGTTGAATTCTGATTGTAGTCCTTTTTAATGGAGGCTCATGGAATAAAAAGTGTTGTACATTTTGATCACAAAGAATATATATCTTAAAACTCCCCACAAAATAAATTCTTTTGGAACATTGCTGCTATAAGTGTGGATTTTTAAAGGTTACATATAATATTAATAATTAGCCGCATAAAAAGTTGGTTCTTAGCTCTTAGATAAGATATACACTATGCGTCTTATAAATATTATATTCAAGACATACATATTTCTATAACTTTATTATGATAAAATAGAGCAAAATATAAAAGTCGTCAAACTAATGCTGGTTTTAAGCTAAACTTTTAGTTAAAAGACACGAATGCATGTAAAAGCCATATGCAATAGATCAGGAGTTGGCCAGTTTGCCGTTCTGCCATTTTGCCGTTTTGGCCATTTTGCTCTGGCAACTTGGACGTTTCGACAATTGCTAACTTTGAATTTGCATTTGCATTTAACTGATTTTGACGTGGACACATTGCCAAAATTTCAACTGTTGTATATGTCTTGGATGACTTTCACTTGCACTCGGAGTCTCACACAATTACTGCCTCGAGTATGCTACGCACATACGTATACATATGCACATACATTTACTTGCAGGTTTTTGGAATATGTATGTATGTGCATACATACGTATACATATGTATGTTATAGTATAAGACAATGCATGGCAACTGTTCTATGCGCTCGAGATCTGTCTGCCACATTCACATATACATTCACATACATTTTATGCATTTAAAATACATACTCACATACTCACACACTCATACATATTCGTATATAGGAAGTAAACAGAATAATAGAGGCAACAGCCCATGACAATAGTTCAATGTGTACTGCCGCCTCTGCTGCTTCTTCTGCTGCTTTCCTCTGATGCTTTGGCTGCTTCTGATGCTGCTGCTTTGCTAGTTACGAGTTGTTATTACAATAGCACATACTATACTCGAAGCATACAAGCCCATTTGATATGCTTTTGGCTGGTAACCGAAGTGCGACTATCGCAACTTTTCACAACTGCTACTCTCTGAATTTGACTTGACAATCTCATGGTGTTGATTTGTGTCTTGTGCCACACCAACGCCATGTTCCGAGCATTGAAAATACAGCCTCCTTCTTCTCTTCCTTCTACTTACAGAAGGCTCTTCCTCCATCCTCCATCCTCCACTCTCTTTCCTTTTGTGAGACACAATTTGATTGTTTCGTCCGGGAACTTGGAAAACCCAGAATGACCATTACGACCATTAAACAGAATCTATTTTAAATTTAAATCATTTCAACTCTTTTATCTAATGAATATACTATAATAATAATATTAAGTATTATTTACGTATTATGTTTAGTCGTGCCACATTCACATCAAATAGTTATTAATCCTCTTCTCTTATAAGTATAGGTTTATATATCTCTCTTTTTATACCCTGAGGGGGTATATTAAGTTTGTTAAAAAAAAAGTATGTAAGTATACCTAACTCTGGTAATTATCAAGCTAGAGACTTGAGCTTTGGCACGAACAATACTTGAATAAGAAAGGATGCATTTTATCAAGATCGGATAATAAACACGGAAGATATCCGCAATTATATTATTCTTTAGTTTAATGTGTTGCTGTTGTGAGTTTTCGCCCTCTCTCTTTCTCTCTTTCAAGTTATCAAGTTGCCACCACGTAGTCAAACCGGGTACCTCGGTTCGAGTCCCAGTAAAAGCATGCTTAAATTCTTTAATTTTTTTTTTAATTTTTGTTTGTTATACATTTAGAATTGTTTTTTTATGTTTTTATTTAGCTATTTTGAAAACAACGTGCTCATTGTTGCTTAGACTTTTAAATACAAAACAGACAGCACAAATACGAAACACAAATATAATTAATATAAAATTTGAGTGGCGTTCTCTACTACCTCAGGGTATTCTACTGTCGGGATCTCTCGACTGAATGATATATTTTTGTCTTTGAGTCACTGATAACACTGAGTTGGTAACAGCTCAAGTATTACTCGATATAAAAAACGTAATTTTAGCAAGCGTAGCGAGTCAAGAAAAGTGAGTGAAGCGAGCAGGTGCGAAACCCTAATCCCATATATTTCTTAATCTTAAGCTAGTTTAATTTAAGTGTTTAATCAACTAAATTAAACAATTTAATCAACAGGTATATTTTTAAATTAAAAAAATCTTGTTCCCTCTCATTTTTTTAAACTTAAAATATTGAATCTACAATTACTAAAATTAAGCTATTCCGTCTGACTGAAATTAGTTCTTTAAAAATGTCTTGAAAATTCAAGAAAATATTGTAAGAAACTTACAGTTGACGTGAATATCAAATCGCTTGCTCACTGAGGGTGGCACCCCATTCGATGCTATACACAGGTAGCCCCCCATATCAGTGCGATGGACATTCGTGAGTGTCAGTCGCTCACCTTCCACAGACTTGAGAGCTTGAATGACAAGAAAAATGTTAAAATTGTGTGAATATGTTGTTGGATATGTAATCAGATTTAAAATATCGATATTACAGTGTATTAATAAACTGTTTACAGTAAGTGGCTTGTTTCAATATCCAAGATTTGTTATGATGATTCAGTTATTATTATATGCACCTTGTTTGTCTCTGCTTTCCGTGCGTAGCATGATGTCCTTGCCGCCCTCACGTCGCCACTGCACCATGGGTTCAGGGACACCTGTATAAAGAAATTTAAATTTGTAAAAGCTTAAATTTTTATAAGCTCAATGATAATAATTTCAATCAGAATATCATATGTCTTAAATCATAAAATTATAGATGGACAATTTTCCACACTAGATCATAAATTCATAAAATTCATAATTTAAGATTTTTAAGGATAATAAAATTTAAAACAATTTGAATTAATGAATAATTTGAATAATTATCACCTGTGGCACTGCATTGTAGAGAAATGCTGCCTCCCTCGGTGCTAACGCCCTCGTCGATATTTTGGTCGGGGTGATTCAGAATATCCGGTGGTACCACAACATCCAAATAACCAGACTGTAAACATACAGATTTAGATTGATACTTGCTCGTTAATAAATAAAAGAATTTATATTAAATATAAAAATTAAACCTTTAAATATTTAAAAAAAAGTCGGGATTATAATTTACAAATGTGCACACTAAATTAAGAAAAACGGACTTTTGCGTTTCACAAGATGTATGCCTCCTTGTTTATAGCCTTAGAAGACTATTTAGAATAAATCCTTATGGGCTGCGTTTTCATTGAGTGCAGGGTATCCAAATTTCATGTTATAAACAATTGTGTAATGTTGCTGATTGGAATTCTTGTGCTTAGCTTAGCAGAGTTACAGTACGTGCCGGCAGTACACGTACTCGTCTTCGTCCTGGAAAAAATCGACTGGTCACCTGAGCTAATCCATTTAAACATATCTCACAAATAAGCCAGGACTCAGAACTCAGACTCAGACGCATATGGCGTAAAGATTACGGTCTCAACAGGACACCTAAGCTAACCACGATGGTCACCTGGGATGGGATGAAGTCGCCTGACTTTGGTGGGAGGCCTGGTCGAACTAGGGGGTGGTGTTTTCAACTTACCAGACTCTTCATGGGATCCGTATTCACCTGGCACATGTAGCTGCCAGAATCGTTTAGTTGCACGTGGGATATGTGAAGTTTCCAGGTGTTGTGTCCATTGTGTGTCACTGATAATCTTGGATTTAGCGAGACCATATGTGTATGTATACCAAGTATTGCTTTTGAATCTGATTTAATCCATGCCACCTGAAATTGCACAGCCAAAGCAAAGATACCAAGCGTTTCCAAGTATTACAAGTTTGTTTCTCTCCCAACTTCACAAAACATCCATTACTTAGGCTCATGTACAAAATACATTCGACTATGTGTGTACTTTATACATATGTACTTTATGTAGTTGCATCTCTCCCTCCCTATCCCAATGGACCTACTTACTTATACACAAAGCCATACAAATAAGATTAGGACAAGGTTGTCTGGTTTGGTCAACGCAAATACGATTTTATGGCATATTAATGCTCTCGCACTCGCACTTACCACGACTTCTACTGGGGGTGAGGCTATCTGTCCTTTGGGGTATATTATTTTCAACTCTCCACCTGTGCTTGAATCCATTTGGATTACCACCTGCCTATTCACTTATATGTGTATTCATTAATTCATAAACAAAACTAAGTTATTGCAAACTTGTACCTGATTTATGTAACATTTTCAGCTTTCAAAAACAGCTCAAACTTTACCACCTTTACTTATATAGTATCTAGAATATCTTCTAAGCTTCTTATTTAATGTGTCAAATAAAGATTAAATTTTGTATCTTTAAAATTATTTCAATGTCATTAAATTTAAACAAATACACGAATACATGCAGATGCGCAGGTTCTCATTCTTTATTAAAACAATTATTAGATAAGGCTTGTATTTAATAAAATGTAGCCTTGTATCAATAAAAATTTTAATTGTCCAAAAGTTTGCTTCTCTAGTTTTTTCCTTATCACTTTTATGCTCATTATCCGATTATTTTAAAAAATAACAGATCAACTAGAACAACTCAATATATGTTTTCAATGTATTTCAATTTATTCAATATATTTTGTTCGCAAATTCTATTTTATTTTTCTTTTAAAAAATTAAATACATACCCTATATTGGCCCAAGTTGTCCACAACGCAAGTGAAAGAAATGTCGCGTCCCTGCGGTACGGTGATATTCGTTAGTTGTGCCAAAAACTGCGGTCCCAATTCATCAGGATCGTTGTGACCTTAAGGGTTCAGATGTGACAGAAAAATAATTGCAAAAAATAAATTTGGCACAGGTGTAAAAGATATACAGCTGTAGCAGGTGTATAGCACATGCAAATAACCTAACTTAAAAAATAAACGAACAAAAGAAAATGAAAATAAAAATACTAAAAGTGCATTACACAAATGTACAAGTTTCTCATTTTTATCACTTCCCCAAATGGAAGCTGAGAATTCGCTTTTCATTAAATGTTATCCAAGTTGCGGAGTCTCTTTATACCTAAAGTTTACTAAACCAGTAATACTCCGCTTAGAATATTATGTTCAGATAAGCAATAACTGAGGATAATGCAAAATTAGTTGCTACTTAATTTAATTACATTTAATACTCGTACAATGCGGCAAATTAAGCTGTTGTTCGAGTAAAGGAAAACTTTTATTGTCAGGATATTTAATCCCTGTTGGGCAGACGACACTTGTATAATATTACATCATTCATAAAACATTGAATGAGCCATTTGAAATACCATTAGGTATATATATTAGGTATTTATATGTATTTTATTCAACTTACTTTGTGTATTTGTTAGCGAATGACTTCCTTCTGTGCTCAATATTCCGGAGAGTAACAAAAGTATGACGGAGGCTAAAGTCCTGACCCAAAATTGTATCTGAGTCATTAGGGCAGTCTTCATTTTAATCTATAGGCTTCTGATCGTTTCAGGATCTTCAGGTACTTCCAAAAAAACGTTCTATCTTATATATAATATGCATAAAAATCTCGCTATTCGAGCTGATCCCTTGATGGCGATATTTTCGTCTACTTATTCGATCTAAGCATTTCCTCTAGTCCTGTAGTATTGTCAATTGTTTACATATCGTTACGAAAAGTCGTTCCAAAATATTTAAAGGGTTTCTGTAAAGAAAAAATACAGATTTTAGTCAAAGTACGTAAAATGGTTGGTCTTAATTATCAATTGTGTGTAGCATTATGTACATTTAAAACTCAAACCGTGAAATCTCTTTCTAGCATGTCCTATGCTGTCTGTTGTTAATGCAATAATTATCTTTATTTGTAAAGCTATTTTCTCCAACGAAAGGCATAAAAGGAAAAGGCAAAAGGCAACCGAAGTTAAAACCAAATTCTTTCTCTGGAATGCGTCGCGCAATTCACTTTGCCGACTGGAATTTCTTTACCAAATTTAGGTTGTGTACAAATATGTATAATACATCTAATTTAAGAGGAGTGAGTTCCGTGGTAACAATTAAACAAACAGACAAACATATTATGTCTAAAAAATTAGTACAAAGCATTTCAATTTTGTATTTCACAATAAGAGAAGAAAGGATTTTTAGTAATAACATTCTCTTCAATAAATCATTTCAAAGTTTTTGTTGTTGTCTTGAAATCTGAAAATTACACAGAATCTTCGTTCTTAGTTGGAACTTTTTACGTTTTAATTTTGCCTACTCAGCTATTACTTTAGGTTCCTAAGTAAATGTTTCATGGATAAATGAAACTTCATTTATGCAGATGAAAATAATACAACTTTACAGTCAAGAAAAATATCATTCAGTTGGGAGATCCCAACAGTAGCATACCCTGGGGTAGTAGAGAACGCCACACAAATTTTCTTCTAAACAAAAAAAAATTTTTAAATGTATAACAAAAATTAAAACAAAAAAAAATTAAAGAATTTAAGCATGATTTTACTGGGATTCGAACTCAGATCGCCCGTCTGACACGTGACACCTCTACCACTTGATAACTTGAAAGAGAGAAAGAAAGGGGGCGCAAACTCACAACAACAACAGCAACAACACATTAAATTAAAGAATTAAATAATTGCGGATATCTTCCGTGCTTATTATCCGATCTTGATGAAATTTTCACGATGCATCCATATAAGTACAAATATTGTTCCTGCCGCTCAAATCTCTAGCTTGTTAATTGCCAGTGTTACCGTTTTTTTCACTTTGTGGGCGAAGGGGGCGTGGCATCCAAAATTTGAAATAAACTTGATTTGCGTCTTATCATCTCTGAGATCTCGTTGTTCATACGGACGGACATCGACTCAGCTTGTCGCCCTGATCAAGAATATACATACTTTATGGGGTCTGCCACACCTCATTCTGCCTGTTACATACCTTTTTTAAACAAACTTAATACACCCCCCAAGGTATAAATACAATGTGTACAAAATTTACTTAGAGTTATCACATTCACATTTTGACTCTTTTAGTTCATTTAGTTTATTTACATGCCTAGATTATAGTTTTAATTTTTTTTTATATAATCTGCTTCATATACTATTATATAAACTAAAGAATTTTTTAGGTATTGTTATCGCTATAACTGGAGTCTGAATAACAGAATGGTTTTATTGTTGATAATTAACTAAATATAGACCGCAACTATTGTGTATTTTTAGTTATAATATGTGAATGTGAAATTATGTTACTTAAATTATTAAAATTATTTAATTATTTAAATTATTAGACCCTGTACTTTAAAAAAGTACAAATGGGTCTATTACGTTTGTGCAAATGTTCGTAACAGGCAGAAGGAGGCGTGGCAGACCCCATAAAGTATTAAATATTCTTGATCAGCGTCAACAGCCGAGTCGATATAGCCATGTCCGTCTGTCTGTCTGTCCGTCTGTCTGCCCCTTTTTGTGTCACCTAGATCTCAGAGACTATAAGAGCTAGAGACACCAAATGTAGGTTCATCTATATCTCAAGTTAAACGAGTTTGTTTTAGATTTTTGCCACGCCCCCCTCCGCCCCCGCAAATTAAAATACAAAATTTCTAATTGAATTACAAGAGCACCTTTAAAGCTAGCGCCTTGATTTTGGGAATGTATAATACAGACTATGGTCTTAGCCTATCCTGCAAATTTCATCCAAATCGGATGATAAACGCGGAAGTTATTCAACTAACAATGTTACGGGCAAAATCAACTGATATCTCTGTAGTGGCGCCATCTATGGGAATTTTTTAAAACTGAAACAATGTGTAGTGATCGCTATGCACTCAAAAAGTACAGGGACTCTTACTGTCGAGCTTGCTCCACCGTAGCTTAATGCATATTTTAACTTTAATTTTGAAATACTTTTTTTAAATGGTACTTATTTGAAACGATTCGACACTATTCAAAAGTAAATCAACTACTGGTATTGTTTAGATATATACATTATATGTATATATGTAGAATCAGGTATTTAACTTATTCATATTGACATATAGTTAAGAGTTGTAAAATATTTTTTAGAACTGTCTTCAAGTGAAATAATATATTTTATCGAAATATATTTTTTTATGGAACTAATTTTAAACGCATCGACACTTCTTTAGTAAATCAGCTACTGGTAATGCTCAGATATAAAAATTATATATACGTATATATGTACTGTAGATTCAGATATTCATAAGGACACGTAATAAGCAGTTGTAAAATATTTCAACACTATCTTCAAGTGATTTTCAATAATGCAAGTACTTATATGTATGTAGAGCCATCAATTTTGGTGCGAATCCGTTTGTATGTGCGTAATGGTCATCCATCAACAATTAATCGCCCAGTGGGAGAGTGTGAGAGAGTGTTAAAATAAAGAAAATATTCAGCCGGAATTTTTAATTCTCAACGAGTGCAATCAAAGGATTTTACAAATGACCAACCCATCTGCTTGTCGGTTGCTTGTTGGATGTTGAATGTTGGATGTTGGTGAAGCAATGCGATTGCATAAAATGCTTTAACCACATTTCATGTTTGCTCTTGCACGCCCCGAACGTCGGCTCTGTTGACCACAACAAACCCAACTCCGTTACTTTTGTGACATCATTGCCATCACCCCATCACCATGAGACAGAGAGAGAGAAAAAGAGGGAGAGAGGGGCAGAGCATCAGCATAAAGTGCCTGCTGATCCATTTATTCATATTCAGTTTCGGCTAAAATCACATAGAACTGTTGCTGTGATGTAAAATTTAAACGGGATCTACTACTGACCAAGGGCCATCTCTCCATCCCATCCCATCCCACCTCATCCTTTCTTTCTCCACACTCCAACGATGCAGAACGCTGAGTCCATGCTTACACTTATGTATGCACATATGTACTTACATACTTACATGTATGTTTGTCTGTCTCATAGTGCATACAGTCGAACATTACGCATGTGGATTTGCATGACCAGATTGCTGGTTTTGGCTAGTAAAAGATACAGATACGTATTTAAGTGTGTGTGTGAGAGTGTGTGGTATACGTGTTGCCGGATCCGGATACGGAATTTCGAAATTGTGCGCTGTCGGGTAATACGAAATTCCATTCGCCACAATTTTTAATCAGAAGTAACTGGTGTGGTCGAGCATTTCCGACGGCCTAAAATAAAAATTCAAATAAAAAGATTTGCGTCTGAAATCTCATTAAAAACAATTCCGTTTGTGAAAACAAACAAAAAAACAAACAAACAAACGAACGAATGAATGAACGAACGCAAGTGGATGGCCGAGGAAACATGGACATATCCATCCACACGCATGGGCAATGAGCGCTATGTTGAGGCGTAATCCCTACAGCTGTAGCAATGCCACACTGCCAATACCAATCCCAGATCTCTTCTCTTCCTCTTGGTCCTTGTCCTTGTCCTGGTCGTGGTCCTGGTCTTGCTTCTTCTTTACCACAGTGCACCCAACTGCCTTGAACTTGTCAGTTTGTTCATCGTCCAACTGATGCCTCCTCGTTGCTGGGCTGTTTGTCCATTTGATGACGAAGAGCTACCATCAATTTGCAACACTGCCACTGCCACCGCTTAACTGCCCCTCCTCCTCACCATCTCCCGTCGAGTAGGAACAGCATCAGTCGTAGTCGTGGTCCACTGTACGTTTTTTCATCCTCCCACTTTGAGTGTAAACACATAATCCATTTAAATTGTTTGTGGTTTTTCTTATTGTTTGTTTCCCTTCTTGTTTTCATTGTAACTGCCATTTTCGCTGCTGTCGCTGTCGCTGTCATTTCTGGCCAAGCTATGCGAAAAACTGAAGGAAAATCGGGCTTCATGTTAGAGGCCTACACGCCTCCCCTTCTAGTTACTTTAAACACAAAAATATTATTCTCCAACCACATCTGCATTTTCTTATATCATATTTTTTCGCATTTCTTTTTTCCATTGTTTTATTGACGCTTGACATTTGATGAACTTAAAATGGTGTGCATTATAACAATTTAGGTGCTTTCACATTTCTGAAATACCATCTACTCTTATGTGATAAGCGCCTAAATTCACTGTCACTTTTATTTTCTCTCTCTCCCCTTAATGATCTTCCGATAATTATCGAAACTGTTATAACAGTTGATCCTTAAAACGAGTTGGCAGCGCGGCCAGTAAAACGTGGAGACTTTCCAAAATTTAAATTTAAATCAATTTTCCTCTTATCCTCTCATCATGTACAACCATTTAATTTGCATATTTAGTTATGATAAAAAATATAACATTAATCTTAATATTAAATACCAGAATTGAGGCCGTTTAGAAGGGGAAACACAAAAGCAAAAATAAAAAAATGCAAATGGAGAAAACTGGCAGTTCGAGTATTCGTAAGAATATATTTAAGAAATCTATTGGTTTGGGGCTCTTAAGATCTCACTTTTGGTGATTTCTTTGAAAGCACTCTCGATTAAAGCACTTTTATTTATTTTGACTTTCAACAACGTACCAAATGATAAAAAACAAAGTTTGTCAACATGAGCTTCTTAAGGGTTTTCCTTTTTTACGTGTCGATGCGTCTTTATTCACTTCCAAAAACACTCAAGGATGCATTAAGTTACATTTTGTGACACGGCGAGTACTCGTACGAGTACTCTGCATAAATGGCAGTGTCGTGAGATGTCTGTGCAGAAGTCAAAGTTCTTCAAATTTGCATAGAATCAAAATGACATGTTACTCTTTCTGTTATGTTGGCAACTCAAGCCAATAGTAAATGTAAAAAATTATATTGAATGTTCTCGTTGCCTCTAGTCTTACTCACACATATACACTAACATACATATGCACTAACAGTGCACTGCAGTGTTGACAGTTTATGTAGGCTAGACTCAAAAAGAGGCCAGTATAAGCTAGAGCTAAGTATAAATTCGCTATATACTAGACTAAGCTTTACAAAGACCCAAACCACAAAAAAGGTAAGCCGTTTGTTCTATTTCCTTAAATAATTAATAATTAAATTAATTATATTTCGTTTTTGCGAATTTTTAAAATAGTGCGATAATAAAAGATGAGCTATACTGTAGAATACATGAAATATAAAATATTATATGGAAAGTTCGTATTTATGGAAGGCTCCAAATGTATCTGCTTCCACTTTAAAGTCACTTCTTAAACTTTGGGCTTTCTCCTCAGTCAGTTATTGTTCTCGTTAAACAATTTCAAATACATTCTTTCAGGAAACTAGTTTCATGTTCACAGTAATTGTGTCGACTTTTGAAAATTGTTTGCCTTATCTTTTTATGTAATTACGTTTTTAGACCCAGTACTTTAAAGAAGTACAAATGGGTCTATTACGTTTGTGCAAATGTGCGTAACAGGCAGAAGGAGGCGTGGCAGACCCCATAAAGTATATATATTCTTGATCAGCATCAACAGCCGAGTCGATATAGCCATGTCCGTCTGTCTGTCTGTCCGTCTGTCCGTCTGTCCCTTTTTTGAGTAACTAGATCTCAGAGACTATAAGGGCTAGAGACACCAAATTTGGCATGTATGTACAGCTATGTCTTGCATTGAACGAGTTTGTTTTATATTTTTGCCACGCCCCCTCCGCCCCCGCAAATCAAAATACAAAATTTTCAAGTCGAATTACAAGAGCACCTTTAATGCTAGCGCCTTGATTTTTGGTATGTATAATACAGACTATAGTTCCAATGTATGTATGTATGTATGTATGTATGTATGTATGTATGTATGTATGTATGTATGTATGTATGTATGTATCTATATGTATATGTCCGATCCGTCCGGCTCCAACATACAAATGTACTGCGTGCACCAAAGAGACGCAACTGTATCGAGTTTCAACAAGATAGCTTTAAAACTGAGAGTCTAGTTTGTATAGAAACAGTCGGACAGACGGATATCGACTCAGCTCGTCGTCCTAATCAGGAATATATATACTTTACGGGGTCTGCCACGCCCCCTTCAATGCTCTACAGCGATCGTGACAAAATTACAATAGCCTCTGCAGCGGGATAAATATGCCAGATCTATCCCACAAAATGCTTAACTGGCAACACTGGTACATGCATACATATGTAGTATATACACATCCTTGCACGTAAGCTACATATTGATTATCTTAACCACGAATATTTCTATAGCAAATGCTTACAGAATACATAATAAGGAAGATAATCTTCAGAACTAAATACATTTTGGATTAGTGAAAAGCAATGTCAGTGATATACTCTCTACATATACTAAATGCAATTATAATGAACTATATAATATCTCTGCTAAGAAGTGAAGATAGGTATCTTTTAAAAGTATATGAGCAAGTCCCGAAAATGTTCCACCAAATAAACAATTAATACTGAAATTACGAGTAGAATACATTTGGTGTGCTGCCTAAATAGAGTTACGCTCCATATTTTACTTAAGCAAAAGAAAAACAAATTTGAAAAATTTGAATTACATAATGTGTTGTACATATTACTCGGTGTATTGTGCGTCACAATCTAAGTTTTAAAGAAAAGTAATTTTTGAAATACTTTTTTTATTTTAATTATACTTTACTACTTTAATTATATATAAAAAATCAATAACACACAATCAATTCCACAATTCAATCAATATTTCTATTATAAGCATGATCTAGACTTGTTGTCTCTAGTTCTTAAAGTCTCAGAACGGACAAACGAACTGACGGACATGGCTATAAGACTCGGCTGTTGATGATGATTAAGAATATATGTACACTAAAAAAAACATCAAGTACATTCCCACTTGAATTAAGAATTTTCGGTGTCAAAAGTCATACGAGCCTAAAAATTCTTGGTTCTTGGTTTTGACATCGTTTCGGGATTGATTTAAGAATTTTTTCTGCTTGGTAATTAAAAAAAGTTTTTTTGTTAACTTATTTATTGCTTCTTTAAATTATGATTAGTATGGCTTTAATAATTACTTAATTCTCATATTCTTGACAGGATGGCACAGACGGAAAAATCCCAGAAGTGAATCATGTATACTTATTTAAGATCAAATCATTCTTTACCTAAAATATATAATTTTCAATTTAGAAATTCTGGAATCTTGTATATATATTTAAGAAAAAATATTCATAATTTAATATTTGTAATTTTTGATTTTGATTTTTTTTAAATTGTTAATTTTAAATTTAATTTTTTTAAATTTAACGGCCGTATTCGCTTTTAAGACTGATTCGTTCTAAAAGTTAACCGAAAATGTAAATTAATTTAAGAACAATTTTTGGACCCTGTACTTTAAAAAAGTACAAATGGGTCTATTACGTTTGTGCAAATGTTCGTAACAGGCAGAAGGAGGCGTGGCAGACCCCATAAAGTATTAAATATTCTTGATCAGCGTCAACAGCCGAGTCGATATAGCCATGTCCGTCTGTCTGTCTGTCCGTCTGTCCGTCTGTCTGCCCCTTTTTGTGTCACCTAGATCTCAGAGACTATAAGAGCTAGAGACACCAAATGTAGGTTCATCTATATCTCAAGTTGAACGAGTTTGTTTTAGATTTTTGCCACGCTCCCTTCCGCCCCACAAATTAAAATACAAAATTTCCAAATCGAATTACAAGAGCGCCTTTGCTGCTAGCAGGTTGATTTTTAGACCCAGTACTTTAAAAAAGTACAAATGGGTCTATTACGTTTGTGCAAAAAAATAATGTGCGTAACAGGCAGAAGGAGGCGTGGCAGACCCCATAAAGTATATATATTCTTGATCAGCATTAACAGCCGAGTCCGTCTGTCCGTCTGTCTGCCCCTTTTTGTGTCACCTAGATCTCAGAGACTATAAGAGCTAGAGACACCAAATGTAGGTTCATCTATATCTCAAGTTGAACGAGTTTGTTTTAGATTTTTGCCACGCCCCCTTCCGCCCCACAAATTAAAATACAAAATTTCCAAATAGAATTTGCTGCTAGCTGGTTGATTTTTAGTATGTAAAATACAGACTATGGTCTGAACATATCCTGCAAATTTTATCCAAATCGGATGATAAACGCGGAAGTTATTTAACTCACAATGTTACGGGCAAAATCAACTGATATCTTCGTAGTGGCGCCATCTATGGAAATTTTTGAAACTGAAACAATATGTAGTGATCGCTTTGCACTCAAAAAGTACAGGGTGTCCTACTATCGATCTTGCTCCACCGTAGCTTAATGCCTTTTTTTTAGAAAACATCGTACTGTTTTTCCCGGAGTGCTTACACTTTATTGGGTCTGCCACTCCGATTTAGATAGATTATTTTTTACTTTTTTGAAGTACAGAGTCTAAATAAGAACATGTACTAAGTTTGATCAAGATAGCAAAGAAGCAGACATTCTGATTAACAATGAAAATAATCATTTTGTGCCTAATCATTTTGTGCCTAAATTATAATAACATTTGCAGGAGTGTAAATATTATTAAAAAAGGTTATAAATTCACATAGTTACGAAAATTTTTTATTGATTTTTTTATGTTTATCGACAATAATAAATAAAATTAATTGACAATTATTGAATACTTTTTTAAATAAAAGTTAAAGAATAAATGTCTTATTTCTTCATAAATATTCGAAGAAAGACATTCCATCTACTTAGTTATCAAGTTCTAAAACTTATGTAAGTTGTAATTTTGTGAAGAACTCTACATAATTCGGTTAAATTTGACTTATATATATATTTTTGAATTTGATCAATTTCTAACTAATTACACTAGTTTATAAATTAATATTTGTGTCTCCCGCAGAGCCAAATGTATTATTTCCCTATAGATCTTGACCTCCTAAATATGAAAAAGTAATTTAAAAAATGTTCTTTTAAGTAGTTTTCAAGAACTTTAGTTGAAGACTAACTTTGTTAAAAACAGTTATCGCGTTTACGATTTATACTCGACAAAGTTAATTCATCTATGAAAAAATTAAAAACAAAATATTTCACGAAAAATACTTCATAAAAAAATTAGTAAGTTACTCTTTCACCATTAGGAGGTCAACACCTATAAATGAAAAATACTTTTGGCTCTGCGGAAAAATGGCTGTTAACTGGTGTTATTTTAAGTCAAATTATCTTTCAGGTACTTAACTATGACCTTAACTAAACTCCCAAACAAACTAACGATAAATTAAACTTAACTTTCCAATTAATCAGTATATATATTTTTGATTTTTTGGCACGTTTCGAATTTTACCAAAAAGTCCCATCGGTCAAATTTGTCTCAATCATTTAAGTTTTGGCTTATATCTTAAGGATCAGGTGATACGGAAAAAGTCTTTGTATGTATTTTCCTTAATGAAACAATAACTTTCGACGGATTATGCTCTTTAAGATAAAAAGAACCCGTTATTCGATAGCTCTCTTATGAATCTGAGCACAAGGTGAATTAAAATTAATTTACTTCAGAAAAATGATTATTTTGATTAGCTTACAGCTGGATCGTACCGCTTTTATTGTGATCTTTGAACAGTGTAACTTCTGAAGTAATGACTTATTTTGCGTCACATGTTGTTCATTTAAGACCTGCCTGCATTTTCACAAAGCACATCACACTCAGACACGTATACACCTTCCTCAGATTCACAAGTAAGTATGTGCATTTGAAGTTTGTAGTGTAATGAGAGGGAATAAAACAGACACTGCTTTTACTTAAACAACATGACAATGTGCAACTGTGCAAAAGTGGCAGACTGAAATAGTTGTTAGGTAAAAGTTGAAACACAACACATACATACATACGTGTATGCAGTATATATTACATACATATACATAGATAAGAAGATTGTTAGGAGTGGGTTGAGTTCAACATTTATGTAGCATACATTTGCGAGTTGCACGCAATTGTTATCAGTTTGTAATAATAATATGTAGTACACTTACACTTACACTTACAATTAGACTACAGTGAAAATCATGAAACTGTGACCATTTGCATACGCGACGTACTTTGCTCATTGAATTGCTCATTTGCCAACATTTTCATATTCATTTTAAAGGCTGTTCTCAAGCCATTACACTTTTCATAAACTAATTCCGCACTCTGCCACTCCCACTAGTGACCCGCCCCCACTTCCTGCCGTCACGTCTGCTCCGTTGCCTGTACCCAATTGAGTTGTGGAGCGTGCCGTGTCTGTTGACTTTGCTCCTTATCAACAAGTCGCCACTTAATTCAATTACATTAGATACGACGAACAAATACGAGGATGAGTCGAGGTCTCTGATATTCGTATCTAAAAGGAGCCCAGACCCAAGCAACTTTTGTACTGTGGCATGGGAGAGTTGTGACGATAGGCCGGGCATAGTAACTGCGGTCGGATGACAGCTGAGCACTATTCTATGGGACTGTGACACCCACACTCCTTGAATATAAGTCCTGTCTAAGGAATAAAGCATTTAATAGCCGCCGGCATTTCAATTTACATATTCTTCGATTTAAATTGTTTCTTGATGTGCTTTTGTTTTTGCGTTGTAACGCAGATTTAATAATTGTATCAGACAATAATAGAAACAAACACCTAAACAAATTAAAAGTCTTGCTGAAGGTCAATTGTGAAATGCTTTTCCCAAATGCTCTCAAAGGCCTAAAGGCACTCCAATTTTGAATAGTGCCAACTTTGTATCTGATTATTACAGATGCCCATTGTTAACTCATCTGACAAGTAAGACTACTCAAGCATATGAGTTCGAGTATTTATCTATAACCATAAAAGTGAACATTACGTAACATATGGTAATGTATTACCATAAAAGTGGACACTATGGTAATAGATATAAATGTATATGTTTAAGTAATAGGTATTTCATCTTTTATTAAAATAAGGTTTGGAATAAGAAACAGGACATAACAGTTATTAAATTTAACGTTAAGTATATAAATCAATGAGTTTCAAGTTTACTATAGTATCATATACTATACCAAAGTTTTTATTTATTCAGAAGTATTAAAATCTGCAAAAAGCTCTATTTGTATATTTATTAAGTTCTCATCTAATAATTAATTATTATGATTATAATTGGGAAATTAAACCCTACTACTTTCTTTTCTTTTTGAATTGATTTTTTTTTTGGAAAATACAAAGCAAACGCAAAATGAGGAATAGTCATTAATCGAAATTTAGCCTTTTCAAAAGTCCAAGAACTACTACCTTAATACAACTGAATCAATTCAAATGTATATTTCCATCAGCTTAATAATTATAATTCCAAAACCTGGCACTTTGATATACAGTTGTTGACAGGTCTTCTTAAAAAGCTTACCTACAGACAATGCTTTAACATGGAAATATTTTAAGCCATCAATTGCAATGTGTTTTTTTTTTTTTAATAAGCGCCAGTTAATTTAAGGGATCGATTTAATCATAATATGGAAACTAAGTAGATAGATCTCTAAGTAGACATAGGAAAATATGTTCAAATGAAACTACAAAAAGTGGTTCGGATCTTTTTAAGGGCATATCCCGTACTAAAAACTATATTCGATTGAGAAAAAAGCTGTGCAGAGATTCAATAAGTATGTTTTAACCAAAATAAGAAAATTTCACAATCACTCATATCATATTTAATGTAGACACTTTAGCGCGCTTCGTAAAAGCTAGTTTATTTGTGCTTTTGTTTTGTAGTTGAGTTGAATTTTGTTATTGTGGTGACTTTAAAGTATGATCTGCAAATTTAACAATTATGCCCTTTTTACGACAAGGTTAAATACTACACAAACAACATAAAAATCTCACTGTATATTTCAGGAGCATTTACATTTGAATGTCCTTGCATATACCTGCCTCTTAAGCAGGTTATTAGATTATTAGACCCAGTACTTTAAAAAAGTACAAATGGGTCTATTACGTTTGTGCAAATGTGCGTAACAGGCAGAAGGAGGCGTGGCAGACCCCATAAAGTATATATATTCTTGATCAGCGTCAACAGCCGAGTCGATATAGCCATGTCCGTCTGTCTGTCTGTCTGTCTGTCCGTCTGTCTGTCCCTTTTTGTGTCACCTAGATCTCAGAGACTATAAGAGCTAGAGACACCAAATTTGGCATGTAGGTTTATCTATATCTCAAGTTGAACGAGTTTGTTTTAGATTTTTGTCACGCCCCCTTCCGCCCCCACAAATTAAAATACAAAATTTCCAAGTCGAATTACAAGAGCACCTTTAATGCTAGCGGGTTGATTTTTGGTATGTAAAATACAGACTATGGTCTGAACCTATCCTGCAAATTTTATCCAAATCGGATGATAAACGCGGAAGTTATTCAACTAAGAATGTTACGGGCAAAATCAATCTCTGAAGTGGCGCCATCTATGGAAATTTTTTAAACTGAAATAATCTGTAGTAATCGCATTACACTCAATAAGTACTGGGTCTCCTACTGTCGAGCTTGCTCCACCGTAGCTTAATGCATTTTTAGTTGTTAGAAAAGGCTCAGATATTTTTGCGTCAAATTCATGGAATGTTGTCCTAACTAAGGCTGTAGGGCTCTAAGATTCTTCTTAGTACCTTGATCAGTTAAAGAGCGCTGAAGAAAATATTAAGTTTTCAAGCTGCAGTCTATTTTTAGACCCTGTACTTTAAAAAGTACAAAAGGGTCTATTACGTTTGTGCAAAAAAATGTGCGTAAAAGGCAGAAGGAGGCGTGGCAGACCCCATAAAGTATATATATTCTTGATCAGCATCAACAGCCGAGTCGATATAGCCATGTCCGTCTGTCTGTCTGTCTGTCCCTTTTTTGAGTAACTAGATCTCAGAGACTAAAAGAGCTAGAGACACCAAATTTGGCATGTATGTACATCTATATCTTCATTGAACAAGTTTGTTTTAGATTTTTGCCACGCCCCCTCCGCCCCCGCAAATTAAAATACAAAATTTCCAAGTCGAATTACAAGAGCACTTTTAATGCTAGCGACTTTTAGTATGTATAATACAGACTATGGTCCGAACCTATTCTGCAAATTTCATCCAATTCGGATGATAATCGCGGAAGCTATTCAACTCACAATGTTACGGGCAAAATCAACTAATATCTTCGTAGTGGCGCCATCTATTTTTTGAAACCGAAACAATCTGAAGTGATCGTTTTGCACTCAAAAGTACAGGGTCTCCTACTGTCGAGCTTGCTCCACCGTAGCTTAATGCATTTTTTTTAAAGTCCTTAATCGTACAAAATTATATAATAATTAAATTACAAAAATATCAAAGATTTAGATTAACTGATTAACTCCTCACCATTCATCAACGGAAAAGATTCAATGTTTTTTTAAGGAAGCTGGTCACTATTTTTGTTGTTAATATTTTGATTAATTTCAAATTAATCAAATTATCAATTTTTATCGGAAATGCTGAAAAAAATACTTCGAAGATCAAAAATAATTTTTTTTTAAAACTTGTAATTCAAGCTAACACATTAAAAATATTTGTTTTCTTTAGATAACACAATAATATGTATAAGCTGAAATGTATGCTATTAATTCTTAACCAACTGAAAAAAGGCTAAATATTTCCCATTTTTTCTTATTTCCCTATTTTGGTATTGAACATATACTATAATTCAAATACAGTTCAACTATAAATCTTCTCTCTGTTGAAATATTTACTTTTTCTCATTTAAGCAATATAAATTAACTACATAATTAAACTAGAAATGTTAAAGAAAATAGAAATTACATATTCATGCTTACATTTCGGACACGAATTCGTGTAGAGGAAGAATGAGAAGAAGGAGAAGTAAAAGGAGACCAGTTTCATTCGGAGCTTGTTGCTTTTTTTTTTATTTGTTTGCATTTAATGCGTTTTCTCCTTAAGCGTAGCACTACTTAACCGCTGAGCAAAATTAAATGTTTAAAACAGTTGATCGTTCATAATGCAAACAATATCAGCTTTCATTAGCTGTACTTAATGATACACAAAACAAACTAAAATTGAATTAAGTGAAATTTGAACAATTAATTTATCAATTATTTAATTTGAGCAATTGAACGTTTTGTTAAACAATAATTAATAAAAATGCACATTATTCACCAAGTCGAAGCTAATTATAAACGTAACGACGGCAACTCGCGTTGTGAACACGGGCTTCGGTATTGTTCCGTTACTTCAACTCCAACTCGACCGTCACGCGACAAGCTCTGATTGGGACTGAAGCAAGGACGACAACTGATAAGTTGTCCTTAGTATGTGCCGCTTTAATATCGCTTCGTCGTAAACGCTCGTTACACCCGAAGCATTTCACTTGCCCCTTCAATGGGCGGGGAGTGTGTACCCGATGCTCTTATTGGCGGTATTATGGCGGAGGTGGGGGAATCCGTACCGTAAGCATTCCTATTAACTCAATGAGAGAGAGAACAAGTGGAACAAAGTAGATAGCATCCACCACGTGTCGTTGTGGAAGGTATTCTCTCTATACCGTCTACTTCACTTTGCATGCGTGCTATAAACAAACGATTGATGCTCAAGTAGAGTGTTTAAAAAGGAGATACCCTGTAACGAAATAAATAAGTATATTAACATATATACGTATAGTATATTCATAAACATGCACTCTATCAATGTGGGTAATTATTTGAATGTATTGCCCATTTTATTGTTTCAGTCGCATCCATGCGCTGCAGTTCAATGTTTGACTTTGAGGTGTTCTGTAAACTACTCAGAGTCACGATTTTTAACTGAGAATTTGATTCTATACACTTGTGTAATATATACTGTGTACAAAAATAGTATTGTTGCTATTCTTCAGCGTTGACGTGGCTTTAAAATGTTTATCTAAGCTAAAGACTACAGGGTATTAAAAGTAAAACATCATATTTTTGTTCTATATGCACTATTATATGTTTTCGACCAACTCAAAAGCCTGTGAGGTCAAAGGTGACGAGAATGAAAGCTATACCTGTCTGTTTACATTTGTTTGACCTTTTTAAAGGAACACAGAAGCGAATCACAAAACGGAGTACTTGAATATCCTTGAATAAATGAATTTAAAATTTTTTTCTAACCACAAAAATGAAATAAATAAATAACACAAATGTAGAATAAAAAGCAAGCAAATAAATGACCGCAAGTAAACTGAGGAAACATATTTGTTTTAAATTTTTGAAATACTTTTCTCAAATTATTCTATTCAACATTTTCAAGGTCCTTTTGGTTTATTTATTGCTCGTCCTACAGTGAAAGCTATGAATCTGCCACAACGTTTTTCGCTTTTTATGCGTAAGTATCTCTTCGTGTACGAGTATCTGGTATGTGCTTGTGGCATGTGATGCGGTCAGTACTCTGGCATGTCTGTATATATGTATATATATATTTGTTTATACATATTTATATTTATGTTTATATTTATTTATATATATATATATGTGTTCGAATAGAATCGTGCCTAAAGGCATCAATGTGCCTTAATTTTGATGTGAAACAAAATTTATTATTTAATGTAGTAGCCCGATTTTATATGGTACCGAAAAGATATAGTTATCCGATTCGGGCGGACATATGTACTAGCTGCAGCAAAAAGACACACTAGTACCAAGTTTCATCGAGATGCACAGCAAAAAAAAAGTATATATTATAAATTTCGGATCAGAATTAACAGCCGGGTCATTATAGCCATGTCCGTCTGTCACTCTAAACACCTACATTGAAGAGCAAAACTGTAACACGATTTCAGTGCTCTCTCTCTTCAGCTATTTGTATCTTCTCCTCTACCTTACATCTGATAATGGTCCTTGTCTTGTTTTTGTTGGTGATTTAGTTAGCTATGTTTTTTGTTTAAATTTGTAGACATTTTATAAAATGAAAGAAATATGCAAAAGTTAAATATAAAAAAATGCATTAAGCTACGGTGGAGCAAGCTCGACAGTAGGAGACCCTGTACTTTTTGAGTGCAAAGCGATCACTACAGATTGTTTCAGTTTCAAAAAATTTCCAAAGATGGCGCCACTACGGAAATATCAGTTGATTTTGCCCGTAACATTGTTAGTTGAATAACTTCCGCGTTTATCATCCGATTTGGATGAATTTTGCAGGATAGGTTAAGACCATAGTTTGTATTATACATACTAAGAATGAAGGCGCTAGCATCAAAGGTGCTCTTGTAAATTGACTTGGAAATTTTGTATCTTAATTTGCGGGGGCGTGGCAAAAATATAAAGCAAACTCGTTCAATGCAAGATATAGATGTACCTAAATGCCAAATTTGGGGTCTCTAGCTTTATAGTCTCTGAGATCTAGGAACCCAAAAAAGGGACAGACAGACAGACAGACAGACAGACATACAGACGGACATGGCTATATCGACTTGGCTGTTGATGCTGTTCAAGAATATATATACTTTATGGGGTCTGCAAAGCCTCCTTCTGCCTGTTACGCACATTTGCACAAACGTAATAGACCCATTTGTACTTTTTTAAAATACAGGGTCTAAAAAAATTAAAGAATTTAGGCATGCTTTTACTGGGATTTGAACCCAGATCTCCCGTCTGACTACCACTTGATAACTTGAAAGAGAGAGGGCGAAAGCTCACAACAGCAACAACACATTAAATTAAACAATTAAATAATTGCGGATATCTTCCGTGTTTATTATCTGATCTTGATAAAATTTTCACGATGCATCCATATAAGTACAAATATAAGTATATAAGTACCGAAGCTCAAATCTCTAGCCTGCTAATTGCCAGTGCTATCGTTTTTTTCACTTTGTGGGCGAAGGGGGCGTGGCATCCAAAATTTGGCATACAAAAAAATAAACCGCAAGCTAATTTTGACGCGCCAAATTTGGGATACCCTTGCATCCTTTTTAAACCAAATGGGACGTATCATTTGGGTCATTGGTTACAGCAAGACCCATATTCACGATGACTTTCGGAAGATTCTGTTACAGAACGCTTAAATATTATTCCATTCGAATTATTCCATCGGTTAACAAAAAAGAACCAATTATATTTTTATAAGTACACCTCGAAGCCATAATTGAGCCGCCACCGTTCTTGACGACTGCTGCTCATTAATGGGTTATTTGGTGACTGGACTGTAGGATCTCTAAGTCCATGAGCGTCCGAGCCCTATTTAAGCTAGCACTACAAGTTTTGGTACACATGATAATTACTTCTCTCTAGTTAACGATAAAAGACAGACAATCTAAGAGTTCGGTTAAGATATCTTAAGATACAAAAAAGTTTTTCCTACTAAAAGATCATTTTTAATCGATCGTTCAAATGGCAGCACTATGATATAGTAAACCGATCCAGTCGGCTCTGATATATGCACTGTGTGCTGCTAGAAGACTGACCAGTACCAAGTTTCATCAAGATGCTAGACTAGACTAGTTTGCATAGACCCAGGCAGACGAACATACAGACGGATATCGACTCAGCTCGTCGTACTGATCAACAATAAAATAAAATAAAATAAAATAAGTTGTCTACAAGACTGAGAGACATATCTGTTGACATATCTGTATTGGTTCGAAAGATAGTATAATTTCCATATTGCTGCCAATCTTAAGTGTTACATGAACGTTGTTCTGTCCGATATTATGTAAGACTATTTGTAAGTTTTAAGAAGTTTTAAGTGTTCGAATTTGCAGGTTGTTCCACTGAACAAGCGTCCAGTGCCTTCAGATTGTGCTGCATTATTTTTGACGAAATACGAAAAGTGTAATATTTGTTTTGTAAATTACTTCTATATACGTTAGCTTGAACAACTTGGTACCTATTACATTAAACTCACCATATCGTTATTAAAGTACTTCAAAATAAATTGTAATAAACCATATTTGTTTCATATACATATGTATATGTCTGTCATGGGCTTATAATGATCCGATTACATAATCGGATTCAACTCAGTACTTCTTGAAATTCACTAATAAACTTTATTTTGTTAGCTTTATGTCGAAAATGAAGAGTCAAGAAAATTAACAAATTTTATGAAATTATTTAGAAAACACCCTTTATTGTGGTGACGAGAGAAAGGGGAAGGGAGAAGGGAAAACATTGCAATAAATAAAATAAGTCTAGAACTGAATAACTAAGATTTTATTGTGCTTGCATAATCACTTTTAGGCAAAGCCAGCACCAGAGAAAGAGATAGAGTAAGAGAAAAAGAGAGAGGTGGAGTGACAGGAAGAAAGGAAGAGACAAGCAGAAGGCAGCGAAGTGAGCGAGCGCAGCTCATTGAATGAAAAGTCAAGAAGCAAAGGCAACATCAATGGCAAGCAAGTAACAATAACTTTTAATCACTTTAAATAATAAAATCCAAGAAACACTTTCGGATTTACTGAGTTCCTTGTTGTGGATTAGCTGAGTGAATCTCCAGCGGCTTAGTAAAATGTCTTCCAGCACTAGAACATCGTGGCTCCGCTTGCCAATCCCAATCCCAATCCCCTTCCCGTTCCTCCAACCCCCGTTCCCCCTTTCAACCGTATGTAAGAATGTACGTACATATATACATACAGGGTAAATGCGGGTCTTAGCAACATTCCTCATCCTCATTCTCATCCTTATACGCCAAGTAGCTGATGCTGCTTTAAGGACTCAAGAAACTTATGCGAGATGCGAATGCGTATGTAGATAGCGTCTTTCTCCAATGAATGTCCTTGCCATCCTTTGGCAGGACGAAGGCAAAGAAACCCAAAGAAGAACAGAACACAACAAACTGTTATTACTAGAGATGCTTTGATAAATGCTTCTCTGTCACAATGATGATAATCTCAACTAATGAGGAATTAAAATTGGATTACAAAATTCTCTAATTAAAAGGATTAAGTGAAATGCAACAATGAATATTGTTTAACAAATGGATTTAAACTGTATGATTATACGACGAGTACTCACTCGCATGTGATATTATATTCTCTCATATATTGTCTTGAGATGGGATTCTAAGGACTTGAGTAGCTCAATTGGTACTCAATACTTTTGGACAGAGTCGAGTCGAGACGACTCGAGTGACATTCATCGGGCTTTTAAGCTCGTCATTCAGCCAGGCTAATTGTTTTCTGTTACGAGCCAGAATCATTGTAATCGCCACCATTAAAACACTGTCAATCGCTCAAGAACAAAGCAACCCTCTTAGAACAGTTGGACAGCAACAATAGCAACAACAATAATTACATTCGCACAACAACAGAGATTATTGTCAGTCAGTCAGTCAGTCAGCCAAGTGGGATGCTGTTGATGCTAAAGCTGATGCTGATGCTTTTCAAAAAGACTTTGAACAATAAATGATGTGAAATCTCCTGAAACTGAACTGTGTTCCTTTAGCATTGTGTATTGTGTGTTTTTGTGGATGTGTTTGTGTTTGTGTGTGTGTGTGTGTTGCCTGCAATTCGCGAAGGGGCTCATTCGCATTCTCAATCATCTTGCCGGCTTCTTTTTGGCTGTTGCCTCTTGATTCCTGTTGCCTGGCACTTCTTCTTTTTTTAATACCCGGGAGCCGGTTATGGTACAAAAGTATATTGAATTCTGTACAATGACTGTAACAGGAAGAAAGAAACATTTCCGATCCCATGAATTGTACACTTTAAATATATTCTAGATTAGTATGAGCATCATCAATTGATCTATCCATATCCGGCAAGTCGTCGCATTTTGGGAAAACCCAGATCTCAGTTTCTATAGGAGCTAGAGAGAATTTGATGCACAGAGATCCATGAACTTAAGGCATATTATCTTTATTAAGCCCTACTCCGTTACTTCAATTTAACACACAACATCTAGAGTCTAGTTTCTTACACTTTACATTATAAGAGCAAACACTATAAGAGCTGCAGACCGGAACACTATCTGCTTTTTTTTAAAGTTAATTTTTGGTACGTAATCTTTTGCTTGTGGAAATTGCGAAGTGTGTGCCACACCCATACCCTCCTGATAGTACGCTCTTTTCAGGAGTAAAATTACCTTTTCGTATTATCCATCATCCCACTTAATCGCTAAAAGATTAGATAAATGTATCGATAGTTATAACTTTTTTAAGTTGCGACCAGCATCTCGAGCATTACTAAATGAATGCAGAATATTATAAACTGTTAGAGTTAAATATTTATGACTGCAATACCGGGTATATTATAGTCGGGAGCTTAACTGTAGTGCTCTTACTTGTTTTTGGATTTTTTGTTGCCGTCGACAAAGCCGAAGCTGTTGTCGTTTCTTATGCATGGTTGCCTGTTTGGCTGACTGTCTAGGTCCTCGTCCTCTTCCTCAGCCTCAGTGTTTGCCTGCAACAACATCCGTTTGTTTTTTGGCTACCTCTTCTTCTTACTTACGTTCAAAAAACCAAAAAGCAAACATTTTTTTCTGAGACACTCGACTTGTACAAAGTAAATCGGCTTTCGATTGTATTTGAAGTGGGAAGCTGTCTCTCCTCTCCTCTCTTCCTCTCCTTTCTCTTTCTCTTTATCATCGCAACTACTTACCGTGTGTTCTCCTCATATACATACGAGTACTCGCACTTGTCGTAACTCATACTCATTGTCATCCTTATTCTCAAATGTTCTCCTATATCACTAATGTGCGTGTCTGCATGGCGTAAGACAGATATGCCCACCTTTGAAAGACGAACGAATGAGTGAATGAGTGACTGAGTGAACGAACGCTGAATATATGAATGAAGTGGCTACAAGCATGACAAGAGTCAATTGAAGCGGCTCAAACTTTGAATGAATGCTTTGTAACCCTAGTTTCTCGTTTCTGAAACCTGGAGGTTAAGCTGGATCATTCAGGTGTTCCATGAAAATAATAGCAATAGTTTTACATTTAATATACTATTATAATATATCAATTGTAATGTCTCTACATTTTCAGCAACCATTCCTGTTCCATTTTTGAATACGACAAGAAAGAATCTAAGAAGTATAATCATTTAGACCCTGTACTTTGAAAGTGTACAAAAGGGTCTATTACGTTTGTGCAAATATGCGTAACAGGCAAAAGGAGGCGTCGCAGACCCCATACAATATATATGTATTTTCTTGATCAGCATCAACAGCCGAGTCGATATAGCCATGTCCGTCTGTCCCTTTTTTTAGTTTCTAAATCCCAGAGACTATAAGAGCTAGAGACACCAAATTTGGCATGTATGTACCTCTATATCTTGCATTGAACGAGATTGTTTTAGATTTTTTGCCACGCTCCCCTCCGTCCCCGCAAATGAAAATTCAAAATTTCGAAGTCGAATTACAAGAGCACCTTGATTTTTAGTATGTATAATACAGACTATGGTCCAAGCCTATATCCAAATCGGATGATAAACGCGGATGTTATTCAGCTAACAATGTTACAAACAAAATCAACTGATATCTTTGCGGTAGAAATTAAAACAATCTGTAGTGATCGCTTTGCACTCAAAAAGTACAGGGTCTCCTTCTGTCGAGCGTGCTCCACCGTAGCTTTATGCATTTTTTTAAATAATTAGTCGGACTATCTTCAAACTCATATCCTAGACGAAAAGAAGAATATTACTATGGAGTAAAAGTTGACAGTTTTAGAATATAAGATTATAACATTTGTCTGACCAGCAATGAAACCATCAAGTATAATGTCTTCTCTAATATAATAAGATGACGGGATGCTTTTTCAGATACTAACACTGCATCTCTTGTAAAGCCAAACTAATTACCAAACAATACAAATATTTAATTATTTAAATTAGAAAAGCTTTAAACGCAAGTTGTATAACCATTTTAAACAAATTTTTTCGATTAGCTTTAATTTTTTACATTGGCTACCAATCGAATTATAATCCGAAAGTATACATGTCCATGTAATAATTAGTGCACACCTGCGAAAAAAGCCTTTTGTTTTTTATTTAAGACTTCAAGATTATAATTGTAACTTCAAACATGGATTCTACAAAAATACGTACTTATATGTGCTCCTAACATGACTTAACAAGTTTCGCTTAACTTGACCCACTTTACAACATTGACAAAAGTTTTATTAAACTGTAATTGTACATAACTTAGCAAACATTTGTAATTTTTAAATTGTATACTATTTTGATTTCCCTAAAAAATAAAGAATAAAGTAAAGTCACAAGTTTAAAATGTGTATTTTGTTTATAAACGTATAGGGGCAACGGAAATAAACCGTAGTGATTTTGGGGATCGCAATCTAAACCAAAATATTGTTTCATACTTTGAAGGCTGTCGCCTTACTTTTGGCAACACTTGACAACTATTACGATTTTATCTGTATATATATTATCAAAATGCACAATTTGTCAATACTATAGATAGATAGTTAAGCTGAACATATTCTAAAATATTTGTGTCAATTTTAAATGTCTAAATAAAATAAGTGCGTCAACTTAATTGAAGTATTTAGAGCTAAAAAAAATTGAAAATAGTTAAGTCATTTAAGCCTGGCATTACCGCACTTACTTAATGATATCGACTACTCTCCAGTTGATATGTTGACTAAATCACGTGTCAGAAGAACATATTACAAGTATATTAACAAATACTGCGATATTGGAGTGAGAGTTCATTTGCATTAATGATTGCTTGGGATGGAGATGGATTTACCTCCTATTCACAACGAAACGTGACGTCACCTTTGATAATAACTTGGGTCACCACACAGAAAGAGAAAGGGAGAGAAAGCTTACGAGGATTGACAAAAGTAAAAAGTGGATTGGGACTATCGTTTTTTTAAATGCAGAACACAACACCGTGATATACTCGCATCACACACACATACAACCACATACACACCCACACAAAAAAAAACACACACACACACTCACAAACACACACACACACTCACAAACACACACACACACACTCACACATACACATCACACATCATAGTACACGTTCAGTAACAATAGTGTCCATTAACACGCTGCCGGCCAAACAACTTGGCTATTGATGTCATAAATTAAAATTGCAATCGCAGACCATTGATGATAAATCATACGCTCGGATGAGTTTTCATCTCGCACATGAATTGTAGCTGGCGGCAACTACTGCCCAATGCCCCAATGCCCCCTTACCCTATGCCCTTGCCCCGTGTCCTTGCCCCCTGTCAGTGGCAACCAGCCGATGATGCGATGACTCTGTCGGTGGCTGATGTGACTGCCGCACGAGTAGTAAACCAGATTGAGGATGAGTCGGGAGGTGAGGTACTCTACTCTACTCTACTATACTCTCTATATTGCGACGTGATGGGATTTTCAAAAATCCGAGCTAAATCGTTTTTGTTTGCAGCAAAAGCTAACTTTGACTGCTAACTTTGTTAGAGAAGAGAAATTTATGTTTTATTTGGTGTCAATTTGTGGCAGAAATCATTCTCTTTATTCATAAATCGCATACAATTCGATTATATTCGATGATTTGATTGCTTAAAATTGAATTTGTGCGATACTGAAGATATTTCAATACATTTTCGCACGTGATGATCAAACAGAGAATATAAATACGTTATTTATATATACGAAGCTTGTGACTTAAAGCAACCACATTCTCAATGCGAGTCCTTCATTTGATTCTATTTTTTCTATTTATTATAGGTATGTGTGTGTACACACGTATGTACACACATCACGTGTAATATTAATAATCTTATGCAGCCTTGAGCAAAGTTGTAATATGACTGCACTGAAGTGTTGAGTAATACATTAAAGCGAGTAAGACAATATGAGCTTCATTAGAATATGTGATCTGCTCTCACTTATTAATTTTCATAAAGTGCAACTCTGCAAGCTAACTTTGCCCAAAAAAGTACTAAGAGAGTGGTCGATGTAAACGTACATCTTCGCAAAATTTGGAACCAAACCATTAAAATTATTTGCACCTTAAACCCGCACCCAGGACGGAAAAATAATTAAGTCTTAATGTTTAAGTGTAGACTGTCACATAAGATTAAGAATTAATTAAGGAGATAATAATATGTAAACTTTAGAATATTAATATCATTCAAAGAATACTAATATTTGAATGGGCCCTACCTTAAAATACCTTGTCGGTCACAAGTCGCCTACTAGATACACAAATTTATTTTATAAAATTGTACAGAGTGTGACCAGCACAAAGCGAATATTGTGAATTGCAATATATTACGTCCAAAGTGTAAGTATCAAAAGCTGCCTTTTGATAAATATATCTGGGATTTCCTTATAACTTTGTTAACAAAATTTTCAATCTTGGAAAATTAGCTTGTGCTGGAAAAAGTCGTATTTTTAATTAACTTATTTATCTTACAAACATTTTTTTATTTAATTTATTAAATTTATTTTTCTAATTTATTTCTTATAAATATGTACATTTGTCCAAAATTCTAAGCATTCAATACAAAACAGTACACCTTAAAATATAGCGCAAGCTAACTTTGGCGCTCCAAAGTTTGGATACCCTTGCAGAGCTGTGCATAAGCCGTCAAATTTTTTACATAATTTATTAAATGTTGATTTCGAACCGATCTCTCCTATGGCAAATGCTTTAAAAAACAACTATTTTAGAATTTAGAACTCGTTAGCTCTAGCTAATACTTACTTGTTTCAAAGGATGTAAGTGTTAAAACTTACTAATAGTGCCTTTGACTACAAATGCGTGGATTTATTCAAAAATGTTTTTCTGTCTTTTTAGCTTTTTCAACTTGTTAACTCGAAAAGAGTCTTTTAAATTTCGCCATGTGAATTTATCCATATGCTAAGAATTATTGTTTTACATATGCATTCACTTAGGCGAGTATGCATTTGGGTCAGAGACTTCCAAGTTAGTCGTCAGAGACATGCCGGCACTATAAAAGCACGAGAACTTGGGTTATTAAAAGTTTTGAAGTATTATGTGTATGGGCTTAAGCGAAAGGGGAACAAAAGATATTTTCTAAAGCTGTAATTTCTTTTAGTATTGTACATTTCAAACATGTTAGAGTTGCACTTACAAATTTAAGATTTTTTTTTATATTTTACCTTATGTATATCATAGTTTAGTAATAAAGGTAAGTGCAGAAGTAAAATAATGAATTAGTTTGATTGATTCCAACTCTTGATCGTTTGTATCCTTCTTTAACTCGAATGGAAGGGTGTTTTGATATTTTAGTGAATCGTTCACTTGAGCTTATTCCGAATGATTGTACTCAATTCAAATGCTAATTAAAAAACTACCAACCCTATAGAGTCTTCGATGATGACCTATAGACACCAATTTCTCTAGCTTTATACAATTAATGTCATAATTCAAAATCTGCAAATGTTGGGAACTACAACTACTACTACGGCTTCTGATTTATATATTATTAAGAATGACACAGAATGTAAAAAGTCAGAGAAAATTGTACCTGAAAGACCATCTTGCTTCGTAAAAAATGTATTTTGATTTGCTTGTTAATCATTTATACTCATGTTTAAATACAAACTTATGTTCAAGTATTTACATCCAAAACTGGCATTTAAAGACATGCTTGACTGGGTAATGTAGACATTTCCGACATTTGGCACTTAATAATTTAGCGTTAAAATGTTTGTAGAAAAATTGACAGCACTTTGACAGCAACAGAAAAAAAGGCATAACGCCAAAGCTTTCGCTGTCTCTGTCTCTTAATGCCACCCCTAAACCATGAGTTGGAGCATTCGACCACAAGCTTCATTGTGAGACCAATGTGTCAGATCCAACGCATTTTATGTCATTCGGGTTACTATGCTTGACGTTCTTACTTAATACAGACTTGGGAGACGCCCCACTTTCTTCCTATGCTCTACATGTACATACATATGTGTAGATATAGAGTTCATATGTATAGGTGTTGATTTGCAGCTTACCTCGCTCTCCTGTCAACATGAAAAATCCTAAGACGCATGTCAGTAGGTATAAGAAAAATGTTTGAACTGTGGAAAACATTCTTTAACTCAATTTTAATGCGTTTATAGTGTTCGTATCTCAGCGTGTAAGTATATTTATACCCTTGCAGAGGGTATTATAATTTTTTCACGAAGTATGTAACGCATTAAAGGAGTCCTCACAGACCCCATAAAAGATATATATATATTCTTGATCAGACCGACGAGCTGAGTTAGTCTGTCAGTCTGTCAGTCAGTTGTCAGTCTGTCTGTCCGTCTGTTTCTAGTCTCTCAGTTTTGAATCTGTCTTGATGAAACTTGGTACAGGTCCGCCTTTTTGCTGCACGCAGTACATATGTCGGAACCGGTCGGATCAGATCACTATATCATGTAGCTGTCATAGGAACGATCGGTTTGGAATCAATATTTAGTATAAAAACATTTTTATTTCTTAAGATATCTTAACCAAACTCACACATTATGTGTTTGACATAGTTTTATGCATCCTTACCTAATTTGGTACAAATCGGATTACTATATCACATAGCTGTCATATGAACGATCGGTATGAATTCAGCATCTAACAAATTTTGTAAAACATCGGACGGCTTATGCAGAACTCTGCAAGGGTATCCAAACTTTGGCACGCCATAATTAGCTTGCGCTATATTTTTTTTGTAATTTATATACCTCGTAAACTTCTTACATTAAAAGCATATAAATTTATATGCGTAAGATTTATGCCAACGTTTTTTATTGAAGAGTAGTTGATTCAAGCTTTCTTAACAGAAAAATATATTTAAGATTCGTTTCTTTTTATACCCTGGGGGTATATTAAGTTCGTTTAAAAACAAAAAGTATGTAACAAGAAGAAGGAGGCGTGGCAGACCCCTTAAAGTATATATATTCTTGATCAGGGTGACAAGCTGAGTCGATATAGCCATGTCCGTCTGTCCGTCAGTCTGTCTGTCTGTCCGTCCGTATGAACGAAAGGATCTCAGAGATGGTAAGACCTAGAACCACCAAATTTTGTGTGAAGATTTCTTATATTTGCACGCAGATCAAGTTTATTTAAAATTTTGGATACCACGCCCCTTCGCCCACAAAGTAAAAAAACGATAGCACTGGCAATTTTTTTTTTTTCTTGGGAGCTTAGGGCCTCTACAAGATTTCTCCACCGGACTCTGTTTTTGCGCAGTCTGCTTCGCCATGTCCCAGCTGATGTTGTGCCAGGTTGGCCCGATTCTTGTTGTTCGCCGCCAGATGCACTTGGGTCGCCCAACTCTGCTGCTTCCCTGGGGATTCCATTTCAAATGTGCCATCCTGGTGGTACTGCCGTGGGGTTTCCGTTGATCTTCTTGTTGAGGTTACGGAAATCGTTATAATTCAGCTGATTGGGTGATTAGCCCGATGCAGCCTATCCCAGAGGTGGGGTGCAGCCTATCCCTTGGCGCCATCTGGGAGTGGCGACCAAACTGGCAATTAACAAGCTAAGGAACAATACGTGTACTTATATGGATGCATCGTGAAAATTTGATCAAGTTCGGATAATAAACACGGAAGATATCTGCAATTATTTAATTCTTTAATTTTATGTGTTGTTGCTGTTGTTGCTATGAGTTTTCGCCCTCTCTCTTTCAAGCTGTCAAGGGGTAGAGGTAGTCAGACGGGAGATCTGGGTTCGAATCCCAGTAAAAGCATGCTTAAATTCTTTAATTTTTTTTTTATTTTTGTTATGCATTTAAAAAAATTTTTTTTGTTTACAAGAAAATTTGTCCTCTACTACCCCAGGGTATGCCACTGTTGGAAGCTCCGATATTATTAAAAATTTGTCAGGTTATATAAAAAGAAGGTCTAACTATATATATATATTCTATACCAAGCGTAGAATCTGACACAACCTAGAGGACATACCCGGGAGGTCTTAATGAAAGTAGATTTTTGACCGATCCTTTATCAGTTATAAGATGTCAAATCTTAAGCAATTTCGGCCAGGCTCTTTGAAACTGTACCAAACGAGTGAATTTGATTAAAAAATCTTAAGAAACAAAAAAGTGTATCAAACTAAAGGTTCAAAATAAGCGATAAATATCTAATAAAAGATTAGATTCATCAAAATTAAGTTGCATTTTTTGTGAATGCAATGCTTTTTAACACGACGTGGACAGGGTATTACTTGTGACATGAATTATGACACTTTACACATTCTATTTTACAGGGTGTTCTTGTGATATAAAACTATACTTGTCACGTTCTAATTTTTGCTTGTCTTCATCATTACATGTCTTAGATTAGGAGCGTAAAACGATTTGCTGTCAATGTAATTTTTGCATGCTTTGCATTTTGGTTAATCTTTAGAAATACTCGTATGTATATATAAAATAAAAATCTCATTCCATAGCCAATCAGCCAATACTTATTAGTTAATAAAACTTGATGGGTAGGTTTATTAAAATACATTTAAGTCATAAAATATAATTTTTATTTTTCTTACAAATACAGGATATAATAGGCAATAGGCAATAGGCATTCCCAATTAAAAGCAGACTTACAATTACGAGAACTCGCATATTGCGAAGCACTGGCCAACAGCAAACTTAACTTTTTCGGTTGAAATGTCTGCAATAATAAACATTAATTTTTATGTCAGTTAGCATAAGTCGAAGAGTTCATTTGGGGAAGCGAAACTCTCACCCGCCCATTAACATTGACTAATAATTAAAAGGGGAATGTGAATTAATTTCAGTAAATAAACTTTTAAATTTTCAAAAACAGTCGTAAATTTACAAAGTATTCAAGTTATGCCTCTAATTAAATGCGAAATGTGTGTACGATTTAATTCATAATGTTTGACTCTGATTTAAAGGGATAAGGGTGAAAAGAGAACTTGCTTGAGTTGAAATACATTTTTATGGATTCGTACAGAGACCGTAAACTAGAAATACACGTAACTACCTCATTGTGAACTAACTTCACGAGCTTAAGATCCACGTAAATGTTGTCTAGAAAGTTTCAAAGTCACGTTTTGACGAGAAACTCCCCGACTTCTTATTGCTGACAAAATAGACCGTATAGATTAAAACTTTCTTGCTACAAAAGTATAGTAAGAAATCCACTTTATTCAAAAAAAAAAAAAAAAAGAATCTTAGAAGTTCTGTTGTTATGAAGGTCCCAGTCAAGACTGTACCCTGCAATTAGCTCTAATATAACCTTACAAATACTCGCATTTATAGAAAACCATTAATACCGTAACACAAAATATAAGCAAAAATTTATTTGATAACCAGATGGCGCGAGGACAGGTTTTGTTACTTAAATAATCCCAGTATTTAATATGCTTATCATCCGACAACAATAAAATTATTAGAGTAGCGTAAAAATCTAGTATGAAGTACGTACCAATCAAAAGATTCTAGAAGTTTTCCAAACTTAAAAATATACAATTTTATATTATATATTTCTTTAAAATGTTTTATTTGAAAAGTATAAAACTATATAATAAATAAAAAAATGAATCGAAAGTTCATAGATCAAACGCTATAAATAACTATTATTATACGTAATTAATCATTTCGCTACGTTAGCTACGAAGTGTCCCAGGCAGATTTTGGAAATTGAACAAATGGAATTAATGAATTATGATATATTACCTACGCGAGCGGGTAAACAAATATTTCGTTACATTTTTACAGACGAACGTGAGTACACACACATGTGTGTACATTCCCGCATAAGTATATATAAACGTATGGACTTACATACTCGTATTTGGTTGGTCAAGCTATCGACTTTTGATTAGCTTGCCTGCATCAAATGGAGCGTTAAAGAATTAAATTGCCGGGACTTCGAGCATTTTGTTGCAATGACATAATTCGAGCGGACCGTAAAAATATCTAAACATAACATAAACTCAAATTTTCATACTAAATAGAATAATTTGATACCCTGTTTGTATTGTAATTGTGTGAAAGAGACGGAGAAATTATAAATTACACAGAGTTACAAATTGAAATTAAGTTGAAATACCTGTGCAGTGATATTTTTACACTTGTTAGGCTTATTAAGTTTGTTCAGAAAATAAAAGTATGTAATAGGTATATATATTCTTGATCAGGACGACGAACTGAGTCGATATAGCCATGTCCGTCTGTCTGTCTGTCTATGCAAACTACTCTCCCAGTTTTTCAGCTATCTTGATAAAACTTGGTACAGGTCCGTCTTTTTGCTGAACGCAGTATAAATGTTTGTCGAAACCGGCCGGATCGGATCAATCGAAAGATTGGATCAAAGTCAAACTTTAGTTTTAAAATATTTTTAGACCCTGTACTTTAAAAAAGTACAAAGGGGTCTATTACGTTTATGCAAAAAATGTGCGTAACAGGCAGAGGGAGGTGTGGCAGACCCCATAAAGTATATATATTCTTGATCAGCATCAACAGCCGAGTCGATATAGCCATGTCCGTTTGTCCGTCTGTCTGTCTGTCTGTCTGTCTGTCTGTCAGTCTGTCCCTTTTTTGAGTTCCTAGATCTCAGAGACTATAAGAGCTAGAGAAACCAAATTTGGCATGTACGTTCATCTATATCTGCCCCTCCGCCCTAGGATTTTGAAATACAAAATTTTGAAGTCGAATTACAAGGGCCCTTTTAATGCCTTAATTGGTACATACAATATACTCTATGGTTCGAATCTATCCTGAAAATTTCATTTAAATCGGATGATTAACGCGGAAATTATTCAACTAACAATGTTACGGGTAAAAGGAAGAGGCTGAGACGCTTGCGACCTGTGTAGTGGCGCCATCTATTGAAATTTATTGAAATTGAAACAACGCTTTGCACTCAAAAAGTACAATGTCGCCTACTGCCGAGCTTGCTCCACCGTATCTTAATGCATTTTATTTCATATTCTTATCCAAACTCACAGATTATGTGTTTGGTATAGCTTTATACAGCTTGACCAAATTTTAATATTATCAACAGAGTGTTTCTGCTATCGTTAAACATACATATATATAAATATATATATACAGGGGAACCACAAAAATCTCAAAGATTTTGGTTAGAAACTAGCTTCTAAATGTCCGAACCTTCGGTGATGCAGAAAATTGAGAGATTTAATTTTTCGGAGTAACTGAAAATTCAACAAATTATGTGTCTCCTTAAGCCCGCTTGGGTTTTTTGCTTGGCTTTCGGGTGGTTTGTATTTCTAAGGCACCCCTGATTCTGACCATATTTGGATATGGATATGGATATCTGACTACTATATTATAAACTTGTCAGAATAAAGTATACATATTCTTCACTAGAAAGTTATATTTAATATTATTGGGCCTGTAAACTTTTGCGGTTGAAATACGTTCAAGTAAGATTTGAGTTTGCTGGGCAGCTATTCAAATTTGAATTGGAAAATCTATTCTCTTAGCTTAAGTATGAACCATTTTTATGCTTTTTAAGATATTTCAATCAAACTTGAAGACCTAACCAACTTGATTAAAATCCAACTACTATATGTATCATAAAGCTGGCTTATGTCAAAAGTTGAGTTTAATCTTTTTTTGTTAATACTAAGCCGATAGCTTTTAATTATGAAACTATGTGGTTTTTAAATGGTATCAGCTTTACATTTGATTGTCAAACTACCTCTCTTCCCAACTTTATAAGTATAGTATTAAACTAAAAAGCGGGTGTAAATGAAATAGAATGAGAAAATCCTTTTTGACAGTTTCCAGATATTGCAGTAGTTTAAAAAAAAGGCTTCCCTGCGGCAGTAAATTTCAAAAGTTAAACACAAATAATGCACAAATATCTACAATTTCTGCCATGTTATTTGCTTGTGGAAATGTCTTGCCAACAATATTTACAATAGCTCTAAGCTGTCTAAGTTTGTGGTAAATTGTTTGTAGCTTCAGCAAAGAAAAATGGAATTGATAAGTCAATAAAAAAATATAGCATAAAACCTTACTAAGAACTTTGTTTTATTATGCGATAAACAGACATAATGCCGAAAGAGAATAATAGAATAATGTGTTGCGAATCGATTTTCATATTTCTTGAATTAAAATAGGTCTTAGAACCATAAAACTATTTACATTTTAAATCAAATATCCCTGGGTTTTAAATGCCATTGCATCCGTTTTATCTTTTTTTTTTGTATTTTTGGCGTTCCTTTTCAACGAAATAGACTTGGAACGGAAATACACAAAAAATAAATAAATATATTTATACTTGTACAGGCGTCAAGAGTATACACAATATCCTAAATATGTGGATAGGAAATTGAATCAAAATCAATAAAATAAATACTTGAATTTGAATTTAAGTTCGTATTTAAAGTATTTTCTCAATATCTGTAAAATATTTAAATTCATAATTGTTGAATGTCAACCGTGATTTATTTTAAGAAGTGGTAGGCAGCCTTATTATAGATAATAAATGGCAAATGCCAACTTACACTAAATATATAAATTTATTAACATGCCCAAAGACGAATTTGTTGTACAGACTTTGCTAATAAAATATTGTGCCACTTGTTTTTCGGTTTTGTTTACAACAGTTTCGTAACAGTAATATTATCCAGCGTCTTTCTTACGAAGTAATACCGGCCTTGGTGTAATTTAATTATGAGAGTGTTATAAAAATTTGAGATATTCATTTAAATTCAAATATTTTACCTATTTATTTTTCTATCATGAAAAATCCTGAATAATTTAAATATTTTAATCTGCTAATAATTAAACTATTTAGCATAAGTATTTCTTAGCTACTTTGACTAATAAATGTCTAATAACAGAGGTCAGGATCGATTAGGATTTTACAACGTGATGTATTTTCTTAATAAGCTAATAGTTCAGATGATGTCGATGAGAAGGGTTAAACTGTGTGCGGGATAACTCTTTAGTTGGTGTTGTGTCTAAGTTATGTGTCCGCTCTTGAGTTTGTTTCTTGGAACAAAATGCCGAGTAATGTGAAACAACAGTAAAATAAAATATGTAGTCCCTTATACGAATTCTTTTGGTGGCATTTTCTGCTTCAAATATTTGTCGAGCACACACATTGCAGAAGGAAGGCTCACATTTTCCGAGCTTGCTATGCTTCCTATGTTTCAGGTAAGGACAACCATGATGCTGCTGCTCACCTCTGTAAAAGTATGTTCATGTATGTCATCATATTGAAAATATTCACGAAAAGCTTGTAAACTTTATGCACCCTCATAGCTCTAAAAGGGGTTGAGGTTGAGGTTGAGGATTGGGTTGGGGTGGGGCTGGGATTTCGCCGCTGGTCACGCTGACAGAGCTTATTATGGTTTGTTTTCAAAATTCACTTCACGCAAGAATTCCTTTTGTTCTCATAACATATTTTAAATTAGTTTGTGAAATATAATAATATACGCAGCACCTTTCAGTGCTACATCAGTATGCCTAACATCATTATAGTTTATCACACAAAGTACACTTTCCCATTAAGCATTACGCGAATAAACAAATCTCCACTTGCAACAAATTTACACTTAGTTCATATCCTATAATGAGCACATACTTGAATTTCCTCAATGACAATGACAAACATGATGAATCATTTTATCTATGTATGTGACTATCAAAAGTGTTTTCCCTTATCTCGTTATCATCGCAAACACATTAGATTGTTACCAAATATAACGGAAGCTGAGCTATCAATGACCACTTAGATATACACACAAAACAAAAGTAAAATTTTCTGTTGGATTGCAAATGTTGTTCAAATTATAGCAGGAAAATCTGCGATTGAGATTAGACTTAAATAAAAGAAGCCAAGAAGTCAAAACTTATAACTTATTAAAGCTTTAAAACATTGAAAGAATTACTAATTACAATAAGTAAATCAAAATAAAAATATTCATTAAGCTAAGCAATTTATGGTCCCATTTAAAAGACAGCTTTGGTGTGGGTAATAATTATTTCTTCTTATGTCGACATTCATACGTTATATACGTAGTATAGCCACATATTCTCTGAAAATTGATAAGCAAAAGATTTCCAAAGATAATAACCAAAAGTATTTAATTTTTACACAACATAATTTTAATTACCTATTTCAATTGACAGTACAAATTGAGCTTGAGTTTAAAATATCTTAAAACAAATACACACATCTCTTATGCTCAGCATATGTAAGCTTTCTTATAACATACGTTTTATGTATATTTATATATATATATATATATATATCATATATGTATACATAACGGTCTATTTGTCTTGAATCGCTATAATAAGTATTTTAAAGATGAATTAATATGATTATGTTATTTAAAATTGCAATAATTGCTTGTAACAGTATAAAACTAGTGTATACTTAAATGTTAGCACATGTTAATTTTAAGAATGTCCGTTATTCCTTTATCTATGTTAATAATATTTTAAGAAGACGTACATATATGTATTTATATATATATATATATATATATGTATTTAGACTCTATATATATAAATTATATCTTTGATATTATTATATGTTCTTAAATATTCTTGAATCGATAGCATTGGCGCCTCAGTCTAATTTATACTATTGACATTGATCCAAATTTCTTGCCCCCAATGAATGCTGTCACTTCGAATGTAACGAGTGGGCGTTGGGTACTCGTTTCAATTCATAACACACATCAATTCAATTAGACAGTAAATAACCATCAAGAGTTACGAAAATCTATGCCTATAGCTATTGTTATGAATTAAATAAATTTATAGTTTTAGTAATGCTATCTTAAATCGCGATTTATGGATAACCACTGTAAAGGTGATCTCACAAAAATTTTCTATCTTCTTAAGCCTAAATTTAGTTGATCATTGATTGACTAAAAATACAATTGCAAGTTGAAGTATAATTGATCGTAAGTATTTGGAATTTTGACCTCGAATTCGTAATTGAACTGAGTGTAAGATTGACAATTGATTTTGTATTCATGTTTAGGCAGTGTATAATACTTAGTAGATCGACTAGTAGTTCTGATCAAGGAACAATTCAGTCTAAAGGTCAATCAAATGCCAAAATTAATGTCGGAAAATATGAATAATCTTAAATTAGTTATAATGAACTGCTAAGCTGATTGATGGTCTTATTAAAGATGCATCTCAAAAACATTTATAGAAAAGACTAAACATTCATTTCTCTAAATTTTTTTTAAATCTATATGTATATATAACAATATTGTTCATATTTGACCAATCCTGTCGATAAACGCTGATGGCGGGCTAACATGTTTTTCATTAAGAATGTGATCGATTTGGTCAGATTTGTGACTCTTTTGCAAGATACTACAACTAGGAATACTTTCCAAACTATTTTGCATTTGATATTTATTGTTATCGATCATTGTGGTGCCCATGGCTAAGGTTTCGGCATTACTTAGAGTTTCCATGGCATTGTATTCTAAATGTCTTGAGTTTGATTCCAATAGTTCAAGGGGCTCAATACTGTAAATATGTCGATGTGAACTGATTAATTCTAGTTGTTGATCTCCTCGATTATTCAATAATAATTTCGCATTCTTATCACCATAGCTTTTGTTATAGCATGTTATTGACGATGTACAACCGTGTTGATCTGGATTTCTTTGCTGCTGCTGCTGCTGTTGGATTTTTAATTTTTCAACATATGACCCCGACTGGGCAATTGGTCGGGTGATACCCTTGTTTTCCCCACAATCGCGATTAAGGGTGCCGCTGTTGGCATTACCATCGCCACTTTTGAATCGCTGACGACTGGGTATACTTCGGGGCAGATCTGAACATTGGGCTGTATCTTTGGCAGGTGCAATTGAGAGAGCTTTCCGCTGGGAATCGCCAGAATGCGTTGATTTCCGTTGTTGCTTTGCTGACGGATCAAAGAGCCTGTAGTCGATGGGAACGGGGTCCAAGATGCTAAAAATCAAAATGAAAATGAAAATAATAATTAAACTATAGTTTTTTTTAACATTCTATCTACGAAATTGTGTGAAAGTTATGGGAAATTACAGTCTATATGCGAAAAAAGATTAGGTACTAACTTACTATGCAGTTGAGGTCTGCTAAAAACAGAAGACCTGTCCTTACTATTTCCTCCACTATTTCGCATTTTCTTGCCATGTGCTGAAATAATATAAAATTGAATATACTTAAATAAATAAAATGTCTGATGGACATACCTGCAATTTCCTCATCTTCTATGCAGCTAGAAGATTCCCGAATACTCCGACTGTCATCGCGAATACGCTCCCTTTCTCCGCTGAGTTCACTGTCGCTATTAAGGCTATCATATTCTTCGGATTCCGATTTAATAATCTTTGACCGCCGTTTATGTCTTTTATCCGTATTCAAATGATTACTTTCATCGGGTGAACCGACTATCATACCGGTTAGATTCGCATTTGAGTTGCCTCCTCCGACACTCGTTGATGTGGTACGTTTCCCCTTTACCACCGAACTGCAGAGGGTGTTGTCATCTCCACAGCGGGAGTCATATTTGGATGAGCTTCCTGTATAGTTTAAGGGAATATTTCCAGTTTGATTTTCATGTTCTGGTAAATGGAACGTGGCGTAAGGATAGATGTCCTCGGAGTATTCAGGTATACGCTCAAGTCCAGCCACTGATTCAGGCGGAGATTGCTGACAAGATTTTCGTACAGTACCATAAAAATGTTCACGACTTTGAATATCCTTGCCGTCGGAAGCACCATTCTGTGGCCTAAGCGAATCCAGATTCCTGGTGAAGATAGTTCGAGGATCTAAAGAAAGACTGGCAATTAAAACTCAATTTAAATATAATATAATTATTGAATACTTACAGTTCCTGAAACAAATAAACGCTCCAATTAGTGCCAGAATTGTGCCAAAAATCGAAGAAATTATAACAGCTATCAGATGAGCATCACTGAACACAGTTTGCTGATCATCCGGCATCTCATCGAGGCCCAAACCTCCGGTGAACCCAACCAAGTTTTGTGTTTCAAAGTAGAACTCCTTCGTAGTCGAACCTGCATTATTATTTGCCGTAACCCTCAGATTGTAAGCGGTGCCAGGTTCCAAGTCTCCGATGCTATATCGAGTCTACAAATAGAAAGTAAATTATAGAAACTTAATATTTAATTTAAAATACGAGAACTCACATTGGTTTCAATTTTATTAGAAACAATAATCCAATCACTCGATGATTTATAGCGCTTGAATTCAATGCTGAAGTGGATAATGGGACAACCTCCATCTTGCCAAGAAGACAGATCAAGAATTACCGATGTTGTGTTTGACCGCAGAAAACTATGCTTCTGTGGTGCAAAGGGTTTATTTCCTGAAAAACGAAGAAGCTTAGAAATATTTATAAGCTTCCTCTTCTATTTTAAAACTTACCCTTTGTCTGAGCTATGACTGTTGAGCTGGCGGCGCTTGTTCCAATTTTGTTGTAAGTGTTCATAGTAAGCTTATATTTGGTGCCACACAGTAGACCCTCGAGCATAAATGAGGTAACCCTGCGATCTACTTGAATTTCCTCCCAATCAGTCGAGTCACGTCTATAGGTTAAAGTATAGCCCTTGATGGGAGCACCGCCAATATCATCAACTCGCCATTGAATTGACACCGAATTCTTCTGCACAGAGTTTACAGAAACAACTGGAGCAGATGGCGGTACTAAAAATAAGAAATAAAAATATATAATCTCAGAATAAGTGTAAAAAATGCATTAGGCTACGGTGGAGCAAGCTCGACAGTAGGAGACCCTGTACTTTTTGAGTGCAAAGCGATCACTACAGATTGTTTCAGTTTCAAAAAATGTCCATAGATGGCGCCACTACGAAGATATCAGTTGATTTTGCCCTTAACATTGTGAGTTGAGCAACTTCCGCGTTTATCATCCGATTTGGATGAAATTTGCAGGATAAGTACGGATCATAGTCTGGTAATTTTGTATTTTATTTTGTGGGGGCGGAGAGGGGCGTGGCAAAAATCTAAAGTAAACTCGTTCAATGCAAGGTATAGATGTACATACATGCCAAATTTGGTGTCTCTAGCTCTTATAGTCTCTGAGATCTAGGAACTCAAAAAAGGGACAGACGGACAGACAGACAGACAGACGGACAGACATGGACATGGCTATATCGACTCGGCTGTTTTTGCTGATCAAGAATATATATACTTTATGGGATCTGCCACGCCTCCTTCTGCCTGTTACGCACATTTGCACAAACGTAATAGACCCATTTGTACTTTTTTAAAGTACAGGGTCTAAACATGTAAAAGACATAAAAATAAAAAAAATAAAAAAATATATAACCACTATAATAATTATGTTGACCAGTGCATTAATTTATAAGGATAGTTTTAGGAAATAAAATACTTAAATTATATTTCATAAATTTTCATTATTTTATTTGTGCACTAAAAACGGTTGCAAAAAGTATCATTACTTCAAAACTAATGGATTTTTAAACACAATTAAATAAATAAACACAATTAAATAAAATAAATATGCTCACCTTGCACATAAAGTTGATAAACGATGTGATCGGAGCCAATTGGATTTCTAACTACACATGAATAATTCCCCTCATGGGATCTTTGAATATTGCGCAGACTAAGAGTATTATCATTGCTCACTTCAAGTTGAAACTCTTTCTTAGAACGGGTATTTAGAATCTTCCATTCAGAGTTTGCCTTCGGATTTCCAACAAAAACACATGGTAACTTTATATCCGACTTCCAATTGACGTACAAGGTTTGACTAAAGGATATTATGGCAGCGGGAATTGATGTGCTGGGTACGAGCTTTATTACCGGAGTACTTGGACCCTGACCCACTCTAGTAGATGCCGTAACCCAGGCCTCATAGGTCTCACGAAAGTTCAGATCCTTTGCCTCAAAATGCCTATTATGAGCTGGTAGAACTTCCTTGAGTATTTTTAATTCCTGACCCTTTTCCAGAATGCGTATATAGACATTATACTTGGTAATCAGTCCATTAAGCCGTCGAGGAGGTAACCAGCTGACAATCACTGAAGATTCCGTGCTAACTGCAGATTTAACAAGCTCTGGTGCGTCAGGCACAGCCTCCTCTGTGATACAGGACACAGGAAGACTTGATACTCCCTCACCGGCACGAGTAAAAGCCAAGACTTGGACACTATAATTGGTGTAGGGTTGCAATCCATGTAGAACCGTGCTAAGAGCTGATGTTATCTTGGTTTCCCTCACGCTGTATTCGCTCTCCAGCATTCCTGGCTCATAGAGTAACTTGTATCCCTGTATAATCCCATGACTCAATTCCTTTGGTGGCGATTGCCAGGATATTTGTATATTTTGTGCCGTCAATGCAATGCAGGACACTGATCGAGGGGCTGCTGAGGGAACATCCTCTAGTGTGTGACCCAAGGCCACTTCACTCTGAGGTCCATCGCCTTTCACATTGAATGCTGAGACCGTAATTCCATACTGTGTATACTTCTCCAATCCAATCAGTCGAAAGTCATTTAACCCCTCTGTAATCAAACTTCCCACCTTCGTATAATTTTGTACACTATCTGGAGTACCCTGCTTTTGGTAAGAGATCGTGTATCCCAACAGGTCTCCATTCCATGAATCTCTTACAGGTGCTCTCCATGTTATTAGCAACTGTTTAAAGAAGAACATTATTATAAAAGTTGTGAGTGATCAACAAGAAGGATATCTTCTATTTGCACAGAATTGTATACTCTCATAAAAGCAAACTCTCGTTCAGTTCCCCATCTTGCCGTAATAAATTTAAAAATTTCTGCGTTTATTGTATATTTGTGATGAAATTTGGAGGACAGTATAGGACTAGAGATTATTTCAGGTTACTTAAGATTACTTAAGTAGCTCTTATATTACATAATAATAGTTATTCTTTCATAGTACGGACAGACGAAGTTAAAGCAGGCTTAATCAACTCGAATGTTAATACTGACTGGGTATGCCTTCTCCTGTCTGTTACAAACATTTGAATATCTTTTTTTATGAACTTTTTAAGAACGCGGTATGTAAATAATTTTGTTTATCATTTCGACTTACTTGCTGCGGACCCAAAGGCTCGGAAGTCACGTCTTGTGGCGGCGCAGATGGAACTTCAGAGTCGGTTTGAACAAATAACACATCGCTAGGGGCACTTGTGCCCAAATGATTTTCCGCAAAGAGACGAATGTGATAGACCTGTGCAGGACGAAGGGAACCCAATTGTGCCGTAGTTCTATCTCCGGGCAAAAGTTTTTGATTATTGTGTTCATGCCAAACGTCTAAAAATAATATCAATTTATTTATGAGAATCAATTTCTGTTCAATATACCCTGTGAAAATTTGAAATGCTAAAAAATATTCCGCCTGGCTTTGAGTTTATTTTAAATTAAGGAAGTACTTCAATAAATCAATTCAATAGCTCTGAAATTAAAAAATCTCCACGTCTTTTTTAATACATGGTATTTTCTTACAGGGTATATTTAGAAAAACTAATAATCAAACTGACCTCCAGCCTTTTTGTATTGTAAAATATAGTTGGATATGGGCTGAGAGTCCCGGTTATTAGCTCCTCCTCCGCCCAGTATTACAGAGTCCTGATCATTCGGAGACCAGGCCAACGTGACCGATCGACTTCCCAGATCACGCACATGCAAATTGACCGGGAAATTGGGCGGTTCCTGAACCTGAACATGAATAACACTTCTATCACGTCCATAGGCATTGTTGGCAATGCAAGTGTATTCCCCTCTATCGGTTAGAACCGTTTGCAATATTGTGAGCTCAGATGAAACACCACGAGCTAAAGGAGAGTTTTTAATATGATAACGTATATCATATGATGGATCAATCCGTATGGCTTTTGATCTCCAAGATATTTCCAGGGGTTGATCTCCACTAGCCTCACAACGAAGGGTAATACGTTCGCCACGTCGAATTGATAACTGTTTTTTGCTGACCGTGACTGAAGGTCCAACTAATAAAAGTATAAATGAGATACAAAAGATTAGAGATTAGATAAAACTCCTCTAAGTAGTAAGTGGAATTTACCATGTACAGTTAACTTAATTAGTGTGCTTAAACCCGCTCCAATTCCATTGCTGGCCTGACAAAGGTAACTTCCTTCGTGCTCCCGGTTGACCTTCGATATGATAAGGGATCCATTTGAATGAGCCACGAGAGCAGCATGGGAGTTTCCATTATCGATGGCATAGCTGAGATCCCGGTACTCCCCAGTGTCACCTTTATTCGACATTGTAGTTTGAATATATAATTTATTTATATTTTTATACAAAAGAGTCCTCAAAAATTTGTCTTGTATACCTATAGACTGCTTCCATTGAATGGTCGGAAGGGGAAATCCGTCGGCTTTACACGAAACAATAACAGCATTTCCCAAGATGGCGTCCTGATCGGTGGGTTTTAAAATCCAACGCGGTGGTACTAGTTTTTTAAATTGAACTCATTATCTTCCACTCAATGTTAAATAGATTGTCAGGCATCATTATCGTGCATACATCTAAAAATGTCTACTATCATGCGCGTACAATATCTATTACAAGTACTACAATATATATTTTTGATTTGCAGGATACAATTTTATAGAAAAGAAAAGCCAACACTCTTAGAATCTATTTAGGCTAGATTTTAGGCTTCAGGAATCAGTTAATTAAAGGCCATATTATTGTAGCTGTACTTACACTATCGACCTCGATATGTGATACAGAAGAGCATAAATTTGATATATTCTCAATTAAAAAGATATAAGAGAATTTTGACTACAATGATTTTTTTATTTTGGCAGTACTTATTCATGTAGAAACTAAAGGATTATGTGAACTTCGATCCTACAAACTTTACTACTTTTTTTTTTGATTTGATATCAGGTAAACCCCTACAAGACTTTTTATATTAAGGTAGGGGTTTACTCAAAAAACACTCTAAAAGGCTGATTTTACATAGTATAGGAACGGCTTTCATATCTCTAAGCTATCCGCGAATTGAAATCGTTGACATCATCATAAATTCTTCAAATGTTAAATTGTTCTGAAAAGTTCTCTGAGAATTCATGCGTCTAATATTCGTACCATTATATACATGCGACTTGTATTTTCAAATAAATGCTTTCACATCTTGGACTTAAGATATGGAAAAGGGTGCAGAAGTGCTGGGTGCTTTGTGCTCAGTGCTTTTAACTCCTGTCCTGATCTAATGACTTCAGTGTTTATCATATATTTTTGATTAAATATATTCATTAATATGATGACACAATATCAACGAGATTCTTTAACAATACTCAATATTTCTGGGCTTTGTAATTTATTGAAGTTAAATCCTAAGCAATTTAAATTTTCGAAACTTCTATATAGTAAGCGGAAAGCAAGTTTCATTAAATTTTCATTCTATAAAAAAAGATATATCTTTTCAGCTACTTGCAGGTTCCTTTCCATATAAAAGTAATTCAATTAAAAATGCAATTCATTTTAGGGCGATTAATAAATAGTTAATACATTTTTCGATGGAGCTTCCTTACGAGTATAGATAAATTTTACATATGTAAGCATGTATCTAAGTGTAACTTTCAAGAAACCTAAGATATATTTTAGCAACTTTTAAATTTCCCGACAAATTTAATCGGCAAATATATATGTGCCTGAAAAAGGTTAAGTAATAGTATTTTGAGTAAAATTAATTCATTTACTTAATTAGATAGGGTATAACTCCTAAACTAGTAAATGTACAATTTTGTAAAAAGCATTAAAACATGCAATACATATATATGAGGATTAAGATGAACTGTATGGAACTTACTCTTAATAAACTGTTTATACCTTAAGCAACAAAAAAAAATAAATTTTTTGAAAAATAGCTAATTTTTATGTTAAGTTATAAGAATCGAAAACTTTCTGAAGTAAGGTCATCGCATAAATCCGAACCTAATAAATTGGTAATACCTTTCAATTTACATTTATTGACCACAATTAAACAAATACTGCGGACAATTTCGAAAATATTTTTGTACTTGTTTTTAGCTTGTGAAAAAGCCAAGCATAGAGGATATTTTAAGTGCGCTTCCCTCCTTGTGCAATTTCTACGATATTTACGGTGAAGATTGTGTTCGAGTGCAAGGTACATTTGAATATAGTAAAATAATACGGCTTTTTAGGGCTTCTTGCTAGAAAACAATAGTTACTCTTGATTTACCCGAAACCGAAAGAACAGCAGTATATTCAACAGTGCCAGCGTGGTTGGTCACACTACAAGTGTAGTTACCATTGTGCCATGAGGAGACGTTATGTATGGATAAAATGCTCGAAAATGGGGTATATTGATTGATTGTTAACGACGGATCCGGGGGTAAAAACTCTTCGCCTTGTTTTGTCAGCATGGTCAATTGATTGATGGCGCCAGTACTGCTCTTAACAATGGGTGCATTACTTAAAATCGGCACATTGTTTCTGTGCCAAGTAATATTGAATGGTTGATCTCCTTGGCTACTAGAACACATTATTTGTGTTCGCATACCTTCAGTTATTTCATCTTCAAACGCAAAAGGAGAAATACGCGGAGGAACTAAAAAATTTAAAATCAAGTTTAAAAAAATATTTAAAGTATTTAAAGTATTTAAAGTAGAATGAAATATCGTGTTTTGTTTAATTGAAGTATTTTGATCAGCAAAAGCAAAAACCATCTTAATGAACACCTAGATTCAATCACTATTTTGGTAACCAAATAAAGTACTTAGTTCCATTGTTCTCTCACTGAAATGATCGGTTTATTTTTGAATTATAGAAGAGAATTCGGCTTAACCTGCAGAAAAACATTATATTTAATTGTAAAATCGAATAAAATTATAATCTGTTTAATAAATGCAGATAGAATAATTATATATACTAATGTTAAATTTAAAATATAAATATGTTATATATATGTTATTAAAAAGAAATTTAGTTATAAATCAATCGCGTATATACTCTCGATTTTAGCATCAAAGTTATTACTTAAATGTAATTTAAGCTATATAGAATTTGTTTCAACATTCTGAGTAAAGAGAATTAGCGAGAAACGAGTTTATATTTAAATGTATAAGTTACCATGCAAACTTTAAGCAAATGAAACATTTGAATCAAAACTTCATGCCATCAAAATAGGATGCTCTAATATAATCTATAACAAATATATTAGTATTAAGTATATTATTTGTATTTTATTCCATTAAAGTGTCACAAAAATCAAGCCATTACAAGTACCATTAACTTTGAGCTGTGCAGAGTGCGTTACAGTAGCGGCATCGTTTTGGACGCGACACGTGTAAGTGCCACTTTGTTCCCTCGTCACACTTGTGATGCTGAGGGCACTGGTAAAATCATCATTTTGGCGAATTGTCACTTGGCCGCTACTTTCACCACTACTACGACCATTGTCATTCGAGGGAACATGTTCATTTGTGAAGGTCATCGCTGACGCTGACGCCGACCCCGATGCCGATGCCGACGGTGACATAAGAGATGAAAACTGCGATCCGGAGCCGGAGCCCAATACAGCAACGCCACCGGTACCCTTAAGCCCACCGCTGACACTGTCAACTGTAACTGCCGGTGGCAAAGGTTTTCCATCCTTCAGCCAAGTGAATGAAAGCGGCAGGTCCCCGGTGCCAATAACGCACTGAATACTTGTGCGGTCACCGACGTTCAGATCGCGTGCGAATGAAAATGGTGTAATCTTGGGTGGAACTGAATTGTTTTGCATTCAGAAAGTAGAACAATTAAAGAAATTACAAATTAACAACTCTATATTATCGTCGACAATTTTGTTTCAACCGTTTTAGTTTAATTTTTTTTTTTTATTTTTTTTAGAAGTAAGCTGTCACATTTGATAAATTAATTCCGCATAAAGTTAAAGTCCCACACAACTTTAAGGTAAAATATATATGTTTGGTCTAATGAACTTTCGAAGGATTTATGTTGCCTTAAACATATGTTCCTTTTCAACAGTTGTCATTTGTGTAGTCTAATTAAGATATTCACTTGATTTCTAAAAGGCCCCACAAAAATCTAATGTAAATTACAATTTAAGAGCAACTTTCCCTTCCAGCTTATTCATGTAATAAGTTATCCCAGCTTATTAACCCAAATATTTTCTAAATTCACACCAGCGGTTATGTAAACGGCTATATCATTATGTGAACGAGTCAGTTAATCTTCACATTCTTAGTGCTTTAAAGTAGTCTTTTGTCTTAGTTTTTTCGCTCATATATACGAAAGTAAGTATAGTTATAGACTGATTGTTCCTATTCTAAAATTCGAAATCGTATTTCAGCTTGATAGTTGAGATATAAATCATAATTTACGATACATAGATAAAATTCCATTAAAAAGACTACTGATTATTAAAGCTTGAAAGAATGTTAAGCTGACCCCAAAACCCAAACGCCAAATTGACGCTAAACCGCGCTTTTGACTCGCCCCTTAGAAACTAGTCAAAAGTTTGAAGACAGTTAAGAGGTTGGAGCTGCTACAACTCACAACTGTGGCGATAGAAGAACCTTTGGAAGAATACCGCGGATGCCAAAAGCAAGTGCAGGTGCAAAATGTGAGAAATACCGAATGCAAATGCGATTATAAATACAAGTGACAAGTGCAGTGCAAATGAGCGAACTGTGCATATATTATTATAGAATATTACAAGTAGTTGATAAAAGTAGAAAACTATTTTAAGTTAATAATTAGTTGGGTTGCGTCAAGACACACGACAGATAACATTCTCTTCAATAAATAATGAAGTAGCCAACCATATCCTTAATGATTCAAGGATATCTTTAAAGGCTGTTTGTACTCGCCATCAATTACTTACAATGATGGTTTCGTATACATAAGTATAATACATAGTAACTAAATATAATATATTTGCCAATGGATCAAGGACTGGTAATGAATAATAAATGATTTAAATACTTATTTAATAAAATTTAAATGCTTAAAAAATATTTAAATAACTTTAAAGTAATTAATAATTATAATTATCATTATTTTAAGCTGGAGCTCAGTGGCGAACATTGGCATACTCTGTTCCATAAGTCCAATTGTTGTCAATCTCTATTTTCCACCTATGATTCTAACCGCATATTGAATATTCAATTTCCGCTAGGTGAGCCAGATTTCCTTAGATCCATACAAGTGCAATGTTTTATTTGATAACTTGAAATCATGTCGCAATATTTTCACACAGAAGCATGAATTTTTCAAATTTGTTTAGATCACGTTGACATCATACAAATAATTACATGTGAATACTAGCTTAATTTTATCGTAATGTATATTTTTAAATACCTTAATGTCACTACCAGACGCAGAAACATGCTTAGATGTGGTCAACTTTATAACAGTTTTAAAATAATTAAATTAATATATTGTGTAGGATACCGTTTATCGTGACCTAATTTCCTGTTGAGACCTATTTTAAATATCTAGGAAGTAAAAAGGGAAAACAAAATAATGAAACGTGCTGCGTGCATTGAAATGCAAACATATGTTATATCTAAGCATTGTGCGTGAACTCATTTCCCCATTGAAATAAAATTGAATTTATTATCAACTTAATCACGTACTTATATGTAATATATAAACATATATGTGTAAGCATGCATATGTGAAAAAAATAATAGAAATCTTATATTCTATTTATCAATATCTTTAAATTTAGCTTATAACTATCTCTCTTAAATAAACAAATTTTACTGTACGTTATTTGTATGGTAATATTAATACATTATCTTCTTTTTACTGACTCAATAGTTAATAGTTAATAAAAAATGTTCATACTGCATGTATAAAAATGATTAGTTTTTCTTAATTCTTCCTATAAATGTAATTTTTATACCCTGGGGGTATAGTAAGCTTGTTCAAAAAAAAAAGTATGTAACAGGCAGAAGGATGAGTGGCAGAGTATATACATATATTCTTGATCAGGGCGACAAGCTGAGTCGATGTAGCTGGTAAGACCTAGAACCACCAAATTTGGTGTGAAGACTTCTTATATTTGCACGCAGATCAAGTTTTTGTTTCAAATTTTAGATACCGCGCCCCCTTCGCCCACAAAGTAAAAAAAGGATAGCACTGGCAATTTACAAGCTAGGGACTTTGGTACGAACAATACTTGAATAAATATGGATGCATTGTGAAAATTTGATCAAGATCGGATAATAAACACTGAAGTTATCTGCAATTATTTAATTCTTTAATTTAATGTGTTTTTGTTGTTGTTGTAAGTTTTCGCCCTCTCTCTTTCTTTCTTTCAAGTTATCAAGTGGTAGAGGTGCCACGTAGTCAGACGGGAGATCTGGGTTCGAATCCCAGTAAAAGCATGCTTAAATTCTTAAATTTTTTTTTTAATTTTTGTTATACATTTAAAAAATTTTTTTTTGTTTAGAAGAAAATTTTTGTGGCTTTCTCTACAACCCCAGGGTTTTCTACTGTTGGGCTCTCCCGACTGAGAGATATTTTTAATAAATAATCTATCATTCAGATTAGCTTTGCATTTGTTAAGGCAATAAAATTATTTTAATTTTAATTGTTAAGCATTTTATGTAAATTAAAGATAAATATCCTAAAAGCTGTAGATACATACCCATTACTTTAACCTCGACTGATCGCTGTGAAGTATAATTATGTTTATTACGGGCGATGCAGGTATATGTTCCCTGATCGGCTGCTCTTTGTATATTGTCGATTACAAGAGTACCATTTTGAACACGCTGTCACATATTGATGGGTAGTCTCATGCCGTCTATAAAGATTGAAAATATGCTATTAAGTGCCTTTAAGTAATATTTACAATACAAACTGCACACCTTTTTCAATATACACACTCTCAATAGGGTATCCAGCAATGGGACACTTTAGGGCAAACATCTTACCAGCGACAGCAGATAACTTGGGCATATGTCGTATGTACGGCATACCTATAATAAGCCAATCCTATGTAAGCTGATAGATTTAAAAAAGGTAAGTACGCATACCATAAATATTAAGACGGGCAGAATGTGAAGCCTCCCCAGCTCGAGAAATTGCTTTGCACTCGTAATCTCCACCATCCTCCGATTTAACTGCTGATATATTAACGTGGCTTATCACATCGCCAAATGTAGTAACATATTGGCCAATCATGAGGCGATCATTCTAAGGAAAAGATAGAAACATTTGATTAATATTAATTTTTATATTTTAAGGACTTTAAAATTTAAGATAGTTTCGGGGAAAGATATAAAGTTGGTTAGTTACAATTTCACCCAAAACAATACTAACACTTCTTATATAATTAACTTTAAATTATGAGTTCGAATTGATGTGAAATCCTGAACTAGGACAAACAAAATTACTCTATCCTATACGAATATTTCTTGGTGTTCGCTTGACAAAGCAAACGAAATTGCTTTGTAAAGTTTACAAAACTTTGGACTACATTTGTTCTACAACAGTGAATATGATTACTTATTTAGGATTTAGTATTTGAACTCGGAACAAAATGATGAAACGCACCTTGCGCATTAAATTAAATAGGTAGTTAAAAATCGTATATTTCTTATATTTATATGGTGTGGATTTATAATACGATAGTCAACTCCTTTTAAAATCTTATAGACTTTTTTATTTTATAATACTCACATTAGGCAGGGGAAATCCATCTAAATGCCACACTATTTTTGGTGTTGGGTTGCCACTTGCACTGCACTTCAAGGAAACGGAGGGTCCTGGTTGCATTGTTTGTTCAATGAACTTGTAAAGCAATTGAGGTGAAACTTCTGCAAAGGACATTAAATAATAATTTATTGAAAAATGAAGAATTGTAGTTAGTTAAAAAAAATGATTACCTCCTAATCTCAATTCGGCTGAACTCTGAGTTGACTCTATATCATTCTTGATAATGCATTGATACATTCCCTTATCTTCCTTGACTATGGAGGTGATTCGTATGTGTTCCTTTGATAACAGACGTACCCGAGCTCCAGAGCGCAGTGTTTTTCCGTCTTTGAACCATAAAATTTGTTGTTTTGGGAATCCCGATGTGCTGCAAATCTACAATACTCCGGTAAGAGATTTATGCTAAGCTAAGACAAGAAATATGTAGGTCACTTTACTCACTAAATCAGCAGTATGACCCAAATTAACAGTCTGTACTCGAGGCTGAACGCTGGCTGTCAAAGGTGATGAAACTGACAATCCCACCTCCAAGGTTTCGCTGCCCTCCGAGTTGGTAACGGTACAGAAAAATAACCCGTTGTCCGTTTTCGCAACAGCGGAGATTATTAAGGTGCCATCTTTAATTTTTGCTCGTCCTGTGGCAAGCATATGTTGCATTGATTCCTCATTACTCGATCGTGTTGTGTGCCACCTATTCAAGAATGAATATCGTAAATACCGTATAGTAATGATGCTTGACATTTTATCCCTCCCAATAATTATTTTCGCCAGGTACATACTATTTTAATCTTCTTGACCTACCAAACCCAAAGGAAATTTTGAGTAAAGCGAAAGAACGACAAAAATCTAAAACCGATCGTCTAACGGAAGCATTAAGAAGTTAATTAAGCAATTTACATATTTAGTGTACAGATAGCACACACATTTCTCTAATGTTCAATGAGGAGAGTGTTAAAAATATAAAAATAAAATAAAAAGCTCACTGCTGTATTCACATTCTCTTTCCTATGTACATAGATATACTATGTATATGTACAATCATTCATACATATGTACAATTCGTACACATAAAAATACATATAAATATTTTTTTATATAAATAGGTATAAATGAATCTACTTACATACATGCATACATCCATATGTATTTGTCTATGAACGTATTTGGAAAGTACATATACATGCATACATATGCATCTACACACAGTACAGGACACCACACAACGAACACCACAAAGTCGCAAACCCAAGAAAATCATCATGCAGAAAAATTCAAGAGGAGAACATCGCAAATAAAACAAAGCAGACCCTAACATCGCACAGTGGGTCCCACTCAATTTGTTTTGGTTGAAATCAGGATACATGGGAATTGAATCTAAAAAGGCGTCTATGGAAAATACTGCTTAAAACTCTAAAGTGTTGCATACCCGAAGGATGAGATTTAATAAAGGATAGGATGTTTTTAATAGTTAATGTTGAAATAAATGTAGCAATTAGTCATTATTTTATGTTTTCGAGAGGACTTAATAAATGATTAGTAGCTATTACGTACGAAACCCAAACTTGTAGGTTAGTAAATTAAAATTTGACTTAATAGTTTTAGTTTTATTTAAATCTTAATATTTGTCAACAGCTCTTATTGTTAGTTGAAGTTATATAAATGAATAAAAACAACTTGTATTTTTTTTTGCTAAGCTGTAAATTAATAAACCTTTTTTCAACTTTGACGACTTCTAACGTTTGCACAAGTTTATTCTATGTTTTGTAGCGTTGTTGCTCTAAGCTCACTGTACTCTGTGTTCACGACTCGTCGACTAAACGCTTGTATGTAGAGTAGATACATGTATGTATGTACGTATGTGTGCCTGTGTGTTTGGATATGAGTACAGCCATGGCATGTACAAACACACATACGTAGATATGTACACATGTAGATGCAACACATGTGTATATATATGTGTACAGGAGTGGAGACCACCACATCATTTAAGTGAAGTTGCCTGAGAGGTGGGCCGTGGGCCTTAGTCTTTCAGGCTCCGAGACGCTGCCGCCTGAACCGGAGAGGCAGCGGGAAGAAGAGTGGGAACAGGACCCAGCCCAACACACATTCTACATAAGGACACACAGAAGAAGAAGGCAAGCAACGAAACAAATTCAGTTGATATGCTTGAGTGCATTGACATGCTGAATTTAATACACACACATACACATCTACATATGTACATACTCGTATGTGTATGTGTGTGTGTGTGTGTAAGTTTGTACGTTTGCATGGGTAAAACGTACGTGCAGCAAAGCCAAGAGAGAACAGAACAATTATGCACAAACTCTTTTTCTAAGTACCTCAAGTCCAAACCCACCACCGTACCATTAAATCATTTCGTTTAGTAATGAGTACTGATAAAAGGGAGTACTGATTAAAGGTCAGGGTTGAGGTTCACTAATTTTATAAGCTGCAATGACAATTTCACATTTACATATCATTATTTACGCATATACACATAATATTTTAATTAACTGCGATTTTTTATTTAACAATGTTTTTTTACATTGTCGCCATCTTCTGTCTGCATTGAAGATCACATTTCCACGCCATTTTATAATTTCTGAACTTTCCAACTTTGAATTAATTTGTTCATTTTAATTTGTCTTACCTGTAGGTAGGTTTGGGATTTGCGTAAGCAACGCATGCCAAAACCAAAGGATCTCCAACTCTAGATGTAATCGCCATTGTTTTATCGTTCATAATGGGTGGAACAAGCTCGCGCATTTCTAAAGCAGAAACAAAACAGTTTCACATTTTAAATTTATCATTATTTTTACAAATATAAATTTAAACAATTAAAAGCTCGTTTTACATTCAAGAATGCTTGTGATATCCTCACAAGTATTCGCCCACACAAGCACCCAATTACTTATTAAACCACATACATACAAACAGAGTTCGAGAGTTATGAAATTTGCTGGGCAAAGTTTACGTCTGCTACTACCATTTATAAGAGACAGGAAAGATCATAGCTTAACATTTAAGTTACTTGCTGAACACATGGAAAAATATAAACTTTAATTACCCCAAACTTTCACCGATTTTTAACTTACCCGTCAATTGAATTTTACCAGCATTGCTGCTAACTATCGAGTCCTGTGTCAACTTGTGATGTGTCCGACAACGGTATATTTTCTGAGAATCATTTTTTGTGATATTGTATATTAGAAGTTCTCCAGTAGGCAACATGTGATTTTTACCATCTATTAATGAAAAAATATTTAATTTTGTTGAACTAATATTTAATGTATATGTCAAACTTGCCACCCTCCAGTGATGGATAAATATTAAAGTTTGGTTCTTGTAGCCAGGATGTCACTGTAACGTACTCCTTTACAAATGACGGAATGTTGCATTTAATCAGAACGTTACTTCCAATAAATCCGCCAGGATTTTGCACCTCTGGTTCATAGTGTTGATAAACCACTGAAAAAGGAGGTACATATTTTTTAATTAACAGTCTACTCAACTCAATCCTGGACGCTGTCGCAATCAAAAACAACAAGTATGAGCTTTCGAACTGAAGATACCCTGCAGCTCTGTAAACAGTCAACAAAATTGAAAATAAACACGATCTACGAAATGTACAAAGAAATTTGTATTCTCTAACTCTTATAGGCATTGAGGTTATGACTCGCATATAGAACATGGCCAAATTGAGCATGGGAATGAGTTTTTGCCTTAATAAATGCATAATATAGTATATATAGTATATGTATCTGCATGTACAGATGCAAATGTATGCAGTTTGTGAACGAATTTTTATTGTATATGCCTCTCTCTAACACACTTGTAATTTGGGTAAAGGGCAACTGTAAGCAAAAAGTGGCAAAAATGGTAAAACGACGTGCATGCAAATAATCCAATACAAACTGCAATGCAAAAAGATTCTAACTGCAAGCTATGTGCATGTCGATGTGCTTGTCCAGTGTAAGCATCAATAACAACCATGCCAAAAAATGCAATGCATTTCTGACCAGCGAACAGTGGGGTCACAAACCGAAAAAAGTGCACAAAAAACCAAACTCTTCTAGAACATCATTTTTTATTTATTTTGTTATGTTGAAGGTAATCAAGTTCCTGTAATTTTTTCTATCAGTTGTTTTAGTTTTACGCAGTAAGTGGTGAGAAGGATCCATTGTGCGCCCACTGTGAATGCAGAAGATTTGGTCATGCGCCCAACTGCTATGGCAACTTCATTGTTAAGTGTAGAAGTATATTTACATACACAAGTACATATGTATATGACCACACATACATGAGTTTACATATGTGCAAATACGTGTATGTTGGTGACTGTGTATGTGGAAACATATGCCCGTATTATTGCTTCGTGTTTTGGGCTGTGGCATCCCGTTAGATAGAAACAGTAGGTCACATAAACATTCACAAAAGACTCACATAAGATCCACAGATGCACATCCGATAGGTACATACAAAAAATTCTGATTGAAACCTGGCCACACTCCAGCCACTATCAATCATAGGCCTAACCCTAATTCAACTTGTGGGTGAACAATTGCACTTTTCCAAGGATAAATCAATCTAGGGATAATAATACACAGCATGCTTTTGCTTTCGTTCGAAAGTTGCTTCAAAACTTACAAAGTAAAGAAAAAATATCTGAATATCTGATTTACCTGCTTTAACTATCACATCTCTAGATACAATAGTTCCCATGCTATTGGATGCAATACATCGATATACCGACCAGTGTACATCCTGTCGGAACTCTTCGGCCGCAAATTGAGGGAAATGCAAGGAACTGTTGGCCAAAATATGACGAACCTGTAAAAAAATAGATACAAATGATATTCAAGTCAGGAAATCATACCGAAACAATTTCGGGTCAGCTCCGAAATGATTATTTTTCGGGTTTGTCCTTTCGGTACCGGTATGAATACACAAAATTAGATACATAACATTTTTTGAAAAATGTATCAGAATAAGTAAAACCGGTACAATCCTTTTAGTTTTTCGGAACTCGAAATCGAATTTGTTTCGGTTCCGTTTCGGTTCCGTTATTGGTTTCTGTACCGGTTTTAATCCCTGAAATAAATATTAAATTATTAAAGTTAAAGTATACTTCTTACCTTTGATATGGATGTGATAGGATTATTTTCCTTATCTAACCACTGAATATTTGGCACAGGATTTCCATGTGCAATACAATTCACAGTGTTGCCTACTGTGTTCATGAATTCAATTCTACTTGGCGGTTCTAAAGAAAAACTCGGTCCTTGTGTGTCAAAGTAATTCGATGATATCTCTGCAAAAGATAAAACCAATTACATTTAATTTTAAGATGAAATCACAGCGATTATCACGTCTATTTCAAACACTCAAAGCCCATATCGCATCGAAATCTTAATGCATTAAAAAAAGGAATTTTGTATATAAAAAAGGGTGAGTACAAACAGCCTTGGGTTCTATTTGCATGGGCGTGTTCAGGGTTTGAGATAATTTACTGAAAACGAACTCAACAAACACTGGCGAGAAATCCCTTTCATCAACGGTGTAGTCATTTTATTCATGTCTCCGATTTGTTTGTACAAGTCTGAATGAAACGTTTAGACCTAGAAATACCCTACAAGCAGTCCTAGAGTTGTCTGGCATTCAGCATTTAAGTTATCTCTTGTTTACTTAGTAACTCTTGTTTACTTCTCTTAACAGAGAATCTAAAATTTGTTTCTAGATTGTTGTCTGATTGAATAATGCTTTGAATTTAATATTCCAATAACAGGCATTTGTTACTAAACCTAATCAACTTTAAATTATAAAAATCTTGTAGTTATGATATAGATTAATTTTACTTACCTGTCCCACTTGCAGAAACATCAAATATAAGAATAATATATAGTAAACCTAACGCCCTCCATATTTTCTGAGATATCAAAGTCATTTTGTAACTCGCCCAAGAAAAGCCAGACGGAGCTTCTGCAGTTATATTCTGAAAATAAAATCAAGAAAATTTAACACGGATTTGATTATTTAAAACTAGTGCCTATAAGCACCTTAAAATTTTTATGTGTTTCTAAGTATGGATGAAAAATGCATTAAGCTACGGTGGAGCAAGCTCGACAGTAGGAGACCCAGTACTTTTTGAGTGTAATGCGATTACTACAGATTATTTCAGTTTCAAAAAATTTCCATAGATGGCGCCACTTCAGAGATTGATTTTGCCCGTAACATTGTTAGTTGAATAACTTCCGCGTTTATCATCCGATTTGGACGAAATTTGCTGGATAGGTTGAAACTATAGTCTGTATTAAACATACCAAAAATCAATTTTGTGTTTTGATTTGCGGGGGCGGAGGGGGGCGTGGCAAAAATCTAAAACAAACTCGTTCAATGCAAGATATAGATGTACCTACGTGCCAAATTAGGTGTCTCTAGCTCTTATAGTCTCTGAGATCTAGTTACTCAAAAAAGGGACAGACAGACAGACGGACAGACGGACATGGCTATATCGACTCGGCTGTTGATGCTGATCAAGAATATATATACTTTATGGGGTCTGCCACGCCTCCTTCTGCCTGTTACGCACATTTTTTTGCACAAACGTAATAGACCCATTTGTACTTTTTTAAAGTACAGGGTCGAAAAAGGAGGATTACAACTGATTAAGAAAATTAAACAAAGTAAAAGTTGTGTTCTTAAGCGTTTGCAAATTACTCAGCGCATACTCTAATTGCTAGCAATAATTTTAAATGTGCTAAGCGGTTAACCACAAGCCTTTCCTTCAAAGTGAAGTATTTGTGTGAATAGAATTGTGCTAGCGTGTTGCATACTTAATTTATGTGATAGCTTTGTTCCAATCTTGATACACTTTTTATTCAAAATACCGAAATAAACCCCTGAATATCATTCATTTCTTTCATTTGTTAGCTTTAATACTATTTTTATCTTCGTATGTGTGCTGTACTGTTAGCTCGTTTTGTTCCGTGTTCCGTTATTATTTGTTGTCTGGCTTATAAAAGTCCCTTCTTCATGGAAGCTCGAAAATTAAAATTTTGGCGGCGTTGACTTTATTCCATACATATACACAATTTTCTTAGAAATGGGAATTCTTTTTTAAAAATAAATGATTTTTCTTTGAAACTGGAATTGTAAATGCTTCCTGGGTAATCAAATACTTGAACTATACTCAAAAAAATGCAGTTTTCTAGCTTTATCGGCTTGTGCTGTAGTCTATTTGCCAATCAGTCACTAAAATGCACAAAAAAGAGTTCATCGGGATATATGTACGTACATACATATCCATACATGCACAAATACATTTGTAGCTGTTTGGTTTTTGAAGTCCGTTAATAGGACCGACCACTCGACAAGTAAGTATTCTTCTTCGGTGAATTATTTGAAAGCTAACTTTTCGAACGTCATTGTGATTATACTTATGCCCGAATAATAATAATAATAATAATACAAAAAAATAGGCACTCGTAAATGCACAGCTCAAACATTTATTGACGCTCTTAGCAAAGAGAAGCACATTATGAAAGAGAGTATGTGAGAAAGAGAGAAACCGTTATAATAATTAGTTATGCATCGCATGTGACAATAATCATATTGCTGTTATCATAATTCTTATCATTATATGTATTTCATGTCTGTGAGAGTTGAAGCATCAAGCATGCAAAGTTTACCTTAAGCATAATATTTACCTTAATTAATGTGAAATTAATTTTCCTTTTGATACGATTGTCGTTAAATAAAATGAATTATTAAGCGGTGAAGCTGCCGGTGTTTTTTGATTTTTTTCATTGATTTCGCTATGGGAGCATTAAATTCTTTTCAATATTTTACGATAAATGTTCACAACCATAACTTTTCTTTGCACAGAAAAATAAGCACAAAAATGCAATGCCCGTACATATACATTTGTAGTTATGTATGTATTTGAGACTCTTCCATCTATAAACATAAAATTTGTATTGAATTCATTTTGTTTGTCCACTCGCGGAACGATTCGATGAACGACTGAGTCCTCGGACTAGTTTACGATGACTGTCACATCCACAAGAAGCTTTCGACAGCGCAATCCCAGAGCGGACGTATTGTATATGCCTATGTATATGTTTGGTACATTATGCGCGTATCCTTTGCGCAGATGCTGTAATCTCCATTACTTTAGTATAACAATATAGATTCAAAAGCTTTTATAGCAAAGCATGCGTAAGTAGAAAAGTTTCCTCTGATAAGAAATCATCTGTTTGAACACCATATAATTATGATGTTATGTATGAACGCACACAAACACATACTTATACATTTACGCGACTTGACAGCAGCGTGTCACAATTATTATGTAAACAATACATATTTTTGTTTATAATAAATATTGACCAAATTTACGTAACATGCAGAAACATAAAATACCAGGAAAATCAGACTATCAGCAAAAATATAAAGCTGCTGAAAAATTGGGCTATTAATCGTAAGCATTTTGCAAATCGAAAACTAAGCTCAACAAAATTTGACTTCTCAATTAATTAAATTAGAAAATTAAAATTTAACTATTGGAATATTATAGTATACAAATTAATTTAAGGATTTTCACTTGTTTGTGCATTTAAATATAAGCCAGTTCAAAAATATGAAATTCTCTTTCGACTTTTTAAGATATTATAAGCTTTTATTTCCGAACGTAAACGCATAATAAGTCTCGCCTTTGTATTTAATAATACCCAACACAAACTCTGTGAGTATGTTAAGATATTTCCAGAATCAAAAAATGCACATAATGCAATGTGTGGTATAGTCATCTGATCACCTAGTGGATTAAACAGTATGTGCAGCAACGGAAATCGAGAAAAGATTGCAAGACAAATAATAATTTAAAGAAAATAGAAAACGGTTATTACCATAATCATATACTATATAATCTAATTTAATTTGATTTTTTTGCCCCAAAATATATATAATTTACATCCTGGGTACTACGTGGATCCCAGACTTCAGACTTTTTAAAAACGTGTTCATTTTATTAGACCCTGTACTTTATTAAAAGTTTGTCCGTTACAGGCAGTAGGAGGCATGAGAGACCCCATAAGGTATACATCATCATCAACAACCGAGTCTATATCATGTCCGTATGTCTGCCCCATATTTGAACACCTGAGACACCTATCATTTAATTAGTTTACAACTAAAATTTTAGTTAAGAAAATTATTTTCGTCTTTAAGCCATTTTTACGGCACGAGTTGTGTAACTCTAATATTCGAAAAGTTTAAAAAGCTGTAGCTTTTTTAAGCATTTATTTTTTCATATGTGCATTAATAATCCATTTATTGACTTTAACTTTGCTTTATTTTTCAAGATATATCAAGGAATCTCACTTATTATATATTTAATACTATTTTACATTCGATGAAGAACATGTTTTGACATAGCTTTCATGAAAACATTGCACTGACAAACAAAATGAAAAAATTTGTCTGTACTTTTGGCCAGACTTAATTCTAATTTATTTATTTATAGCCCAGTGAAGTTCGTTATTTTAAATTTCAGTTTTCTTCTTTCCATTAATTTTCCATGTTGTAAAAGTTACTCCAAGTATTGATTGATCTAGTCATAAGTTTAACCGCAGATAATATTATAATTTTAATTTTAAATTTTGTGATTCCAAATTGAATTCATCAGGTGCCACATTTGCATAAGGAAATAAAAGAGTTTCTGTGGTAAATATTACAATTTGTGTGTTAGTGCTTGTAGTTAATAGCTCATAAATAATTAATTATAGATATCTCACTCAGTTACAACAACAGAAATTTTATTTAATAATAATTATTGCTGCGAATAAATATTAAAACATTTTTAATATTAACGGAAATGGTTAATAGATACTCCTCAAAACTTCACATAAGCTCAATTTCAAGTCAGATCAGATGGAAAGGTTCTGAAAAATTGCGTAAAAAATAAGCCAATTTATAATCTGTAAAAGCACAATTTATATACATACATAGCGTTTAAAAATTAACTAAATTGATTGCTCTCATTTGCTAATTTAGTTCGTTTAATGTTTGCATACGTTTTTGGGCTTTCAGATGATCTCTTTCTGCTGTCGCTGAAATTAAAATTAAAACAGTAATTAAATTATTAAAGACATATTTTAAATCGCTTAAAATTTTTAAACTCTCACCTTTGAAAAATAACATCCTTTTGAAAATTAGCATCATTGGAAGAACCTTTATCGTTGGAAAGTTGAGTACTTAACGTTGATCGAAAAGGTTGCGACAATTTGGAAACATTTTGGTGAGATTTGGTCAGCAAATGTGTTCCTGGTAAGGACTTAACACTAATTGATTGACTTAAATTTGTTACTTTACTGGAGTTAACCGTCTTTACTGGAGTTACAGAAACTTTGCCAATTTCACTACTTATTAACGGTGACAATTCAGCAGCCGTTTTCTTTGTTTGAGAGAAAGTCACAGGCTTTGATTTTTCTCTAGCCGGATTATTTTTCGTGGTTGTTGACGATGCACTTGAAGCGGTATTCGACAATGAAAAGATATTGGCATTCAATGACTTTTTTGATTTTACAATACTTGTGGCTTTTTGCATATCATGTGAGCGGGATTTGGGATTTTCTGTTGGTGGATTTACTGCAGTTAGCGAAATACTTGGGGACATTTCATTCAGTTGCTTTGTAATACTGCTTGTTCCCGGTGGGCTGGTTGTTGGTATAATTTGCATTGCAACATTATTTGTTAAGAAATCTTTTGATAACGAAGGGCCTCCATCACTGGGATATCCCAAAGAGAAACTAACGTTTCCCTGTTTTGGGATTTTTACACTTTTTTCATCATCGCTTTGTAGATTTGAAATATATGGCTGCCGCGACAGGATGTGTGGCAACGTAGTGGTCTTCTTCGATGACAGCGAATTCTTTGCCAAAGCTTCAGGAAGTGGAGTCGGTGTAGTGAGATCAACTGAAGCTGTGGGTTGTCCTGAATGTTTTTTCAAAGGTGTAGCATATGTTTTGCCAGCAACAGGTACATTAACTGGTGTCGTAGTAGTGAGATCAACTGAGCTTACAACTGGCGCTTTCTGAATAATATTTTGATCAATAGGTGCCCTTAATTTTCCTACTTTATCTTTTTTATTTAGGCTTTCAACGGCTTCGAGCACCTTTTCTGTCAAAATTTCACTGGAAGGATTTAGATTTGGAAGCAACCCGCCGCCTTGACCAAGCGTGGAATAAGTCTGGGCCGAATAATTTAATAAGTTTGACAGCGGATTATCCAGCAACTGATTATACTGCCCTAGACCTGTGAGAACATTATTTACATTTGCATTGGCAGATAAACCGGCTAGTGTCGGAGATTCAGAAGCAAGAACGTGGTGCAGAGGTGGATGAACCATAGATTGACCAGTGCGTGATTTTTGGGCATCAAACAAACCGAATTCCCTCGAATGTGGCTTGACATTTGCCAGGCTTTGCATGTTGGACATAAGCGAAGCATTTGTTTGCATACGATTGGCATTTGCAGGATTCATTACACCAAAGGGGGATGAGGCAAAGTTGTTAATATCAGTACTGATATCAGGATAGCGCAGAGACGAATACTTTTGATACATGTTTAAGGTGTCCAAATAATTTTGATTTAATCCATAACCATACTGTGGAATAAGCGACGCAGATTGAAGGCTGTAGTTTAATAAAGTTTGCATCTGAAAAAGGCTTACAAATAGCAAGATTAGAAAACTACCAGCACGTTTGACACGACTGTATGTAATCGAAAACTTACGTCGAGTCCCGGAACTGCACCCAGATATGAATTTAGTTTTGAAGCTGGCATAGAGTTTGGATTTCTAAAGTATACAATAGATTTAATAACTTGTTAATTATACTATGTGTTATTTAAACTTACTTATCGGCAGTTAATCCCTCTTGTTGAGCTAATTAATAGAAGAATCACATATAAATTTAACAAAAATGTATTTGTGTATAATTTACCAGGTTAATCGTTCATTGTTCATTTTAAAAATGTTTGTATTTACATAATTGATTTAAAAAATGCCTACATTTAAGATATAGAGAGCACGGGTAGAATAAGAATGACGAAAGGTATTTTAACCAGAATAAAAACAGAAGAAAGAAGCAAACAAAAAAACAGACAAAATCAAAAGAAAAACAAAAATAAATGATAATAATATAACACAAAAATAAAGATGCCAATGGACGAAAACTAGTGTTTTATATTATCTATTATTTTAGCAGACTGTATAAAGAAGGGCCGAAAATGACGGCAAAATGCGTACGAGAAAAAAAATTTATTTATGTAAATAAACATTAACGGTCTGATTAGCCCAGTAAACCAGCAAATAGAAAATAATAAGTCCAACATAATAATGCATAACGCACAAAAATGTATTTGATTTACTTACCCAAACTCATTTGTATTTCCCTCTCATAAGTGTCCCAAGCATCAGCTTTCTCTTGCTCACTCAATTCCTGTTCCACTTTATTTTCCAATAAACTGTCGTGCTCGTGGTATTTGTAAACCAATTCTGATTGACGTAAAAGGTGAGCTAATATCGTATCCTTTGGCAGCACAGGCATCGTTCTTTCACTTTGCTGGGGTTTGGTTAAACTGCAGACAAAAGCTTAAGTAAATCAAATACGTAAATAACACTTAATTTTTATAAATTCTTTACGTATAAAGTTCAGCTAATTCTGCCATATTGTAATGCCTATCAATCTGTTGCTCATCCACAACGCGAAAACTCATCGCTTGTTTTGTCACGGATCGAGAATAAACTTTTTCCTCCATGGTTCCCTGAAAAAAATTAATAAATAATATTAAAAGTCAACAAATTAGTAACTGAACCGCATACCATTGCTATTAGCCGATATATGTAGCAGTTTTTTTTTTGACCCAACCGAAAGATGCGAAAGATGTTTTGCTGATCGTTTGAAGGATTCCATGATGTATCCAATATTATTACTCTATTAGCCCCAATTAAGTTGATTCCTTGACCTCCAGCTTTCGCGGATATTAGGAAAACACGGGCCCGTCTGTTGGCTTCACTGTTAAATCTTTTTATCATCTCATGTCTGATATTTTTGGGCGTCTTGCCATCCAGTCTATAATAATCCTGTCCATTTATCCAAGTATTCGAAGCCTTAAAATTTGTGGGTATGTCTAAAATAAGAATTTAATGGTATAAATAATTATCTAGTTTGGTTTGGTATTCAGGAATATATTTTCAAACTTACGCGTGTGTTGTAATATTTCTGGATCAGATTCTGTTATTTTTTTAAAAAAGTATTCAACGACATTCAATACGGCAACAAAAGCAGAAAAGATCAAACTGAAAGTAATTATTAAGACAAATTTATTAGTCTACATGCAGTGACTGAGCATCCCAAAACCGAATTAGTTAAGACTAGGAGACTAAAATATTGAAAGGATGTAAAATTCGGTGTGAAAGCTTAAAAAAATCGTGTTATAAACAACTTTTTGTATCTTTAGATAGATCAACCAAACTCACAGAGTGATAATTGAGACTGTCTCATACATTCTGAATAAATGTGTTCAAGACAATATTCTGAACAACGCTTTTGCTTCTTAGGCTATCATAACGGATAATCGGAAATAATATATTTTTATTTGTTAGTGAAGTACTGACGTACCATTTCTCCCCCTTCTCTTCACACATCCGAAGAATAGAAAACATTGTACGAAGTTTGTTGCTTGGCATAATTGTCTCCAAATCTTTTTTTGAAAGATATTTCCGCCACCAATCATTGGTCACAGAAATAAGGCCTGTTTGACTATCATAGATATCATCGGGCTGATCATCATCGGAGTGCGGACAGCCAGCTTTTTTAGTATCTTTCTTGTTTTTCTGCTGATAAGAAGGAAAATATATTGTATCTCATTTATATTATGTATTTTATTATTACTAACCGTATTCGCATTTTTCCATGCGTCTTCTAAGACCTTGGGATGCGTCCAAATCTATTAAATATACAAATTACTAATTTTGTGTTAATTACACACCATAGACCTTTATTACCTTTCGCAACACAGTGTAATCTGTTATAAGACTTTTTCCCCGACTATCTCCACGGCTTGCTATTGCTTCTAGGATGTACTCATAAAGGGTATTCTAAGAGAAAGAAGAAATTAAATATATGATAAAGAATCATTTTTTACATTCCTTTACATACCTGAACCGCCGTCATGGGAATAAAAAGAACATATTCAAACTTTTGTGGTAAAAATGTCTGCAGTAACTCGGCTTCTTTTCTCTGTGAAATAAATAATAAAGTATAAGAATCAAAATAACATATGAAGCTACAAAGATATCCAAGTATTTACCTGCACAAATTTGGACAGCTTTTTGTGTAGAACATATGATCTTTGCTTCATAACCGTGATATCCTTTTTGCCAGAATCCTTATGTTGACCGTTCTTGATTGGATTAGCATATAAATTAGCAAATTCCTTTTCCGTGCCGAGATATAAAGGCTTTATAAAGTTAACCATGCTATAATCTGAATAAAATTGTAAAATAATAAGGTAAAGAAATGCTTAAGAAGTGCAAGTCTTACAATTTTACCTACATTCTTTTAAGTTGTTTTGAATGGGAGTTCCTGTTAAAATTATGCGCTTAGGCGTTATAATTTTGGCAACAGCGAGACTAATAGCTGATTTGCTATTTTTAATGATATGTCCTTCATCGCAAACAACGAGATCCGCACCTGAAAAAAACTCAATTAATATGTTTCTTTTGTTGAACTTTAAATGTGACCAACCAGGTTGAAGTAGATATTGGTTAACCTTATCTCGAATGGTCTCTAATTTCGAAGAACTCAAGTTTCCCCGGTTCTTATACGAGTGATAGAATACAAGAGTTCTGAAAGCCTCATATCCTACCAAAAGACATCCCGCTCTGTTAGTTGAAGATAAAGACCATTCCTCCAGTACGCGCAACTTATCTGAAATATCGCTAATATAAACCAATAATTTAAGGGATTAGTTAAACCATCTCGTAAAGGTTCTTCGCTTACGATGAATCCGGAAAAACAAAGACCTTGATGTTGGTTTTACTTTTGAGGGGACCCAGCCAACGTTGGAGTTCATCAGCCCAGTTCATAACCGTGCTTTTTGGACAAAGAACCAGAACTTTTGTTGTATTAAGATCTTTGTAAGAAATCACGGTATGCAGTAGAGCAATTAACTAAAAGTAGAATCTGGTTAATATCATACATATAAAGGCTTTTAACTAATATTATACCTGCAAAGTTTTTCCTAAACCCATACAATGGGCCAATATACAGCCCGATCCCGAATTTTTCTTTGAGTGATCAATTCCGCCGTAACAGGAATCATACATAAACCTGACACCATCAATTTGATGCGGCTTTAATTGTTTAACTATCTCATCATCGACTTTAACAAATGTTTTCGTTTTTTCCAAATAGTCGAGTATTAAACTATTCTTATTTACGTGTCCGTTATTCTTAACCGCCTTAGCAAGCATTGTGTGTTTCTTTTCCAGTCTTCGTATTCGCTCCGTTTCGGACTTCTGTGCAACTCTAGTCTCATTTGCCAGCTGATCCATACGTAGCATAGGCTTTATAATTCTAGTCTTCTCTTCAACGGGTTCGGGCTCAGCGTCTGAATAATCACTTTCAGAGCTAAGTACAATCTCTTCATTTTGATTACGTTTTTCCGCTTCGGCCAGCAATTTTTCAAGGGATTTCTTAGATCTCTTCCGTTGTACAAAGCTATCATTCCATAGTTCATCGCTAACATCTAAACTATCCGATTCCTTTGATATTATTTCAGCCTCCGATTTATCTTTGGCTTCGGTAATACTATCGTCCCTAGGCCCCTCATCGGGCTCGCATTTAAACACTTGCAGAAACTTATCCACCACGTCAGTTTTGGTTTCATTATCCGTTGAAGAGGAATCTTTGGACATGTTGTAATCACTTTGATCTGAGAGACCCGAATCACTGTTTGATTCATTCAACAATTGCATTTTAATTTGCTCGTTAAATCGCGAAAGGTACTGATTTTCCGTAATGACTTCGTCGTCGCTCTAAAAAATATAACAATGTTAGTTTTCTATTCGAATATACACATAGTATCCTTTACACCAACTGGATTATTTCTTTCGCGGCTACCACTTGTACTCAATTTAAAATCTACATACATACTCACTTCTTTGAAACTATTATCAGTGTCATATGCTTCCATATCATCATTCAATTCGTCAAGAGCATTTGTACTTTTCACACATAATGCTTTTGGCTTATTTTTATCCTTAGGCTTAACGTTTCTGTTCTGGACGTGTCGTTTTTTTAAACCATTCAAATTGGTAAGTCTGTAAAGTAAATAGAAATTAGTAAGTATCATCTTTTCCTATCATTTTAATACAAACCGTTCTATTTCCTTATCCGTATTATCCTCTGATGAACAGGAATTTTCTTCCTCACTCTTGAATTCACAGGACAATTGTCGGAATTTTCTATTTGTAATGTCTATCTTTATATATTTAGAAAGATCTATATCATCGTCGTATTCGACTTTGCGACTTCGATCATCGATATCATTATCTAAGTCTCGACGTCGATTTAATTTTGCAACAGATTCGTTTAACAAAGATTTACTTTCATCACAACTGTCTGTGTTATCACTATCTATATTCGAAGAATCGGAAGAATCCAACAGATTTCTCTTTGCATTACGATTTATGCGCCGTCTTTTTCTTAAAAAGCCTTGTGAAATCGTTTGACAAGATTGTTCTGTCGTGGCATTTGATATATTCGCAATTTTTTTGAGTTTATTTAATTTTTCTAAAATAAAAGCTTGAAAGTCTTCCTCCGATTTTAAAGTAGATAAGTTGCACTCATTAAAGATTTCTTTTGCACAATTCATAGTATCCGTAATCAAGCTATTTAATACTATTTCATTTTCGTTCAAGTTCTTATAAAGACTTTCAAAATATTCATCATTGGCCTCAACTTCCAGAGGTTCTGAACAGTTTGAAGGCAGAGCTTGCGATGCACTTTCATCAGTTTTCTTTTCCACATTTTCCATTCGTAGAATTTTCATTTTAATTATGGTGTTATCGACAAAGTTTGTGACGTTCGTTGGGACAGTTTCAGAGAGAGATCTGTTTGAAACAATTTGACTCAAAAGAAGATCCTTAACGCTGTCCAATCTAGGCGGGCTTAGTAAAATTTCCTGTGATGTATAATTGTGATCATTTAATGCATCCGAAAGTTGCGATTCATTATGATTCGCCAGATCCTGGTCATCGTCGTTTAGGAGCTCACACATTTCACCAATTGTGTTATGTGTATTATCCTCGGCGCAATCCTGGCTTGTGGCGATTTCAACTTGATGTACTTGTTCTATGGGTTCTATGAGCTCTAAGAAAGTTGTCTCGGTTATTTGTTCATCCTCAAATGTTATTTCACTTTTAATATTTTCCGCTGTATATGAGCAGCTAATCTGTGCCATCTCAAATGAAGAATTGCTGATCGACATATTAACATCCAATGAGGAGGCATTTAGTTCGGTTTGATCCATGTTTATTCCTACGTTAACGCAAATTATTAATTTATATACGTACACCTGTAAGTTAATAATTTCATTACCACAGTAACTAAACACATAATTAATACGTGCTAGCTAATATTAAAATGATTCCAAATAAATTTTTACTTGCCTTTTTTATGTCATATGTTGTGAAAAGAAGAAATTAAAACAGCAAACAAAATCCTACAGTAATTGTTGTTAATAGAGATGGATGCTTTTTAATTTTCGATACTCTGCACAATAAACAATAATGGGATTCCATAAACGGATTTATAATCAAATTTACATTGACAAGCCTTAAGGCGCAATCATCTGCCGCCGGTATTGCGCCGTAACAAAAAATTGCCGATATGACACCGGAGAGTACATACGTCTATTGTATAGACTCTATACCATACAAATTGACAGTTGAGTTCACTTACACCGACGCAACTTTTTGTAGGGCTGTTGGGTTGTTATAGGAAACAGCAACCGCGAAGCACCAAAGATATAGCATAGTACCCAGCACTAAAAATCGTGGAAAAAACTGGCAGCTCCATATTAAAATGAAAACAGTAGCTAAACGCAAGTATAATTTTCTGCTATGACTTGACGATAGTGCGATCCCCAGCAAAATTAGCCAGAAAAAATAACGAGCGTTTTACAGCACTGTTTTTAGCTGGCATTACGCTGTCGTTTAGCAGCTTATCAGAAAAATATATGCGGCGCTCTAATTTTTGCTGCTGGTCAGCTAAAAACAACAAGTGAAATTGGCAAAATAGAATAATGGAGGGAACTGGAGCAAAATCAAAACGGTGCTTGAACAACAAAAAAAAGATCGGCAGACCATAAGCCACAACTGAAACTTATTATTAAACTTTATACTTCCATATATTTTCTTTTATGTAATTTATAAAATACATAAAATCCCTTTTTCCTCTTTCCTACCATTCAATACACTTTTAAACCCTACTAGGTTTTAAAGTAATGACCGGTTGTTTGTTAACAAAAATCTCGATAAATGCCTTAATCTTATCGATATTGTGTGTCTATATCACAGAATACAAATTGGTAGTACCATACCCTGTTTATACGGAGAGAAAAGCGTGAAAACATTTAACGTATTTCTTTGAAATATGCATGTATAAACACTATTACATGTATTTGAGCTACACACGAAAGTTGACTATGAATTCAGCCAAAATGCGTGTAATGAGGCGCAGCCAACTTATCAATTATATAGAAAAATGGAATTAGAAAATAAAAGACCGTTATGGACTGAGAGTGAAGTTAATGAACTCCCGGGACTTCTTAAGGAGGACAACATCTTAAGAAAGCTGGATGGATAACAAAGTGCAACAACATCATTTACAAAGGAATTTCAGATGCCTTGAAAGCCAAAAATATGTTCAAGAGCTCCGAGCAAGCGAAAGTAAATCAAGAATGTTAAAAAAAAATTTATTTTGAAGTAAAGCGGAGCAATGCGGTCAGCGGTGGTTCACGCAAATCATGCTCTCATTTTTCTGAAATAAATGAGTTCTATGGAACGCGCCCTGTTTCAGAGGCTACGGGTGTAGACACTTGCACAAGCGGACTTTGCATTTTTAAAAATTTTCTCAAGTCTGGCAGCTCTGTTTGTCTAACTACGCGAAATGGTCGTATTCCTTATAACAGGGGGCAATTTTCATTTCGCCAATTCAGAAATACGTGAAATAGTCCGTATAAACGTAGTACCAGTGTGACTTTTAATATCGATACTTTCATCTAGGCTGTAGCCCAGACGTTTGGCACCACCAAGAGAATTAAGAAACAACTTCTAAATAATAATAATAATATCTATAATAATATTAAAGGATAAATATGAAAACGCGCTATACAAAACAGAACTTTGAAAATAAAAGTGAACGAAAGTTTGACCTTTCAAAATTTCGACCACGATTAATTCCAAAGCAAGTTCTTACCCGAACTCTTGAAATTGTTAATGATCCAAACGACGAGTTTTGGTTAAACAAAAACGCATCATGTGCGCCCGCAATAGTGGAAACACTTAGAAGTGACGCAAAACACTCTGACACCTACAAGAAGTTAAATTTAGCTCGTAAATGCCTGTTGACACGAGACTGGGAAAACTTGGCCAAGTTGTTGACATCGAATTTGGTGGGCGACACAATACTTCAGAAAACCACATATCCGATATTTTTAGAAGTAAGTTTTTTTATATTAAAACTTTCATTTAAAAAGGGTACCAATTCTTACTGATTATATCTGTACATACATATAATATTGCGAAAATTAATGTCCAGCCCATACTAATTGCATTGATAATTCCTAGAAAATTTTTACAAAACTCTTTGAATTTTTGATCATTTATTTACAGTACGCTTCAATACTTTTAACTTTAAAGGATCCAGAACTTTTACAGAAACTACAAGCGACAATGGCTTCATCAGCCGCTCATCATAATGGAAAGAAAAGCATAAGAACAGATCCTGGACCATCAAAGAAAGATTAGAGTCACTTTTTCTTAGAGTATGTTCAAAAAGATTTCAAATAAAATGTTAAGGAAAATAACTACTTGTACTAAAATTTTCTATCGAAGGCGGCGTGTCCAGACCCCATAAAGTATATGGGGTTCGAGATAGTATCGTGTGTCAAATACCCAAATTTAACAGGAACGCGGATTTTCTTTTAATCTGTTTTTAGGCTTGCAAATAACAAAATGCACAATTTACAGTTGTTTTTTTGCGGATACTAGGATTTCAGCTATGGCATTTTGGAGGATTGTGAGACATGGGTTTTCTAACAATTTGACATTAAAAACCTCAATTTTGATACTTTCTCGAAAATGTTGATATATTCTTGATCAGGACGAAGAGCTGAGCCGATATAGCCAAGTTCGTCTGCCTGTGTCTATGCAGACTAATCTCATTTTTAAAGCTAGCTTGATGATAATTTTGTACATATGGAGGAACCGGCCGGATCGGATAACTATAAGATTAAGCTGCCATAGGAACGGTCGAATAAAAACCAAACTTCAGTATACAATCTTTGAGGCGACTTAGATAGCTTGCGTTACATTTTTTATTAGACAAGTATGTACATTTAATAACGGACGCCGGTTCTAAGCGTATAATTTGTTCAGCAAAAGGATTTACCCACACTAGCAGATCTGGGGTGATACATCCAACTTTTGCAATCCCTTTACACAGACAGATTATTTCTTTCCAGTCTTCTTTGTCAAAATACTCTCTTAGGGACATGGTCAAACTGACGCACCTCATAGTAAAAACAAAACTATATACTTATTTACATATGTGCATTTGAATCCATTGCCAGGGTACGACTGTCCCCTCAGGGTAAATGTAAACATTAGATTCATACAAACTTATTTTTTATTTTCATTTAACGAAATTTTGTATTAATTGTTTTGAATAAAATACTTGATTAAATGTTACATATTGATCTTCATGTTTACTTTGCTAAATAAGAAACGTGCTAGTGATGCAATTGAAGAATAGTTATACATATGTTTTGAATTCACTGAATAATGTGCGTTCTGGCGGAAACAGATTTGCACACTGTTGCTAAAGCCTACTTTTAAGTCCGACCATTTGCGCACTAATAGTTAAAGTACAAAAATAATAGCATAATGAAATGATGGTTGATAGACTACAATTATTTAGTATAAGTCTTCTTCCATAGAAAAGTCTGATGTTTCCCCAGCATAAAGCGAGCTGAAAAAGAAATAATTGTTTACCAAAATTGAATAAGATAATTATAAGATCGATCGTACTTTACGGCTCGGCTGGTAAAGAAAACGATGCGCTTTAGCTTCTTGTTGTAAAAGAAATAGTTGAAAGACCATAAGCAGCCAGGTTCTCCGAAGGGATCGGAACTTAAGTCCGGATTATAGCTGTATATGTCGCACTCGGATAAATTCACTTCGTCATCGACTGCAGACCATAATGGTTGGCGCAAAACTTGGTATTGATCGCCAGCCAAAGCTGATAAGTTCGAATGAACTGAATTCATAACCCACGGTAAGGAAGGTTCCTTGCTAAACTCATGCGACTGCAAAATATATAAGAGAAAGGGGAAGGGTAAATAAAAAGGATTACAACGAGTAAATTAATTTTCGACCAACCTTTGCATCTGAGAAGTCATAATCAGGTTCAAATGAAGCATTCAAAGTTGCAATTAAGTAAAAGAGAGTTTTGCGCGATATTGTGTCACACAGAATTACTCCTTCATCACCGGATTGACTGTTATTGCGATGAAAGTTGGGCGAAATGTCCGACAGAGTTTGTGGCGGCGATAAGGCTTGAAGATCATGGCCATGTGTCTCAGCCGTAAATCGTTTGTACAAGACCTTTTCGGCTGCTACCATTTTGCTGTATGTACAAATTTTATTCAATGTTATTATACACTTACATTTATATAATATTGTGTACAAATATGACCCGGTATATATAACTTTTATAATATTTATTTATATATGTCACATGAAGATGGCACATGATGTTAATTCATTAACCAATTACTGTATATAGGTAGTGCCGACAGTGCTGGCAACGTTGAAAGAAAAGGATTTATGCCCGTCAAAGCACCCGCGCATGGGTTCGGATCATACTTGTACACAGTAGTATTACACTTTGAAAATTAAAATTGTTAAAGTGGAGCTGCTTACCATGAATAGCTTTCAATGCGTCCAAAAATGGTGACGCCACCGGTTTGAATGGAAATTGCATTGTTAATGGCCTCGAAGCGAGAGCTTTCAAGCAACTTCATTGTAGTTTCCACTTGTTCTCAGGGTTGTCACCAACAAAATTTCAAAGGGAATTTCGCAAATAAACAAATTGTATGGGACAACAACCAATTGACGAACGTTAAGAAGTCGTTATAAAACGACGAGTAATTACTCCAAATTGATCGATTTACCACAAAAAAAAGGAGCTTAAACACAGCAACTACTTATCAATATCTGCGGCGTCTTAATGTTTCTCGTTTGAATGGCTCTTACTCCATGTATGGCCCAGAAAGGAATAGTGTGGACGACTTTGAAATTTCTAAACATGGTACTCGGATGGACTGCGATTCTTTTTTTAACTGCGACTCTTTTCTCGATGATGTTGTATATTTGCTGGAGTCTACACTGCCTCATTAACATTACACTTTAACAAATTTGTGTTTCAATTTAAATTGATTTGATCTAATTTATGTAAGCTGCAATAACACTGCAGCCAGATTTCGTATTCTTTGTTTGTTTCAAACTATTTGTTGTATAACTTTGTATCTGGATTAATTATACACATACATATGGGTTCATCTGATTTTAAGTTGTGTATGTATTTGTTTCATATGTTTTCAGCTTGTGCTTATTTTTATGCATATATAGCATACATACATACATACATACGTATTGACGCGTTTTTATTATAATAACCGTATTGTAGTATATGTGTGTGTATACATAAACTTCTGTATGTGTGTGTAATGACCTTCGTATAAAGGAATACGCAGAATTAAAATGGCGTCAAATATTCTGCGTATGGCGTCGATTTGTTTTTTCTTCTCTCCAATAATTTTGTTATTGTTATATACAGAAATATCAACAATTAACACTTAGTACTCGAATAAATGTTCAGAATCCATTGAGCGAGACATATTTAAATATTAGATAATTTCGCTTTTTACAATTGCAGTTTACACTTGTGTATGTTTGCAGATCGCCGTTACTAATGCCAATAGATATACACAAATTCTCCTTTTTCTTTACGATTCGTAATACTAAGGAAATATATGATTCACTTTTATTATGCGTTTAGATTTCTTCGAGAAAAACACACACTTCCACTCAACTCAACTTTTTGTGTATTAGTGATGTAAGACAAGGCCTTCACCATCGATATATCGATTTTTTCCACGCGTTGTTGTTTTATACGATATTATTTCAATTCTATTTGCTTACGATGTTGCAATAGATTTTTTTTTACAAGTGATTAGCGAAAATAATTATTGATAATAATCAATAGCTACACATATGAAATATTAAAGGTTTAATACACTAATATTGAAAACGTTAAAAATAAAACTGAAATAAGGATAAAACTGTTGACTTTTATTTAATTTTATTGAAATCAAAAGAATTGATAGCACCGATCTGCACACCGATCACACCGTATAAGTAACTTTTATGGTCACTATACTATGTAAATCGACAATTGACAATAATCGATTACTTTCAATAAAAAAAACAGCTCTGGGTCATTATTCGATTTATCGTACATCTCTAATACATTTATATATGTACATATAAATGAATCGCTCCGTGTAGATGAATTAATACGAAAATTTGCGATTATTATTGTGCTTATCATATTAATAGCGATCAGTGTCAATACATGTGTAATATTGTGTTATTTTTATTTCCTCTTGCAAGTCGCAACTGGTGTTCGTCAAAGTAGACAAACCAAATTAAAGCCCACGGGTGTTGTCCCTAAGTAGTATATACATTTTCCATTATAATAAGTTGATGTAAATTCAAGTAACTGTCATACAAATATGATAATTTTATTAAAGTTCAACACATGTTCATCAGTGATTTTATATATATTAGCATTTTGTTAAATTGCAGATAACAAATTTCTTCACAAAAAATGGCGGAGGGAAATTCTGGAGCTAGTGCTGAGGGAGCTGTGGCTTTGACTGCCCCAAATCCCAACGCCGAAGTTATAAGAGGACAAATATTTGAAGTCGGTCCACGGTATAGGAAGTTAACATATATTGGAGAAGGCGCATATGGCATGGTGGTGTGAGTACATACTTACAGTTTGTCAAGTAATTGTTTTGACAAAATTAGAAATTCACATATTATATTTTGTTATTATAATTATATTTCCTTGTCCTTTTGTTTTGCTTTTTTTTAATTACAGTTTAAAGGGGTGTAAAAGGGGTTGAAAAGAAGTGTATATAGCATATATATTTAAATAAAATTCAAATATGTGAATTTTTGGTTTTATCATAACAACTAGTTGACTAACTTCGCAATACTTATGTATTTACCTCAATATCCGATTGATCCAAGAGTAAGCTGAATATATCTATTATTAAACATATTTATATATGTACAAAGTCCTATTAAACAAATTTATAACTTTAATTATTTTTAACGCGTTTGTAGTGTTACTTTGTAAGTACGTCATAATCAGACACATTATGCTTGCATACATAAAATATACATGTCGAACAATTCAGTATACACACAGTTTATCCTAAAATATTTTAAGCAGCGACGTGCAAAGACATAAAAACAAATACAATTTTTATAAACATTTTATTGTCATTATTATTATTTTTTAATAGATTGTATATTAAATAGATATTAAATCGACATTTGCTAAAAATAATAAATAAACTCCACTTTTAATATTTTAATACATTTTATATTATTTATATGTAAATATGTATATATAATCAATTACTTGTTAAGTTGTTTATTGTTAAGTTATTTATTCAAAATTAAATTTTTTCTTGTGAATTACTTTTTTATTGGCATTCGTTTAAGTTATCCGCAAATTCAAATAAATAAAGCCTAATTTTACTTTGAAAACTAGAAATTAGAAAACTCTTAAACAGAAATGTTGCAAACACTACGGAATTTTATCTTCAAATGCTACCATTAATTTTTATAAGAAAATGTAATCACACAAATGAATGAACATGATAAGATACCCGCCTTTTCTATGCGCTTAAAAATATACATACATACATATATACATATGCATGTATTTTCCTAAAAGTATGTAAATTTACTGTCAACAATGCTGTCTTCTCTGTGTTTGTAACCGTGGTCCAAATTAACTTTCACTGAGTATAATTTTTTATTTGCAGATCTGCCGATGATACGTTGACGAACCAAAGAGTTGCTATTAAGAAGATTTCGCCGTTCGAACACCAAACGTATTGCCAACGAACTTTGCGGGAAATAACTATTCTCACAAGATTCAAACACGAAAATGTAATACAAGTAAATTATTCAAACTGATGAAACACTGTTTATAAAAGTTTATTTTTTTTTAGATTATTGATATTCGAGATATATTGCGAGTAGATAGCATAGAACAAATGAGGGATGTATATATTGTACAATGCTTAATGGAGACTGATCTGTATAAACTATTAAAAACGCAGGTATATTTAATTTAAATGTATACTCTTCTAGTAAATAGATTCTATTATAAATAATAAATCTTTATTTGAATCAAATCTCTTAAGCAATTAATAGAGATAATCATGATACTTTTAAACAAATTTAAACATTGTATACTTTTTATTTACAGAGGCTGAGTAATGATCATATCTGTTACTTTCTGTATCAGATATTGCGTGGTCTAAAGTACATTCATTCGGCAAACGTTTTACATCGAGACCTTAAACCGAGCAATCTTTTACTCAATAAAACGTGCGATTTAAAGGTTAGTATTATTATGTCAACCTTTTCTGGTTCTTGGGGTGAATAGCATTTTTGTATAACTTTATGTAAATTTCTACTTATAGATTTGTGACTTTGGTTTGGCACGAATTGCCGATCCTGAACACGATCATACTGGTTTTCTTACCGAATACGTAGCTACTCGATGGTATAGGGCTCCTGAAATCATGCTTAATTCAAAAGGATATACTAAATCGATTGATATTTGGTCGGTTGGATGTATTTTGGCTGAAATGTTAAGCAATCGCCCAATATTTCCCGGAAAACATTATTTGGATCAGCTTAATCACATTCTTGGTGTGCTAGGATCACCATCACAAGAGGACTTGGAGTGTATTATTAATGAAAAGGCAAGCATAAGTAATACATAATTAGACTCATGCCTAAGTTTTTATTATATTCGATTTCAGGCAAGAAATTATTTAGAATCCTTGCCTTTTAAGCCAAATGTGCCATGGTCAAGGTTATTTCCCAATGCTGACGCTTTGGCATTGGATTTACTTGGAAAAATGTTGACGTTTAACCCGCACAAACGAATTCCAGTAGAGGAAGCTCTTGCACATCCATACTTGGAGCAGTATTATGATCCTGGCGATGAGGTATAATCAATATGCCTTTAGCAAAATAATCAAAATAAAAATATTAATAAATTTTTGTTTGTTTTTATACTTATAGCCCGTTGCAGAAGTACCATTTCGCTTTAATATGGAACATGATGATATTTCTCGAGATGCTTTAAAGTCATTAATTTTTGAGGAAACGTTGAAATTTAAAGAGCGACAACCAGAACAGGCGCTTTAAAAATAATTACAAAATAAAATTACCTTCATTTTTAACACTTTTGTTTTATTTTGATATTGTTTTACCTGTCGATTATTTTGAATTTAACATTTCCTACGATTATATGTGTTACGTATCTGCATATAATAGCTTTTCGATGTTTTTTTTCCATTTTAATTAATAACATAACAATGACATACTTACATACATACATATGTATCATTTGTCTGTGTATAAAAAAATTTCTCTTACATAGTCCGTAAAGTGTATTAACTTGCATATTCACGTTTACATATATAAAATATTTATTTGTATACATTAAATGTGTATTCATGCAAACGGCATGTACCTAATGCATTTACGATATCTCCTGCTATTAAAATAAGAATAACATGTTTTACCTAAACGTTGATAAGTTTGTCATTTTCCAAATAACATAAACATTAAAATTTTGAATATCTAATGTATTCAAAAGGTCATTTAATATGTTCAACAGTATACAAATTTACATCGTAAATGTAGGATAACAAATAGTACGTAACAAACAAATATCTGTCTGGTGTCTACTGTTTGACATATGAAATAATTATACTTATATGTCAAGTAAGAACTCTTAATGTATATGTGTTTACCTTTTTACATTAACTCTCATTTGATTATGATTGTCAAGTGTAACACTAATAATATTGAAGAGTTAAATCAATTGAAATATTTGTGTGTTTCTTTGTTTTGTATTTAAGCAAAAAAAATCAAAACGTTAAAATTACGTATTTTGTCGATTTAAAATAATAGAAAAATAATCCGAAAATGTTCTCAAATGTCGATTTCGGAATTAAACGCAAACGCATTAATGTATTAACAAGCCAGAATGTTTTCCAGTATTCAAAACTATATAAAAGTATCTATGTACTGACATTTTCCTAGTCACATTTTATAACCAAAAATTATCTCTTGCTCATCTAATATTTAATTAAACAATAGAAAACAGATTGTATCCTTGGGATGTCGAAATTGTACATCCTTGCAGATCGTTGTAAAATCATCTTTCTATATAAGTATATTGTTCCAATTTTAATCAATTTCTTGTTGCTATTCATGTTTTTAATGATCCAATAATCAAATGGTAGTTAGATATAGCTATAGATAAATGTGCTATATATGCAACTAAAAGAATTATCTGTACCAATTTTCATCCATTAACAACATTATAAAATCGTTTTTCTGGTTATTATTATGTGGGTGTATGTATACATATGTCAACAATTGATGGAGTTGCACATTTCATAAAATAATTTATTTACTTTGCAAGGGTATTTAAGTGCCCAGAAGTCATTTATATGTACTTTCAATTTAGTAGGAGTATAAATTTACATTCCAAGTATAAGTGTGTATATATATGCAGGTATTTACATGTATTTTAAATACAATTATATCCTAATCGAAGCGCACTTTGATCATAAGAATAATTTTTTTTAATCTTCGCGTTGTTAATAAATTCTTAAACTATGTTGAAAATCTCAATTCATTACAAATATAATAATTTACGAAAATTAAAATTTATTTCTCTCTTACAATTGGTTGTTTTCTGAATAAAAGAGGGGACGGGATATTTACTAGTCGAGTAGTGTTGATTGTGTGATAATGGGACAGTCGGTCATGCTTAAAATAAAACGAAACTTAACTTGAAGGAATATCAAGAAAAATTACCAAAAAATTAGCAGGTTTCAAGATAACTTTATTGTATAAGCATAGAACTTACTCTTTCAAAAAGTGAACAATTTTTGAAAAGAAAGCTTTCTTTTCAGGATAATCATTTGTTAAAGTCTGAACAATCTCCATCAGAGTGTCATTCATTTCAATTTGGCTTTCATATTGTTGTTGGATGACATTTTCTGATCTAACGATTTTCTGTTGCCCCTTCGAATTGCTAAGCTTACGGAATGCTTTTGCACGATTCTGTTTTCGAATGATTTGTTCCAAGTTTACATGTTTAGATAGTAAAGCTTCCTCTATTTGAGCTTGAATGCTGTCATCTTTGTTTGTGGCATCCTTAAGATCATTTTGAATCTTTCTAAGGATGTAAACCATGCGTTCTATATTGGCCATAGAATTTTCTATACGTTTTTCGGAGAGAAATACGATCTCATTTTGAATGACCTTTATTTTATTGCGTATTTCGTCGAGTTTTACCAGTGCCTGAGATGAGTTATTGAACTTTTTCTTCTTTGCATCAATATGCTCTTTGACTGTAGCGTTGACAAAGATTTGTTCTCGATGCATTACACAATGTTCCAAGTCTTGAACTAATTTCTCCTGTGCACGTTTCAATTGATTAAAACGGATATTCATTCTGTGAATTTCGATTTTCATTGCTCCAATTTCACCATTTAGTGATCGTTCGGTTTTAGACCAATCAATTGTTTCCTCGATTAATTTGTGCTTTGTTTCCCAGGACAAAGCTTCTCTGTGGTTGTCGAGAACTAAGTCCTTGCTAAGTTCTATTTCATTTTGCAAATCATTAATATCTTTCTCCAATTTTAGTGTACTTATTTCGGTATCCTATAATTAAATATATGTAACATATTATTTTTTTATTAATAAAGTATACTTAATACCAACCTTGAGTTTTTGGCTCAGTTCAGCTTGTTCGTGCTCGTACTCGCTTTCTTCGACATCGTGATGTTTCCGTTTATTATACATTTTTTCGTTGAGGAGTTCCAATTTTGAAGTGTATTTTTGAATATCAAGTCTTAGATCTCTTGTTTTACTTTCTGATATCTCTAGCTGCTGCTCCACTTTAAGCGACTTCTGCTTAATGATTGATAGTTCTGAAATATTTTTATGCAAGGAAGAAAAATTAATAAAAACTTTGTTTTCTTAATTTTTAAAGAACGAATATTTTAATATGGCATAGCAAAAGTCTAATAAGCGCCTATTGCGACCACTTCACTATCTACTTAAAACTAAGTTCTCTATATTAAACTGTTTATAATTGTTCTTCAAGTTGATCTCTAGCAGACTTAAAAATGGCAAGACAATGGAAACTAAAATTTGAGACTTTTCGATATTATCTAAACCATAATTTTTAAGTATTTAAGATTATTTAATAATACTCACGTTTGCGAGTCACCTGAATTTCATGTAACTGATCGTTTCTTTTATGGGTCAAATTGACATAATGATTCTGGAGCATAATCCAAAATTGTTGATGCTCCCTGATTTGATGCTCTCCGATATGAATGGATTTCTCTACTTGCTTAATCTGCATTTATACAAAAGTGATTAATAGAAAAAAATTTAAAACGCCAATATGTAGAGAATTCACCTTTAATTCGGTTGGATTACCAGTTTCATCTCCATAAGCGCTTTGAATCTCTTCTATTTGAGTATTTAACTTTTCGAATCGCTTCATTTTGATTTCAATTTTTGTTTGCATTCTTCTAAGGTCTTCATCTAAGCAATTTGATTTTTCTTCCGCTTTGTTAAGATTTTCTTTTATGTTGTCATTATCATTTCTGGTTTTAAATAGTTTGCTTCGCAGTTGTTCCACATCAAGCATAGCAAGAGCCAATTGGTTTTGAACTTTCGATAATGATAAATCAACACTTCGACGTTGTTCCTGTGCTCTATTCAATAATTTCAAACGATATCCACTAGCTTTATCGGTAATTAATTGATCTTGAGCCAACTTAAGAATAGTTTCTTCAGTTTTAAATTTTTTTTGATGATTTTTGTCCAATATAAAGTCAAGTCGTCTCATTTCTGAAAGTAATTTTGTGCCTTCACGCGTGGCTTCTTGTAAATCAGCTTCAGTTCGCGATAAAAAGTCTGGAAACTCATCGAGTTTGGTTTGCATTCCCATAAGTGTTTCCACTTCACGTTGACCTTAAAATTGTGAATATTGCAGAAAATGTGTCATTGGCATATTATATAACTTACAATCTCGACTAAGAGTATTCATATCATCGGCCATTCTTTGCCTAAATGCTTCAAGTTTTTTATTAAGCTCCATTTCTCGTGCGATTTGCTTTTTTACTGCTTCTATTCCATTGGAATTAAGTTTTATAGATTCCTTTTTCTTTCTAAAATGGGTTATTTATGTATCATAAACCAAATACTGTATTAACATCATATACATACATACCTAATGTTATCCTGAACTTGAAACAGAATTTTGTCTCTCAGTTGTATTGCAATGATAACCTCACTCCACGCTTGTATTAAACGCTTGTGCTCATTTTGCAGTGCTTCCAAATCGGTGTTAGCATCAGAAATGCTCATATTAAGTACATTTACAACCTCTTTTATTGCATCACCATCTTCTATAATTGACTGTAGTTCAGCTTCTTTTTTCTTAACTTCCATATCCAGGCGGTAAAATAGGATATCCGATTTCCTCTTTTCATCTGATAGTTGCTTCTGCAACTGGGCATCCCTGCTGACAATACGCTTTGCATTCTTTACCTCATCTTCAACATCGTTAGCCCATTTTCGAATGTTACTTCGTAGACTTTGTAGATCTTCTAATTCCATCATTCTTGTATGATACAACGACTTTTGGGTTCTGGTCAGCTTTATTTTCTCTTCATGTTCTTTTTTAATGATTTCCACAGCGACTTCTTCTTTTTGGCGCCTCTCAATGTGCTCATCAATTTGAGAGGATATTTCTTTAATTTGCTGCTCTTGGAATCCAATTTTAATTTGCGTATCATATAATGCCAATCCTTGCTCCTCTCTGCGATCTTCCTTAGCCTTAACTTGATATTTGATATCCACAATCTCATTTTCTAGCTTTTGCTTTGTACGCAGTAAGTGTTCTTTTAAAGATTGTTGGAACCTTCTTAAGAGAGGATGATCTGGCGGAAGAATACCCATTTCTTCCGGTTCCAGTGCTGCTTGTGGACTAATATCCGATATATTAGCAAAGTCGCATGACTCTAAATCTTCGTTGTCAGCCATTCTTAAACAAATATTTTTAGCAATACAGAATTTTCACAAAATATAAAAGTTTTTCTAATGCTGTCTGTGATGTTAATAATTATATTTGATAAACAACAAGCGCCTGTTAAGTTGCTAGGCGTTACTACTCTGGTTTCCATGCAACTGACAACAGTTTGTTTGAAAAATTCGATCTTTTCGAAATGCCCATAAGGAGCAGCGACAATCGATTTTCATGTTCGTTCATCGAGCAACCTCTTCGATTACAAATCGATTATTTTTCGTTATTTAAAACTTTGATATTATCGATAATGGCTAGCGCATGCGCATTTCAAAAATTAAGCGCTTCCAACAGATTCATCTATTGACTTTTATAACGAGCAAGTTTTATATAACATTTTGCTAGTATAAATAATTGTATATAAATATAAATAATCGATTATTTATAAAGAATTAAGTCCCATATTGTGTTATTCGAGTGCAATAGTTAGTTAATATGAAGTATACATATGCATAAGCTGTTCATATGCGCATATAAAAGTATTAAAATATATGTAAACATATACATACATATACAGAGCAATATATATTCGAATGTATATCTTTAGACTCATATGCATATATATATGTATCATAATTGTGTTATTCGAATAGGACTGCCATGCTTTTAGATGTTTGCTTTGAGTTTTACCAGAAATTTGAGAATTGGCAACCTGCTTTCAAGCCAATTTTTGCGAATTTCAATCCCTCCCTGAAGCATAAACATACATATTTTCACCAAAGAATGTCCCCCAAGGACTCTCAAGGTCTCTCCTTTAATGAGTGTCAAGCTTGATATCTCTCAAATTGAAAGCGATTTCATTAAAATCCTCTAAAGTTTTTGGAAGTACCTTCCTTTAAGAAGATATAAGCAGTTGTTTTCAGTAACCAATATATTAAATTCAACTCGAAAAGAACACACAGCAATTTTCTATTTAACTATTTATTTTTGTTTTAATTTTAGGTTTATTTTATTTAAACCATGGACAACATGGGTATATCCACGGAGCCAAGTTTTCTTGAAGTTGAGCTTCCTCAAACATTAATTGAATCACCTTCGGTGTCTACTTTTCTACCTGATGAAGAGGCCTCGATTTGTCCATTGCTGTCAGGTAACAACGCCCTGGGTACGGAGTTATTATCACATCCCCTTAGTCCAAACATTGCTGCCAGCGATATTACCTCATCCAACATCAGCAATACAGATTGTAAGGCGGAAACGAGCTCTTCTGGAAGCAGTGACGGAATTGCAATGGATGCTATGGACACATCGACAAACCTCTTTAACATTGTCAACTATCATCATTTACAGAATAACAATATGACAATAAATCAGGTAATCTGCTGTATATCAGGCATATTACCTTGTGCCACCTATTTAGTTAAATTTAGGGCTATTTAAATATAACCACACATTGTATAATTTATACTATTGTATTTTAGGAATCTGGTACGCATTGCTTAAAGGGAAACAGAAGGAAATCTAAGGATACACCCAATTTTGTATCCTGGAATTGGCCACTGATCAGGAAATGTACATTTTTTGTATTTCTGTCTGGAATTCTCGCCATGTGTTCCATTATTGTTGCCCAAATTGCCAGTTTGCCAAAATATTGTAATCCAAAGTAAGTAATAAGTAGAATTTGATTTCATTTTTTAATTTGAACAATCTTCCGCAGAACTGAATGGTACCAGGGAGGCGTCTTTTATGAGATCAATCCCACATCCTTTAAAGATACAGATAATGATGGTATTGGTGATATCAGAGGACTAATAAATGGTATTGATTATTTTGCCAATCTAGGTATTTCGGGCATCCGTCTTAACTCTATTTTCCCAACTGTTCGTCATGCTGATGAACATTTGAACGCTTCATCAATCAGAACTATAAGAGCCGAGCTTGGGCATTTGCATGATCTAAAAAAGTTGGCTAATGATTTACATTCCCACAACATGACATTGCTTTTAGATTTTCCTCTACAGCAGCTCCTCCCTGGGAAAAATGAGAATGAAGTCATTGAGTTAATTGGGGACTCATTAGATCATTGGATTAGACAGGGTGTAAATGGTTTTTATTTGAAAGGTCTGGGATCAATTGAGAAAAATGTGCCTATATTAAAGTGTTTAGCTTCTTGGAAACGCATAGTTGGCAAAAATCGAGTTCTTATTGTTGAAGAATCTCTTCTAAAACTCACAGCAAAGTCAAATGCATCTTTAATCTTTGAGCACATCGATTTGGTAGACATTGTTTTAAACGTTGAAAGTGAGACACTAAAAATGAAAAGTCGCATAGAAAGTGTATTGGCAGGAATGCCATCAGGCGACGATAGCACCTGGATTCATTGGTCAATTGGACAGCACAATTTGGATGTAGACAACAATCCTAAAAAGATATTTGCAGCCACGCTTATGCAGCTTACATTGCCCGGAACTCCGAATATATTGCATTCAAATCAAATGGCGATTGCTCAGAATAATGACTATAATCATACAGATCAGTTCCTAGATGATTGGACGGAGGAATTACACAATTTAATTGATCTAAGTGTGGATATCAAATCATACCATGGCCTAATAATGGTTAAAAATATGATAGCTCTACGGGAACGATCCCCATCGATTTACAAAAACTTTATCTGCAAGGCAAATAGTAATAAGTCCAACACTCAAATACTAGCTGGAAGTAAAGCCAACATATTAATTATAGTACGGAATTATCCACGTAAATTTTCATTTGTTTCGGTATCGAATTTCGGCTCTAAAGATGTTTTACATTTAACATCACCCTTCTACAGTGGAATTCGAATGCTCAGTGGATCGAGTGAAAAAGTCTTTTTTGAAAAATTAAAAATTAATTCATTTGAAACTATTGTTGTAAAATTAGATAAGTAAGAACTGGTTGAAATATACATATATATATATATGTAAATTAAAAATGTTTTTGATTTTCTAATTAATTATAATTATAAGGATGTTGGCTTTTTATTGTGGTATATTGATTCCTAAATTACTTTTGTGTGAGGTGCATAAGATTACTATCGACTAAGGTGTGGGCTTTTCAATAGAGAAAGAGGATCGAAAAGTAGCAGTCAAACCTTAATGGAAACTAGATTGGATCGCATAAACAATTTAGGGGTCTATCAGGATGGAAAAAGTCTCTGCAGATACCCAGAAAACTCCTGCTGACTCCTTCAGAAGCTCCTCTAAGTATGACGAGGGGATATGGTTACCTATTCATAATTTTTAAAAACAAAAATTTTTGATTTGTATTTTGTGTATTACTAAATAAAATAGAATTGTTTTATTTTTAAAAAATAAGGTAGATTAAAACAAATTTCGTAGCAATTACAATTACATACGAGTACAATCTAGATGTAAAATTTTCTAATCACCATGTTTACCTTATAATTGTAAACAAATTAACACGACGTCATCGGATATCCGAAGCTCACATTTTTGTTTAAGTCGCTTTGTAAAATTTAGTAAACACTCAGTTTATGCTCAATATTATTATACAATATACAAAACATTAATGTGAAGCAATCGTTATAGCCAATTGAATAATAGTATTAATAATAATATGACAACATATTTTGGGAATTTTTACCCGAGTAGTCGATCTAAATATGAATGTCTTACAAATACACAGTTAGTTTGTTTTTCTTTTTAATAACAATAACAATGTTCAAAGATGAAGGATAATAATTGCGTATTAACCAAATGGAAAACAAAGATGATGGGGTCGACTGTCCGATTCAATGATACCCTGTACTCAGGCATGAAGTCTGAAAGCTTATTTTACGGATAATGATTGGACAATGTTTTATGGGTAATGATTTCTGAAATAAAAACAGACAGACATGTTGGGCAGTACACCCTAGATATCTCTGTATCTGATGAGAACAGTGTATAGATTATAATTGAATTACGGAAGTTATATCCATACATAGTATGCCTGCATTACTAATGTGCTATGTACATACATACTGTTGAAATAATAAACTTGAAACTATTGTTATACAAATGATTATTTAACCTTTTAATCGACCGAGCAACCGCCCTTAGTTTGCCTGCAAGCCTAAGTAACAACCAAATTGAGTAGCTAGGACATCGGGGTCTATACATTTTGGAGACGGGGGAGTAGGTGGTAGTGTGGCAGCAATGGCATCTGCAAAGTGCAGTTTAATAATCAGCTGATTAGGATTAAATATTATGTTATAAATTGCTTATTGTAATACATATCTAATTTAATACTTATGTTATTAATAATTTAAAAAAAATCAATGGAAGTAACTAGGCGATCTGTCGTCTAGTCAATCGTACAATCAACAGTATACCATATTTGTTATCTTTGAAGCTATGAATAAAAACTTGATGACATTTAGAGATTCGACATTATTATCAAAATGTTTCAAATATTTAAATCAAATGTTCGTCTGTAAATATCATACAAATTGCTTTGGAAATTATTTATAAAAACATTAAAACTAATCTGTATAAACTCTAGGAAGATTTGTTAACGGAAGCGACGTATAAGGAAGATATCCTCGTATGTTTTAGCAACCATCTCACTATTTTCCTCTTTTTCCCCTATAAATGGTATACTTTGTTATGCTCTTCAAAATATATAAACTGAATTCGAACGATATCGAATGACATGCCTATTATATGTAAATATAACATTTTATGCAATATAGAGCGTTACAAGAGGCGTGTTTTTGTTTGTAATGAGACTACAAAAAATACAACGAATTTGTGTAATTATTATAGAATAACAGTTTTGAAGTCTATGTAATACTCATATTAATATTATATATAACCTACTCTATTTACACATTGAAGCTTTCTAAGTCTGCTACTCAGCAGGTACCATATTTTGATCTAAATCGGGCTTAGTATCGTCCGGATCCAAGCTCAAGCACTCCGCAAAGTAGTGTTCCATAGATGAGTAGACATGCTCTAAAACCCCATTGAGATCGTGGCCTTCGTCAGCATAAGTCTGTGAATATACCAAATAAACGTTTGATAATGTAAAATAGGAACATAAAAGTTTAGACAAAAAAATAGGACAATTGTTAAACTCTTGAAAACCCAACATATTGTTGAAAAGAAAAGAAAAACAAAATATTGATTTGCATAGTAGTTAATCAATTAGGTGAAATTCGAGATTTCAGATGTCCATTACCTGATATCGATATAATATATTGGCTTCTGTCAAAGACTTGGCTAGCTGAACACCATGGACATAGGGTGCCGTAGAGTCCGCTAAGCCGTGAATTAAGAAAAAGGAGTTTGATTTGATAAGACGAGCTCGTTGTGTTGCATCTGCTTCCACATATCCCTTATAGTTCTCAGCAGGAAGTCCCAATATGCGTTCAGTGAATGCGGAGTCTAAAGAAGATATCATTTTTATAAACAAGTAGAACCTAAGAAATTCACAAAGCTTACTGTAGTACAACCAATCAGCTATTGGAGAGATCGATATTCCACATTTAAAAACATCTTGTTGAGTGCCCAGAACCATGGAGGTCACATAACCACCATAGCCCCAGCCCCAAATGCCCACTCTTGTTTCATCTAAAAAACTTATAGTATCCAGAAGATATCTGCAAAAGTGAAAAACAATTTAGTCTAAATTTACAACTTTTTTCAAATTATTTTTAGCTCACCTTAATACAGATATTTGATCCTGAACTTCCACTCCTCCTAAATGACGATATAAGGCTTTTTTGCTCTGACCTTTTGCCCCTCTGACATCCAAACGTACATAAATAACATCATTTCTGGACGACATATATGTACCCCAATCTATTCGAAATTTCTCTGAAACGGACTCAGAACCCGGACGTCCATTTCTAAAAAGAAAAAAAAATATTTTTATTAACTTCACTTTTATGTAGTTTCATTTCACTTAAGCCGTTTGAAGATGTCTCATTTTCTATGCTTTATCCATTATTCAAATTGCAATTATATAATGTAAAGAATGTTTTTTTTGTACATACACTTCAACAACCACAGGAAATGCTGCATCCCTTAGCTCTTCTCTCCAGCTGGGTGGTAAAAGTAGCTGGACTTGAGCTCGGCTACCATGAGGCAATGGAATTTCGAAAGATCTTTGAATGGGAAGTGCAAGTTTCTGCAACCTTTCCGTATAGAAAGGTCGTGTATCGTACAATATTTTGACAAGGCTATGCGTTTTTTGCATATGCACTCCTGAGACAGGTAATCCTGGACCTTGACATTCCAAAATGTAGAAATCAATTCCATAGTTGGTTGCAATACCAGTTGAGGGTGTTATGAAGGCGTCGAAATGGGAACAGTTTACATAATAATATCTACTACTCCAAAGTGCTTCTCCTAAATCGCAAGTAATGCACTGAGGTTCGCTTCTGAAAAATTGATATCATGATCTATAAGAATATCAGAAATAAGAGTTTGCTACACTAACTTTCTAGTATCATCATTAATAGGATCCTTAACCGAATAGAGATGCCTTTGGCCAGGCTTCTTATCCTGTGTTGCCAGATAATAAACTATGTGATTCGCAGTATCCCAACATAGGATCTTCAATACCTAATTGGAACAAAAGAAAAAAAATTACCGTTGATGCACATGAAAAGTAAGTTAAATATATACCTCATAACGGCCATGAGATATTACTGAAATCCTTTGCTGCGAGATGGTTATATGTTTAATATGTGTAAAATGATCATTTCCCGACTCCTGAACACTAGCAAGCAGTAAAAAACTGTTTCCATCGGGTGCAAAGACGGGATGTGGAAATATATCTAGCCATTCATCTTCAGGAGCGCGTTCAGAGTGAATCTAATCAAATAACAATATAATAATCTTATATACAACACTTTTACGTTATAATCTTACCTCTGAACATGTCCAGTTCTGATCTTTGGAGCATGTTGCGATTATGCTATAATTTTGAGAACGTACCATAAAAACTACAGAGACTTGATTGTTGCTACCGGAGACCCAGCTAGCTGAAGTAAGGTAATAATCTCTGCAGGAAATAAATAAATTTATTTGGTTTTCCTTGTAGTTTAATCAATGTAACTTACTGTCCAATTAAAACAGGGGGTGGTCTCAATTCCATTTTAACTATAGACAAAAAATTAGTTATATCAACTATCCATAACTGAACTTCTGGATTGGCAGTGCCTGGCGTTGGGTATCGAACATTTTTAGTCTCCGGAAATGAGCTGCCCGATGTCATACCGCTACCAGCGATAATAGCTCCAGATGATAGCCATGGATATGTCATCATCCCGACATGAGTATCATTAAATAAGGCAAACATGAAGTGACTTCCATCAGTGGACGACCATATTGCTTCTGGCATATCAAAAATTTCCTCTGTAAAAAATAATACATATCAGTGTAAGAGAAATAAGGAATTGTTGGACTAGAAAATTACCCTGGTAGAGCCAATCTGGTACTCCATTATAAATACTATTCTCATGGCCTGTCGTTGTTATCCTTATGTCCTCTTCCGTTGAAGGCGATTGTCGTACAAATATATCATTGTCAGCAACAATTATGATTGACGTTGTATTTCCCAGCCAAGCGGCATATTGAAGACGGGTTCTTTGTACCTTTGAAGAGTCTTTTAACTTTACTGGCATGTGATGATCATTATCTACATCATAGATTGTGTAAAACGCAGTAAACGATTTCTGAAATATCTTTGATATACTCATTATTAATACTTTTCATTCCAATTACATTTTTAAAATTACTTACTTTTTTTACATTATGCCTGAAGAGCACATATTTAAGATCATGTGTGCACTGATATCCCCCAACATTCAGTTGACGAATTGTATGATTTGTTACTAAAATATTTACTGAGTTCGCTGTCGTATCCAATATGGAAAGCCCCCCATCGTCTGATTGAAATACGTATTTCTTCGTTGTCACCCAAGAAGGTTGCAATCTAGTTGGCGTCAATTCGCCTTGTAAATATTCATCAAGTATCATTCGTCGACCCGACCAATACAAGAGTTCATCTACATATCTAAAATAAAATACAAATTACATTTCTCAATACTATATATTATATAGTATGTATATACACATATTTAGCATTTTGCCAAAAGATCACATTTAATTGGAATCTTATCTGAAAGAACGATTTTCTTTTTCTTTAAAAGTTAGACTCTGTATTTTCCTATTAACATTACCTGATAGTCTTTTAACTAAGCTTATTATTATTTTTCATGTTCTCTGTCGAATTTCATGCAATTTTTAACAAATAAATAATTATATTGATATACATACCCCAATAAATATATAGCAGTTATTATACCAGCTATTACAAAACTAATAACTAGTAAGGAGAATATAATGCTGCGCCAGTTGTGCCCTTCGTCCAGATCCAAGTCTTGATCTTCTTTTTGCTTTGAATCCTGAACCTGTAAAGTCTCATCTGGTGGAAGTCTCCATGATCCACCCCGATCAGAAGCTGCATTGGCATGCATTTTCTAAAATCCAAACAGGACGTTTTAAAAAACAATTTGGGATGAATCGAAGTTATTTTAAGTCGAAGAGTGCTTCGGACGGTTTTGGAAGTAAGAAGCTAGGGAAAAATGGCGTAAGTAAATAGAAACAACTTAAATCAAATTTCATAATAAAGAAGTTATTTATGATCTACTTTGATATATACTTACTTTTGATTTATCATGATGCTCCAACTGTGTTTGTCATCGGTTTTTATTTAACAGTAAAAATTGGGCAAACCAGTTTTCTGAAAATAAATGTAATAGCACTTTATAACCAATAATAATAATAAACAGTAGAATAATAAGTTTCTTACCTGCATACATTGATGATATATTGCCATACATATATATCTGACACCCTTCGCATTATTGATACAAAAGAAATGGCATTGAAAGCGTTAATGCAGATGATTTCTCCATATTTTTGTCCTCCACTGAATGGAAATATGGAAAAAGGAAAATCACAGACTAAAAAAATCGGAGCTTTGTAGCCTGAAAGGAAATTGTACTTTTAGACAAATCAGATAAATTTTTAGTATATTTATCATTTTTGCTTAGCATTTATACATATGTAATTGCCTATGTTTAGTAAGTATATATAATTGCCTATGTTTCGAAAAGACTGCTCTCTTTTATTTGGCAACATTCCCAATTATAATGCTGAAATTTAAAGGTCAAAGAACAAGCTCTTGACATTTGTTTTGTTCAGTGAGTCCACCTATTGTAAAACCACCAATCCCGACCAGGATATACCCTGTTCTCAGCTTTAAACAATGTTTTTGTAAAGCAGTTTGCCTAGTTAAAAAACAGTCATTATGTGCTAAGTGTTAAGTTAAGATTTTTCCTATGAACGTTTTAAGAGAATATTTATGCAACGTTGGCACATTAGCAAATAGCACTCAAAAGCCCTTTAGGTTGAACAAGTATTGATTTTTCTATTTCCCAATCTATTTAGTCCCTTTATCCGAAGCACCCTCTCTTTGAAAAGTTTCACGTCCTTAGATGAACACAGGTTATCATTATTCTACCTGAACAACAGCCTTGTTCTCAATTGCATTTCCGTAAATTTACCCAATAGTGCTTGAAGGTGGAAAGAAGACGTAAAATGCTTTGATATTAAAAATCTAAGAAAAAGACAATTATCGCCATCAAATACACCATTAATTTTATTTGCAAATCATTTCAGAATTATTAAATATTATTTATATCTTGTTCAATCTGTTTCACAGTGCAACAATTTTTCGCTTAAATGATACATATGGACCAACAGATTAAACATATCGGCTTTTGAAATTCTTATAAGATGTAGTTGCTTTTTTTAATTTTTAAAATTTGACTTAATAATGGTTTTTTTTTGAGGTGATATTACATTTTGGATCATTTCTCGAGAACGTCACAACGGTTTTTAAAAAGCTTTACATCACCCGAAAACTAATGAATATATTTAATAATCATAAATATATTGCTTTTAATTTAAATCAATGGTGAAACAAACATATATTTTTCAAATTAAAAAAATAAGATTTTTTTTTTAGAAAAAAATTATTAAAATCGATGTTGGCTTAATATTTTCTGATTTCAAAATATTTTACGCCAAGGAAACTTTCACCAGAAATCTGCGGGCTTAGTTTTTAAACGCTAGTGGTGAACAAAGTCACAGCTAATACTTAGTAAAATAATAAACAAGGCGACGCATTTAATCTCTTTTGGGTAAAAATTTACTTAACCTTTATTAAACTTTAACCATTAAAATATTTGGAAATTATATTAAAATGTTCTGTGGGTCATGGCGGTCGTATCATGTCGTTGTCGGTGTAAGTACCGCGTTTATTTCAATAAAAATTGTGCCAACTATAGGTAATATTCAACTAAAAACAGACTACTTTTGCGAAAAAAATACTCAAGCCGTTAAGGCATGTTAAATGCATCAATTTTATGTATAATTTTCTGACGACATTTTTGCTATCGGACTTTATGAACAAAATAAGGACTATAGGCAGAGAACGCTGTGAATTAATGCGTCACCTTGTTAGCAATTTCATTATGATCAAAATAAACTTGTTACCTTAAAATAGCAGCAACGTGAGAGAACAAGAGAGCACTTGAGCAGCCTTCAGGAATAAATGAGATTGAACGCATTCAGAGAAAGTGTGAGAATAAGACACTGATGCTAACAAACAATGTCAAAAGCTTATTGTTGGCCTTTCTTTATTTTCATAACTTACATTGTCCCTCCATTTAAAGACCGTAACAATTTTACTGATTTACTGATGGGCCAAGTAGTTTCCCTTTATGTAGCAAAACAATCTACATTCAATCTACATATGTTGTATTGCCTCTCGAAATTTGATCGGGGTTTGACATTTGGTCTTGTTAGTGATATTTACTTCGATTACTAAATCCTTAAAGCAAATCCTTAAGCTATTTTGTTTATTCAACAAAAACAAAATGGGTCATGTCTTTAACATTTCTGGCATGCATAAAAACTGTCAATCAAAAGACCAAACGATTATAATAAAGTATATGTAATTTCTAAATTTGTGAAGCACTTGCTCTGTGTAAACAAGATTACCTTAACATAAAAAAGTGTTTTCTTAAATCTAAGATTTCAACGCGCTCTAAGGGTTATGAATGTTAATATGAGGTAACAATCGTTGCCATATAACCGGTCAATAAATAAAGCATTGTACCCACACATACTTGTGGGTATGCGAAAATATTTTGCAATTTAATAAATTCGTATTTACTCATTATATTAAGCGGCTTATGCAGTATTAAGCGGTACAATTTGACATTAAAATTCCTTTCAATATATTTGTATGTTTACACACAAATATGCATGTACAAATATAAAGCTATGTTTAGGCATTTATTACGTATACGTTAAAATTATTTTTACGTACGATTTTCAATAAATTAGTTATTTAATACCAATGTAGGTGTACATACATGGGTATAACATATTCAGTAGCCTCCTAAGTGTGGTTATTTTCATATAAAAACATATATATACATATGCACACCTACTTGAAGACTGTCATAACTTAAAAAATGTCTTTTTGAGGAAAATGCATATAAAGTTATTTTTTGTTTTATTTGTTTTATTTATTTATTTATTTATTATCACAATATGATCAGCAAGTCACTCATTTATAATATATAAACATATATGTTAATATATAAGTTGGTCCTTTGAGTTATGACAGTGTTCAAATTAGTAAGCGATATATACATATATAATGGGTGCCATTGCACACACCTACACAGCCATTTACATTGCCTATGTGCTAATAAATAGGATATTGGCGAACTTATGTATGTAATTATATTTTATGTACTTTTGTCCACATTTAATTTGTTGTCGTTTTATTTGCATAACTATACATGTACAGTATAACTTGTATGTGTAAGAACTGGTATTAAATATTAGTAGCACTTTTCACATACTATGTGTTTTGTAAATATATGCATAGGTATGTTTTACACTTGTCTATACGTATTTATATATGTACATATTTTTTCCTGTACATAAAATCACAGCCTTCAGAATATACACACATACATGGGCATATATATACATATAATATGCTCTATACTTGCACATACACACATACATACATCAATGATAGCCAAAAACGCAAACACTGGGGTTTCAGTAGTATTTTATGGAAGACCATTACCCAGCGACAGGCAACCCGGGACTGAAACCTACATTCGACTGTTGTTTTAAGAATTGCAAAAAAGATTTTGCTGGCCAGATATGTACGTACTGAGAGGATTTTTGTTCAGCGGTATTCGACAAATGCTGTAAATACACAGGGAAAAAATCTGAACCCAAGAAGGGAAACCTAGGAAGGTATATGTTTAAGCTGTGGTATTAATATAATTTGCATGTCCATAAATTTAAAATTACTTAGAAACTCAAGTTTTATTGAAGTTGATATGGGTTAGTCTTGGGGACAAAACCTATCATAAAGAGTAATCTTACATTTTGTTAGCCGAAAATTAAAATTAACCTTAGAAACGCACATACTCTAAAATGTATTTAATTAATAATTTGTATATTTTTACATTGTTTTTTTTTTTAATATTTAAATGCTTATACTTAATACAAAATCAATTTATGTTATGAATCAGCCAATGTTTTCTCAAAGTGTGGAAATGTATACTAATAAACATAGGATCCTTAAGGGTGGATACGGGTTTTGTTATTATGTAGTAAACAAAAATCTTAAGTAACAACCATAGTTTAGTAAACTAGCTAAAATTATAATTATTATAATTTAATTGTGTTTAGTTGTAGCATTGCGTTTATATGGTCTTCAGTTTAAATAAGCATATTCTCAATTTAAAAAGTGGATTGGCTTTGGGAAATTTTCTCTTAAAGAGGTACACCGACTTTCTCTTATCATCATGGGGTTGTTTTTGTTAAATTTACTCTATGAATGAGGGTACAATATTCTTTTGAATGTCTTCACTTCATCATTCACTACGAGCATCTAAATCGTCATACATCAAACTTTTACCATTATCTAAAATAATTTAAGCAATTGAGCAATGCTTTACTATATTTTATATTCTTTTTTCTCTTTCTTTTCGTTTTTACAAATTTGTTTCATCAAATTGAATAATACATTACAAATCCTTAATGACTATATAAGGTATATTTTGTATGTTTTGGAAAAATCTCATAAACAGAGTAATATTCCAAAAGCTAAGCTCTCAAAATAGAATGGAAACGAAAAAATATTTTACTAGCATTGAAATTGGTAAAGGCAATGGTAAATATTCCACCAACACTGAAAATACCACCATTATTTACCAAAAAAAAACAAATTATTATAAATACAAAATGACATAGTATAATGCAAATGTTTGGCTAATATTATAATAACTTCATTTCATAGGCATTGATAACACTATTCAACAGCAAAAGCTCCCCATGGCCAATAACTACTTTTTTTATACATATGGCAACGGTGCCGAAAAAAGTCTATAATTAATTTTTTTAGATATAGATCTTTTTACTGTTTTTTTTTTAAATTAAGTTGTTTTTTATAGCGTTTACATTTTTGATCATCTTGATAACGACATAATTTGGTAGAAGTAAATCATTTCTACATTGACTTTAATGATCAATACTTTCCTTAAGTCTTGAATTATAAGATCATGTGATTAAAGCTCAATCAACCAATACAAATTCATACCCTTAAGAGGGTTAGTGACATCAGCGTAAGCAGCTGTAAAGGCCTTACGGTGGGTATGGTGTAGTTGTTAGGATACAGGTGTACTGACTGGTTATGGATACTCTACCTTGACTTGTTGAACAAAGATTGCGTTTGGAATCTAGGAAGAGAACCAGATAATCCTAAAGCAAAAATTTAACACTTCGGCACGAACTTTTGGGCAGAAAAACGGTTTCGTCAGCAACTTACAAAAGGATGGTTAGAAATGCTAGAGACTGCCCCCAGCACACTCCCTTGAGGAACATCAGGTAGCTCCTTTAAGCCAGTTAACTCTGATGGATAAAGATAAATTCTCTATCGTAAAGCGAGAAAAATGCAATATAAGGTTTATTTTAAGAATCGCAGCTGATGATAATCTTAAGTATAGAGAAAGACTAAAAATGCATCAATATTATATATTCATATTATCGTACAGTAATTGTTTAATCTATTTATGTATTTATAAATTAAAAATGTTTAGTGGTACATCATAACATCCGTGCTTTGGTACATACACATATACGCGTCGCAAAAAAGACGCTTGGCGTGTTCAGGTAAGACTTTGTCCTTTGACGATCTTTCATTAATAGATCGAGCCCCATCGTCAGATAACCAGTGGGGTAACTCCGGAACTGATATCATTTCAGGTATATTATATCCGTTCTTTTCACCTGCGAAAAGAAAGAACACTTAGTAGTTAGTTAAGAATATTAAAAATTAGTTTTTCTAATTACTCACCTTTTCTATCAGCCATTGAATCGAAAAAACACCATGGAGCATCTGGTCCCGAGCCTGCCTTTACAAATGCAACATAATGTGATGTTTCAATGCATACAACGGCAAACAGCTCCATGTAAATTCTTGGTAAAATCATGTGATCAGCCATTACTTTGAAATCTCTTGGCACAAATAGCTTTTTCGAAACGTGATTGACTCTGCAAGTTTCAAAGGTAAATATTTAAATTAAACAGTTAACAAGAGTTAAAGAAATATATACCTTTTAGCATGCATATGAACAGTGTTAAGACATTTTTGACAGAAAGCCGTAGACTCAAGACCGGAGCCCGACTGTAAGCAACCGAAACATTCCCGGCATTCGTATTCAGCTAGTTTTCCACAAACAGAACATTGACGAGGCGCTACAGCATATTTAAGGAAAATGATAGTTATAAGTTCAAGAATAAGAAAGCTGTTACAAAAGTGCTTACAGTCTTCAATGATATCTGTTACGTCCAGAAATTGTGAAGGCTGAATTCGGGGATACATTTTGTAACTCTTTCCAAATCGAGGCATTTGAATAATGAGACACGATGGAACTTCTTTCAACTTTATATCGGATGAATGAAAGCTTTGCTCAAATAATTGTTGCACAGTTGGAAAAGTTAGCCGCTCATCTTTCTCCACGAACAGTTGATAAAAATAAGAATCTTGTCCAGAGCTTAGCTAAAAATTATTATTAAAAAGTTATTCATTTATTTGTTATCAATTAGCTATAAATAGTAGTACGTACTTTTAATAATGGTTCCACTCTCATTATTTGAGATAATAAACTGTTTAAAAACTCCTCTGGATCCTTTTCCTCACTGGTCAAACCACTTACGGAGCTAAGCTGATCCAATAATTTTCGCAGTTTCATCACACGATCAGCTCGGACAAACACATTCTTCCGTAATGGGTTAACTATCTCATCACGCAACACGTTTTGAACAGCGCCATAATGCGAAATATCCTACAAACGTTCAGGAAATAATGATAAAAAATGCAGTAAGCAACGGTGGAGCAAGCTCGACAGTAGGAGACCCTGTACTTTTTGAGTGCAAATCGTTCGCTGTAGATTGTTTCAATTTCAATAGATGCCGCCACTACGAAGATGTTTAATATGAAAAACACAGAGGGCGCTAGCGTCTCTTCTTTCCCTAGCCCGTAACATTGTTTGTTAAATTTCCTCGTTTACCATCCGATTTAAATGAAATTTTCTGGATAAGTTTGGATCATAGTGTATATTATATATACAAAAAATCAAGCTAGCATTAAAGGTGCTCTTGTAATTTGACTTTGAAATTTTGTATTTCGATTTCCGTGGGTGGAGAGAGGCGTGGCAAAAATCTAAAACAAACTCGTTTAATGGGAGATCTAGATAAACCTTCATGCCAAGTTTGGTGTCTCTAGCTCTTAGTCTCTGAGATCTCGGTGACACAAAAAGGGACAGACAGACGGACGGACGGACAGACGGACATGGCTATATCGACTCGGCTGTAGATGCCGATCAAGAATATATATACTTTATGGGGTCTGCCACGCCTCCTTCTGCATGTTACGCTAATTTTTTTTTTTGAATTTTTTTAAAGTACAGGGTCTAAGAAATCTTTTATCAGTTGAACAGTTCAAGTTAAACTGAATTAATTTTACCTGAGGACCTGGTTTTCTATACAAAATGGAATCAAATACACTTGTAAATGTAAACATGGAAAACAATGTTGCGTCTAAATAACAGGAATTGTGGTGACCTTGAATGCCTTTAAATTTTCCGCACATCTCTTCCAACTCCTCTATATTGTATATTCCTAAAATAAAGAAATAGTTCAGCAAGCAAATATCAGCGAATTAATATAACACTTACTCAATGGTGCGACAGCACCTAATACAGAAGGACAGTCAACATGTCCGAACTTTACTGCATTGGTATCATTAGACATCATGCTTACAGAATGACTGCTATCTACATCGGCGAACCTTCGATCGTTTGTACATTTATTAGACGGCACAAAAATAGCCCCACCTTCGCGGCACTGAAATAAACTAAAAGAAAATTTACATTTTATTAAATCATCTATGAAGGCCAATAATAATAGATCGAATTTTATTAAGAGAGGTATCGAAAGAGTTTGAAAAAATACACCTTGCTCTATTACTCTCTGAGATATCCCCAGTCAGATTAAGAGATGAACAAACAGGCATAACTATTAGTACTAATAAATAAAATTGTAAACAATACTTACCGAATTCCATCATAAGTTCCATCTGATGTCGAAAGGTTCCTTAGATTTGGATCATCTTCAACCTCAATTCCAACCAATATGTTTGACGAATCAGAAAAATTCCGATCCAACGAATTACACCATACAAATCTGCACTTACACCAGAATCAATGACTTCAACCAGAGATCCAATGACAAGTTTAGTTCCAGGTATTTCAGATAATTGTTGGTATTTCAAACTGCTTCGATCTAAAGTTAAAAAGAAAAAATTATGAGCTTCAAATTATGCGTTTGTTTTCGGCGTTTTTAATTTATCATATACCGTCAAAACTATGGTCTTCTCTTTGTACATTGAACTCCAAAACGGTCAACGGAATATTATCCATTATAATAAATACACGAATATAAGCAATTTTAATCTGTACACATGTATAGGTATATTATTGTTTGTGTTTAGTCTCCACGCGATTATTTAAATATAAATAAAAGAGCTAATAGTGTTTGATTTTTTTAAAATAGAGAAACTAAGACGGTATGAAAAGTTTTTCTCGTTTATTGTTCTCGAAATGTGCTCAAAATCTGATATTGAGTGCGACAAATTTATTTTTACGCTGAGCATATGTGTATCTATACCAAATGAACTAAAACTTAAAATCTTCTTGATCGACTACATTATACCCTTTTATAATGACTATTTTAGAATAAGAAACTTACAAAAGTTAAAGTTACCATACAAACCATAAGCGATTGCAATTGTTAGATATACTATGGTATGTAAGAAATAATATTCACTACTTCACATTTCTAAATATAAACATTAATACCTATGTATATAGAGCGAATGAAAAGAAAATATTTACGGGCTGTTGAGCTCTTGCTATCAACACGGAAATATTTAACTATATCAACTGAACTTTCCGAACTGATCACGAACAAATAATTCTCTTTAGAATCAAAAACAGTCAACGACTTAAAGCAATATTAAAATAATGTCAGCTAGTGTATAATGTGTATATGTGTAAGTGCAATGTTTTGATAAACAATTATTAAAGAAATTTCAGTGTGACTTTTGCAATTTCTCTTACCAGTGTTGCCAGTAGATTTGCTCTCAGTAGGTGGTATTTTTCTATCCGCTAGTTCTTTGTTTTTCGCAAAAGAAGCATGTGTAGAAGTGGATGCTTGTTTTTCCAGTTTGTTGTCGCTTGATTTTCCGTTTAAAATGACAGCAGCTCCTCCAGCATTAATTGGCCAGTTGGTTCCCAGCAAATCTGCTAAGTCCACGTTTTCCTTCTTCTGAACATTATTTATGACAATAACTTTCTCTTTGTTCGTGGACTCCTCAATGTCGCTTTGATTTATAACAATAATTTCTCTATCTTGAATGTTACTCATTGTGGTAGAGTTAATTAAAGAGCGTTCATTATGTTCAAGAAGTGTATTTTTTCGAAGAATTGTTGCATTTTTATCGTTATCGTGACTTGCACTTTCCGAAGGCAAAGAATGCCTTGTATTAGATATTTTAAAATCGTGATTATTATATATATTTGCTTGGTTTAAAGTTGTACAATCATCACTGTTGAAATGCTCAGCTTGTTGCTTAGCTTTAGCTGTGGTCCTTTTTATTGTTTCATTTCTGCTTTTCTGTTCACTACGCTGAACATTTAAAACTGTTGGAACAATCGCTGTATAAACCTTTTCAATAGTGTTATTGATCAATTTCCTAGCAGACAATTTATGACTTTGTTCATTTGAAATAGGAATTATCCGGTCAGCTGTGGTAAATATCGATAAAGGGGGTTCACACTCTAGATATTTACTTGCAAAAGGAATGTCATTCGCTTGTGGAGAACAGGTGTTAGGTTGCTGAAAATGGTAACAAACAATTCAAACATTATTTATCTTTTTTTACACAATATTATTATAATATTGGACACACCAAGATTTCCAATCCAAAAAAGTATCCAACTGGATTCAATTCCTGCACTGGGCCTATGTAGCGTATAATGCAATCAAAACATGTTTCCTTTTTAAACAAATCTCCAGGAACACTTAAAATGTCGTTTACATTTAAGTTAAGCACCCATAGGCATTTGCTCCTATTCCCAACTAGGCGCAATCGACGCTCTGGGCTTGCAATACTAATCACATATGGCCAAATGTCATCTGGGACTTTGACCAAATCGCATGTTCTGCATTCATAAAGCTGTATGTTATCATGATTGTTAAACTCTACAAACTGAACAATACATTTTTCACCATCTATAGTTTCAATAATCTTTATTAATGCTCCCGTTTCCGCAATACATTTGACCAAATGTCTGTCTGAATTGTTACTAGCATTGCATTCCAAATAGGAAGAGAGAATTCCAGAGTTCACATATGTAATTAGATCTGCTTGTCGCGTTATAAGCGCATATTTTAAAGAACTTTGTTTATTTTCCATCTAAATCAAACACCAACATATATAAATAAGTAATATACAAAATAAAGCTGACTAATAACAAATAAGAAAATGTTAATGGAGATGTCAAATAATCAGTGCTGCCAAATTTTGAGAAAAAAATCGCTGTTTCTGGCTAGAAACAAGCAAAATATAGCTAAAGTTAAACGAAATGCTATATATAATAGATAGCATTTATTTTGTTTATATCGACAACTTCATCCTCAGAATCGAGCTTATTAGACGTTTGAAAAATATTTTTCTTTTTTCGGCTATTTTACAGAACTAAAATAATTTTAAAAACACGTACCCGTAAAATCGAAGGCTTATAGAACTTTACTTAAGCACTACCAAAAACCAATTTTTTTTCGACGAAAATTCGATTGTGGATGTCCTTTTTCGAAACCCATTTTATCTTGGGGGATTTGAGGTCCACGAAAACTTTCTCACGTGGATACCCTGCTTTAGGTTGTATGTAACGGAATCCAAATTTTCAAATGAGTTTAGTTGTGATATAGCTGTTGCGAAGTATAACATGTTGATAAAAATAATGTTCCAATCGACGACATTATTAGACATTTGGAGAAAAATATTTATAAATATAGTAGAAAACCTCAGTTTTTTTCTCAGTTTTCTCGTTTAAAGTTTCAGCTTTTTTCCGACATTCTTCCTATCAAAAACTGCTATTTTTCCTTCTAAATAGTTGACAGCACTGCAAGCAGCTTAACAAAACACAGAGTTAGCTCACGTCTCACAAATGAACGATTGAACTTATTCAGAAAAATGAACTATAAGTCCAGCCCTAATCAATTAATCTCAATCGGAATATGTATCGATAGCACTTGCACACAGATAATTTTAATTTCGTGAAAGAGCTGACAGTCTGACGGACCATCTGATAGGCAATCATAAAGTTAATATGTAAAGGCGCGAAGTAGAAAACGTCAAGACCAAGTCTAAAAACTATTGTTTGGCCTTTCTAATAGTCGTTTGCTTTCGGAATATGTTTTTTTGTTTCTTTTAGTTTGTGCACAATTTCATTATGCCTTAGCTGCACTTTTTCAATGTTTAACCTTACTCTGCCCATAACTTCTTTAACTCCTTATTATTCTCCGCCATTATCATTGTGATCCCATCTGTAACAATCGAGCTACCATTACAACATTACTGCATTCAATAAATATCTATTTAGATATTAATTCTTTAAATTAAAAGCACGAAAAATTCTTCATATCCAGTTAACTCAACAATTGAAATATTTGGGGTGTCTGTTATTGCAGCTGTGAAACTAGCTATAGAATTGCTAAATTTGCAATAGGTGCTATTTTCAAAATGGCTATAGCAGCTAAATTGGCAACAAATAACGCGAGTAGACTCGATACTATGGCGCGACACTGTAACGGTAAATGCCGTTTGCATTTTTTGTCGCGCCCGTTTGTTGCACAAAGAAGATAGATGCGTTGTGTAAAGCTTTGACTGTTTTTATACCCTTGCAGAGGATATATTAATTTTGTCACGAAGTTTGTAACGCATTGAAGGAGGCCTTACAGACCCCATATAGTATATATATTCTTCATCAGGGCGACGAGCTGAGACGATATAGCCATGTCCGTCTGTCTGTCTGTTTCTATGCAAACTAGTCTCTCAGCTCTTAGGCTATCTTGATGAAACTTTGTATAGATCTGTGTCTTTGCTGCACGCAGTACAAATGTCGGAACCCAGTGGATCGGATCGGAGGGCTACCAGCACCAAGCAGTTAACCACTCGATCAACTTTGTGGACCCAGTCATACAGGCGCACACCCAGAGTGTGGAGCGGCTTTAGAGCGACATGCAGGTCGAAATTCCATACCATAAGGAACCATGTATTTATATTAAATATTTGGCGAAGTTCTAATTACTAAAGAAATTTAACAATCAGGACAGGATCCATGAGCTTTTCATGGACATTGGAAGGCTGTATTACCCAAGCAGAGTCCGTGGTAAATGATGATGTTCATTTCGAAGAGGTGAGTACTAAATGGATAGCGCCGTTAGCAAAAACTTAAAAAATCACGCGGTTTTTTTCTGTGTAATTTTACCTACGGCTCACCTTACCACAAGATCCTGAAACCGAAGAGTAAATTTTATGGCATCTCCGCATCCAGGAATATTTCAAAAGAGAAATGGCAACAGCACCAGCAAACCAAAAATTGTTTAAAGCTCTTAAAAAAAAATTAAGATTCATTTTATCTATGAAGTACAACAGATTCTATGGGGCTTGACGGTTAAATAGAATTTTTATGGAATTCTTATAAAAGTGGCCACTGTCGAAATTAATTATATGTTATTGAGTACTTTCTTCTAATAAAATATTTTTATTCGCTACTTACTTTAAGCCTCATAAATACAAGCTTGCAGAATACGCAGTCTTATAATGATGATATTATAATTTATCTGCAACTAAAACATTTTCTGGTCCTTTTCTACTGTAGTGCTTCCAAGTTTCCAAATAATTTTTCTTATAATGCAGAATTTTTTTCTCCACGAAGCGGGGGTCAAAATCGTAAACTACGATGAATTTTAAGAAAGTTTGCCCATGGAACCATGGGTCTAAAGTCAAAATGGAGCTTCCGATTTTTAAGGTCAAAATTCCATTGAGGCTTTCTTAGAATTCAACGTAGTTTACGATTTTGACCACCGCTTGGTGCACAGTTTTTTGACCCATACAAATTGAGCCGCTCTAATATACATATTACTCGGTACATATACTCGATATTGAAATAACAACATAATGATGTAGTCACATCTTTCAATGGGCGTTGTCAAGTTCAAAAGAATGATATTCAACATCAAAGGCAATTTATTAAAATACGTTTAGTTTTACCACAAATTATAAGCATTTTTTTTAAATTGAAAGTGATAACTAAGTTATAAGTAATTTACATTATTTTGGATAAGTGGAATTGTTACTTCTAGTATGTTTAATATTGTATTTACATATCTTTAAATTAATGCGAAGCGCTAAACCAGTTTATATTTGAATAAAAATTACATACAAATACATATTTTTAATTTAAATGAAATCCTTTCTCCTTAGTTGCTGTTAACAATCGTTCCTTCATTATTTCCTCAGACGGGTAGTCGGGAAGCTTAAGATAATGAACGCAAGTATTTACTGATGGATAACTTCCCTGTCCGGCATCTACTTTTCGGACAACCGTAAGTCTTGGATGTAAATTGGCCAGACCTCCTGGAGGCAGGCTGCTGCAACCAGTTGTGAATTGCAAGAAAGCTTTTCGTTCTGCACCCGATAAGCTCAATAGAACGTTAACAAAACGTAGGAAACCAGGGCTAGGAAAAATTAGAACAGTTAGCAAAGAAAATAAAGTAGTATGAAATGATTGTTGTACCTTTCTTTGGAGTATCCCAATTTTGGTTCAGTGTACGCCATTAGATCTTCTCGGCTCCATTGAGGAACTTGTTCTCCACAGATCATCATTCGAGCTTCAGAAGGATTAAATGCGGCCAGTTTATTTAAAGAGAAAACTTCACAGAATCCATCATGAAACGCCTGCATTTGTTTGGCAATGCCATCCTGTAGCATAAAGTTGAGAAGCAACTCACAGTATGCCTCCAGGTTGTCTATGTTGACCTCAATGTTTGAACCATTTGGTAATAGTTCTGCATATGTGTATCCATACACTGATGAGCTGGGTAAGTAAGTAAATGTTAGGGCTAAATCGTCTAGTGATACTTCAATATCATTCTTGGTGCAGAGTTTAAGATTATTAATTAGTTCCTTTTTACTTTCACAGCTGAGACTGCTATCTAGATCAATTGTTTGCTTCCGCATCAAAAGATCTTGTAATTCGATTAAAAATTGATAACGCGTTGGATCAATTTCCTTCAGATTTTCAATGCTTAGAATTCCACTAAACCAGTTCGACTGTGAAAGGTCGGCATTAAAAAGCTTAGAAAATGTGTTTGTTAACTCTGAATCCTTGGAAAGATCCGAGCATCCCATCAAGTCTTGAGAACGTGCAGTAGACTTAAGCTTTATATCGTTTCGCAACAATTTGTTATGACAAAGCAGTTGTAGAAATGATTTTGATAAAGGCATGTCGACAAGTCGCATATCCTGCAAAACCTTGGCTATAAAAACTCCAAAGAACCAGAAATACTTTGATGCTTGTTCACAGATCTCAGAGTTTTGTGGCAACGGTGCTGGAAATAGACCTTGCTCTCGCCGGTTAACGTAATATCCAACTGGTTTCGATGGATCTTCGATATTATCAGATAAAGGTATATCGAGAGTTGCACTAAGTTCGTCGTCGCAAAGCCACATACACAAGTCAGAGCGTTGAATTTCTGCAGCAACCAAAGCATAGAACTCAAGCGTCGGACCTAATCCTGTTCCTTCCTCATCCAAAAACTCAACTTCAAGTACGGACTTGCGATTGCAGTGTGCTTTCATGACTTGAATGGCCCATTTGAGCAAATCTTTATTTCGAGGCACTTTTACACGCTCATGCTTTAATCGTCCTACACGGAAGTCGTGTTGATCGTCACGTCTTGGGCTCATGATGGGAATTCTTTGACGTTCTGCTGTAATATCACGTTGGGATTGTAAGCATACAATGCTCCGAGATGCTCCAAATGCAGTGCAGTTAAAATATAGTTGCCTTGTCTCAAACGGGAACAAAAATGGGCAAGATTGATTTAGATCCTCACACCAGTTTGGTAGAGCGTTGCTCGCAAGGACGAGAGGATCATGAATCTGTTGCTGCAGTTTATTTGTGATTTTCTTGCTCATAAAAAGCGCAGCTGGTAATAACGAATTTTCTGATGGACTTTGCTCTTGGCTTTCAAATTCGTATTGATTGAGTTCGTTGATTTGAATAAGTAATTCGAGAACATCCTCAACAGAGCATAAGTTGGTGTCTGTTACGTTTAGTCCCCCATGCACTGGAGAGTTTGGAGATAATGTAGAAGCTCCGCTTCTAGAAGAAACGCCTGGTGTGTTTTGGCCTTCATCCGCTTCCAAATATGTGCATTCCTGAACTGTTGGGAATATTTCACGATAAACAATTGTATATGTTGGCTCCCATAGCTTTCGGAATTTATCATTCTTATTTAATTGACTATTTTGAAGTAGTTCCTGCACTGCTCGGAATATAGTCCACTCGCTGTTATCCAAATCAATTTCAACATCTGGAACTCCTCCCACTCCGGGGCCTCTTAACTTCAATCCCAGCAATGTCTGTTCATTGTTTGCTTGTCTACTTTGATGGAAACCTTCCAAATTTGTGTCTGGAGGACAAATTTCCAAATCAGAAGTCTGATTAACATTTGTACGACCTGGTCGTGGATCAAATGCTGGTATGAGGGCTGAAAATTGTCGTTTCAAAACAAATTCATCGTCCCACGACTTACGCTTGCTAACGCCAGCCAGTCTATTCTCTAGAGACTCATCATCCATGAATGTTAAAAGGTTGCGCGACACCATTACCTGCAAAAGTGTATTACCCACTTCTTCATATTCATCCTCGTTCTCCTCCTCATCGTTTTCCTCATCCATATCATCTTCATCCTCCATGTCGCCCAACAAAGTTGGCGCCCGGCAACTTTCTAAAAAGTCTTCCAACGAGACTTGTTCACTGTCACTTGAAGTGGATGTGAGGCTCATTGTTAAAGTAGGATTTATAGATGGTGCGGGCTGTTGACTAACTTTCATATTTGTTGGATTCGATGTCGTATTTGCTTCATTATTTGATGAGAGGCTAGGATAGCTCTGGGCGGTGCTTAATAAGCCTGAATGGAAATTGCTGGACAAGGCTAGTTTGACTAAACTTGTCACAGAATTGGGGCCCCTGGGGAAAAACGAGCTGGCGCCGACACTCTGATTACTATTCTCATTTTTATTAGCATTTGCCTTATTTGCCTGGTTTCCCTCGTTGTGCGTGTCTTGTGAAGTTCGACGACGAGCAATCGCTGCAAATGTTTCCAAAAAACCACTGTGTACAGCTGCTTCTGACGTTGTAGAGACCTCAGATGATGATGTTGTTGTTAGATTGGGTACGCTTATACTCATTTGGTTAGAAACTGAAACAACATCATTTGAAATCTGTGGATTCATATTCTCAATATGACCTTGGAAGGCAGCTACTGCTGCGGCATCATCCGAACTCGAAAGATTGGGCGTTGGAATGGAAGATTTCATTGCATCATTACCGCTTCCATCAGCCGGTTCAATTTTTTGAAGATTTCCGGACTGTATTATTACTGAAACTTTGGTATTACCCGTAGTACCTCCCGATACGTTTGCTCGATGTAGGTGCAGTTCATCAGTAGACAATATGTTGTTCGTATTGTTTCGTATAGTATCAACACCATCACGCATTTTATCAAAGATTTCGCGAGATTCTGATGGGAATTGCGAGCCACAATGAGAACTAGTTGAATTCGTTTGCTTTAAATTAATTAATAATCCCTTAGCTGCATTGTTAACAGAGTTATTGGCATTCATCTTATTATTTTCTTCAATGTGAGACACTCGTTTGACATCACTTACGACAACAGAGCTTGATTCGCATGAAACACACTCTGTGGGCTTTACACTATTGGTATCCTTTGAAATTTCGACAATTGATAGACCTTCTGAAATTGTGGCCAAGTCAGAAACATTGCTGGAGCTTATTGTTGGCATTGAATTGTTGATTGTAGATAAATCAGCGATATGTTCCAATTCCCGAATTAAAGGAGATGGAATATTTGTTTTAGCTGTTAGAGTTTGATCGGAACCGGAGCCAACTTCACTGAATGTGGCTTGAGTTTCTCTAGTCAGTGCTGTGGTTGATTGATTGGTTGTGATCTGTGTCTTGGCTGAAATAAATACATTCTCTGCAATTGTCTCCACAGTCTGCTTCCAAGCTAGATTATCTGCAGAGACAGTTTGATTGGATCCATCCTCGGCGTTCTTATTTATCTCAGTAGCTTCCGGAAGTGACGGGGTTGAACTTGATTTTCGTGATGTCAGCACGTTACTTTTATCATTTTTCTTAACGCCTCCACTTGATACTAATGGTGCAATTGAATTGCCGCCTTCAAAAACCGAAACGCTTTCCAAATTAGCCAACTTTAAGTCGTATTTGCCTTCAGCTCCCATTCGATATGAGTTTCGGACACCATGATCCCATTTAACATCAATCCATCCATTGTGTATTTCTCCAGTTATTGTACCTTCGCAGGAACCATCCTGATCATCCCAACGCCAATCAACTCCTCGCACAACACGTGCTCCACTGGTAATATGCTTGAGTTGCGCACGAATCTGGCGTCTTTCGCGCCTTGTTTTAGCTTCGGCTTCTTTAATGGTCTTACCAATATCATCACAAACGCCAACAACGCGACCATAAACTTCAAATCCACTTAAGCTCAAATAATGCGTCTGTCCAGACGCATTTCGACCATTCTGGTGGATTCGAATATGTCGATAACCCTTTGAATCGTCAGAAGAACATATAATTGGCCAAGTTGCCGTACTTCCTGGTTCTACCAAACTCTTGTCGTCCACATGGGTAATAAGTGTCACCCAATTAACGCCATCCTTTGATGCTTGTAAGAGCCAATTCCTTAAAGCCGAGCGACCATATCCGCGAGCATGACGCAAAGTGTACGCGGTCGGCACAATATATACTCCCAGATCAATTGCAAACCAAGCTTTCTTATTATCCTTCGTATGGCAGTTAAGAGAAACGCTATCTCGTGACAATATATCTTCAAGTTTTCCATAGGGAAGCGTCTTTCCCTCAGAGCTGGTGACTTGCACAAGTCCATATTGCGCTGGATTGACCCATTCGCATGTTCTTCCATTTGATCCGATGTAATACATTAAACCCTCTTCATCAAAATCAAAGCTGTGTGTGAATGTTTTGTCGGGCTTAAGTTCGCGCAACTTCTTTAAATAGAAAAATGAGGAACGGTCAAGATCGTACCATTGCTTAGCTACCATTTTTAGTAAATATTTTGCAAGTTGTCCAACTGTCGCCAAAGGTTCTATTTTAAGAGTACGTCCAGTTCGATCAAACAGCGTACTTTCACAAGATGAACGTTCCAGCCTAAACCGAAGACGCTTTTGTAGTATTTGAAGGCCATATCCAGTGCCCGGAGCATCATAAAGGAAAACAGGCAATTTCTCTGTACTTTCCAAGACAGCAACAAGTTTCTGTATTAAGATACTGGCCGTATTTTTCGTATCGTACTTGTCTGCTTCATTGCATTCTCCGAAAATACATTTCTTAAAAATGTCGATGCGCTCTTTAAGCATTCTGTTTGTTTGGCATCGTGACAAATTGTTTTCCCAATAGTTATTGGACAACACAGCGACTAACGCTTGGACAAGACCTGAAGAATGCATTTCATAGGCACTCACGACACCGTCTTCATGTATTAATTGTGATAGGTTTGTCAACGAGGTAAACAATGTATTAGACCATGTGCTATTATTACACAAACGTTGCTGCTCAATTGCCAAATTGATTTGCTTTACAATCACTGTTAATTTTGCAACAGCACCGCGCGGAATTATTTGAGCCGATTTGAAGTATTTGTTATAAATTTCCCGAGATAAGTTTCGCACTTGGATCTTTTGAACATCTGTTTTTGACTTGATGCGTTTCTTCTTTTCAGTTGACCAACCGGATGCAAAATCTGCCCCCAATGAAGTTTCAGCTGTAAATGAATGCTTCGTTCCTCTGTTGCTTTCAAAAATAAATCCTTGCAAATCATCTTGCAAAATGGTTACTTGATGACCCTCCGTATTATGAATCTGTAGCTGATTTGGTTTATGCGACTGCAGTACCCAATTACCAACCACAAGTCTCAAAACACACACAGTGGGTAATATCGGCTGTGATGGCGTTCCAGGACTAACACTTGATCTAGCACGAACAAGTTTCTCCAAGAACTCTCCACGATTTTCTGCAAGAAAAAGGTTTTTAGCAAATTGAAAAGTAACTGAGACACTCTGCTTTGTTATTGTGACATTTTTATATAAATCAGCTGTTACCTAACGAGGATAGGTCGCTCCCTGTCAAGAAAATGCATTAAATTGAATTATAAAATGCATTATATAATAAAAGTTTTATATGAATTTAATAAATTGTATGAATATAATAAAAAGATAATAAGCATTTAATAAACAATAAACTCTATGAATGTCATAAAAATATTCTATGAATTTATTAAATTAATACATTATTTTTACATTCATTATGCAATTCATAATTAAATATTAAAAAAATAACTTAACATTATTTTTAAAATCAGTTCTCAAAAGATCATTTTTTGTTATCATTCACACTAATTAATATAGTTGAGTCCTATTTCTAAAACTTCACAGCGAAAAGCGGCAATGGCGTACTCTCATAAATAATAACAGAACGTACTATTAGAATTTGGTTGTGTAGAGACCAAATGTAAACCAAAAAATATTCTTTCTTTTTCCTATATGAAGTTCCTCAGCCGTTTTGCTTCAAGTAAAAACTAGGTTTAGAGGTGAAAACGTCGTGATACTAAAACTGATTTCGTCGATTACGTTTAGGTAATATTTCTGGATGGATTTCAGTGTGTTTGGTAACTCTAGCAGGGTATCATTGACATGGGTTGGCCCATTTACTTAGTGGAACTCTTAATGCGAATCTGTTTTGTCAAAAATATTGCAGTTTAGAGAAAGCAATCGGCCAGTTTTGGCCAGATTACATACAAAAATAATGGATATCTATTTTGTACGCCTACTATATACATATATATGCATTTAGTTATACTATATATTATATACTATGTATTTTATATTATATTTATTTACCTGAGCTATCGTTGCCGTTTTCTGGACTTCCACTTGAGTACATTGTGGCTAATTTGCCATCAAGTATGAATCGGAACCAACCGTTAGAGCCATTCGAAAGTTCTAAGGCTGCGGAGTCCGACCAAACATACAAACAATCACGCCCGCGACAAATGCTCCAATCTCGCCAATGATACGGCTTTCCTTGCAAAATCTCTTTAGCATCTTCCACAGAATCGTCTGTTAAGAAAAAAGTGTATAATGTTAACAAGAAAAGGTTTATTAAGACTACTTTCAAGTTATAATAAATTTAGTTTATAAATAAATAAAAAATTGAATTTGACCCCTTACTTTAAAACTACGAGTTTGTTAAGTTAATTAAAAGCAACTGTACATATCAGGAGGAGGGAGGAGCGGTAAACTCCAACAATAATATAGAATCTTGTTCAGCATCAACAACCGAGTTTATAGACCCATGCAGGTCCGTTCTTCTGTTTGTATTATCACTAAGCTGTGTGAAACTATAAGAGCAACAGAGACCAAGCTTGGTATTTGGGTTTAACTGTTTCAGTGGTCGGCACATCTGCATGTGGATTTCATCTGTCGCTGTCAGCACACGTACATTTTAAAACTCAATACAATCACATTTTTGTGTGTAAAACAAGAAAGCTTCAGGTAGTGTACCGTTGTGACTCTTTACATTGCAAGAGGCAAAAATTATTTTATTTAATTTGTGGCAACTTGTGATTGTATTGGTGACAACCACTTTTCTGTATCCTTAGCTCAAGTTTATTTTTAGAACTTTTCTTCGCCCAGGAAAATTGAGTAATACAAATTTTATCGAGATCAAACAATAATTATGCACATCGACCAGTTCAGGGAAGAAAAAAAGATTCAGTGGAGCATTCTCGCCAGTAGAAGACCTTGTACTTATGGGAAAGAGCAAATAGTAGTGAAAATGGAATAGTGGTAAGAAACAAATTGTTGTGCAACTCCAATAGTGGTGAAAAAAAGCATTGTACGCTAAAGTGCCAGAGCCAACGCTGTGAAAAATTGTTTGTTGAACAACTTTGTCCGATCGAAACGAAATTTGGAAATTTTTTATTTTTTTAAAAACTTATCACTTATAACCCTTTTGTACTTTTTAAAACACAGCCTTTCCTACAACTTTGTAATAGACTTACCTGAAGCCGATCTGTGAGGCATACATAACACTGAACATCTTTGTGATGATGCAGATAAATCTTGAGAGCTTGCTGTAAGCAGCTGCGAACCACCGTCCTCGCTGTGATCCATTAAAGCCTGAACTTTCGAAAATACTCCAAGTCTTGCGAAGTGTTCGAGAAATTCCTCTTGTGTCTTACACATTAGTTCTTCAATAATATGTAAGATTATCAAGTGACCGTCATCGTCCTCCTACAAATATATATATATATATATATATATATAGTAGTGTTTCATATTGATTTAATTTGTGTTTATACTGACCTCGCTATCCAATACGCTGGCGATAACTTCGGTTAACAAATTTCCAACATTTTGAGCGGCAATTAAGGTTGTGGCTTCATCCGATTTTATGCAGATACTTTTAAGTACTTGCGGATGAGCATACTGTACAATTTTCTTTATAAGTCCCAAGCTCGCCCGTCGCACACTGCTAAGCATTGAACCTTGAAAAGTCCGACAGAATATGGGCAGAAGTAATTTGAGATAAACGGGTGCCATTTCAGGATCACCTCGTGGCTCCATTAGTGTGTATGCTTGGCCATCCTTGCTGGCAAGCATGTGTCCGGAAGACATCCATTCTCCCGGTGATTGCAGAATAGTGGCAACCTCACGGTGCCCATCATCAGATCTTTCTCGGGCCTTATCAAGAGGCGTCTTGCCGTCTTCGTCTCGTAAGTCTGGATAAGCTCCGAATTTCAATAAAATCTTGGCAATGCCAGGGCGTCCAAAGCACGCAGCATAGTGAAGAGACGAACTTCTTTGTCCCTTGTTAACATCAGCTCCCTTTTCACATAGATATTCAACCATCTCCAAGGTCCCAAAGGCGGATGCCCAATTTAAGAGCGTTTGCCCAACATCATCCATACAATTAACATCAACGCCACAAGCTTCAATTGCCTCCTGCAAAGCTTCTGTATCCTTTGATCGAATACAATCAATGAGCTGGCGATGTGTACGATCATTGCTGGAATCATTTCGTTTTGGACGTGGAGCCAACTGACCTTGACTGGAGTTTGCGTTTCCCCGATTCAAAGCCTGACGTCCTTCAAACAACAATAAAAGCAGAAGATCTGCAAAGCGCATGCAGTCCAGCACACATCGCTCATCACCCTTTAGGCCTCGTTCAATTGCATTGGGCAATTGAGATCTTAAAATATCTCGTGTAATCGAGGGCGATCCACGACACAATGTTGATAGCAATGAAATGGTTGTAGATATTGATTGTGGTGATCTAAATGATTCACTGGATTGTATCTTGTTGCTTGTGTTTGCAGCAGTTCCAGAAACATTATCGTTCAAACGATCCGTATTAGGTGTTGGAGTTTGCGGTCCACTTAATTTTGTTGCAGATAAAGAGTGATGGTTACTGGCACCACCTGCACTTTCCAGACGTTTCAACAGCTCCGTAACTAAACCATATTCAGCGAGAGGAGCGGGATCGATCCATTTTCTTGTAAAACGATCAGCAACTGATGCAAAACATTTTAAAGCGCCATCCGAAACCATTGCATCCTCATGTTGTAGCAAAGTGCTTAAGCTCTCAACGCAATTATCTATACATGGTGAATTTGGCTCCACTTTAGTGCAGAGTCGCGAAACAACAGCCATTGCCGAGTGTAAAGTATCCTTATGAACTTGAGATCCACTATCCCGAATAAATGAAAGAACACAGTTTAATCCGCTGCCTTCAAAAACTGCTCCTGCTTCTCTAGTGCAAATGAGTTCAAGAACCTTGATGCATTGCTCAGCAAGATCGCGAGATGTTCTTGAAGAAAGATCTGCAACAACCAAACGATTGCAAATTGCTTTAATTGCACCATCGATGGAAACAATTCTGCGTGTGCACTCCGCAGATACATCCAGGTAATATGTTATTGCCCTTGCGGTCACTTCGAGCACATTTTCAGGTGCAAGCTCATCTAAAAATATCTTGCACAACGCAGGCAAAAATGTACGTGGAGGACAGCTGGAAATCAAAGAACAGTTGTTTAGAAAAAAAAGAAATGGGAAAATCAAAAAATATAATCATTAAATGAGTTAATCAATTAACTGCATATTGCAATCACCTTTCAAAGCAACGATCAACATTATCTGACATCAAAAGAAGCATACATAACTGCTCTAAGGCAATTAATTGCATATCTCTTTCATCTCCTTGTCCCATGGACAACCATTCCAGTAACGTTTCCGGATCGACGTCACCCATCTGTAAAATACAATAATTATATTAATTTTTTTCTCATGACTACAGCTAGTATTTACTTCGAAAATTATTTATATCGTTTAGAAAACAGCTTTGCTTTAATGTAGCTCTTGCGTAAACAATGATTTAAAATACATGTGCACATTACACATATTTGGTCCGCTTTTGTTGCGGCAAAGAGTAAAAGGAACGAGGCAATTCGAAGAAAACTAAAAATCGATAGAAATACAACAGAAAAGCAGGAAGCAGCCCCTACTAGCAACAACTTTATTTAAATGGCAAGCTTATTAAAAACCTCTTTAGCGGTCGATTGTTTTCTTCAGGCCTATGTAGGTCGTAACTCTTGACATATACTATATATACCATAGTAACTTTCCTTACATAAACTATGTTATCAAACTTACATTGTCTTCTTAATGTCCAATAAAATACACAATTTGGGATAGTTAAACCTGAAAAGACGACAAATCAATATTATTACCGTTTTTTTAAATGAAAGTATAGGTTTTCAGTCTTTGATTCATGGTTAAAATTAAATTTATTTCAATTTACCATCTATTATAAATTAATCTATTTCTGCAACTTGAAAATCTAACTAAAAGGAACATAAAAACTTAAAAACATCTTTATTCTAATACTATAGTATTATTTATAGCTTATATATGTACGTAAGGAGTAATTTTTTTACTGAAGCTGAAAGATTAAAAATTAAATGTGAATTGGAAATTCAACGTTTACTCATACTAAATCATAATATATTAGATTCACTTCCAAAAACAGATTTATCTTTATTATATTGGCAACATTATCAATTTTCTAATAAAAAATAAATAAAAATATCAGAACTATCTTATTATGAGTTTATAAGGCAAATTAACATAACTAATAAAAAATATAAATGTACATATAAGTGTATCTACATACATTCATTTGCAAATATACATTGGCTCATAGCTTATTCCAACCAACACAAAGGAAAATCTTCAATCAACTTTACATCTAAACTAAGAGAAATCAAAATGATTTAGAATCAAGTTGTTAGCCACATCTTTTAATCAATCAAAATACTTTATATATTTTTATGTTTTCTTAATATTTTGAAAAGGTATAGTTGGTTGGTGTTTTACCTATGTACATATGATATGCTGTTAAAATAAGCTGTAAGCCACTTAGGTGACGAATAAGAATATTCCTGAGTCAGTGAAACCACACGTATGATATTAATGACTACAATTTCTTGTTTATCTGACTTTCAGGAGTGACAGTCATTGCAAATAATACACTCTTTGCCAATGCGCACTATCTACATATGTTTGTATTTATATAAGTAGAAAAATGTATATACTGAACACTCTACTTAATGCACTTTCTACATACATACATGTGTACATACATACATTAATATGTATGTACGTATTTTTTCATTTGTACCTACGGAGACGTAAATGTGTATATGTGTTATATAAAACTATTCTGAATTGTTCACTTTGTGAAAAAATACAACTATAATTGTTCAATTATATTTTCTTTAAACCTGAATATTGTCTTCAAATAAATTTAAGTTTTACACAAACACGTGAGTTTGGTAATTACCTTGTGCATTATAGCTCGGCACTGCATATTTTAGGCCTACAATTGTTGTTTGTCGACACTTAAATGCACATTTGCAATTTTTTAACAGTTTATTTTAGTATTAAATTTTATAATTTAATATTGCCTAAAATTAAATGCCTATTGAAAACACACACATATATGTACTTCAATAAAACCCTACTTCTAAAACTAAGCAACATGACAGCTGGTGGCGCTAACAAATAAACGATGGCGCCACTAGTCGTTTTAAAACGTGGCAACCTTAGTTTTCACTTTTGAGTAGATTCTAGAAACGAATGGCGATCTGAAAATCTAGGCAAAAATGAATTCTATTTTTGCATGAATTTTTTCCAGAACTTTCTCAAATTTTCTTGAATTCTAAAATTTGTTTAAGAGTAACTAGGCCGCCCACAGTTTCTACAAAATCAAAATATATTCTAAAAGAATCCGGTCTAGCTTATCTAATTTATGAATAAATTGGTTTCTTAAAAAAAATAGTTTTCATTCCTTTTAATGCCTTTACTGACATGCATTTTGTAAGAGATCGATAACCTTGATACAAATTTTGCACGTCAGCTGTTTTATTTGTATTAGTATTTTAGTAGTATTACCTTCTAGATTTCCGTAATAAACATATAAAATCTAATAGTTAGCGAATTATTCCATGAAAAGAAGCTGGATTTATTTTAAACGCAGAATTTCATACAAAATGCAAAAATTAAAATGGCGAGTGAAGTAATATGATAACAAAATTGATTAACAAATTATTAAAAGGATAAGTAGTTATTTTGTTGTTCGGCCACTTAACTTCGAAGAAGCAAAAAAAGTCTGTTGTTTGTTGGAATATTCCAGAGACTGTCTCAATGATGCAAAAGTAGTGCAAAATGTATCAAGAATCTACCATACTTGCGTTTCTTTGTTTGTTGAAAGCTACGCTAATCATTGCAAATGCGCTGTGGTCGATCTTCATCGCAAACAGACCCTAGCACTGAATTTTTGCTAGTCCCAAACGTGGTTTTATTGCATTTTCCGCATCCATGGTCGGTTGATGGCTTGGATAATTGCGCTGCCAGTACCAACGTAAATATGGATGTGATTTTTCAACAAAGTCTGGGGGCGAAATACACATCTTTCAATGTTTTTTATATGTTAAAAAGCTTATGGTTAATTTAAAAAGCTAAAATAGTTTATTATAAATTGGCAATTATCTTGTGCACCGTAATCTAGTTAATATTAAAAACAAGTATTTCGGTAAGAGATTCCATATCAGTTTTGATCTTTCGGTTCCATTACCAGTTTGGTCCATAACGATACAGCAGTCAGTTTAAAAAAATTTAAATTGTAAAAGGTTGAATGTTATCAACAAATAAATTTGTTTGTATTCACGTACATTTATTTGCACAACAACATGCTAACATGCTAATCCCTAAAATAGTTCGAGCCGTTTCGGAACTGTACCGGTTCAAACGTTTAGGTTATCGGTTCGGGGAAACGAATTTATTTCGGTTTCGATTCTAAATATGGAATACTTAATTTTAGTTAACGGTTCCAGTTTTATTCCCTGATTTCAAATGATGCAACTTCGATCCAAAACCATTAAACTATTTAATGAATTAAACCCAAGGCTCCGCATTCTGCTTTTTCATTTAGAAATCCTTTTCTCAATACGATTGCTAAAACGATGTGTGGTATGCCTTCTAGCTATCTGCCCAGAAAAAGCATACCATTTTCTTCTTTTGAATGATGATTTCAAATATTAGCGAATTAAATCTCTCAAGTTTCCGTTAAAGAAGGCAGACCCGAGAATATAACTTAGCCCAGTTTTACTCGTGAGCAATTCAATATCTGCAACAACCAACGTTAATCATTGGTCTACCCGAATGTGCGAACAAAAAATAAGGAAAGACTTCACTGCATACAAAGTTCATTGAGTACATTAAATTTAATGTGTTATATTAAATCACTTGGTTAGAATCATAAAATCGCAAAACCTACTTTGCTATGTTGTTGTTTAGTATGATGATTGTAAATTAAGTGCTCCATGCCTCGCCAGAAGAAGCTCCCGAAGCCCTGAGAGTCACAAATTAAATAGTTGTTGAGCAATCAAAATCCAAATTAGTTTAATTATCATTTATACCGAAATATGCGATCTATTAATATACATATACATACATATATATAACTAATCTAATGACATTTAAATATGCCTATATACATGCAAGTAAACAAGTATCTACATACATATATATATATATATATATATATATATATATATATATATATATATATATATATATATATATATATGTATATATATTTATTCGCCAATATATATATATATATATATATAGACTATTTTCCCGACTCCACATTCGCCCTCAATTTTAACATTTGTCCCGAATGTTTATTCGCCAATATTCAGGCCAAATTGTGATTGTGGCGAATGTTTGTGCTTGTGAAAAATCCTTGTTACACACGTACTATATATATACAGTTATTTGTTTACATATTTATGTTTTAATATTTTTATAATTTTGGCAGTGTCCATCTACTTAAATGTACATCATTTCTGCCATCGAGGACATTTTCTTCGGAATGTGCACCATAGTGTCAAAGTAACTGGCCAATTCGCCAATGGTGACATCGTCGCAATTCCTTGTGTTCGTAGTTGTTGCATTGTTGCTGGCTTCCTGGGAGCACGAGAGCCTTGTGGTAATCATAGGTCGGTCCCGATCCCGTTCACTTTCTGTATCCTCGGGACATTTTTGAGCTTGTGCTGCACTCTTTTGCCATATGGTGAAGTTTTTTGACAAATGCCAGGTGCTGTTATCGATAATGCCTTTCTTGGACTTTGATTGATCTAGTAGGATATTACATTCGCTTATTAGATCACGAAAACTGCAAGCATTATTTATACTGGACTTGGTGCTGATATTATTATTTCGAGATTTATGAAAATTTGTGCGACTCTTTTCATCTAAGTTTAGTGGAATCACTCGGCGAATATGGCTACCAAAAGTATTCTTCGTATGTAAATTATCATTTTGGGGGACTCGTAAAACAGGTTCTCGTAGCAGATTGCTCTTTTGCAGCTTTTGCACTCCTGGGGGACAACGTAGGAGATTTACAATTACAAAGTCATCGTCACCTTCAGCGTCTTCATTTTGCATTTGTTTAATGTCGCAGTCATCAATGTTATTGTTCGATTTAAGCCTTATTCGACGCACTTTACAATGCACACGCTTTGTATTTGGAATAAATTCGCCAGAAGTCACTGTTCTGTAAAATGGATTTCTGTCACGCAATTTAATATGTTCACTCTTAGGTGTTATTTTTAGTTTATCCAAATCATCGGGCAGCTCTTCACTAGACATCTTGTGTCTTACTGGTATATTGTTCAATGTTCTTAGTTTGTTTTGCTCAAAATCGTCGTGTTAGCGAATGATAAAAGTATTTTGGTAATTATTTTTATTGTAATTAAATATCAACTTTTATACTATTTCTTTTATTTACTATTTTGGTTTAAGTGTTGGTAAACACACACTTTTTTACTTATTTAGTGTTCTCAAACAATGAGTCAATACTTTACTATAGAGCATTTCCACTTGGTAGCATCACAATGACGTTTATTGCGTTTTTTAATCAATCAAAGTATTTTATCTTAAATAGAGTAAAGGTATATATTATTAATTATAGACAATATCAGTTTATTGAGCAGTAATAGTGAATTTGCCTAGGTTTGAATAGTTATGTTCGAATGTAGGATAATATCGCTTAGACAACTATGTATATAAGAGTATCGATACATCTATGCATAACTTTCAGTACTGTGGCGGCACCTTTCGTCTATTTGCAAAACATTTACGTCACCTATAGTAGTCGATAGACGTTTCACAGTACAAATTTATATTCGATACATCCATCACAGAACACTGTTACATCGCTGTTGCAACTGTATACTGTTAAGTCATTGTTAAATTGAAAAACTCTGTTGTGTCGCATCCCACTTTATTTTTAAATAAATAAAATTGTTAAATTGTAAAATGAGATCATTTTTAAACAAACAAATTTTATTATAAGCTAGATAAATTAAAGTTAATTTTTTTAATTCCAGTTTTTTAAAAGTACTCCAAAATACGGACAAATTTTCGCGGCTGCCCTTGTTTACAGAGCCCCCTCTTAATTATACTGTCTACTTCTAAAACTTATCATTGCCGCTACTAGCAAAGCTGCTTACTTTTACAACTAAGTAGGATGAACTTATTTAGAACGGAACCGAAGTTTAAAGTGTTTCTTTAAAAAAATAAATCAAATTAAGATGGCTGACAAAGAACATCTTATCGTTGAATCGTTGAACACTTCTGAAAAAGGGAAAAATGCCGGTAAGTTTTCATAAATAAATTTGTTAATTAAATAACTAAATAACCTGCTCAATTGCTCTTTTGTTCACTCGCTCATGAGCAGTTCAAGTTCCATTGACGGATTTAGTTCAGCAACGAAACGACACAACTCTTATTTATATTATTCATTTCACAGATTGAGTGAGACTAGCGCAACAGAAAAAATGGTAAGACAATAAATAAAGTGGCTTAAGCTCCATAAAAATCAAAGTTTTGATTAACATTAACTCATCAATAATAATAAAAAACATCCCGTCTTTAATCCATTCTTTTATGCAAATATGAAAGTGAGCAATTTGTAAATTAGTATTGCAATAAAATTCATATAACATTCATTTGACCTTTACCTTTTAGAATTATATTTCTAACTAATTTAAACGAGAACATGTATACTTTCACATATTATATACCTCTTACATAAATTACATTCATAATATACAATTTTATTGAAATTTTGCCAGATTATGTATGCGCTATTTGCAGTACTACACTCATATTCACATAATTATGTACGTGTAGTTGCTGTGATAGGGGTAATTTAGTAAACACCGCCTAATTATCGCTAAATTACATGCATGTATTTGTATCTATATTTACAAATTTTTGTAGATGGGGGTATTCAGTTTATCAGCAAAATTTCTTCAGTTTCTTATTTGCTCAAAATATGGTATGCTTAATTATTACATGAACATTGAGGGCATTCATCAGCTGGTTTAATCAGTAATCATTCCTTCAGGAAGTGTTAATGTCATAAATCAATCTACTACGTTTTGGAAAAGTATATGTGAAAAACTGTGCCATTCGAAAAAAAGTATAAGCAGGTGTGATTGTTGATCAGAACTATAGAAGTACCTGCTGAATGCCCCCAAAAATCCTCAGTGAATGAATTAGGACAAAGAATTCTGCATATGTATGGATCATTATAGTTAATTGACGCAAATTAATGTAGATTATGTTCATATTAATCTTTACATATTTCTTGAGTAAACTTTCATAGGAGTAAAGAGAATTTGAATCGGGACAGAGAAAAGGCTTTTCAAATAATTTTTCCCAAGTTGCACAATTACGTAGCTTTGAACTTTGCTATGTAAGCTCTTTATCATACTCGGTGGCAATTGGAAAGAAAGAAGAAGCAGCGCTGTGATTGCCTATTGTGCTTATCTTGCAATATGCTTGTTTCGAGCTTTGATATTTTATGTGTTTGTTAATTAGCGTGAAAGCCGCAGAGTAGGCACTTTAAAACAGGGTCTGTGAATAATGATTATTTCAATAAAAAATGCATATAATTAATTGTAGTAACTTTGACTTTGAAAGAACGAAAGTTGAAATAGAAATTATAGCTTTCGAAATTTTGTCTTTTAACTCAAAAATGGAGAAAAAAAGAACATATTCTTTTAACATTTAATATAAACAGTTAAGGAATAATCAATATTTTTTGGTTTAAATAAAAATAATCTCATCATATAAATAACTGCCATAGGAATAATCGGAAGCAAATTAAACTTTATTATGTTGACCTGTGTTGTCCTTAGAGCTATCTCAACCAAACTCACAGATTATGTATTTTTACTATTTGTTACATCCGGAGACAATTTGGTCAAAATCATACAAAAGTTCAAAGCAAAGTATTAATTTCAACGGTCACCGAACCCATCAAAGTGAACATTCTGTAAAGTTTTATAAGCTTGCAGTCTAGCTTTTAATTGCAGTGGTTTTTTGTTTTTAGTCCTTTTCATTAAATCACTCAAATTGATAGTCAAAATTTATTTACAGGCTGAACCAATTCGCATCGTGGTTACTGGAGCTGCAGGCCAAATAGCTTACTCCCTGCTTTACATGATCGCAAGGGGAGAAGTTTTTGGTAAGGATCAGCCTCTTATACTTCACTTGCTGGATATCCCACCCATGGTTGGAGTCCTTGAAGGTGTTGTTATGGAGCTAGCCGATTGTGCATTGCCTCTGTTGCGTGAGGTTGTTCCCACAACGGATCCTTTGGTTGGATTCAAGGATGTTTCGGCCGCATTCCTAGTCGGAGCCATGCCCCGTAAAGAAGGAATGGAGCGTAAAGATTTGTTGTCGGCTAACGTGAAGATTTTCAAGGTGCAAGGTGAAGCTCTTGACAAGGTTGCCAAGAAGGATGTGAAAGTGCTCGTTGTTGGCAATCCGGCAAACACGAATGCTTTGGTTTGTGCCAACTACGCACCATCTATTCCACGTGAAAACTTTTCGGCCATGACTCGCCTTGATCAAAATCGTGCATCTTCACAGATTGCTGCCAAGTTAGGTGTTTCCATCAACCAAGTCAGCAACATAGTCATCTGGGGCAACCATTCCTCTACACAATACCCAGATGCTTCTCATGGAAAAGTTCTCATTAATGACGAATGGAAATCTATTTCGGCAGCTGTCGCAAATGATTCTTATCTGCAAGGTCAATTTATTGAAACTGTTCAAAAACGTGGTGCTGCTGTTATTGGAGCTCGTAAAATGTCGTCGGCTATGTCGGCGGCAAAGGCCGCTTGCGATCACATGCATGATTGGTGGAATGGCACTACTCCTGGAAAATTTGTCTCAATGGGTGTCTTTTCCGATGGAAGCTATGGCTCGCCAAAGAACGTGGTATTCTCATTCCCCGTGGAAATTAAGAACAAACAATGGAAAATAGTTGAAGGATTGGACATTAATGATTTTGGTAAGACCAAATTGAACGTAACCAGCAAGGAATTGGAAGAAGAGAAAAATGAGGCCTTGTCCGTGTTGGATTCGGAATCAAAATTGTGAAATGCGTTAATTCTAGATGAACACTGAAGTAGTAGGCTTTTACATACCCAAACTTTTATTTGTGTTAGATATGCATTTATAAGCATTTCATAGACGGCAATAATCTATTGTATATAATATCTGAATAAAAACTAATCTTCAAACAGGAGGAACGTTTTTTCGTTATTAGATCGTGTACTTAAAAAAGTACAAAGCTTGTTTAAAAAAAGCCAAATTCGTAACGAGCAGAAGGTGTGGCAGATAAAAATTATCGCTCACTTACTAGAAGACTGTCAACTCGAAGTTAAGTTAATATTGCAAAAAAAAAACATTTATTAAATGCCCATCGATGTTGTTAAAAGTTTGTATTTTCTTGTATACTCTTAATATGAGAGAACGAATTATTTATTTTACAGCAAATTAATACTGAGTTAAACACAAAATGCTTTTTTCTAAAATTGCTGTTTTTTGAGTTACGACACTCTTCAAGTAATATCGCTCTGTATATTTACCCTAGACCTCACAGAGTTCTAGCTAATAAAAACAAATTCTTATACGGAACGGAATAAAAAGGAAACAAAATTGTCTCAAACAAAATTCTTTAACCGGTTTGTTACTGTCACAAGCTGAAGTTGTTTAATTTTTTATGAAACTATGTATTACTGAATCCGGTTCATACAAGTAAAGCTTAATTATCCGGATTAGGTGTCGACATTGTTTGAAAGTTTTTCCCAAATAGACCCCGGTTTTATGATGAATTTAGGTGAACAAATTTTGCAACGATGGCTTCTAGTTTTTTTTTTAAATAACAGTACATTATTTTTAATTTAGTTTACTTACTATGAGCTATCGTTGATTTATTTACAATCGTTAGATGTTAAGCTACTACAAACATTTATTTACAAAAGAATAAATATGTAGATGGTTAACGTATTTGTGATTTTTAAAGGGCTCTTATGGAAAATCCACCTAGAAATGATACCCATAAAAACAAGACCTTGACTGATTATAATTCCTATTATTCTTTTGGGCCAGCGAATAATTGATTTAGTTACAAAACAATTAACGACTTCTATTGCTTGTTTAGTAACTAATGACAATATCAGAATTGTTTAATAAATGAGCTGTTTTGAATATTTTGGATAAGTAAATGATAAATTGATTTTTATCATCTATTAGATCAACACTGAATTTTGTAACAGGGATATTAAGGATTCATTACTGAAATCCATAAATTTTTATTTTATTTTTTAATGAGTTAAAATAGTATTATGTACTATAATTGCTTACAAATTTATTTTTATGTATTTATTAATGCGTTTTTTGTCGTCTCAGTTTGGATATAATATATCATAATGACCTGGTCTATAAATAAGATAAACTGTTGGCTCAGATCCCTCAGGAAAGTCGTGTGCTTTTACTTGAGAACCTTCGCCTCTATCGAGGTATTCAACTCGCACTCCAACCCCTATCGCTGTACAAAGCGCGATGATATGTATATGATCAGATTCCTTGTACATTGGTTCGACTTCTTGATGACGAAACTCTTCTATAGAAAAATCACCTTCAATAAAATTTTGATAAAAGTCGGCATCCTCCTGAAGCTTTCCAGATGTAATTAAACGAAGATAAACAACAACGTAATCTGAGTATCCCTGTTCATTAAATATTTTATGCAGTTCGTTTTTAACTTTTTCTGATCCTTCAGGATTTTCTGGACTAACACGAGATATAACTTCCATAAACTGAAACGAAGTAGATATACTGTATTACCATACTACTCATTGAGCACATTTGGTACTTACAGTATCATGAAAGTCTTCCAATGTGAAACTTGGGAATCCCAGTTGCACAAGTTTCTCTTTAGAGGCTTCTGCTAGTTTTTTAAATGCTTGGTAAGCACTGTTATTGGAAATTAAATATTCTAAATATGAATATGCAAATGCTCTGAAGAAACAATTTCCGTCGGGACGAGTTCGTCGAATGAATTTATATTTCTTGGCCAGCTCTTGAATCTTTGCGGTAAAAATGTCATCACCATCATATTCTGCACGTAAACAAGTGAGCGACAATAACTCACTAACAAGAGGAGTCGAATCACTAATCTGAAACCAACAAAAGTCTTTAGTAAATTGCATTGCATTTATTTATGTGCTCACCTCTTTTTCTATTTCGCGCTGTTGTTGAATAATCAATTCGTCGCGATTGCCTTCGTTGTTCTTAAAAGATTCCATACTTCTTTCTTCACAAATGTAATTTTTCTTAAGTGTCAAAAAAAACTATGTTGATTGTACATCGAAATTAGATTTGGGTTGGAAATTATTTATATCGATATATCGATGGAGAAGTTTTAGTGATGATATATTTTAAAGCGATATTTTTCCTGCTGATTATATTGCTATCGACATATTGATTGGCCGATATTATTAACCGTTGCTCAATGCGCTTTGAAAAAATAACACGTACCACTAATAAATACTGTTCGGTAAGTGCCACCTCCACATAAGAAAACAGTAAGATAATTTTTTTTAGTTGTAATTTAGCTGGTACGGTATTCACCATTCCGATGACAAAGAATTGTCACTTAAGACGCGAACGATTTTCAGCACTGTTGATAACAGCTGTTATTGCTATGCTACTGTAAGTGGCGGTGAATAATTCAGCAAGTAATGTTTTGTCCACATTGCACCACAGATCATGGCACAGATGCGCCCTTGACTCTCTGTGCTCTGTGGCGCAATGTGAACATAGCATTAAAGCAAAAAAGAGCACCCAGACAACAACATTACGATTGAAAGACTATGTGCTACAACTGAAACTTATACGGCATTTATACTAATTGGAACTTATCGGCTGCGTGACGGGTCACGCAAAAAATATGAAAAGTGGTTACATTGCGTTTGCCGCATCGTACATGAATATAATCCAGTGATGTTTAAACAAAGTCTGAAGGCAGAAAGGATTTGGTTAGTGCAAGAGTTTTATTAGTTCATTGTAAATTGGCAATTGCGTTGCATATAGAAAAGTGCACCTTAAACTCGTTAATATTAGGCAAAAGCAAATTCAAAAGGTATAAAGGAAATTAATAAATTCAATTATTTTTTCAAATTTTCTTTCACGGTTTTTTCTCGATCAGCTGTTTGTTGCCTGCAAAAATCTCGATAAATGCCTTAATTTCATCGATATTGTGAGACCATCGCATAAAAAATCAATTTTGTAATCCCTTCTTTTAGCGACACAGAATTTTTCCTCCCCACCCTCACCAACAAGTTGCCTATGATTTTGTATGGCAATTGACGTGCATTGCTTCATTTTCGCAGTTGGAGCAAATGCATCCCCGTGTGTAAACGCACTATTTTTACTAATTTATTATATTTATTATTGTTGTAATTCATGAGTGACATCTTAGCATTAAGCTACGATAAAGATATTTGTCATTGCATCTGCTTTCCCACCCAGAAAGAAATATTCCGCAGAAAAATGTACTAATTTGCCGCAGCCCGACTCAGAGGATTGCACTCCGAGTTAGTGTAAAAGTCTCATTCGCTTTTACATTAGCGTGATCGGGATAATTCCGTAGGAAATCCTAAATATCCTACAGCATTTTCCGCTACGAGCTCAAACGTTTTCTTGAGTCCGTCATAGACCCATTCTGCAGGAAATTCAGTTTCCATTTCTGCTGTAGGAAAATTCTAGTTGGGATTTTTTTTTAAAAATTCCATTTGGAATTCTGGCTGGCATTTCTCCCTCGCTAGGGATCTGGCTGCTGCAGAAATAAAAGCGTATTACATACATATATTTTTTATTCAACTTTATTCCTTAATTTTATTTAAGCTAAGGGTACCGCAAACGTATAAATAACCCTTACAACGAAGAAGATTTCCTAGCTGAGTAATATGCTGAGCGCTCAGTATGTAACTTAGCATTAAGTTTGTGCTCGTAGCGGAAGCTGCTGTATTCAGACCTCTGAACAAGAATTCCAATCTGAGTAACATGCTGAGCGCTCAGTATGTAACTCAGAAAAACGTTTGAGTTCGTGGCGGATGCTGCTGTAAGATATATGCACCCTGAATCGAGCGATTCTGACTACAGAGCGCGCTGCTGACAGCCTGCAGCTTGAGGGATCGTTCCTTACTTTGTGTAAAATTTCGGTACTGCGGCCGTAGCGACTTTGGTCTGTACGTGCCCTCTGGATCGACTGGGTTTTATTATTGACCAGCCATAGCCTCACACGAGCCCTTGCCGTTAATTCAATCTCCTCTCGGGAATATATATCTTTCATTCGAATAATACAAAATTTAAAAATAAATTACAGACACAAAAAATGCGCATATTTACCTATTTCATTCTGATAAAATCGCAAAAATAAGAAGTAAACTACTAAAACAACAACAATAAAAAAAATGTTATCTGAATGTGCCCAAAAAAACCAACATGCTCGTTCTGCTTGTCACATGAAAATATGGTTTGTTTGAGCTGAACTGAAACAGAGATTTGTATCTTGTGAGCCAGTCTCTGGCACAGGATATATGTGTCAGCCAAATGACACTTGCGTTCACATTGCTATGCCAGCTGACTTCTGTGTCACAGCATTTGGTGTGCACATTGATCTGAACCCTCTTGCTACTGTGATGTGCCATCCTTTGGAATTGAATTGTCTATTAGTATGTGGGTTTTGTAGATTTTTTAAGTCAAGTTTCAATCTCCTTAATTCTGCTTCGATCTTTGTTAATTTTTATTTATGTAAATATTAAATTAATACAATAAAATTTGCAATGTCCTTATATTTTTATCTTAAATACGTTTCTATACCTTATGTACTATTAGAGGATGCTCCGGGATATGATAATTCTAATTTCACATTACTTTTAAAGGGGACTGGTTGTAATTGAATAAACTCAAATGGAAACGTTAAATCATGGTATTTATTATCATATATTTGAGGACTTAAGTCAAATGTAGTGTTGTTATCGGCCACAATAATATTAAATTGAGAGTTACTCTCTAAAAATTTGACGGGAAGAAATTGACTTTCAGACGTAGACTGCTCCATGGTTGGTGAAAAACCCTTTGGAAAGTCAATGTTTGGTTGTTGTTCTGCGGATTGATTTATACTCTGAAATTCCACTTTATGTGGCGGCTCAGATTTTTTAAATGGGCTTATCTTATTTGAATTAAAGTACGGGGAAGAAAAGCTCGGATAGTTTTCAGTACCTGTTGTTTCTTCAATATCAGAATTGTATTGAATTACATCTTTCTCCTTATAGTTCTTAGGGTAAGTTTGCTCGTATTTATATGGTTCTTGGTTGTGTATGTAAATTGGCACTTTTCTTTCAACTTCGACTTTATAGGGAACTGGAACTCTTTTTTCCACTTCGACAGGATTACTTATGTAAACTGGAACTTTCCTTTCCACTTCCACTTTGAAGGGAACTGGAACTTTTTTTTCAACGGTAACCGGCACTTTAATTTCAACTGGATATGGTACAGTTCGTAAAACAGGATAAGGTTTGGGTACATGCACGATTTTTTCCATAATTTTTTCAACAACATAAGGTTGAGGTATATGTACGGGCTTTGGTACTTGAACTATCTTTTCAATTATCTTTTCCACAGGCACACGCACAATTTTTTCAACCGTAACATTGACAATTTTCGGAACATGGACAATTTTTTCAACAATTTTCTCAATGGGAACATGAACAATTTTTTCTACCTTATAGGGCTTGGGCACGGTTTTTATGACTTCCTTGATATGATTATGATGATGATGGTGATGATGGTGCTTAATTTTGATCTTCACGGAGCTATCTTGTTTCTGTTCTCCATCGCTTTGTACTCCCTCATGACTTTCGTATCGCTCGGATGCCTGAGTCTGTCCATCGTCATTACTTGGCTCATTGATATGTTCGTGAATTTCTTCAAAGGTTTCGTAGATTTTTTCATCATTACCTTGGTTAAAGAGTGCATGTTGTTTCCGATGTTGATCTGGTTTTGTGAGATGAAGAGATTGACGTTTTTTCTTAGATCGCCTTTTCCGCACTTCATAATGATCACCAATTACTCGGAGATTCGAATCTATATTACTATACTCCCGAAAATCTGAATGAACAGATTGTTTCTTCAAGTCTCCGTTCGTTCTGTTTCGATGATTTAGAGAGTTATTCCTGCTTTTAAGATTTGAATTCGATTGAGTTTCCGCCACAAGAATAAGGAATGTGAAAAATAATACTGAAAAAACCTGAAATGTTCTGTGTATTTTTCAACTCTAAGGTTAATTTAAATCTATTAAAGAAATCTTACCAATGCTGTCATATTCAAAAAATATCTGTGATGTTGATGCTACCGACTCTTTAACAGCAATGAATACTTGGATTATAAGATGGGCATTTATAAGCGTGTGCAATCAACTTTTTTCAACAACATATTTGTATCTGATTTCATCATTTATGCACATGTTATGTTTTCTTTTCAAAGAAAATTGAAAACTATCTTGAAATTATGTAATGTGCAATCACTGGAAGTCAAGTACAAAGTCAGGAAAAAAGTTTTTCTTTTTAACACCTGAAAGCACATGATCGCGTGTTTTGAACATTTCGAATGCCCTGCTAAAGCCGAGATGACGACGAGCTTACACAATATATTTATGTATATCAATAAAGGCAGTAAGAGTTTTTTCTTATGTATATATAACTACATATGTACATAAAAACATATTTATCTTCATTAATCAGCCACGGTTGGATGCAATTTCTTTTGAGTTTCAGACCGGATATTTACAATCAATGCACAATATATTTTGGAGTAAGGTTTCAACGGAAATATTTCTGGCTATTACTTACAAAATTCTCATACAAAAAGTATATACGTTTTTTAGGTATAACTTTTTTGCATTTATCAATATTTTATAGTTTTTAATTATTATAACTTTAAATAGTAAATGACAGTTTATTTTACAATACTTTTTATTGCGTCATTTTTAAAATGTTATTTCAAACTTTCAAAAAAAATTTGAAAACTGTTTTGTAAAGCTTTGTTTATTTTATAACGATTTCTGTGCTTTAACATTTTCCAATCAGACCTATAAGGTATCATTTCATTCTATTAGATTTTAATAGCCCAAGAGTAAGGACTTTCTACAAAGCTTTGCGCCAAACTTCACAGTATTCACTCAATAATACACTCTTTTAATACAGGTAATGAACTGGGAATACATCTAGATCAGAAACTTTTTTTAACATGTAATTGTAGCAAAGGAATTTGATTATATAACTACACTTTTCTATACATCTCTGTTGGACTGATGTTTGAGAAGTGTTATGCGTGTAGTCGCCCCAACATGATTATGATGATGATCATAGCGCATGTAAACATCGCTGTGTAAGGATTTAATAGTTTTTATTGCATGGTAAATTTTGCTAGTTCATTGCATGTTACCAAAACTACCATATCAAAATATTAAACCAACTCCTTCTATTATTTATTATTGGTCTGATAGGTCATTTTCTGGGTTTTGCCCAATCCGATTGGTCTTTTTATCTTTTTATTTCCCCCAGATTTAGGGTTTAATTTACATTTTAACTCGTTAGATCAAGTTACATATAATGAATTTGGCTTCGTTTTGGAGAAAGTTATTGAGTATGACGTTTTTGCACGTGTCCCTTTCCATTTTGCCCGATGTGAGTCAGAAAAATTGGTGGTTAATGTACTGCTAAATGTATTACATTATATTGAAAGGAAAATAATGTCATAATGTTTGATATTTTATTCATGTAGTATTTTTGCATAAAAGTAAATTTTTAAATATTCAATTTGCTTCAGGGACAAGCTCTGATGCCCAAACATCTTGTGGCCATCCCGTGCGGCCCTTTGTTAATATACTAGCATTCTGAAAAGATAAAAGATAAATTGTTTTATATTGTTACTTTCAAGGCAACAGATTCTTCATCAACCATAATCAATTTAGGGTTTTATCGGAATATATCAGTCGAGTACGCTCGATTGCAACTTTTTAAATTGTTTAGGGCAGCGGAGAGAATTTTCCGAAATTTAAAATAAACAAACTTTTTGTCTTTATACAACTGTATATATTGGCAGTGTACATAATGTGTGATGTATGTATTATATTCTCCTTCTACAAGTACTTTAGCGTTTAAACACAAATGTTGTTTATCTTTTTATGAAACACACCCAACATTTTATTATCTTCTTCTGTTGTGAGTGTCAATTCGCTTTGAAATTTAGTTGTTAACTATGGATTTTTTTGTTTTTCGGAGTTCTCTCCAATCCCATAAACTATACAAATGTATGTATTTATATTTCTAAGCAGCAACCATTCAATGTGGCCATCAATCTGTCTATTTATTCACCCTTACGTCGGTTTGAAAGTCTCGATCTAAAAGCCAATTGTAACAGACTAAAATAAAAAAATCGCGTTATGCCAAGCTGATTTATCAAGATTCACTATAAAGAATGTAACCATTTACAGATTCACAAGTTACCTAAATTTTAATTTTTATTTTTGAAGACATTAAGTATTAAATTAACTCGTAAATCTGTATGTATGTCTGTAAATCAGAACGAATATCGCTTAGGACTCAGGTTCGGTTACGTTTTCAACTTATGATAAAAATCTCATTAAACCGATATAATAGAATAATACTATATATGTCTGTCTGCTTATGTTGCTTCACGCAGTACATATGTCGGATTCCTATGTCATATAGCTCATAATATCATAACAATTAGGAAAATTTGGTATAAACAAATTTTTAATTTCTTGAAATAACTCATTCAGACTCATAGATTGTGTATTTGGTATAATTTTATGCAGCCTGACCAAATTTGGTTTTAAATTGGACTACTTTATCATATAGGAACTATCGGTTCACAATATTTTTTATTTTAAAAACTTTTATATCTTAACAAAACTCGCAGAATGTATGGTTGCTCGGATTAAATCGGAGTACTGTTTCATTGACCTTTAAAATGAATGTCGAATGAAATCTGCAACGGTATGTAAGCTTTGGCACGCCAGAGATAGCCTTATGTTATCGTTTTAAACCCTGTGGTCGTACATTAAGTTTGTTCAAAAAGTAAAAGTATGTAACAGGTAGAAGGGGCGTAGTAGACATAGAGTATTTACATTCTTAATCAGCATCAGAAATCGAGTCGATAAAGCCATGTCCGTCGGTCCGTCCGTATGAACGAACGACTTCTTGTATTTGCTGGCAGATCAATTTTTTTTCCTCAAATTTTGGATGGCTCGCCCCCTTTTCCAACAAATCGCCAAATAAAATATCTCTGGCAGTTATTAAGCTGGATACATGACTTCCAGCACAAAACACACTAAGGGTGGTGCAAGTCCCTCGCCAAAAATTGTGTCATGATCGGATAGTAAGAACAGAAGATATTCAAGAAACACTTATGCAATGAAGTGGCATGTTTGTTTTTATGTGTGCATTTATATGTAACGTTCTTATAAATTTATATTTAAGATATAATATTATATTATAATCTGTTTTCTTTTTATTTAAAAATTTTTGCATAACTCTTATTATTGATATTTTTTACAAAATGGCATATGTACGCATATTGATTCCGAATTCATAGTATTTCTGCTGCTTAAAAATTTTTGTCGATAAATAAATAAGATTTTAATTCCTGTAACCTGTCTATTTTAAATGATACACTTCTTCAGTATGTTCATAATAAATCTACTTGGGGATAGGAAATTTAACTTTAAAAAGTGTTGATGCAGTTCAATTTCTAGGACCCGTAAAAGGAGTAACTTGTTAAGTTCGGTTATGTCTTTTGCTTTGACTTGTATAGTTGAATTAACGCGGACTAGAATATAACCTTTTCATTTGCATTCATTGCAATATAAAAGGCAGAAAGATAGACCGTTGCAGACTCTGTAAGTTCTTGAACAGCAGAATTTGTTATGTCCGTCTGACCGTGTCCGAGATTATAAGTCAATTTGGCACAGACTTCTAACAATAGGAAACACACGCAGATAATATTTAGACCCTGTACTTTAAAAAAGTACAAATGGGTCTATTACGTTTGTGCAAATGTGCGTAACAGGCAGAAGGAGGCGTGGCAGACCCCATAAAGTATATATATTCTTGATCAGCATCAACAGCCGAGACCATGTCCGTCTGTCTGTCTGTCTGTCCCTTTTTGAGTAACTAGATCTCAGAGACTATAAGAGCTAGAGGCACCAAAATTGGCATGGAGGTGCATCTATATCTTGCATAGAACGAGTTTGTTTTTGCCACGCCCCCCTCCGCCCCCGCAAATTACAATACAAAATTTTTAAGTCGAATTTCAAGAGCACCTTTGATGCTAGCACCTTGATTAGTATGATTAGTATGTATAATACAGACTATGGTCTTAACCTATCCTGCAAATTTCATCCAAATCGGATGAAAAACGCGGAAGTTATTCAACTAACAAAGTTACGGACAAAATCAACTGAGTGGCGCCATCTATGTGAATTTTTTGAAACTGAAACAATTTGTAGTGATCGCTTTGCACTCAAAAGTACAGGGTCTCCTACTGTCGAGCTTGCTCCACCGTAACTTAATGCATTTTTTGTTTTCCAAAAGGTCACCACAATTTAATTTAATTTAGCATATACACTACATTAAAAGAGACTAGAGACAATATTGCAGAAAATATTTCAATAAAAAATTATATAATATGTTTATAAAGGGTATCCCTGAGTCATTCATATCAAATAGAATTTAATTTTCTAAACAAACAAATTGACACTGTACTATGTTTGTGTAGGGAAGTCAAATGATGGGGGTGTTTTTTGTTTTTAAAGAGATAAACAGATTTTCTGTTTACATGAAAGTACTTGAATCTGATCACATCTATGTACATTTATTTTAAATAAGGTATACATGTATATGTATATAGTATATACAGCTTAAAAGGGTGTAAAAATGTATGTTTGGTTGATAAAAATAATTTCCCCAACATTTCTGCCTCAAATTGAATGTTATTTAGATTATCCATAGATATTTCGAAAATTGTTCTATCCTTAAAATGTTTACAACGTGCTCAAACTTATATTTACAAAGCTTTTCATACAAATGAATTTATCAAGCGATTCTTTCTATTGCAGCTTTTTAGCATTGTACATTAAGATAATTTTTTTTTTAGAAATAAATGCAAATGTCTGAATTACTGTATCAGTTCTCATTAAAAAAAATAGATATTTATAAGACACATTCAATGGTCAAAAATAGCTTTAGTTCAAGACATAACAGCATTCTTTTGATCATGGATTTTCAGAGTGGAAGAATTCAAGTCATGCATATTTGAAATACCCTTGAATATGATTGAAGCACTTCGCACCGAACTGACGGACTGATCCCTGGCATTGTTCGGACAATGAAAGAACTCGAAAGATTCAATGCTATTTATAAAATAAGGAAAATTTGCAACTGGGTTTTCCAACAACTTTTAATTAAGTTATTTACTTAACAACATAAAAACAAACAACGAGTAATCAAAATGTTGTTTAAAATTCTGGATACTCACCAAATTGATAACTCTGTTCATTACCCCCAAATCCAAAATATAAATAAATATATTGCAGACACTTGACTATTTAATTGAGATATCTTGCAACTTCAATTCAACTCTCATCCCCACTGTCAAAAGGCATTTATTTATCTATGCAATTGGGCCATGTGAAAATGTTGTCGAACACTCGGTCTATAAAAATCTCTTAATGGATTGGGTGGTGGGAATGACTTAAATAGAATTTCCATGATTACCAGCCACGTGCAATGTACATACGTTCAACATTGTACATTAGACCAAAAAACATGAGTGCTTAGCACTTTAAGAGAGAATGAAAATTTTATGAGTTACGATAAGGTTCGTAACAAGTTTCGTAATATTTATAGTTGATATATAATAGTTAATCTATTTAAGTAAATACGACGTACCGGTAATGAAACCAGAACTGAAAGGATAAAACTAAAATATGTGTGTTGAAGTATATATTTCTGTAAAGTAGAAGCTAAAATTAATAATTTAAAAATATTCTCTACATATCAATTTAAAAGCAGGATATTGAAATTAAATTGGTATTATTTAAAAAGGTGTCGAAATTTAAAAAACGGTAATTTGACGCAATTAAAGTTTATAATTCAGTAATTCAATAGAAAAGTTCATTCAGTTGTAAGCCTTCAAGTAAATGGGCGGTAAGAAATATAAAGATTTCCTTGTTTAAATGTACAAAGGATACACTTTACAATGAAAAAGAAAATGGAATCAGTCCCTAAAATCATTTCAGATACCTGTCTCTTTTTACAGAAGATACATACCTCATTCCTTTGCTTTCTTTCATTATAGACCTTTCGATTTGATAGCTTCAGTTCAGCCTGGAATCCACTTTTTGGATCCTGATCTCCATCCAAGACGTCCACTAAGTAGTTTATATATAATATGGCCAATTTTAATGTTTTTATCTGTAAAAATATTTAATTTTCTAATGTGACTGTATCTTTTACCATTTTAAAGTGCTTTATATACATATAAATCATTAAAACAAAAGATTCGAAATGAGATCTTCATAACACTTTTTATGTTAGTATTTTTACTCGGATTAAGTAGTCAACATTTACCTTGGATAACTTTGTATCTGAAGGAACGTTGGGAATTCTTTCACGCAGGCAGGAAAAAGCATTGTTTATACTTTGTGTTCTCCTCCTTTCTTTTTTATTTGCAGTATTTCTCTTTTTAATAGTTCGCACAGCTGTATTTGGAATGAAACTCAGGTTAGTGATGGGCGAGTATGTACCATCGGGTACTTTCTTTTCAGAATCTGCGATATAAAAATAAAACCGGAAATATAATTTTACATTTGTATGGATGAAGAGTAGAGCGAAGACTGATCAGTAAATCTAAATAATACATATGTACTCAATAGAAATCATTACAAGACTTTTTACTTAGCATATCACATAATATTTACTCAAACATCTTCAGTTCAACAAAATATAGTTAAATTTCTTTACAACCTTACAGCCCTCACCCTAAAAAATCTGACTTAAATGTAAACTGCTTTAAATTAAGATAATTATTTTAACATTGAATTACTGCAAGTAATTATTTTTTGATTTTTACTTTTTTTTTACAATTTGTTTAACATTAAGGAAGATATTATGAAAGGCACCTCCAGGTCGCTAAGTTATTAGGGGCGTTTTACCCTTGTGACCCTAAAACCCTGCAGCAAAAAGAGAAGCCATTACGAAATTTAATTAAGCTAGTCCAAAACTGAGAAATTAGTTTGCAGAGAAACAGAAGGACAGACGGATCAGCTCGTCGTGCTGATCAAGAATGTATGGACCTTAGGGGGTATGTCAAGCCTCCTTCAAGGCTTTACACATTTCGTGACAAAATTATATACCATTTTCAAAGGTATAAATATTTACAAGACCTTTTACTTTTTAATCGATTGTAATATCCTCTAAGCGCTCTACACAGTAGATCTTCCAGTACTGCACAGAGAACACAGCATCATGGCAACATACGCAGATGACAAAGCATTCTGGACAGGAGACACACATAGTCAGCGCACAGTAAAGCCTAGCGAACTCAGTTAAACCTGAAGCACCGACAAATGAGATGGGTGTTTGAATACAGATCGGAGCTCAGTTTGGACAACAAAGTTCTTCTTTATAAGTCCATTCTAAGACCGATCTGGACCTATAGGATTTGGCTGTGGTGCATAGCTTTAAGCTATGTAAAGGTAAAGTTTTAAAAACAAGGCTCCCTACTATGTAAGAAATAAAACGTTTCACAACGATATACTTACCCGAACTGTCACAAAAGAAATCAACAGAATGAGCAAAAAACACTCGAAAAGAATTGAACACAACAGTCACTGCAACCACCTTGCCATTAACCTATTGGATAAGCGCCGACACCCGTCGACTCCACAGGACACCGTACTCTTGACCTGCCTTTTAGGCCCCCATATCCTGAAAGAGCTCCTGTAAATTGCCCCATACATGAACAAATTCTTCAAACTCTTTACCATTTACTTAATATGCTTTGATATATTGTAAATAAAAACATTTCGAGAACAGTTTTAGATTAGACGAGATCCTGAATTATGGAGTATTAATATTTGAGTTTGCCTCGTAAAACTGAAGTCATTTCAGGTTTTAAGTTTGACACTGCACTTGTCATTTTTGTTATGTTTTATAATTTGTTGTTACATTTCATTTTGACGCTGGAATTGTCACTAGTTTAAATATTGAAGAGCGGCTCCGTTCGGATCTATGTCCCGGGAGGAATCCTTACTAAATGTTTCACACAGTTTTTAAGCAAGCAAACTATGTAATTATTTACGTTTCTAAAAGTTGATTACATCAATGTACACAATCTAATTAGATTATCTTGCACCATGACGTTAAAAGCAACTGTATAGTTTGTCAATGTTTCAAATACCTACAGTTTAATCCATTAATATCCGGAATTGATGTGTTGAACGCATAAGTGTTATAATAATATGAAGATGATTCTCGACACGCAGCATTTGTCGTATATTTCGACATTTCACTCTTAAAACCCAAACACACTATAGACTTTGCTCTTTTATATTAGCTAAATATACATATGTGCACATCTGCAACGATTAATTTTTAGAACGGATCAATTCGAATAGCATTCATTTTAGAGAATTTATCTCATTACCGGCTCAAACGTAACTAAATTCAATTGAAGTAGAATATTTTCGGATGAAGTGCTTTTCTATGAAATCTGAATATTAACCACACCAAAGCAAGAAAACACCCCCAAAAAGAGATGGCCAATAATAAACGTTCCTCTGTTTTGTAAGTATTCGACCAATAGCAAGCCATGGTGAAAATAATACACACAGCACCACATACACATGTTGAGATATGCGGTCATGCAGACAAAGATATTTTACACATTGCCTGTATTTATGTACATATGTATGTATGTATTATGTTTGTGTTTTCATGTAACAACTGGTAAATGTGGCAAGCAAAATTATTTTTCCATTATACTTTGACCTTTTACACATTAAAAGGAATCCAATTAAAGTGTGCAGAGACGGAATTATTTATGTCATTTAATGATACAATTCCACTTACATACATATGTATGTATGTACATACATATGTGTGTTTTTCAACAGTTAAAAGCAGAAAGAAATTAAGATAAACTTATAAAAATAAATGGGAAATTTGTTAATCACCAATATATGAGAAGATGAAACAAATTTCACTTTAATTATTCATTTATTAATTTAAAATTTAAGCTACCATCATTATAGACAACAATTTCAAAAATATTTAGTAAAAGTTCATAACGTTGTAAAATGGTAGATCGGAGTTCATAGCCAAATATACCAAGTTTGGCTATTTGTTTTTCCGTCTAAGTTCATTTCAAAGACTGAATTAAGTGTAAGCCTGCTTATTTTTAATTTCAATAAGGAACTTCGAACACTCTAACAAAACACTCTCTCATTCTCTAACTAAAAAATTTCTTTACGATCTTTACGAATTATAAATAAAAAAAGTTATTGAACTTAAAAGGGTAGCCTAGAGATGAGCCAGAGTTTTCTTAATGAGGTCTGGTCTACACAGAAACGAAGTTGTAAGGCCCAGCAAGGTTTCAAGACGCCTAGCCCGAACCGAACATGTCCCAAAAAAAACTCTTCTTGTTTATACAATAAAAGCTAATGTAATTTAAACGAATCGTTATAAACATTTCGATAAAATAAAGCGTAAGTGGATTGACCAGCGAAACATTAGATCAATATATTTTTTTTAATTTATATGAAGCCAGAAGGGTCCGTGTCCATCTCTAGTGTGGATTGTGGAAAACATCAGTTGCGCCACCTAGTGTGCATAATACACAACTGGCTTGCTTGCGTTTGTGTGCCTTTTAATTATAATTAGATATGTTTACATGTGTGAGTGGGTATACTTGTTTGTTGGTACTGAGCACAGGTTATCAGTTGTCCAGTGTATTTCAGCGGCACAATCTTAACTTTTTAAAACATAATCATCATCATATCAACGTAATATGAGTCGAGCTTAAACAAAATCTCAACGTCTTTAGCGCACCGCAGCAAAAACAAACCTGCTAGTATCCAGAAAGAAAAGATTTTAATACCTAGCAGAGCTCTGAGTTCTTTACTCAATTGACTGTGTCTACCGCAGCTATATGATATAAAAGACCGATTTTAATTAAATTTGATGAAGATGTATACAATAATGTCTTAAGAAAGAACAAAGTTTTTCATATTATATTTCACATTTCCCTAGGCCTAACCAAAATCAATATCGGTTTCAGTTTCTGTTCCGATTGCTTTTTGTCATTTGGCTACCAGCTCCGCAAAACTTAATAAAATATATATTATATATAATATAGTATGTGTGTATATTATAAACTATACATATATTAGTAATTACCTATTTCAGTTTAAAGTGCTATGTTTTAATGGTTACAATCAGGGATAGAAATTGTATCCGAAATCGATGGTAATATGACTTTCCCGAAACTGAAACCGAATTACATTTTGGTATGATTCCCTCTTTTCCATCGATGGTTGCTATTATCATATATGGATTCCAGTTGTCCGATCACAACATTTTTAGAAAAACTATTAATATTAATATATTACTTTATTGGTAAAGTATGTTACGTTTTTTTAGTAAATTAAAGTTGCATTTAAACATGTTCACACAATTAGTACTTTGGACGGGGCTGGTTGCTATTTTGGTTTCAAAAATATATTGCACATCATATAAATTTCTTATTTTACTTCACATTCGGAATTGTTAATTGATATATTGTTACATAATTATAATTACATAAGAATCATTTGCACAACCTATCTGGAAATACCTCACATTGGAAAGCAATGACCATTGACACCATTCTCGATGACATATGTATAATATACATATGTACATACATGTATGTATGTAAGTACAGATAACCACTACAAAATTCCTCATTCGAATTTAAAATGACTTCAATAAAAATAAATAAATGAGACATTCCTGCAACTACTTTAACTAAATCTTGATTAAACGAATGAGGAGTCCCAAAATAAATCGGTAGTGGGCCGAGAATTTATAAGAAAAATCTGGTAAAACTAAAGATTTTGCTCATTATGATTATATGTAATTAAAATTATGAATGAAGAATACTTGTCCTTGTTGGTTCTTGTTTACATTTTGTTTTGATGTAGAGAAAATTGTAAGTAGTAAACAAAGTAAGAATAGCATAAGTTTAATTAATTAAGTAATTATACATCCAGAATAAACTTCTTAAAATGGTGTTAAGAGCAATGGTGCTGGAGCATGAAAAAGTGGTTAAGAAGATGGTAACAAACAGGGTTAATATGTCAAAAGGGTTATATAAGTTATATAACCCCTAACGTGAAGTGTGTAGAAAGTAAATTACCAAAAGCACTTCTGGGAAGTACATTTTGAAGCAAATAATTTCCGACTGGGCTTGCTTAAACTAAGATGCGTACTTAAAAGTATACATACGTATGTGTATGCCTGTGTAGGCACAGTTCATTTTGACGCTGACCGCTCTCTAGCCGGCCCTGGCGTAAACTTGATTCGGAGCTTCTGTTCAGTTGATAGTCAGTAGAAGCAACAAAAGCTTATACTTTAAGCTGAATAACAACGAAATATACGTTTAGTACAATTTTTAAGACATAGTGGATCAGATCGTTGGTCTTCTGCTGGGAACTATACAAACTAAAGAACAGTGAGTGTTATTATGTGAGCATGTATAAATCTTGTAGATTTGTATACATATATTTATATACATATGTGCATATGGATGTGTCTACTAATGTGTGATTAGCGAGTAAACAGTAAAATAATATGATTAAGGGGATTTGGGGATTTTTTAAATACATATATATTTATGTATTTGTATTTGCACAAATTCAATATTTATAGATGTACAATACAATATTCATATGTATATGAATATACAAATAAATGTACATGTATAAATGACTTCTAGGGACAAACTGGTTTTATTGGGAAGTATATGCATACAAACATATGAACATACATTCGTATAATTATTTAAATATACATATATGTATGAAGGAAAGTGCTCTTATATAATTATATACATTAAAAAAATATTTTTGATCACAAATGATGTTACAGCAACTTTAAAAAAAGAGTTGTCTTTCTTAAATTTAAAACTGCACAATGGAACTTGTTTACAACTGGATAATGCTTATAAAAATGTTAGTTTTACATACGTAATAGGGATGTATATAGGTAATTCAGATACAAAGATTCATACAGTATTAACAAAAATACATACTACATATCCCATCAACGGTATATCGATATAGTTGATGCATAAGGAGGTAGATTTGTGGAAGACATCTCCAAAAATTTCTCAAAAATTAAGCAGTTATTATTTATGGCTAACGTATCTTTCTATCTTAAAGAACTTTGGATGATGGACATTAAATGTTTTATATTTTGTCTTTTGACATACACTTGCCTTGGACAACCTCAAACATCACTGGACGATCTTATTGCTGATGTTTTTAAAAAAGATCCTACTTCGAATAACCCTCCTACTCAAACAACTGTAACCCAGCCTTCATCAGCGGTCGACGATCTTATTGCAGACATTTTTAAAACAGATCCTTCCGCATTTAGCTCAACTACACAAGCAACTGTAACTGAACGAAAATATGAGTCTTGCGGTGATCAGAAGGAATGTGTACCCCGATGGTTGTGTGCTAACGATACAATAAATACCAGTGGAGAAAACATAATAGATATTCGCATAAACACAGATTCACCTACGGACTCGTCCACAAAAACATGCTCAAACTATTTGCATCGGTGTTGTAGCCTTCCCGATAAGGTAAAGGTTCATCTTCTTACTGATAATATTCGGCTATATTAATATAAATACTCTTAAGAGGGATAAACCGGATATACCAATTACGCCTGTTGACCCGAATCTGGGTTGTGGCTATCAAAACCCGAAAGGAGTTATCTTTAAAATAGCCGGAGCCTTGGATCAAGAAGCCGAGTTTGCCGAATTCCCTTGGATGGTTGCCGTTTTACGCGAAGAGTCGGCTCTAAATCTGTACGAGTGTGGAGGAGCCTTAATAACACCCGATGTAATATTAACGGCAGCTCACTGCGTTTTTAATAAGGAAGCTAAATCTTTAATTGGTATGGCTTTACCTCAGCATTACAAAAAAAATATCAACCCTTTTACTAATTAAAATTTTGTAGTCCGAGCTGGTGAATGGGATACACAGACGAAAGATGAACCGATTCCGCATGAAGATCGTTACGTAAAAGAAGTTATTTATCACGAGCAGTATAATAAGGGCTCTCTTTATAATGATGTCGCCCTACTCATTTTAGAAAGCCCATTTAACTTGCAAATGAATATTCAGCCGGTATGTTTGCCAAGTGTAGGAGAACAATTTGACTATGACCGCTGTTACGCAACAGGCTGGGGAAAGAACAAATTTGGAAAAGATGGGGAATATCAAGTTATTCTTAAAAAAATTGATTTACCTGTTGTTGAAAGGTCGAAGTGCCAAAATAATTTACGTGACACACGTCTAGGAAGGTATTTTGTATTACACGATAGTTTTATCTGTGCCGGTGGAGAAAAGGGTAAGGATACGTGCAAGGGTGATGGTGGTTCTCCCTTAGTTTGTCCAATTAAGGGCCAACCTAATCGTTTCAAATCTGCCGGTATAGTTGCTTGGGGAATAGGTTGTGGTGAAGAAAATGTTCCTGGCGTGTATGCAAGTGTTGCTTACCTTAGACCATGGATAGACGCAAAGCTTAGCTTGAAACAGATCAATCCAAAATACTTCACACCTTAATCAATTTATCTTAAAAGATTTGCAATTTTTTATTTAAGAACTGTGCAATAACTATATAGAAAATAAATAAACTTTATTTTGTGTAAACAATATGATGTAATTTTATTTCAAAGTCACATTGAAATATATGTCTTTGAGCGATCTCGGTTTTCTTCAACATTTTAATATTGGAAAGGTTGCTTTAAAAAAGAGAAGGGTACATTTTGTATGCTTTCGGTGTTTTCAGACACAGCTTCATGAGATTTGCCAATAGGATAAGATCTGACAAAATCATCCCCAAGTGGAGGTAATTCAGAGATGATGTAGAATTTTTGTCTTTTTTAAAATTTGGAAAATACAAGAAGATTCCTAATGTCTCACTTGTATACTACGCCAAGTGGCTTGTTCTGAGTTTTTACTTTACAAACATCGTATTAATTAAATAAGTACATACTTTCTCTAGCTTTTATTTATTTAAAATACTTTTTAATAAAAAGCGTACAACATATTTAAATCGCTTTTAATCGTCATACATTTTATTTAAAAACAAATTTAAAAATCAAGCAAACTGTTTTCATATAATTTTATCTATATTTGTTGAAAAAAAATTTGGTTTTATTGAATTTTAGTGAACTTCTAATTTATTTGAGTTTGTGCGATGGTCTCTTAATTTCGATATTCGAGCAAAAAACAGACGATTAAAAGTAGCGAATATTTGACTTGAAAAAAAAGAATTTTTTTGTAGAAATGACGAATAACTAATGTTTTCAACAAAAAAATGATTACTAAAATCAACTAAATAGAATTTGAATTTGCTTTAGAATATATTTATGAGTTTCTAGGTGTAAGTTTATGCACAAGAAATTTCCCACTTTTGAACTGTTAAAATATCATAGCTTCTTATGGTACGATTCCTCTAAGAAGGTCTTTACCATTCAAAGTATTGGTGGCATTCCATAAAAAGTTTTAGATTATTTTTAAGTTTCCTATCAGCTGTTCACAGCTGCTTCATACAAAATGTGTAGTGAGTTCAGAATATAGAAGGGAAATTTGGTCATACTGAAAGTTTAATAGTGCGTTTATGGTTTATGAATTTACACTAATTGGGATTTATCGGGTACGTGAAAGGCCACGCGAAAACTCTGAAAAGTGTTTACATTGCGTTTGCCAAATCCATAGTCAGCTGATTGCACGGGTATTTACGCTGCCAGTGCGAACATGTATATAATCCAGTTCTGTTTAAAGAAAGTTGGAAGGTAGAATGCACATCTTTCCTTATTTTCCATGTAAAAAAGGAAATGGTCAATACAAAAACTTTAATAGTTCATTGCAAATTGCCACCCACCTCGTTAATATTAGGTATAAACAAATTCAAAATGTATAGAGTCACTGCAGAACTCCATTTCAGTAACAGCTATATTAAAAACAAATAATTTTGTTTGGAAATTAATCAATTCAATTATTTTTTAAAATTTTCTTTTACGGTTTTTTCTCAATCAGCTGTTTGTTCCCTGTAAAAATCTCGATATATATCAAAATTTTATCGATATTGTGAGACCATCGCACAAAAAACAAGTTTGTAGTCCCTGCATGAGCTAGCGACGTAGAATTTTTTTTTAATAAAAATGTGGCAGCGCTGGAAACAGTAGACTATTCGCGACTGTTATAATTTGTTATTATTGTTATTATTTTTATTACGTATGTATATTAAATGTAGAGGGAAAACTACAATATTCTGTGCAACAAATTCGCTGCATCAATTACGCACTTGCAATTAACGAATTATTCAACTGCGTATGATCTATTCTGAACGTTGCTAATAGTGGGTTTGTGTACGGGAAAATTAGGTGACACACGCTGTTCACGCTGTTCGATCAAATTTACAGATTTATCGAGATTTTTAAAGGCAACAAGCAGCTGATTGAGAAAAACCCATTAAAGAAAATTTAAAAATATATTTATTGAATAATGAAAATGAAATCAATGAAAAATAAACAGGGGCGATAAGCAAGATAATTTATCTGAATTGAAATTTCGCTGGTTCGATACTTTGCATCCGACGAAAAAGATGTTTGCCCTGTACTGTACATAAAAAAGAAAAAATTGTTATCAAAATAAATGTTCTTAACAGAAAGAAGGAGGAGTTGCAGATCCTATAACGTATATACATTCTGGATTAGTATAAACTGTCTAGTGGATATAGCCATATTCGCCTGTTCGTTTCTCAGTCGGTCTGACCCTTATTTTTAAAACATATATCTTAATATCCATTAATATCTCACAGACTATAAGAGCTAGAGACACAAAACTCGGTATGCATGTTTTTATATCTAGATCAAGTTCGCCAAGGGCAAAGCGCCTTCGAAAATAGAAGAACAAAATTTAAAGTCGAATAACAAGAGTACGCTTAAAGCTATTATCCGAGCCAAACAATTTTGCACAGCACCACTTTTTGCACTTCTCGATAAGTGCAGGGACACTCTACCGCTATGTGTATTTTTCCACTATTATCAAGGGGTTGTCATTCCATGTATAAATTAATGGACCTAAAATTTTTTTGAAATTTAAAATCGGACCTCTCAAGTTTGATGTGTTGTATTTGCATTTTGATTAGATTTTTGTGAAATAGTCCTTTGTTTTATACTCTGGGTTTCATTTTCTGGGTAAAATTTTAAAAATAAATATAGTAAACAATATAGAAAAAATTACTTTGTGCAAACAAACTTTTTAACAATAGTCAATTGAATATTTCAGATGTTACAAAAAGGGTTAAGCAACGCGATTTTATTACGCTGCTGATCATCGACTAGCTAAAATACTTCTTGGATAAGAATAATCTTATTTTTGTTGTCGAAGAAACACTGAATAATATTTTTCTTCGGCAATACTACAGTTTTCTTGACGCCAAGATCGGATTATGTTTTCTAGTAGAACTTGTCCATATGAGAGATTGGTATAATCTTTATAGATTTAGGGCTTAGTTCTTGCAGAATTCACTCAAATATGAGACATCAATAAAAATCATTGAAATTTTGCATGGATTTTGTTTAATATTTTCGAAAATTTTTCTGAATTATCCAAATTTTTAGATATTAATTGAAGTCCCAGAAGGTCTACAAAGACGATATATACATTTAAAGAATGCGCTGGAGCTTATCTAATATATTTTATATATATCTATTGATTTGTTTAAAAAAAAAAAATTTAATAAAGAAAAATCATTTTGTAACCATTAATAATTGTTTCTTTTTTAATTTCTCTAAGAGCAATACATAAGACTGGAATGCCCATAATTTTTTTATGATTAGCACTGTTTAAAAATAATCGAAAGTCAAATACTATCGAAACATGCTAATAAACGCAACACTGCGGATGACGCACGAAGAGAACAAAGATGGCGTTCACGATGGCTACACGAACAAAGCCAGCAGAACACTAAATATAAAAGTTGTAAATTTTAGTGCAAACAGTGTTAAAGCAGTGCAAATAAACGTGAAAAGGCAATCTAGAATTGTTGTACCATGTGTAAACTAAAAAAGGATTACGCAAACTAACCATTGGCCATTGCTGTGGAAGTTTTGTGTAATTCAAAACATATATACATATGTATGTAGTTTGTGTTTCGTGGTCAAAAGAAATACAAATCCGATCCACACCTTTCTTTATAAATTAAAAGATACGGTTTTGATGCTATTGTGAAAAAGTTGACCATCATTACTGCCAGCATCAACAAAAATTACAACTTAAATAATTTGCATATTGTGCAAGTGAGTATTAAAGTGAATTAAATTTCTCAATTGCTTGAGAATTCATTGCAAATAATCATCGTATGAAAGAAAACATGAAGTGCATGAATAAAAATAATTTGTGTTATAACATATGAATATTAGCATATAAAATGCATATTAAATTGAATCTTTTTTAAAGGATATTCTGCAATCACCACCTTAAATATCAATAAACATTAGTATGTATTCAAAAAAAAAAAAAAAACGCATTCATATTAATATAAGCTATACAAATTTTATGTATTTTAAAAAATGCATTTTTATATACATCACTAGCTTAATGTCTTCTGTAATTTATTGACTAACTGTATCTGTGTTTATGTTTTGTATCTGCATCCCATGTACATACATATGTGTGTGTATGTAAATATATGTATGTATGTACAACACGTACACCAATACAAATGCATTTACACACGATCCCGTCACAGTTGGTGTTGTTCACTTCATTATACGTAACAAGTATACAAGTGATACATCAAGATTGCTGACCACTAGATACCCTATACAACATACTTGGACTCACGTCTTTATTTAATATCAGTTTTGTAACTAGTTGCTATATTTAAAATAATGGTTACTTGATATACATATATTACCTTTGTTGTCCGAATAAAGTGTGTCTAAGGAATTAAGTGTTGACAGAGAGATTGTTAAAACCCGTTTTAAGCAGTGTCAATGGAGATTTCCTTGTTATCTTTTTCTATCTATCATTTATTGCAAGAATTACAAATCGTAGTTAAAATACTTTAAATTTGATTGATTTTTAGAAATATTTATTTCAAAAGACTTTTATTATATGATAACTATTCGATTAGAACCGTCTATTATTATTTGAATAAGAGTGGCAAGGAGGCTACCATAATTAGACTTGAAATTGTTGATCAGTGATTTGTTACTATCTCATCTTGACGATAATCTTACAGGGTGGGTAAACCTGTGGATAAGAGATCAAAATCATAAGCTTATCTAACCTGTGAGGTTATCGTAAAGTTAGCTTAACACCTAATTTGTCGAAAATTAAAGAACATTTCCTGAAACATCTACTTTCAGATTTTGTATTCATCATTTACCATCTATACCGTCCATAACACTGAGAAATAATGGCGACCAGCGATGATGAACCGATGCACTTATATGAAGTGTTTCAAAACTGTTTTAACAAAATAGCGAATAAGCAACCCGCGGGAACAGTGGGAACTGAACGAGGAGGTGGCTATCACTCACCATATGGAGGCCTTGCTGTAGAAAATGGAATGTATCCGAATGACTTTAATTCCATTCACGATGGCAATGGTGGCAACGGGAGCAACAATAGATTTGCGAATGTATCGACGGTTGATCAGTATTTTGATTCCGGGGCAACTAGTAGCACTGGTGGAGGAGGATGGTATCAATCTCAGATGCACAGCGGTCCTAGTTATATGAACCAAGCGACTTATCAAAACACCACTCCAATATCTTCGCACAATTTGGACCATCAACAAGTGCTCAATGCAGATGGCATTGCAAGTGGCATGCAAATGGGTGGCGAGAGTGGACACATTGGTATGCACAGTCCGGTGTCCACATCGCTTCCGCCAATGAGCTCATTTCGTGGTGGTGGTGGTGGTGGTTCCGCTGGTATACCAAACATTGGAGGCCCAACACCAACAGTACTTTCCCCGGCCGTTTACAATTCATCACCACAACACAATCAAGCAACAGTGCAAGCTCAGCATAGTTCACTAGCTTCAGCTGGTCAACTTGGTCATCATTCCCTTAATCATACCCCGCTACCTCATGCACATTCCCATCATAATCAGCAACTTAGTCCTGCAGTGCAGAGCGCGGACGGCTTTGGTGGAATCAGTGGAGGCGGCCCCAATGCGAAAGTCCCTGGAATTGGAGTTGGAGCTGGAGCTGGTAATTCTTCGGCAACGTCATTGCGACAACAGATCTATATGTCAGCTGCAGCAGCTGACCAGAGTATTAGTAGCTTCAGTTCAAATCCATCAACACCTGTCAATTCACCGCCTCCATTAACGCAGTCTGGAGTTGGCGAAGCGTTGGCGTCTGGCGTCGTTTCCGGTAATGCAGGATGGAATCATACAGTTTTGAATAGTGGGGCTAGTTCAAGCTATGCTAGCGATATGGTGCCTGTAACTAGTTTACATACCATGGCCTCTGTATTTCAAGGTGCGCGCATGGAGGAACGCTTAGATGATGCCCTTAATGTTTTACGAAACCATTGCGAGCCAGAAATGTTATCAAATGTTAATGCCACTATGAATTCATTAGACAATACTGAAACATTATCTTCCTTTGTGGCCAATTCACCATCATCCCATGTTATTGGCGGTAGTTCCGCCGGAAACGGTTCACTTGGACCCAATTCTTCAAGTACACTCTCACATGAGGTTCTTTCATTGGGTACGTCTGGTGGATCTGGTGCGTCTGCAGGTGGATCAGGACTGCCAAATATTAAAATGGAGCGAGGTGGTGCAACGTCAATATCAACATCCGCAACGAAATCAAATAAAAAACGCAAGGAACAATCGGGTGTAATGAGTAATGTCACGCACGCAGGTGTGTCCACAACTTCAAATCTATCAAATCTGGAAATTTCTGATACGAAACCGACAAGCTCGGTGGAACCTTCAAATGCCAATCAATTACAACAGCTTGCTCAGGGCTCTGGCGCAAAAGGTTCAAAACGACCTCGCAGATATTGCTCATCGGCGGACGATGATGATGATGCTGAGCCAGCTGTTAAGGCAATTCGCGAAAAGGAACGTCGTCAGGCAAATAATGCTCGTGAACGCATTCGTATACGTGATATTAATGAGGCTTTGAAAGAATTGGGACGTATGTGTATGACACACCTGAAGTCAGATAAACCTCAAACAAAGCTTGGCATCCTTAATATGGCTGTAGAGGTAATAATGACACTGGAGCAACAGGTTCGCGAACGAAATCTAAATCCAAAGGCTGCTTGCTTGAAGCGTCGCGAGGAAGAGAAGGCGGAAGATGGACCCAAAATGGGTGTCCAACACCACATGATACAACAGCCATCTGTGAGCACCGTCACCGTCGGGGGAAATAGTTATCATAGTCAGCCTTCACAACATGTGCCACCAGCATCGCAGACAATTAGTAGCATGGCCTTACCTGCTAATCAGGCTAGTAACGTATTACCACCACATTTGCAGCAACAAATTGGCCAGCACCAACAACAATAGCAGCATGCAGCCATCAATGAGCTAAGACCATCTTCACCATCTTCCATTACATCTCAATTGATCCAAGGCTCTACTACAACAAAGTACTCATCAACCTTTGAGCTAGAGCAACAGTTATTAAGCAATTTTTTCAGACGACATGCCCCGCAAACCAATCTGTCTGAGGCAATACCCCCCTTGCAGCACCATCCGTTCTAGCCTTTATGATATCAGTTCTTTATTGCGGTCTTCAAGAATATATATGCCAATATACAGTTTTGATCTACTAAATCAATTGTATATACTTGTTTTTTATCATGTTTGACGGAGCAAAATCATTTAACGTTATTATGATTATGAAATTCGATCCACAACATAGTATTATTGATGTGGATTTTGCATCATTTCGTGCGATGTCACCGTAGCCATCTTTTCATGCATACATAATTATATAATTAGCTCTAAGTAGGTTTATTTACAAACAACCACCACAAAAACAAAACAAAAAAGCAAAAACAAAAAAAAAGGAGAAAAATCACATGAAACCCAATTTCATACATACAAAATTTCTTGTATTCCCCATATCTTTAGGACTCTATATTTAAGTATATGCATATTCATTTTCTTAATCGTGTTAAATGCTCTCATGTAATTAAAACAAAACAAAAATAATAAACAACATAAAGCAACCGAGTACTTACAATAAGTATTAGAAGGAAGTAATCGTTAAATAAGATTAAAAGGTAATTGTTAAATTAACTTTAAGCTTTCAAAAAACACAAAAACAAGAGAAAATAACACACACAAAAAAAATAATAAATAAAATTTTAAAACGGTTATCAATTATATAATACGATAGAGTAGGTTAACATAAAACGGAATTTATAATACTATTTTACGGGCAGCGTTATACATTTTATTGACATAGAAAACAATTATATTTGACAGCTAAAATAACTTCTAAAAATGTCAAAAAGCTGCCAAATATAATATGATGATCAATGCTGCTTAGATAGTTAAAACGCAAACATAATTGTTCGACGTTATTCAAGGAGCATTCATGGTATGCTATGTATGTATATTTCGTAATCGTGAAATATTTACTTTAATTCTTTATAAATTTCATTTATTATCACTATGTTATTAAGTAGTAATATCATAATATGTTACACCTGATAACATATACATATAGCTTGTTAATGGTGAAAAGCATTTTTTGCAAAATTGTATTTAGTTTTTCTTTATTCATACATAATTGCTCAAACATTTCAATTATAAATTGTATAAATATATGTATGTGTTTCTTAGTAAACAATGGTTGCCACGCCGATGATGAATAAATGAGGCAAAACATAACTTATATAAATGTATATATACATACGTATCTGCTACAAATTTGTAATCAATATGGTATTATAGTTTCATTTAATTTAAATTTAAAATGCGGCCCTTGCTGAAGCCTTTACCTACATACATATATACGTATGTGTACCGCATTCCCCATCCGATCAAAGTAGCTGCCAGCTTGAATTGCCTAGTTTTATATTTGCTATCGAAATGATTTGAATTAAAAACCTTGGTTCTTGGAGGAAATGATGTAGAGGTTAAAACGCTGCTTAATTTCAACTTTTTCGTCATTTTCGTACATTTCTATCTAAGGTTGTATGCATGAGTAAATGTAACGTAGGAGTTTTTCAAATCCTCAAGAGTCCATTGAAGACTCGTGAACAGCCTCTTACACTGACGCTCTTATTGCGCCTTGACAAAAAACGGCACGAAACGTAAGCGAACGCCTTTACAATAGAGGTGCAAGGGCATGACGTATCATTACCGGTTTTATTTTTAAGGCTGAATGGCAACTCCATATAAAAACAGTAACTAAAGCCAAACAGAATATTCTGCTGTGACTTTTAGCTGGAGCGATCCCCACCAAACGTGGCCAGCTAAAAGCACGATTGCTTTTCAAGACTGTTTTTAGCAGCCATTTAGCACCGGTTGAGAAAAATATGATAAGTGAATAATTAAAAGAGAAAAATGGAGTGCACTGGTGCAAAATTTGTATAAGATCCCATTTCCTTCAATATACAGATAACACTAGCTTACAGCCAAAATGGAAAGTGAATCAAAGCATTTTTTCTTATGGACTTTGGCCCACAAAACACGAAAATGGCACTTAAAAATTTTTTCATGGAAACGTTTTCGAAATATTATTTTTTTCCGAATTTTCGAAGTTGCTCCAACATTTTTAAATATATTTCCATTTCTAATTAACCGATTTGGCCAAACAAGCACTCAAACCAAAGGTAAGTAAAACCTCTACAACTTTCATTCCTCTTTCCAACCATTCAATAACCGATAAGTCCTCATTTACGACAATTTTCATTGCATTTGTTTCCTCTTTTGAAGTAACGAACAGCTGCAGCAGAGTTACTATTTTAGTTTAGCAGAGTTGTTATTTTATGTGTTGTGTTGGCTACTCTGCTTTTAGCTGCCTACCAGCAAAATATTTGATACTTTTACTTCGCCCCTCCAAAACTTTGCTGGGTGCTAGGCTTCATATTGCATTGACTTGTGTAGGTTTAGAAAAATATTCGTAGATCTGCATAGACGGCCCAAATAATACGAAGAAATGGCCTGGACACGTTCAAGGCCTCATTCATACCTACATATATTAGCATAAATTGCAGCTAATGCGTTAAAAACTGCAAATTTTTCTAAGAAAAATGTACCAGGTGTCGGCAAGGTCGATTAATATTAAGTAGCCCACCACAAAAACAGTTGACAATTCAACAATTTATTCCCTGCATCTCAATTTTCCCTCTAACCTTCTTTTCAACACACAGATAATTCCTCGCTTAGTACATTTTTCATATGATTTAACGGACTGTTTTGCATCTTAAATATGCATGTATAAAAAACACAGCTGCAGCAGCAGTGTTTTCACACTACTTTTGGTTATTTAAGGGGCTCCGTTGGCCACACTGACTTACGCTGTCTACAACTAAATTATTTAATTTTTTTGGCCTCTGATTACTGGAATTAATACGCAAAACGACAAGTTATCCCAAACTCAAAATATTTTACTTAATATTTCTTCTTATTTCCTGCTTAAGCCATTATACCATAGCATTTTAATCGAAGACTTCAAATTTCGTGTGCTCACATTAATCTTTTTAAGCCTAGTCCCCAACACTAAAGAATAGTGTTCGCGACAGAAGCAATCTAATTTTTCGGCTTTGACATTTAGCTGGTGCAATATTTAATACTCAGAGCTGCCACTAAAAGCACGACCACTGTTAAACACTGATATTACGCTGGTAATGATAAAAATATATGGGCGCTCAAATTTTAGCAGTAAAAGTGACAAGATAAAATCGACGATGAAAAAATGGAGCAAATTGTAAACAATGGAAGTAAAAGCACAAAAGGGCCCCTGGACAACAAAAACAAGATCAGCAGACTATGATCCACAACTGAAACTTATTATTAAGTTTTACATTCCTTATAACTTCATTTATCTAAAGTATGAAATACATAAAATCGCCTTGCCTACTATTCAATACACTGATAATCGCTCGTTTACGATATTTTTCATTGCATCTGTTTCCTCTTTTTACCATTCAACTCATGTTTATTTTATGTGTTACATTATAATTTGTTCCTTTCCATTGTTCCAAGATCGATGGTCATCATATACATAATTATGTTTTAAATAACATTTTAAAAATATGTAGTCTGGCAACTTTGGTTATATTCGCGGCATTTTATTTTGTGAAATTGACTTAGGGCATCATGCAGGATTTCGAAAAGATTGAAAAAATTGGTGAGGGCACCTATGGAGTTGTTTACAAGGGCCGTAATCGTGTAACCGGACAAATTGTGGCCATGAAAAAGATAAGATTGGAGGCAGATGATGAAGGAGTGCCGTCCACTACCATTAGGTATGTATTTACATATATATGTGTGTATATGGTTGAATTTGAACTAAAGCGCAATTTTATTTTACATTGTAGGGAAATTTCGTTGCTGAAAGAACTAAAGCATCCTAATATAGTATGTTTAGAAGATGTGTTAATGGAAGAGAGTCGGATATACCTAATATTTGAATTCTTATCAATGGATCTTAAAAAATATATGGATTTATTGCCACCTGAGAAACATCTTGATAGTCAACTAGTGAAAAGCTATTTGTACCAGATAACTAATGCCATTTTATTTTGTCATCGTCGACGAGTTTTACACCGCGATCTAAAGCCCCAAAACCTTTTAATTGACAAAAATGGCATTATTAAAGTTGCTGACTTCGGTCTTGGTAGATCTTTTGGCATCCCAGTACGAATATATACCCATGAAATTGTAACGTTATGGTACAGGGCACCTGAAGTTTTATTGGGATCCCCAAGATACTCTTGCCCGGTTGATGTTTGGTCTATCGGATGTATTTTTGCCGAAATGGCAACACGCAAACCGTTATTTCAAGGCGACTCTGAAATAGACCAGTTATTTAGAATGTTCAGGTAAGCTCTAAAAGTTCAATTACCTAAGTGTCAACCTTTATCCTTTCGGGTTTGAGTTTTATTTAAAAAACCAAGTTAAGAGTAGCAAATGTTTTTGCATATTCTGAAAGGTGGCTAAAAAATTAAAATTCGTTGACTGCATACTTTTAAATCCTGAAATCGTGCTTTTAGCCTGGAAGATTTAATGTCCAATACGCATTTTCAGTGGGACGGCTTTTGCTACTGAAAACCCGCTAAAAGTGTGCACTTTGAGGCATAAACGTGCGCTAATTTTAAATTTTGGAAAGCATGAACATTTCTGAAACATGTCAGTGGACAGAAGTCCCGAAAGCACAGTGGAGTGAGCGGCCAAAAATTCTTCTTGTAGAGATATCGAGCTAAAATTTTTACTGAAAGGTCTATAAAAAATTGTAACTGTAATATTTAAAAATGAATGGATTTGGACAATCGCACTCCCATCTGTTCACCCGCTTCCATCCAAAGAAAATATTTATTTTTTGTTTTTATTGTAAATTGTATTTTTAAACTGTGTCTGCTAATAAATCGGTGCAGACCTTAATAGCATGGACCTCTGTTTAGTAGATAGTTTTCTGATCCCTGAAATTAAAGGATCTGAGCTTAAAAGTAATCTGTTCATTAAGCTTGTATTGGTTATTACTCTTGATAGTTTTCGGGTGTGCTGCAATCTGAATATTTTAATGTCTTTATTTCTCGCCTCTGCGGCTTCTTCCGAAAGCTCTCCTGTGAAATTATACCTTATGGACAGTCGGAGGAAGATAGTACCAAGGATATTCATTGACAAGCAGCTTAGCGGATTCAAAGGCATAGTCCCTGAACTTTTCTGCATTTATTTTGTGTCCTGAAGACATGGCCTGAAAAATTGTTGAGCATCTTATAATTAAAGACTCATCGAGTCTTGTAATTTTGGCAGATTCATGTGGATTCTTGAAAAACTTTCTTGCTGTGTTGCCATCATTAGAAGTTCCACTTCCACCAGCTTTTGGCTTGTCGACTATTAATCCCATTAAATTTCGAAAGTCGGACTGAATTTGTTGTTTCCTTTTTAGTAGCATATGCTTTCCCTCATGTGTGCGAATTTGCCAGGCTTTTTGGTCTAGCCGGTATGAAATATGAAGAAAATATTCGAGGAAACGTATATACTTATGAATGTAATGGGAAGAGAGAGTCATTAATTTCCGTAGGTTTTGCCCCGCATATATAACATTTTGCTGAGGATGATTGGTTTAAAGCATTACATATCTTTCCATCCACCATAGTGAGCTGTAGTGTTTTATTTTTATCTTTTTATTTTCACTTTCCAATATTGTGGGTCGAAGCATGTAAATTTTATCTTTAAAATATTTTTCCTCATCGATTGAAAATTGCGTTGTTTCCTTTTTAAATTGAAATCGAATGGGCCTACAAAAACGAGTGGATGACGGTCGTGGATCCTTCCAAATAATTTTAGACTCATCCGATTCACTTATTAGTCTGAGAGGTATGTACGATAAATCAATATCTGTAACCTTTTGTTTGTACTCAGCTTGCCCAGTGCTTCCATCGAATCCCCACTTCCCAATCAGAATCAGGTTATTGGCCGAATCATCCTTAATATTTTGAATAACTTCAGCCTGAAGTTGCATAATGAGAGAGGAAGTGTGATCCAGCAAGCTCTGAAGTTCAACTTCAGCATGGGATTCGGTCACCATAATTTCCTTAGGATAGCCTTTGCTTTTGGCACTCAAAATTTTTTCATAACTTGGCAATAAATCGCTTGAAGTTTTCGAGTTTACAAATCCTCGAATTAGCATGCATTGGTGTTTTGTTAAGTTTGCTTCCAAGAAAAGCGATAAAACTTCATCAATATTTGCTTCCGAACATATTGCATTCGATGGAAAACTGGTACGCAAAAGTGAAGCAGCAGACTCATCATGTTTTACCAGTTCGGCTATTCTTTTTTGTCCTTTGAGAAAACTCAATGAAATCTTTTTTCGGACTTCCACGCTCGGTTTCTTTATCTTTGGATTGAGATATTTTGTGGGCACAGCACAATGAAATACATTCCTTCTCATTCAGCCAATGATTGTACTTTTGCCAAAAAGTTACAATTATTTTGCACATATACGCAATTCGTTTTGACAAATCGTCCAGTTCGGTAAAATAACCGTTCTTTTCAATTTCTTCGTGTACGATATCATTTAATGTCTTCAATTTTTGTGCATAGGTACCTTTTTCTGTGGACCAAAGATCAAAAATGTATAGGCGTGGAAGAACACACTTATAAAAATTATCTGCCAAAATCAAATTTAAATGAAACACAAATCAAATTAAAATACTTAATCAAAAATTGAATGAATGATTTAACAAAGTCATGGACATCAACAATCGACGAAGACAAAACAAAAACAAACGCACGATACGTAAAACAGATGTTTAGCAGGGCCTAGCTGACCATGAAAAACGTAAGGCGTCGCCACGACGCGCCGTCACTTTATTTACGTTTATACACACGTTGGCAGATTTTTCCATCTAAGCTTAACATATTTATTACCTTACAACCCAGACAATTACAATGCCATACAACTCAGTTGTGGAATTTTGTGGGATCACAACTAAAACTCCACCTAAACATGCAAAAGACGTTCACAAAACACATAAAAAAGATTGAATCAAATTAATTAATTTCACAAGAACAATTTAATAAGTTTGCTAATTATTTATACTAGAATTTAAAGTAAATACCTTTAACATCAAAATTCATGCTAATGAATTAAATCTGTAACACTTAAGCTGACTTCTGATCACTTTGAATTGCAGCTTTGATTTGAAAAAAGCTAACTCAATGTATCAGATGTGCAAAAATGACAGTTACAAATCCAAAAAATCCGGTTTGTCATCAAGAAGTTTGGAAATTTACGAGACAATTTGTGTGGATTTTGTCCAAAAAGCTTGCGAAGAATTTTTTTGCCTATGGGCGCAACCACAGGGGATAACACAAGAGCCATAACTTGTCTAAAAAAAATAATAATGGTGTCGCGGTTATCAGACACCAAATATTTGCATGCTGGATAAGTTTATTCCAAATATTGGATGCCACGACGACTCCCCACAAGTTTTTATCACATCACCCCCTTGCAGTGAAACAAATAGTTCGAATCTCAAAAGAATAAATTATATAAATGAAAAATTTGACGCAGTAAAGATTTGCATATACTAAATATTTCTGCATCATTGACTCAAAAATTTTGTTATTTTAATAATAAAATATAAATAATTCAATAAAATTAACTTTAATATTATTTTTCAGGATTCTTAAAACACCCACTGAAGATATATGGCCGGGCGTAACTTCGCTTCCTGATTACAAAAATACGTTTCCTTGCTGGTCGACAAATCAGTTAACCAACCAGCTAAAAAATCTTGATAAAAATGGTGTGGATCTCATACAAAAGATGCTTATTTATGATCCAGTTCACAGAATCTCAGCCAAGAATATTTTGGAACATGAGTATTTTGATGGCTTTAAATTTGTGGCTACTTCAGAATGACTACATTTAATGTCATGAAAACTTGAATTAAACATCTTAATATTAAAAAAAAATAAACTATATTTTATATCAGTAGTAATTTTTATTGTATTGTTTTTTCCGAGGCAAAAAGGGAAGTAGAAATCATGAATCATTGTTGCCAAGACTTTAAAATACAAAACAGACAGCACAAATACAAAACACAAATATAACTAAAGGACAATTTTTGTGGCTTTCTCTACTACCACAGAGTATTCTACTGCGGGCTCTCCCGACTGAATGATTAATATATTTGTATATATATTTTTGTACCTATGTATGTTACCACAAATAAGTGTATTTACGTTTAACCGTTTCGCATTAGTCCGACACTCTAAAATTAGTATATTTGGCGAAAAAAAAGAGCTGACTTCTATCCACAGGGTTCTTATGTGCATCAGTATAACAATGTTACTGGCAAAAGGAAGAAGAAGAGACGCTAGCGACCTCTGTGTTTATTAACTGATATCTTTATAGTGGAGCCATCTATTGAAATTTCTGGTACATAGCATTGAACAACAACGTGTACTAAACGCGTTGCACTCAATGGGTGACTTACTTTAATTTCACCACTTTTTGCTCTTTTCTATAAGTGAAGGTTTTTTTACCGTCGAGCAATGGTTTGGTATATGGTTTTTAATATTTTTATACTATGTTTGTACATTATTATTAATGTTTATGGTTAATGCGGATAATACTCATATGACTCTTTAAAATCTTTACTTCGATTGACAATACTACTGCTTTCGTGTCGCCGAATTCTACATATCTAATGCATATATCGAACTTTGTATGGACATTGCTTTATAGCATTCTAATTCCACGTTCCAAAATCAACAAAGACTTACTCACTTTCACTTGTGCCACATTGTCGGCAAACTAGTTGAATCACATCGATTTATCGATTTTCTGCTAGTTATCTTATTAAGAACTAATTTTTTTTCATTTAACATATTACCGCAGAAGAAAATAAGAAATGTTAAATGAAGTTGATAGTTTCGCTGACATCTTTCGGGGTGGACTGCCTTATTGCCTTCTTGTTGCTTTACCAATATTGATACTTTGTTCTCCAAGTATGGCGAGCGATTTTCAGGTCATGTCCATGACAAAATTTGATGTCGGCGGTGAACAATTCGGTCGGTACATATGTGAATAATTCGTTTTTTTGGTACGTTTATATTAGCTGTATTATATTGTACATTTCATAGGTAGTCGATCTTCTGCAATATCCCTAGAAGCAAAGTCACTATATACTTGGAGTACTGGACGTCATTGTGTTCTTGCAAGGTAAAGGTTACATTGGAGCGTGCTTGGACGTTTGAGACCCTGTACTTTGTAAAAATGTACATGCTATTTTTGTTAATTAACTCTCTCGCCCTTTATTCAATCAAGATAATGGTATTCAGCACAGATCCGCACTATTATATATATTAGTGAATTTCAACATATGTGACACTGGTGTATAAACAGTCAATTTTGTACCATGTTTGCGCAGCTGTTTAAGTTGAACTAGTGTCGTACAAATGTATGACACGATTTGATCGAATTAAAATACATTCGTCTCGTATTCGATCAGAGTAAAAAGGCTGTAATACTTTTTTTTTTTTTTGAATAATTGGCATTTATAAATCAAATTTACTTAAATAATTGAATCCAAAATGAATATGAAAAACATAATTTTCATGATTCTAAACATGTACAGATAGATGTATCTAATCTTTACGCATAAACTTATAAAGATAATGATTTTACTAGTTCAAAGCATGGGAAAAAAATAGACGCAATATTTTGTGTTTTGTACACAACGATTTTAATAAGGGACTGTAAATAATGATTATTTTTATTATTGAGTAAATAACTCGACTATGGTAACTTTAACAGAACGGCAAAATACCAAAACAAAATTTTAAACGAAATTTACATAATGATTTTACAATTTATATTTCTTACTGATTTAATCGTGCACTAAGGATTAATTTTGAGTTGTACTTTATTACTCTGCCAATAATCCTTATATTTTATCAAGAATAAATGATTGATTCTTTATTTATTTATTTATTTTTTTTTTTGGTTGTGCTTAAATTTTTATTTACGCGAATCGACAAAAAATCAAAAATGATCATTATATTGTTAGTTTTATAATACAACTTTAATGATTACAGTCCCTGCTTTTATTATATGAAGCCGATATGACCAAAGTTGACCTTTTGCCCGTATATCATTAATTTACTCGAGCCCGCATAAAAAATTTAGTAAAAATAAGTATGATTAATTTAAATTGAAATTTTTTTTTTAAAAGGCTTTTAGATATTTCTGTAAATGATTTGAATAAAATTCGGCAAAAGGCAGGTGGCCTTATAATAATGTTGCCGAAGGATATAGCAGATTTAAACGATGAAGTAAAGGATCATGTGCTAATGTTAGAACAGCAGATGCTGGCGCAATCTATGCCAGTGCCAGTTTACTTTGCACCCTTTAATCAAAAATTGGAAGAGATTCTTAAGGATGTAACACACACAGCGATTGATAATAATATTGAAAATAAGACTGCATTTGGTCAAATGCTGTTATTAGTTTCGGCAAATGGATATCATATAACTGTGGATGGGCAAAATAGTGCAGCAAATAAAAACAGCAAAATACCTGTTATTCAAGGAGAATTTGTACCAAATCAATTTGTCTCGAAACATATTGATAACTCTGGTGATGGTAACAGTTTACCTCTTATTCTGATAACAGCAAGTCTGAAGACATTTGGAATTATTAACGTAAGTAAAAACTTGAGGAATTTAAACATTCTGTAACTTGTTTGATTCCTACAGGATTATCCACTAAATGCGGATTCAGCTGTGACAATGGCGCTTATAGAAGTATTTAGTAAATTACACTCAATGATAAGCCTGTCGCCAAAATACCGATTGGGTTTCCTTTTATCTGACTCTGGCTTGCTACTTAACTTCCAGGGATCGAAAAAATGGCTAGAAATTGATGAAAACATGGTGTTACAGGTCATTAATAAATTTTTAATAAAGTGTTAAATTTATTGAATTTTCTTTTTTTCTTTTAGAATGTGGAATTTGTTGTATGCCTGGATACAATCATGCAAAGCTTATCATACAATCAACCTAATGTGCTTTACATGCATGTGTCGAAGCCACCCAAAGAAAAAACTTCAATAAGCCATTTCTTTAAAATCCTTAAAGCTGTCTCTGCTCATCACGGTGGTAACTTAACAGTTGAAGGGGTTCATAAAAAAATCAACTTGGCCGATTCAAAACTGTCTTGGGAGCATGAGCGTTTTAGCATGAAGAGATATCCCGCCTTTACATTATCTTCGGTGAAGAATCCTGGAAGTCCTTTTAGAACAACAATATTTAAGGATGAGGAATCACAAATAATCACTCAAATGATTACTCCTCTAAAAATAATTGCCGAATCCCTTGCCTGTTACATGTATAAGCTGGACCCATTGTCAGATGTCTTTGAGGGTCATGTTGTAAGCTAAATGTAATATTTCGTTTGATATCTTGATTTGTATATTCATCTTGGTTTCAGGCTATAAATGAAGACAATATTTTGCCATACCTTGGACTACGATCGATTTTGCAGAATAACGATATCAAGGATGGATTTGAAAAGTATCTAAGAAATGTGAAAATAATATATGACAAACCAGATGTACGTGAGCCTGACTTCATGTTCTACAATGGCATAGATGCAAAGTTAAATGTTTATAGAGTCAAGCCAGCGATATTTGATCTGTTTCTTACTTTTATCATAACCATTTATCTATCTACTATATATTTTGCAATTCAATTCTTTCCCCGTTTCTATGATCTTATATCGACAAAATCTAATTTATCCATGCGTTGCTTGAATGGAAATTCACAGAATACTATTAAACGAAAATAAATTCATAGTTAAACACTAAAACAATTTTTACAAAGAAATGTTAAATTTATAAATAAGTCGTGTCGTATTGAGGTCCAAGATTATTATAAAATAAATATTTTACATTAAAACTACTGTTGATATTTTGGGGCTAAAATTTACTAAAATATAAAAATATATATTTTGAAGTGTTATGGAATGATATTACAATTTTATTTCCAATAAGTACAAACATTATGATCGCTTTGAATCATTATTAAACTGTGAACTTCGGATTTTACTGGATTCCCTATCGTTAAGGTGGGCAAGATGGTAATAATCACCAACACTTTCACTGATTCTATCATATGAGGATTCCCGTAATTTTGGTGATTCCACAACACTGTCTGAAATTAATTTGCGCACCAACTTGTCGTCTGATTCCCCATCGTTCTCTAAATATGATGGACTCCAGTTTTCCAAATTAACAATGGTTAAGGATTGGTTTGAATTCACAACCACATCTAATCCATTTCGTTTACAAAAATCCATTATCCACGAAACAACGAAAAAACAGGCAGCATTCATTGGAAACGCACGTATTAATGTTGAATTCAATCCTCTAAAGAAGAAATAGAGTCCCTCCCTTTCATAACTTTTTATAGCGCAATCGATAAATCCGTTATATTTTGAACTTTTTCCAAGGGAGTCGGCTTGCAGATGTGTTTTGATGGAATCCATAGGATAACAGGCTAACCAAGAAGCCATTCCAGCAAGACCTCCTGCCACAAGTGTGTAGGGAACGCTCGGTCTTTCTTTGAGTTGCATTAAAAACTCATAGGATACAAAGTAACTAGAGAAACCTGAGAAATTCAATTTATGAGTACGTATCTATAATTATGCTTGTGTATTTGTTGCTTACCTGGAATATCTCGTAAAACTGTTGCTGTAAATCCTCTAAAACAGCCTCTTATACCTTCCGTTCGATGTATGTGTAACAGACAATCAATTGGTCCTTTAAATTTATGTGCACTATCAATTTGTTTCGACAGTTGGAGTCTTGTTTTCGCCAACTCCATTGGTGAACATACGACACTCTGCGCAATACCTCCAACGGCTCCTGCCCAAAAGTGGGACATTAAGGAATTTGGATTATCCGACAATCTCTGAACATTGCCGTAAACACCAAAAACAATCGCGTTAACTAAGCCGATTCCCATCATTGGACTCGAAATTCCACGGTATAATCCACGAATATTATCTGATAATAATATTGATTTCAAACAATGGAATGTTCCTTTATATTTCGGGTTTTTTGGATCATCAGTCTGCAAGTGGACTTTTACCGTGTCAAATGGATGGCCAACGAGAACACCCGCGGCACCTACAATATATTAAATTATTATTATTATTATTATTAGACCATTTTAGTAGCTATTAATAAATTACCTCCAAAAAGACCAGCAATAAAGTCCAACAGCATTTTTAGATATGAGGAGCAGGAAAGCTTGGCAATGTGGTTCTTGAAGAAGTGTGTGGTTGGACGCTAAAAAAGATTGACAAGAATAATTAAAATTAAGCGTTTTATGAAATTAATTACAACTATTACTAATTAACTACTGAAAACTGCAAAAGTAATTATACATATTAAACTAAAATGAAAACCAAAAAGCATAGGTTTGGAGTATACAAAAACTGTAATTAATCTAACATTTGTTTCGAGGATTGGGGAAACCCCAGAAAAACCTAATCATATCAATAGAAATGGTTCAATATAAAAAATTACGGTAGATTTAAGATCACATGGGGGAAGATTTATCGTAAGTCCGACATATGTATGTCCCTTCTTACAAACCAATGTGATCAGAACTTAACCGGAGGTGACTTAAAAGAGCTCATTATAGTTAGACCATAGAACTCAAAACCGATTGTGCAAATCGTAGTCCGTAGTGCATTATAAATCTACCTTAATTGCGGAAAAGGTTATAGAACTGGTTTTGCAGCACTACTTTCGATCTATTTCTTGTACTATGATTTGTGAAAGTGTCAGCAGAGGCTCTATTGCAACAATAATTCTGATGGACGTGTCAATTGACTCGTAGTGCAAGGGATGAAAAACTTCAGTGCCAGAATTCTTTTTCAAAATTAAGAACGTGATACTGTAGAAAAAGATTAGCCTGAAATGTTATGCAGTGTGTTCGATGTCAGATCGTAACGGATGTGGTTTTCGATTCCGCTATCGGGCAGCGACTGATCCTGTATTCTTAAGCTATCGCAACAAAGCAATGCTCTTTAGACTTTAGCGGAAGGTATGCGAAGAAATACCTTTTCGAGGAAACCAAATTTGACATTGCTAAGACATCAAATTCTCTTGCGTGGAAAGTTAACAGGCGAGACAGAGTTTCTGGAATCAGAAATGAATTGACGATCTGTAATAGATTGGAAAGCTTCCTAAGAAAAAATATGAAATATATCCATCGTAGTCGCTCTACTTGAACCAAAGAATAGGCAAGTCGGTCTTATGTTTCACATTTTCTTACCTGATATTATATCGTGTTTTGCATCGAACGCCCGTTTCTAACCAAGTTTTTCAATATCATATTGTATTTTCTTTAACTAAAAGTCTACGGTTGCTTCTTCCTAAAATATTACAAAGGTATTTTTTTTAAAAAGAACAGACATTTTAATTAATTTATGAACTTGGTTAATTTTAAATTTGCATTGATCCCGTATAAATAGTTTATATGAAATGTATATAGATTTGTTTTTCGTCTTAATTATGAATTTTACAAAAGTTTTGCCGTTTAAAAAGATGAGTTACTTCATAAGACACACAGAATTCTGGCTTCTACGTTTTAGGATTTATTAAACTGCAGAAAGCATTTCATTTGTCAAATTCTCTTGTATATATAGAAATGGAGTGTTTTCCTAACCCTATCAGCTCTGTCCGCCTACAATTTGTTCATAATACGGATGCTAAAAGTGCCAGTATTAACAAGGCATTTACAACCTCAAATTGTTCTCACAAATAGCACATGTTTTTGAAATTTCGGATCCTTCACTCCCTCTTTGGAAATTTGGGGATTTGGTTTTTTTTCAGATTGATTTCAGATATTTTTCTATTTAACCCGCAAAGCTATAGCTAATTTTGGCGTCTTAACATTTCAGTATCCGATTGGGATTATCAGATCAGCAGCGAAATGGAGGTTACGGGCAACATCGAATTACACTCGCAAGTACATAATTAAATTGTGTGTCATGAATTTATATACGCTATATATAATTATCATGTATGCTTTTAAGTTTTTAGAACATCCGTTCTTTTGTTTTTGTTTTTATCGTTCTGACAAATGGCGGTTACGTACACTTGTTAAAATTCAATTTTATTCATAAAAATAATTACAGACAAATTATAATAACGTGAAATGCATATGACAAAATTCAAGCAAACTGTCAATTAAACCGTAAACTCGTAATTTCTTCGCTCAATTGAAAAGTGACTGAGCCGTTATCAGTTAAAACAACTTGACATTAACGTAAGCTAAGACCATGATTAGAAAGAGCATCAGAGGTCATTTGCATGATTTGTTGTACTTCTTAACACATGAAACCTATAACTTGGAAGTTAATTTCAATTTTGTTGAAATGTTTCTCTTTATTTTGTCATGTATTTCCTTCAAGTAGAAGCCTCTTACTTGTTAGATCGACGCTCCCATTTTTGTATGTTGATATTGAAATAAATTTACTTTCTGAAAGCTCAAAAAAGATGTGTATAATCTATTTAAAAATTCGCATTTGTATGATTTAATAAAATGTATTTCGAAAAAAAGCTGGAAGACGGAGTTGCAGTTTATTTTAGGTATAATATAAATGGTGGTGGGGGTGTATAAAGATTGTATACCCTATAGGCGTATATTAAGTTCGTTAATAAAAGTAAAAGTATGTAACAGTAAAAGTTGATTAGACCTAGTACCGACAAGTTTAGTATGAAGATTTTTAAGGTTTGCAGGTATATCAAGCTTATTTCAATTTGGATGGCCCACAGGCATCGCCGACTAATCAAATAAACAAAGTAACAAGTGCATTTGACTTATTTATCCTAGTGCTACAAGATAAAGCTTAATAATATGGCACTAGCCAATAAAAGCTTTAAGTAATTTCCTTATAATTATATTATAACTCTAATAGTACATGTTTTAATTTTTCTTTTAAAAATATTCCAATTATCATTTAATTAATTAATTATATACTAAGATTTTAAAGCTACAGCTACTTTTTAGTTGCAAATAATGAGAGCTAAATGCATTAATTAAGCGTCGTTTAAGATATTAATCTTTAAAATCGATGGTGGGAAAGCGAAGAAGCAACATTTTGTAGTTGGGTATGTTTTTTGCCTAAATTTGTGACTTCATTGGCGAATAGTCTAAGCTATTCGAATTTGACTTAAGTCCCGAATTCATTTTTGGCTGTTTACCTTTGATGTCCATAAACTTATAATTCTAGAATCGACCATGATTTAAATGATCAATACTTTACTAGAATCTTGAAAAAATCATTCTTTAAAACTGCAAAAAATTTGAAAAATATATATTTCTTAAACTCTTGTAATAGATTTTTAAAATGGTTGTGTCGTTCCCTAGAAATTTTCAAAATCGTATTTGGCTGTTGTAGAATTGATGACGAACTATCGGCGATAGTTGCATTTTGTGAGCACCCCAAGACTATCGATAGTGTCGTCGATGTTCTACCATCTCTAAGTCAGAGAAATTATTTAGCAGCAAAAAACATAAATAACATAACAATGATACAATATTCTCTTGAAGATCTTCAAACAATATTGCAGCTAGACAGGTATGACATATTAATAGTACATATAACAATAAAATACTAATTGTGCCTATTCTTTAGCCGATATTATGGTTTTCTCGATTTGTCGGATCCTAAAAACTCCAAACTGAAGGAGCTCATTCAACGATCGATTACGGCTTTGCAAGATGAAGTAGCGCATTCTCACTCAATAAAAATAACTAAACAACATGATGGGAAACTTGTGTCTACAAAAACTGACATTCCTCTAAGCGATATAAAGGAAAATTCTTGTAATGCACAATATCAAAACAAGGATTTGAAATTGGATCTGCAAAAAGAGACTTCATACAGTAAAACACTGCCGGAGATAAGTGATGTTGATGTGAACACTTATTGTAAGCTTGGACACCTGCATTTACTTACGTATGAATACTCTGAAGGTAAGTAATTCCCCAAAGGAAATCATTATTTCTGATTTCCTAATCTTTCGCATGCGTTAGTTCCAGACAAGAATGTTTATTATTTAGTGAACAGATCTGGGTTCCAACTGGCTTACAATTTGACACTTTGTGACATTCTTTGATACAAGTCAAACGTGTTTAAAATGGCTGCTCCCAAATTGTGCGTCACAGCTCTGTGCAGGGCCAAATGACATCCTTCAATTTACTCATAGCAGAGTCCAAATTTTGTTGATATAGCTGTCACAATCATGACAGCCTCTGCCAGAGAATTATTAGGATACCAAATTATACTGGTGTTTACATTTGCTTGATACAAAAATTTCTTCGAGCCTTTGATGTGCACATTGCTCTTTGACGCTTTGTCCCAGTGAGAACTACTAACAAAATTGTCCCTTTCCACTAGTAGTATCCTGATTATCCTTTGATCCCTAAAGTTTAAAGTCTCATAAGGTACTAATGCTTAAAATGTTTTAATTATTTTTCAGCATTATCAGCATATCAGAAATATATGCGCTTATGTGAAAAATATTGGGAAAATCATGCGTTCCTTTACGGCATAGGTATCGTTTATTTTGAGTTTCGCTGTTTTAAATGGTAAGTCATTTAACTCTATATTCTTAAGTTGCTTAAGTTGTTTTAGGTTATCATGTACATAAATGTATTTATACATAAATGTATTTATACATATATGTACATATAATATTATAATAAATTCCTCTGCTGAACCGTACAGAACGCCACGGGTGGGTCTGGGCATCTGAGCTGCCGAAATTTAAATAGTGAATTGTGAAGCCCATATAACAAGCTCTATGGCATAATGGGTATCGGTTATGCTAGGCTTGGCACAGAGCCTTAGGAGTGAATCTGATCTTCAAATTCAATGCCATCAAAATGTGACAGAATTCGAACCTTGCATTACTGAATTAATTGATCAAATAATACTTTGCATCGCTTTTTTAAGTTTTCATCCTATAAGTTTTCTGCAATTATACTTTACATTTATTTTAAGCTGAAGCTAATCTAAATCAGTTGACCGAACGACCCTTCTTACGCACTAATTAGTTTTAGGATTGGTGAACAACTGAGAGACTGACGAAACAACTGTTAGCCAATTGAAGAGGAAGCAAAGATGGCGCGAAAGTATGAAGTGTTGAAATAAAGTTTGAAATTTATTAAGGCATCTTGTATAGTATATATCTTTTGGAATACGTATTTTTAAATTCTTTCACCTATGTATTATATTTTTTATGTTTTAGATGCTAATTATAACTGCTTAACCCTTTCTCTGCCCCGACTTTTTTTAACTCCTTTTCATGATCTATCATTATTTGACTTAAGCCCCTTCTTATTTGATATTTCCACCTGGGATCATCGAGCTCACTTAGTACTCACTTTACTGTATTAAACGAACAACTACTTAAAATTTATACGTAAATTCAAAGACTTAAAACGTTTTCAATATTTATATCCAATATTTTTATCCATTTTACGTAAGTTTATCATTCGGGTGGTTAATTGAAACCCTATATAGGCATTAAAAATATGGGCCTTGGTGTGAATTGCCTAATTTGTGTATGTTGCAACTGTGAACTGCTGATCACGAATTTTAAACTGTTCATAGAAATCCGCTATTGTTTGGTGATTGTTTCATATTAGTGGAATATAAATATATATAAAAGTTGATGCATTAATGTATTTAAAAAAATTCAGTAAACTATGGTCGAGCAAGCTCGACAGGAGGAGACCCTGTACTTTTTCAGTGCAAAGCACTATTTTAATTTTAATAAATTTCAATAGATAGCGCCACTACAGAGGTCGCTAGTGTCTCTGCTTCTTCCTTTTGCCCGTAACATTGTTAGTTGAATAACTTCCGATTTAAATTAAATTAAGAATAGGTTCGGACCCATAGTGTATATTATATGTACCAAAAATCAAGGCGCTTGCATTAACTGTGCTCTTGTAACTCTACTTCGAAATTTTGTGTTGAAAATCTAAAACAAACTCGTTCAATGAAAGATATAGATGAATGTACATCCGAAATTTGGTGTCTCTAGCTCATAGTCTCTGTGAACTATGAACTCAAAAAAAGTTACACAATTTTTTTTCACAAACGTAATAGACCCATTTGTTCAGTACAGGGTCTAAAAAGTATTTTTTAAAATGGTATAAGGTGTTCCTTTTTCAATTCGTTCCTGCTTGAATCACACTTTGGTTCAGTTTGTTTATTGGGAAGCAAACAAAGAAATGTATCGCTTGCGATAATATATCGATATTTTATATTGATTTTATTCCATCCCTACTTAGTAAATTAAACAAGGAGATTGTAAATGTGTATTGACTGAGTGATTTTTTAAAAAACTTATTACAAATAAAACACTGCCAACTGATGAATAAAACATCTACTTTAATCTAGTACAAACTAAACTTTATATTTACAAATATATCACCAGTAATAAGTAAGATTTGGCGAATGCACGCCATTTGTAAGTTTTATTGTTGATTGTGCCCAATTCTTGTTTATACTCTTACATATATACATATGTACATTTAAACTCGATTCTGAAATTATAATTGGGAATATCAGAATTAGTTTATAAAATGTGTGAAAGACTTAATATTTAAGTCAGTTAATTTGTAATAATGGCAATGTACGAATTGTTTTCAACAGTAAACAACCTTCATATGTATTTTGAAAGTGTTTAAATGTATTACATACATATGTATACAAATTAAACTGCATACAGAAACAAATTGATCTCCGTCACTGCAATTGCTTACAGACATTTGCATATGCATGTGTACATCAAGAGAGATGTCTTAAACTTACATATATCCTATTTTTATGGGGCGGTCATATATTTTGATGTGCATTAAAGTTTTAAGTTAGTTTCTACCTTTGATGGATGATCACTAAAGTCCAGTGGAAATAGGGAACTATTCAAATTCATTTCATTTAGACGTTCTTCTTTAGAGCCTTGTCTGAGTAAATATATTAATGACCTTAATTCATGGTTTACACTGCGCCAAAGAGCTGGGCCTCTTAATCTCTTAGATTCCCAGTTGCATCCTTAGGTTTTGGCACAAACTCAGTGACGCAATGTGAACGTAGCGTTATACACAAACATATTCAAATTCATTTGACTATTGCAGTAGTATTTATATGCATATCTTTATTTTATACTTTTTAGGTCAATAAAATCGCTTCAGGAACTTTTATACTTGAACCCACATTTTACATGTGCAAATGAAGCCCATTTACGTCTAGGACTGATGCTAAAAGCTAATGGCGAATTTCGAACTGCCCTTAAACACTTGCAGTTAGCGTTGATTGATACGTCACCATCCACGTTTACGGATCTCCAAGGTAAACATTTTATTTATGTTTTGATTTTTATATCATGTCATGCTAAGACAATATAAACTCAACATATTTAAGGTTTTAATACAAATATTTAACTATTGAATTGGTTTTATTACAGTGAAATTTCAAATAGCTCATCTGTATGAAGTACAGAATAAGCATAAAGCCGCAAAGGAATCATATGAATTTATTTTAAATAACAAAAATGTGTCGTTGGACTTAAAAGCGGATATATACAGACAATTAGGTAAGATCGTAAATTCATTATTATTGGGGTTTGGGTTGTTTGATGTTATCAATATTAAATATACATGGATCATTTTCAGGATGGATGTATCATTGTGTCGAATGCCTAGGAGAAAAAAAGGAACGTGAATCGAATGCATTACTTTTTTTACAAAAATCAATCGAAGCCGACCCAAAGTGTGGACAATCATTATATTTACTAGGAAGATGTTACGCAGGAGTTAATAAGGTTCATGATGCATTTTTAGCATATCGGAACTCGGTTGAAAAAAGTGAAGGGAATGCTGATACTTGGTGCTCAATCGGGTAATCTTCTTAAAAATAACAATATATTATCTTACACAACAAATAATCAATAATGATTATTTCAGTGTATTATACCAGCAACAAAATCAGCCAACGGATGCACTTCAAGCTTATATATGCGCAGTTCAGTTGGATAAAGAGCACAGATCGGCGTGGACAAATTTAGGTATTCTATATGAAAGTTGCGGACAGTTAAGGGATGCGTACGCTTGTTATTCGAATGCCATTAAACGTGTATCGAGCAAGGTATTTCACAAACCTGTTTTACTTATTCATTTTTTCTATTACGAATTTTAATTTTTTATATTTAGAAAATATGCAATGCTCAGGAGGGAAATAAAACGATATATTCAAGGACCAGCACAAATGGATTGACCAAAGGTCTAGCACAACGAGTGAAATTTCTGGAATCACAGCTTAGCCAAGCACCACTGCCCAGTATAACTTCTAAGCGAAGACAGCTTTGTTCTATTGAAGAAGCTTGGAACCTTCCAATATCATTAGAAATTAATTCCCGTCAACAACAGCAAACCGTTCAAATGCAGCAGAGACAGTTTGCAAAAAATCCATCTGTACAGGTAAACTGAAATCCATTTGCATCTACTTTTAAGAAACATGTAAACTTAATAATGCAATGTTTTTATTTATGTTTTCTGTATTAAGGGACCTCCGCCACCCTACCCTCACAGCCACGGAACTCAGAATATTCCATTACCAGCAAAAAGGGCGAAAGAGGATAGTGACTACTCGGTAAAGAATCGAACGGAGAATCAAACTCAGAATTTGTCTCAACAGCAAATGAATACATTACATTTTTTACAACAGAATCAAAAAACCTTAAACGAACAGCAGGAAAAACTTTTACAGCAACTTTCTGTGCAAAATCGACAAGGTATTAAAACAAGCCCGTCTCCAGGTCCAACATCAAGTGCATCCACAGGGGAATCTATATTAGAAAGAACAAGCTTTGGTTCTGAGATATTATCAACTGATAATATAAAAGTTGATACTGATGCCAATGATCTAGAATGCATAGCTGCATCTACAATAACTGATCAAAAGTTAAAAATTCGCTGTCAAAATACATCAACGCAATTAACTGAAGACGATGGACTTAATAATTATGATGGTACAAATGTCTCTATTAAGTATGAGAGTTTAACAAACTTTAATGATGATACTCAAAGTAACTTTAAAGATCAAAAGCCCAAAGTCGAATATGATAATGATCAGGAATCATCGTCCACATTTAATATACAAATGGATTCAAAGCAATTATGGTCTGCTGTTAAGCTTTTACCAGTGGACGAACCACCAATCCACTTTACAATTACCGCAAAGAATGCACCTCCACCTTCGCCGCCGGATTGTCCGCCGCAAAGGCTGACACGAGAGCAACTTTTACCACCCACTCCCTCCGTACACCTGGAAAACAAAAAGAACGCTTTTAGTCCACAGTTACAAGAGTTCTGTCTAAAGCATCCCATTGCAGTTGTACGAGGATTGGCTGGCGCTCTTAAGTTAGACTTGGGTCTCTTTTCAACGAAAACATTAGTTGAGGCAAACCCTGACCACAGTGTGGAGGTCAGAACTCAAGTAAACCAATCTCCCGATGAAAATTGGGATGTATCACAAGCAAAGAGAGTTTGGGCTTGTATATCACATCGATCTCATACTACAATAGCAAAATATGCACAATACCAGGCATCAAGCTTTCAAGATAGCCTAAAGGTGAATTAAAAGAATATAAATTTATATTTAACTAAACAGTTACTAAACATAAACATTTCTGTTACAGGATGAAGGTGATAAAGGCTCTGCCGGCTCTCAAGTAATGTCGGATTCAGATTCCAAAGACTCGGTTTCTAATTCAAATATTAATCTAAAACGTAAAAGACAGAAGAACGGCAGTAAAATGCTAAGGTATTCATCTTATATACATCTATGAATGATTCTGTTTTAATATATTTACTTTATTTTTGTAGATTTGGAACTAATGTTGATTTATCTGATGAACGAAAGTGGAAGCCTCAGCTTAGTGAATTACAAAAACTGCCAGCCTTTGCAAGAGTAATATCAGCTGCCAATATGTTGTCTCACGTAGGCCACGTAATTTTAGGAATGAATACCGTGCAATTATATATGAAAGTTCCAGGAAGTCGGACACCTGGACATCAAGAAAATAACAACTTTTGCTCAATTAATATTAATATTGGACCAGGCGACTGTGAGTGGTTTGCTGTCCCCGATTCCTATTGGGGAGGAATTCATAATCTATGTGAAAAGAACAACATAAGTTACTTACACGGATCATGGTGGCCAGTCTTGGAAGATTTATATAAAGAGAATATTCCAGTATATCGATTTATCCAAAAACCAGGAGACTTGGTTTGGGTCAACGCTGGGTAAGTTACAAATTATTTATTATTTATTTTTTTACAGATCTTAAACTTTGTTCTATTCATTTCAGTTGTGTTCATTGGGTACAGTCTGTAGGATGGTGCAATAATATAGCATGGAATGTTGGACCACTAACAGCTCGACAGTATTCCCTTGCCATAGAACGATATGAGTGGAATAAGCTGCAAAGTTTTAAAAGTATTGTTCCCATGGTACATTTAAGCTGGAATCTGGCAAGAAATATCAAAGTCTCAGATGTTAAACTTTTTGAGTTGATTAAGTACGTATAATTAACAAGCATTCAACCACGTATATTGCATAAAAGTTCCTTTCGTTTTAGAATGTGCTTATTGCAATCATTGAAGAATGTTTTTCATATACAAGAATATGTGAAATCGAAAGGAGTCGAAGTACGTTTCAATGGCCGTGGAAAAAACGAGGCTTCCCACTATTGTGGGCAATGTGAAGTAAGTTATTTGAATTTACATACGCATTCAAAAACAAATTGAAATATATTGCTCTTATCTACCAGGTTGAAGTTTTCAACGTATTGTTCATAAGGGAACAGGAGAAACGGCATGTTGTTCATTGCCTACCATGTGCACTGAAGCTATCACCGTCGTTGCAAGGAATTGTGTGTCTAGAGGAGTACCGATTGTCAGAGCTGCAACAAGTGTACGACTCATTTACATTATATAGAACGCAAGGACTAGGACAAGCCCATTAACTATACACAACATTATAACTGAAATTATATTTTAATACCTTTTATTATATTGTACGTTTTTTAAAAAAAATACCGAAGAGGAATTATTAAATTAAGATAGGTCTCAAAGCAATTTAAAAATAGCATTTTTATTCGTTACATCGAAATTTACAGCTTTTGAAACTGTGTATGTGGAGATTCGTCAGGTTAAATAGCACTGTTTGGCCATTCGAAGAGGTTCTTGGGACAGCTTCATAAGAAGTTTTAGATTTTCTGGAATTCCTTGCTTCAATTGCTTCCTTGCTTACAATTTCTACAACTGTTGTCCATGTTAAGCCGCACGAAGAGAAATGTGAATTTTCAACAAGACATCTTTTTTGAGCTGGCCTCCATTTGCTCTGGATCTGAACATAATGGAAAATGGCAATTTTCAACTAAACAACAGGCAGTCCACGTTAATGTAGAAATTTTCTTTACAATATTTAAACGTACTTATATATGTAAGACTTATAGATTCTATGTAATTATATTTACAAACTCCGACAACTATAAATTAATTTGCTGTAGATCTCCATCTATAGTAGGTCCTTAACACATCATTAGAATAATTCGGATTCATCTGAAAATATATAATTCGTATTTATGTTATATGTACAATAATTAATTAAACAGAAAATACGTAAAAATAAAAATGGGTTGTCGCTTTTAATAGTCCGCGATCTCTAGCACCATTTTTAATAAACAATAATATATTTTGTGACAAAAAATAAGAGCACCCCTTTTGCAGATTCAAAGAAAAAATACATTTTGTATAACAAATTACTATGTATTTTTATTCTTAGTTAAGGTCGTAGAGTACACATTAATATAGAAATTTTCATTATAATATTTAAAACTACTTAATTAAGTATTTTAAAACCTATGTATGTACAAATTCGTGTGTAATTTTGAAAAATGAGAGCAACTATAAATTATATTTCTGTAGATCTCCAATTAATGCAGGTCCTTTCACACTTCATTAGAGGTATGTTGATTCACCTGAAACAATATGACAACATTTCCATTATTTAATTTATAATGTTACGAACAGAAATAATATGTAATGTTTCTATAATCACATTGTTCGAGACTGTATTTTATTTTACTTAAATATATTAAATTACGTTTTTACAAATTATGGAAAAACAATGGCAATGTAAAAGGCAATTGCTGCTTTCATTTCAATAGATCCTTCATAAATACTCTATAATTTGGCGAATCTATCAATAGTACTTATATGTGGATTTAACTCATTATAGCTTAGCTGTACAGAACGGGACCGATATTAAGAACACTGTAGGCAACAAGTTTTGACTACAAAATACCCTGTACCCGGCTCTGAGATACCCTAACACATTAAAACACTTTCACAGACATACAAGCAAACACCATACAAGTTACACTCGCTAGACTAAAATTAAACAATAATTAGAAATTAAACAGTAATTCATAGTTTACAATCATTTTTTCATGTAAGTATAACAGCTATTCGATATTGTAGTCTGATGTTAATTAAAATTGCCTTATGACAGTGAATTATAATAGTCGCTGATTAATTAAACATTGATTACATTAACTTTTTTGTTCGGAAAACAAAATTGTTTTACTAAAAAAATGTATTTCGACCAAGTGCTCCTTTGGTAGCTGTACGAGAAATAATCAAATCTGGTTGGTTTCGACAAATATATTGCCTGAAATGAAAAGAAGCATATGGTCCAAGTTTCATCAAAAAAGGTTCAAAGCAATAATATAAATTCAAAACGATCTCCTGATTAAAGAAAACCAAAAAGCTAAACTTAAGTACATATATTAATATTATGTGATTTAAGATACTCTAATACATAAAGTAGATTCATGGAGAAAAAACTAATAGTGAGAGCGCCCAAGGAGTTCATATGCATGTAAATTCCCATAGTTATACCATATTATTGATATCTCACTTAGGAAAAACAATAAAATAACTGCACTTGCCAGAACAGAGCAATTTTCCAGACTACTGTTATTTATGTTTGGATAAATAATGGGCTTTAATTAAGAACACAACATTAGATTTTTTTCTAGCAGCTCTTGTTATACCCTTTATTTGTCGAGTAAAAGGGTATATTGCATTCGTCTCAATACGTATGTATCAGGGAGAAGGCGTGGCAGACCCCATTAAGTCAAATAGCGATCACCTATGGATTCATGCTCATCACTTTTGAAGATAAATAAATAAATAAGAGCAAAAATTCCTACAATAATGAAGCAAATCAAAAATAAATCAGTTTTTGACTTGTGTTATCAAGTAAGCGTGAATTACAAAGAATTTAAAAGCAATTTTACAATTAGAGTTAAAAATCCATACAAAATTAAAATATCTCCAATATTTTTTTTTTCATCTCATTTAATTGATATCAAATTATCGAAAGGTGTCAGTCGTTGATGGGGTTTATTAAATAACTTTCAAGTCCACCGAGGACAAATTCTTCAATGCTATTCATTTTAATAACAGAAAGATTGTTGATTTTATATGTTTATTAAATATATGATATCTTAATTATAATACAAAAATGTTTACATTAAACTTTACAAAATGCTGTGTTGTCACATCTTGTTATGGTCGATTCTTTCTGATATCACCCCAGAAATATATCTGAAATTAGATATGGAAATTAAGTATTAAAATGGAAACTAGTAGAATAGCTTTGGCAAATATTGTCGACTGCAACTACTTTATATTTGTTGATGCAAATTTCTGACGGTTGGGAGGCTTAATAAACATAAACATCGAATAAATTCGATAAACATGAATATTACTATTAAATACTGTGAATATTCCAATAAGGATAAAATAAAAAGATTATAAAAAGAATAGTTATACACATTATATTATATTTCTAATAATGTATGTATTTACAATGTGCGTTGAGTTTCGGTATTGTATACTTCTTTAATTGCAACATTTATGCGAGACTCGTTGTCTTATGTTCCAGGAACTTCCATACAGCATATAGAAAACATAATATTACTCCCTTGCTGATTTCCTTCGTCTATCATCCCCTTTTTATAAAGATAACATCTGTTTCTCATTAGAGACTTTACATTGTTTTATTCGTTACAGTTGCAAAGTTGTATTTAGTATTTTGACATGACTTCTAATCAATTAGTATGTTAGAATAAGAGTTAAGGTTGACAAAAATTCGATTAACTTGCACATTACATTTTCTTCTCCTTCTTGAACTTAATGACCGCCTAACATAGTGTTACAAGAACAAACATCCTTTAATTCGTAACAAGTGTAAGCAGATATATGTAATTGAGTGTTACTTATAAATATGTGAAGGTAGGTTTCTCGTAGTCAAATCCATTTGCACATTCTAATGTAAATACAAATTCACAAATCAGAATCGACTTACCAAATTTATTCATGAATAACGGCAGCTTAGCTACCCATTGAGAATTTAGTAACTGAAAATAAAACATGTTAATAAAATATTTAAAATCTTAAAGTACATTTGACTATAGCACTTACAACAATTCCATGCTCAGGGCAGTTTCTTCATTTCTTACGCGCTGGACAAGATAAAATAGTTTTCGTTTAAAATTGATTAATAACGTGCACACGCGACATTTTATTTAATTATATTAACCGCAGTGTGAAAAAGTGACGTAAATTCACACGGAACTTATATTTCTTTTGATCAGATTTAAGAATCAGCAATAAACAAATATAGGCATCGACACGACGGCATATTAAGATCCTATACTTTAAAAAGGTAAGTTCAATTTGTCAAAAAATAAAATCAATGTGGAGATTCAATAAGGAATTTTGATCACCTATAATGAAACCTGAAGGTGGAATAGTATAAAAAGTATCATGTCTTTCATCTGTGATGTCGATTCGAGTCTAATTCAAGCAACCCAACTGGTAGTACCAAAATCCAGATTTATCACATATAAATCATTGGTTAGTGGTACAATTTTATTCTTTTCGGTGTTTATTCATCAACACTCGAGAAGGTATTTACCGGTTTTAAAAAGCTGTACATTTTCTGAAATTTACTGAATACTTAGTTTCTTGAAAAGTTTTGAAAGCTAAAATGAAACAATATGAAAATATGGGCTAAACTATATTTATTCTTCAGTATAATTCCCTCTGAGCGATTTTCCAATTCGTTTAAGTGGATCATCATTGACACTCGTATGACCACTTTTATACTTTAGTCCATCTATAATCAGTTGGAAATTAAGGAGCAGAGCCCTTTAACAGTTACTAACTTGGTCTAAACTTCGCTACATTAGCCATAACAAACAATTTTATCACAGCACGAATTTCAGTTTTCATATGATGAAACAAAGCTTTTTGGCTGATCGACTTGAAAGCTATGGAACTTTCAAATTATATGTGATTTGTTCAAACACACATTTTTTATAAAAATTAATAGAGCTATCCATTTTAAAACTAAAATATAGCGGAGGCTAAGTTCGGCGCGTCAAAGTTTGAATACCCTGCAGTGCCCTGTATAAGATGTTATATTTTTTACAAAATTTGTTAGATGCTGATTTTGATCTGATAGTTCCTATGGCAGCTATATGATATACTAGTCCGATTTGCACCAAATTTAGTCAGGCTATATAAATCTGTACGAAACCCAAAATATGTGACTTTCGTTGAGATATCTCAAGTATAAAAAAAAATATTGCTTTGAACCAATCGTTCCTATGGCAGCCGTATGATATTAATGTTCGATCCGCAATTTTTGTAAGGCTGTATTAAAATGTATCAGATACTAAATCTTTGAGTTTGGTTGAGGTATCTGAGAAACATAAACGTACTTAATGTTGATTTCGAGCCTAGCTGTTCCTAGCTGTTTCTATTATATAGTAATCGGATCCGGGTTTCGACATATGCACTGCGTGCAGCAAAAAGTCGGACTTCTACCAATTTTCATCACGATAGGTTCAAAACTAAGAGACTAGTTTGTATAGAAACAGACAGACAGACGGACATGTCTATATCGACTCAGTTCGTTGCCTTGATCCAGAGTATATGTAATTTATGGAGTCTGTGAGGCCTCCTTCAATGCGGCACACAATTCGTGACAAAATTATAATACCCTCTGCAATTGTATAAAAATGCACAATTTGTACACCAAATTTTTTTTTTAATTCGCGCTGCGGTTATGTTTTTTGGGTAAAAAATGCAGTAAGCTACGGTGGAGCAAACTCGACAGTAGGAGACCCTTTATAGATTGTTTCAATTTCAATAAGTTTCAATAGATGGCGCCACCACGCAGATGATTCATATGATAAACACAGAGGTCGCTAGCGTCCCTTCTTTTTCCTTTTGCCCGTAACATTGTTAGTGGAATACCATTTGAATCGTTTACCATCCGATTTGAATGAAATTTTCAGGATAGGTTTGGGCCACAGTAGAATTTATTATATGTATTAAAAAACACGGTGCTAGCCTTAAAGGTGATCTTTAAAATTTTCTTTTTTTAATTATGGGCGGAGGAGGGCATGGCAAAAATCTAAAACAAACGTTTAATGCAAGATATAGATGAACGTACATGCCAAATTTGGTTTTTCTAGCTAGCTAGGTTACGCACATTTTTTTTGCCAAAGCTTAATTGACTCCTTTGTACTTTTTTAAAGTACAGGGTCTAAAAACATAACATTCAGTCGGAAGGGCCCTACAATAAAATAATTTGTGAAAGTAAAGGATGTCACTCAAATTTTCCTCTAATTATTTTGTTGTTTTTGTTGAAAGTGCATACATATTAGAGGTCTGCATAAATGCATTCAAAAGGCCAAATGAATCAAATGCGTTTAATTGAATAGTTACTTAAATTTTCGAACAAACAAAACGAAACTTCCCCAAAATTTCGGATGTTTGGAGCCTTGGTATATCCAGTGACGGAATTGCACTTGCCCAATTACTTGTTCTTGAAATAAAACTTAATACTCCCGTCAGATCCCCACAAATGAATCTTGTTTTTATCTGATCTCCATACATTTTACCATTTAATCTCGGTCTTAGCATTTGTATAAGAAATGGGAACTTACTTCTTGGTCATTCACCTGAGTCCTTACTGTACTGTTACAAACAGTGTTTTTTGACATCAGTTTTCCTTATTAGTAAAATTTTAGGACCTTTCCAAAGGGTATTATAAATTTATTACGAAATGTGTAACGCAAAGAATATATATTCTTGATCAGGACGAAGATCTGAGTCGATGTAGCCATGACTGGCTGTCTATGCAAGCAAGTCTTTCAGTTTTGAAATTATCTTGATAAAACTTGGTACAGATCCGTCTTTTTGATGCCGCATCGGATCACTATATCTCAAAGCTGCCAGAGGACCGATCTGTTTAAAGCTAACCTTTAGTTTTGTTTCTTAATATCTTTACCCAACTCACAGATTTACGTGTCTGGAATCTTTATATGCAGGGATTCAAACCAAAACGAAAAGGTTTCAGTTACGGTTACGGTTACGGTTATCGTCTGGATTTGGTTTTCGGTTAACGGTTTCGTAAAATTTTGTGATATCGGTTTCGTAATGCTAATATTGGTTTCCAAAAAATAATTTAAAATTAAAATAAAGTCAATTAATTATTTTAAAAATATTTCATTTAAATTAATTTCAATGATCAATAAGAAAATGATACGAAAGCTTGAAAAATTAAGCTCAAGAAAATATTTATAATCTTTCCAAATTAAAAAAAAATCTATAAATCTCAGTCACTGGAAACTGCGAAACAAACCGCTATTCATGAATCGGTTTCAAAACGGTTAATTCGGTTTATCGGTTTCTGAATAATACAAAAGCTTTTTTTCGGTTACGGTTTCAGTTATGGTTACAAATTTGAATCGGTTAATATCGTTTAACGGTTATGGTTTCGGTTACGGTTTGAATTCCTGGTTATATATATTTTGACCAAATTTGGTTAAAAGATAAATAATAATAGTTTGCGTTATCTGCATTAGTTTTCTCAAAGAGAGCCTTTTTGAGTCAAGGGCAAAATAAAGAAATATACGAACTTCGCGGGAATAGTAACATTGGTACTCAGTTGGTTTTCATTTTACCAAATAGAATCTTAAATAATTTATTCCAATCGATTTTACAACAACTACCAACTTAATTGGTTGGCGTCTATTATATCATCCAAGTTGATCACAACATCGCTTTACTTATCGGTGAACATAGTACATCGCTTAAAGTGGCTTACAAGCCTCGGTTGCAAAAGTAAACCGAATATCTGTCCCATCTGTTTTATATGAACAATCATAAATGAATTTTGCTTCTGATGTTAATTGAGAGCAGATTTGCCGTGGCCTCTAAAAGATGAGTTTTCATACAAAGTCATAATTTATATCACATTCATAAAAAATTATCAAATTAGCTTTACGATTTGAGTTTTTAAGTAATATTTTCAATAAAATGCCATCAAAAATATATCATTATGCATTTAAGACTTTTATATGAGATTCTTAAAAACAAAAATGAGATTGGGGAACACGAAAAAGTATTGGGGCTATGATATTAACAATAAACTTACCGGATTCCCAATCTTCATTGCCTTCTTCACTACCCTGGTTTAAATCTGGAGGCAATCGTTTACAAGTAATGTATGACTCATGTTCGCAGATCTTATCAGATCCAGCAATAGGCTTAGGAAAATTGCAACGATCAAATATGCGTTGACTATCTGAGTTTTCGTACATAATATTTGAATCCTTTTCCCACTTTATTGCATCGGATTGTGTAACGGACGGTTGGTTTAAAATATGCAGCTTTTTTTTGTCCTTGCTTGATGAGGTATTATTAGCGCTTAATAAGAAGGATTTTGATGAAGACTGTTTGCGTTTTGATGGCATCGCAGAAAGTTTTGAGATGGATTTTTCATATTGATTTTTTGTCTAAAAAAAAAAGATCGCATTCAAAAATATTGACAATCTTAAACTTTGACTTCTTAAGTAAGTATGCTTACCCCTACAAGTTTTCCATTTTGCTCCAATTGATGAGATTTAGTTGCACTTCTTTCATCACTGGTATGAAACGGACCATTATGTTCGAAAAAACGACTTGAGGACGGAGAGTTTAAATCAGAGCCCTCATTGTTTAGATTCCTATCATTGTCACCAGGAAAATTATCCGAGTTTCGGTTATTGCTCCATTTATTTTTTACTGAGGGTTCAGCGTGTATACAGTCGGAACGTTTTTCTTCTTCAAATACAATAGAGATCTAGAACAAAATCAAAAAAAAAAAAATATAAACGAAATGACGCAGATATTTTTTTTTATCACGGAAGAATATTTTTGCTTACCTTAAAATCTTCCGAAAACGACTTATCCTTATGCGCACCATCGATTTCGAACTTTTTTAAGGTATACATAAATTTGGAGTTAGTTCCATCGTTTTCGCAATCTGAAAAAAGAAAGAGATCAAAATTAGTCTATTCAATTCGCTCAGTCACTCTGTTAGTCATAGGCATTGGCATAAAGGAAAACATACCAGCATAATTTCGCACAAAGAATGTATTAACCCAAAAGTGGCAAATTATCTTCTTTGTTGATGCAAGTTCAACTTTAATATCACCAGAAACTTTTAATGGTGAATTAATATCCAATATAAAAGATTTCTGAAAATTCATTGGATACGTTTCCAGTAGCTAGATTATGATAAAGAAGAGAATGTTTTTTAGTACTTTAAACTTAAAGTTTAAGGGAATAAAATATTGTATGCTATACATACTTGCGCCTCAGCTTTTTCTGTTGCAGAGTCCTGCATGTCATAAATCGAGCATTGCACTGAGCCAAGATTATATAAATAGCTTGTTTCTACAAATCGAATTTCACAGACCTTTAGAAAAAAATAAATAAAAACATTTACAATATTCGATAGCGAAATATCTTACGTTTGAAACTTACGTAAAGACTTATAACTTTATACCGAACATCTGGGATTAATTCTGAATAATACTGAACATATCTACGTTGAGATGGAATTGTAACCCCTTTTCGATCTTTCGTACGCTTTTCATCATACCAAGCCAGTGCTTCATCGGCCGTTTTCTTGAATCTACAGTGAACCAAATATGCGCATATCATGGTACCTGTGAGTTAAAAGTTAAAAGATTCCAAATACTTGTTATAGATTTATAAAAATCATAATTATTATAAACTATTGTTTGACTTGATTCTTACCCGTTCTCCCTTTTCCAGCTTTGCAATGAACGGCCACGACATTTAGCAGGTCAGCATTAAGCCAAGACTCAACATCGTGACAAAAACGTTGTATTAACTCAATTGTGGGAGGATTATGGTCTTCGAACGGATAAATTGCAACTCTCTACAAATATACATATGTGTTTTTTGTTTGTTTATTGAACATTTGTATTTCCAACGAACATTTAAAACTTACCCCATGAAATTTATTGACGTCGTAACAGTTCGTTCTGTAACGTTCTAGACACAAGTTATATATTTTGTAATGATCACCGTGATTTTCATCTAAAAACTTTAACACGTCTTCTAAGCGATTTCTCCAAATGCCTTCTATTTTATGCGGGGCGGGATATCCCATCGCAATAATGTTGGGGGAAATATCTAAAAATATACATACAAAATTATATAAAAAAGTTGCTTCGTTGATAGTTATGCTGTTTATTAACAACAAAGTATCCAGTTAGCTTAAATAAGCCTTACTCTGCTGATTTGCTGATGATTGACGAAAATGCTGTCAATCACAGAAAACAAATTTTAATAAATATGTATAGTATTGTATGTATTCTTACAGGTAAGATCCAAGTCATATCCTTTCTCTTTGTAGCGTATACGTTTCTTGCTCACTGCATTGCGTATGGCATTGGACATTATGGAAATTGTGTTTGCCATATTAGTCTCCGAAGATGATGTAGGTTGTCTTTTATGAATTATATTTATTTTCTTAATATAACTATTTCTTTTGATTTCGGTTTCATAACTTATATGTCCCTTCATATCATAATTTTTCTTATAAACGTTCTTAGGAAAACCATTTTTAGTGTGATCCTTTAACACCTATAAAAGATCAAATTTGAAAACATAAATTATGTTTAGAACTGATTGTAATATAAATATTAATACAAATTTATTCTATTTAAATCAATCATATACATAATTGCAGCATATTAATGGGATATCGGGCACAGTTTTTGATTAATTTTAGGTTTCGCGATCAGCTGTTCACAGCTGCTCCATAGAACATTTACAGTGTGCCCAGAACAAATAAAGAAAATCTGATCAGATTAATTTGATTTAAATTGCATTTTCCTTGAAAATTCTACCACAGTTATTATCTAAGGTTTATTCTCTGTATCTCATTTCAAGTTCGAAAGCTTTTTTCTTACAATTTGTATATTTTAATTTTATTTATTTAGCGTCAACTGAGAGCAGTTGACCAAGAGTAATTTAAAATAAAGGTAGGAAACTGAGTATAAATAATAGGTAGAATACATTATACATACATTTAAATTAAGAACTGAAAATTAAATTAAGGATTTAAAATTCTGGGGTATTTACTCAATTGTTATAGTTTCAGATATATATTGTTTTAAAGTTAAACCACAACCCGAAAAATAAAAGCTTAAGAATTTAAAAAAAAAAATTAAAAAAAAAAGCGGCACAAAGGTTGTTTATGTATTGTTAATTTTTGTTAATATTATTAAACATGTTTTGATTTATTGGCAAAAGAAATACATACATTTCATATTAATATGTACCATTCATACATATGTACATAATGTATGTTCGCCTATATATGCATATGTTTACATATGAATGCACGAAGCTTATTTGTTATCCGTCTTGAACGATGTAAACTTAAGCAAAAGATCTGTCCAACATTAGTTACATACATATGTTTGTTGAATAAGTATTTAGAAATGTATGTATGTAAATTTATAGATACCGTCTTATTGAACATACACACATAAGCATTCCACATATGTAAATAATTAACTATGAACAAGTTATACCTCGACAATGCATGCATATGTACCTACATGTACATACGATGTACATATATGTACGATACCTGTACAAATGTAAGTGTCAGCAGTCATCACAATAAGCACTGAGATTTAATAAACTTGGACACAGGTTCATGCATATTGAAATTAGAGTGTGCAAAAGAATAGATCACAAATAAATACTGCATTTGTCTGTTAGACAAAAAGACCTTTTGCTTAACTTTTCCATACGTGCATGTGAGCTAATATACATTTGTAGAATGTATGTATTCATTTATATACATACATACATATGTACATGCATATGTAAGTAAATTGATGTAAGTACATACATACATGTAACACACTCCAACGCCACTTTTCGCATTTGCAATTTTAACACACAATATACCAGTTATATTTTTTTTATATATATTTAGACTGATTTCATTGCAAATATTGGATTTCGAAATATTGTCTTTAACATTTTAGCTAAAGAATATCAAGTTATTCCGTATACCTTTCACATACATACATAAATCACTTATTAATCACAAATAATGTCGATCAACACAATTTCCATATGATGGCTTGCGCTCATAAAATAAAATAAAAAAAACCTAAACAATATCTCATGCACTTTTAGTGATATTTTCTAGTGTATCTGCCAATAATAATGTCTAACGTGAGAAACAGGGTGATTCAGGCTGCTCTTAAAATTGATAATGGTGATACAGAAAATTATCGATACATTGTGAAGATTGCATAGGTTGTTGTACATGAATGAATATATTCGAATGTATTATAAAATTATGGGGCGTTTCTATACGAGGATGCGTGAACTCCAATTGCGAGCATAGGCAACATGTATTCAACGGTAAGGAAAAAAAACGTAAGATTTATGCATTCATCGCTTTAAGATAATATCAACTGATTCCGACGACAAGGACGCGAAAGATAATTATTTTGTGGCCTGTCCTCACTGCACTTTCATTAAGCATTTCTGCATTTTCGGACAAATGCTGCATTTCACCCCATACATTTCTAGGATCAAGGGGTGGGGAAAAGTAGCATTTAATTAAAATGCAACTACATTTCGATAGAAGTATTCGTTTTTAACCTTTTTTGATTATTGTGAATATCGAGAAATAAAACATCTGACAGGTGATTTAACATGCAGCCGCATCATTATCTTCTTCTACACAGGATTCTTATAGGCATATTGCTGCAGGCTTCATTTAAGGGAAAAGTCCAATGATGCGGCCTAGTGTAAGGAGGGTATAAGATGAATATGATTAATATTTGATATCCCTCAGTTTTCAGTTGTTAATTTTAGTTCTATTAAGCTTTTATGTGTCGACGGTCCATAGTCTGACAAAAACATATATAAATAATTTGATTGAATAAATAAATATCAGAGTGCGACAAACGGGAATGAATTTAAAATACCTAAGAAATGATAGTGATTTTCTGGTTGGGTTTATCCCAGCACGGTTTCCCAAACAGCTGTAAGTTTTCAATCTAGACCAAATAACATCGAATAATTAAATTACGCATTCAGGAATATAGCATAAGAATTTGTTAATTTTTGTTTAACATTTGTTTGTTGCATTTGTGTCTCGTAAGTAACGACTATAATTTGAAATTCGACTGGTATTTTGTCGCTATCGAAATATTGCGGCTTCAATTCTCCGCTCTGTATGTTATTTCGACGCCCCTTTGCGATCTCCTTTTCCTCTTTTCTTCTCCGCTTATGCTTTCGTATTCATGATGCTAAAATCGTATGTAATTCTTAACAGACTGTAATAAACAATCCGAACTGTTGAGCCCCCAAATGTAATTTAATGGATGTTTATTACATCCAAAATAAGTAATGATTATAATATAATGATGGTTAAAAGTTTATTGATATATTAAATCGCCCTGAAGATACGACGCCAATTTCTAACTACGGAACAACCACAGTACAGCTAACGATCTTATTCCACGACGTTCGAAAACTTTCCACTACTTATGCTCGACGACTTTAAAATCTTTCCGCATTCAACTTTTCTCGACGACCTTACCTCTCTTTGTATCGACTTGCTGCTTCAGCTCAATGTGAATTAACTAATAAAATAAAGTAAATTCACCTTGCTTCAGCTTTTCACGACCAACTCTCGATATCCTGTTTTCCAACTGCTGTTTCTTCTACCGATAGTTTTATCGATATCCTCTCGCAATTCTTGTTGTCACTTTGGTGCACTGCTGCTTCTCGTTTTTTGGTGTTGCTATCATCGTGCAATACTGCAATATTGCACACTTGCCATACAAAATCATAGGCAACTTATGGAGACGGGGGGAGGGAATATTGTGCGTCGCTAGCTCAAGCAGGAACTACCAACTTCTTTTTGGTGCCATGGTCTCACAATATCGATAAAAATTAGGCATTTATCAAGATTTTGGCATTCAACAATCAGCTGATTGAAAAACAGCCGAGAAAAAAATTTTAAAAAAAATATGGGGGACGAATTGAATGATCTGAGTAGGGCAAGCAATATATGCGTATATATACAGAAATGGTCAACACAATAACAGAATATGGCCCTTATATGCGCACATTGCCACAGTCTGTGAAACAAATTCATTGCAACTATTACGTTTTTGCACTAAACAATACAACTACATGATTTATAGTAAACAAAAAACAGCTGACTACGTCAAGTTGGCGGCATTTTTATCGGCATTGTCGTGTAAGCAGTTTTGGCGGTATGCTAATGGTTTTAAACGTCAGCTCTTTTTATTATGCTGATTAAGTTTTAATAAATACTTAATCCAATAAAAAGCAATTAGCTCTATCGAAACAAAGCTTCAGTTTTTGTTATGCAGCCTTTCTTTGTATTTACCCGCTTTTAGATGCAATACAACATTTATGGGGTGAAATGCAGTGTTTAGACCAAAACGCAAAATGTAAGTTTAGTGAGGACAGGGTATTTATCAAACGAAAAAGTATCGTATTCACTTGATCAGAACATCACCACTTGGCAGTGGTTCACAGGCAGGCTCACAAAGCAATGAGCCCCACATACAACTATTTATTCGGTTTTACGAAATTGTTTTTCAATGCCCAATCACTATTGATTATTTCCTGTCAATATTGCAGGATAAATCCAAAATAAGAAAATAGAATTGGGATAATCCACTCTCTGTGTTATGATACCGTAAATTAAAACATTGCTCATTATATTTTGGAAAGGATGTTGTACAGAATAATTTTCAAACTGGGAATGTTCTAAGAGCACTTTTTGCTGTAATAAAATTATTAACTGTTTGCTACTGCCCGAAATTTTGAAGCCACGGGGAAGAAAGTTGGACTCTAGTGGGATAACCTTTATTTTAATATGTGAAAGGATATGGTGGTAACATCAAAGGCTGATGTTAAGTCTAATTCTTGACTCACATTGAGCCAGAGTGTCGCACAGGGTCTTAAAATCGGTAAATAGAATGTGAATAGCACCCCTGATGCTCCGCCATGCTCTGTGGCTCAATCTATATAAGCACAGTATCAATCATAAATTTAATGGTATTCTTTAATTTAAAATAATAACAAAAAATATATATGATCACCTCGATTTGCATGTACTATGATCTAGGTCCATTTTTGCAATCTCCAAAAAAGTTATTTGATATCCATCTTTGATGTTGACTTTAGTTTCTATACGTTTTACTTCATATTTTCATTAGGATAGTTATTTAAGACTTTTTATGTAAAAAAATTGGGTTTAATTTTTTTCTTTTTTCCAATTTTTTGGATTCTGCTCTTCTATTTTTGATCATTAAATTGACCTACCGCAACAGCGTATTTGACGAACATGCCGAAGATGCCACGAAATACAAACGCGTAAATCAAATACGATTCTGACATTTTATTAGATTTATGTATTCTAGGTTTTCGGTAAAACTAAGTCCGTATATATTTTGTTTTAAATATATGTATCTTAATTAGTTTTAATAGTTGGCTAATTTAGTTCTTAAATTTGAATATTTTTGTTTTAAATTAAAAATTTATTTGATGCAATTTGTATGTAAAATAAATAGTATTTGTTGTTGTTTATTCCAAAGCTGATGTCCTAGCATAGAAATATATTTAAAAGATCATATTTCCTTAATGATATTAATATATGTATGTATGTACATATTAGCAATGCTTAATAATGATAGCAGAATCGCATCAGTATCGCATAAACGTTTAATGTTTTTTTTTTATATTTTTATTATCGGCTTTAAATGGATGTGTTATTATTAAAACCGATGATTACCGACTGGTGAACGGGATCTAAAACGTCCTCCACCTTGTCCACTGTTCCGACTATAGCTGGAACTGGTACTTCCTCCGTAGCGGTTGCCTTCACGTGTTCCACTATAGATGTCGCGACGACTAAAGCCGTTGCTGCCGCCATCCCTGCTACTGCCGCCATAACCAGTATTCGAGCGTCCTGAGCTGTACGCTCGCTCACAGTGGCGACTACTGGAGCTACTGGAACCACGCTGTTGGCGAAAGCCGCCACTGCTGTTTGTTATACTGTGCCTGCCGACATCACCACGGCGTCCTCTGTCACCAGGTCCACCGCGTCTGCCTTGCCGTGGACGACCCTTGGAAATTTCTACGCGTAATTGAGAGCCCAAAAGTTCTGAGCCATTCAAAATGTCACAAGCCTTTTCGGCATCGTCACGATGCTCAAATTCAACAAAGGCAAATCCGGGAGGATTAAATGCAATCCATACAGAATTTAGCTTGCCGTACTTTGTAAATTCGCCTTCTAAGTCGTCTTTTTTAACCTTATCAGTTAAATTTCCAACATAAACTCTAGTCCCCCGTTGATCAGTCATATCGTTTAAACAAATATATCTGTTTTATCGCAGATATTAATTAATCAATATTTTTTCCACCGCACTCCAGCTCGATTTTTTGTATGTACCTCAAAAGTTCCAGGGGTGACCAGATTTAAAACAAATATGTGTTCCTTACCAATCGGTCCCTTAAGCAAAAATTCATGTAAAGTTGTCGAAATAGCTGGGAATTGAAATAACGGAATAGACACACTTTATTTTTCGGACAATGCCTAATACACACATGACTAAAACTGTCTTATGGATGTGCACGCACCAATACAAATAAGAAAATCGAACGCACACATCATTTTATTTATTTCAGTGTGTACACTGAAAAAATAGAAACATTGCAATTCATATTAAAAGTTTTCGGCGAAGAAAACACTTGCCTGTTGATCACCCATTTTAACGATCTGTGGGGAAAAATTTTCACTGTTCACCAAATGAAAAGCCGCAAACCAGCGCGCAAGGTATGCAGGACAAAATTGTTTTTGTTTTCAAGCTACGATGGACCGTGGAAATGGGGTGCAGTGAAAAATTGTTATTGTTTTCAAGGAACGTATAAGAGCGCAAGGCGTGCATGACAAAATTGTTTTGTTTTTCAAGCAAAAAATATTTGGGACAAAGCATATGTGCAAAATTGTTTGTGTAATTTATCAATGTGCAAATTAACCTTACCAGTGTGCAAGCTCACACACTACCCATATGCTATGTGCAAAACAAAAATCAATGTGCGTCGTGTGCATAGGCGCTGCGCACCCCTGGTCTAATATATATAGTATGCTAAAAAAATAACGTTAATACTTGTTTAAGTTTAGTCCTCTCTACTGAAAATTACAGTAAGCTGGGTGTCAACTTCATATAAAATTAACAATGACGAAGAGCAAGATTATTTATCAGCATAGACATTTCGCTTATGCTGCGGAGAAATGAACGCTTAATACTTCGACATGCGCTTTGCAGCACTGTAGTGAAAACTTTGCTGGGTAGTAGACTTAAAGATCGATCAGCTGTTGGTCGATCGATTTTTAAGTCTACTACTCAGCAAATTTTTGGCAGAGGAGAACTAAAAGTGGCTAATATTTTGATTGTAGGCAGGCTAACAGCAGTTTTGCCTCCGCAACACAGAAAATAAACAACATTTTAATGGTAACAATGCTGCTGAAGTTATCTCTTAATTCAAAAGATGAAAGAAACGCAATGAAAACTGTGGTAAATGAGGGATTAACGGTGTATTGAATGGTTGGAAAGGGGAACGAGTTTTAATGTATTTTATAAATTACACAGAAATATAAAATTGAACAATAAGTCTTAGTTGTGGTTCATAGTCTGCCAATCTTGTCCTTTTTGTTAAGGTGCTCTTATTTGCTTTTACTTCACTTGCTTCCAGTTCCCTCCATTTATCTATTGATTTCCCTGTTTAGTTCAACTACTGCGGAAATTTGACCGTCACATATATTTTCATCATCACCAGCGTAATGACAGCAGAATAACAGTGCTGAAAAACGAACTTTCTTTTAGCTTAGTAAGCTTCTTTAAGCTTAGTACCCAGTAATGTTATGGAAGGAGCGAAAATATATATATATAAAAAAATTTATTTATATTATATTGTATATATTATAAATTACATAAATAAAGATATATGGAAATATAAACTTTAATAAAATGTTTCAGTTGTGGTATATAGTCTGCCGATCTTGCGTTTATTGTACAAGCGCCTTTTTGATTTTGCTGCGTTTCTTTACATTTATACATTTTCGAGAATTCACTTATCACTTAACAAAATATTTTTCGTGTAAATTGGATAAACCGATTTATCATAAATTATGGTAAAAAAACTCGTATGTCTCATTTACTTTTTTATAAATTAATTTTAGAGTTAAATTTTAATCGGGAGCTTACTATGTTGTTGTTAATGTTGTTTTTGATGATGTTGTTTTTGCTAAGGTTGTTTTTGTTAATGTTGTTGTAATTGTTGTTGTTCTTTGTTATTTTAAGGAAAACTATCTACTCATGCAAAGAGATTGAAATATTTGTACTCATTGTCATTGGTGTTATTTTAAAAATGACTAAGCTAGCTATAAAATAGCGAAATTGGCAACAATGAAAGCGAATCGACTCGATACTATGGCGCGACATTGTAACGGTAAGTGGAGCTTGCAATTTACTGCACCAATTTCTGGCAACTCACTTTGACTTTTGTCGAACAACTGAACAACGCGCTTTTAAGAAGTTTTTAATTATTAGCGCCATTACACAAATTTGCTATTTATTTATCGATGTCGGGCACAGGTAAAATAAAGGAAATTTTATTAAATGAAATTTTAAATATTTGTATTATTTTATTGAGAGCAGGCTGCAACTATTCGATGAAACCATTTTTTAAGCTAGAGGAAGACATATTTGACTCTTTGTACAGCCACAATTTAGTACTTGCCCCAAATGTGGTTCTACAATAAGTCCGCAAAAACATTTTGAAAATTATAAAAGATCGCATCGCCATTATTTTCAATTGCTGGAAGACATATAAAAGTCTTAATGACGAGGGCTACCAGCACCAGTAAACCACTCGAAAAATTTTGTGGACACAGTCATAAAGGCGCATACCCGTAATGGGAAACGGCTTTGACGAGATTTAAAGGGCAACATTCCGCACTATGGAAGGAAAAAGACACATTATGTTGGATATTTGGCGAAGTTACAATTTTTAAAGCATTTCATAAGCCACAGAGATATGTAGAATGCACGAAATTTGCATGGCAATTAGGACGGCTTTAGTACGACGTGCATTTTGAAGATGTAAATTTTGCACAACAAATTTTTATCTAAGGCATATATACTAACGTCTCCCACAGGATTCTGAAGCCGAGGAATAAGACGACATGGAATCTTGATCAAATCGGCCCTTTTCAGAGCTAATAACAACAAAGGAAAATTCTAATAATAAACATATCATTCAGTCGGGAGATCCCAACAGTAGCATACCCTGGGGTAGTAGAGAACGCAACACAAATTTTCTTCTAAACAAAAAAAAATTTTTCAAATATATAACAAAAATTAAAAAAAAAATTTTAAGAATTTAAGCATGCTTTTACTGGTATTCGAACCCAGATCTCCCGCCTGACTACGTGGCACCTTTACCACTTGATAACTTGAAAGAGGGAAAGAGAGGGTGCGAAAACTCACAACAACAACAGCAACAACACATTAAATTAAAGAATTAAATAATTGCGGTTATCTTCCGTGTTTATTATCCGATCTTGATCAAATTCTCACGATGCATCCATATTTATTCAAGTATTGTTCGTGCCGAAGCTCAAATCTCTAGCTTAATTGCCAGTGCTGTCGTTTTTTTTACTTTGTGGGCGAAGGGGGCGTGGTATCCAAAATTTGAAATAAACTTGATCTGCGTGCGAATATAAGAAGTCTTCACACCAAATTTGGTGCTTCTAGGTTTTACCATCTCTAAGATCTCGTTGTTTATACGGAACGAACGACTCAGCTTGTCGCCCTGATTAAGAATATATATACTTTATGGGGTCTGCCACGCCTCCTTCTGCCTGTTACATACTTTTTTTTAACAAACTTAATTAGTTAGCATGTGCCCTGCGCAAGCCGTTTAAAGCTTGATAAATATAAAACTTAAAAATTATTTAAAAAAAAAACGACAAGAGAGCGCCGAGAAATTGTTTCATCACAATTCATGATAAATTGGGGTCCATCTAGAAAAAAATTCAGAATGGTTGTTATAATGGTTAGTGATAATATCATTTCTGGCTAGGCCTGGAATAAAGGATACGATGTGCAAAGGATCCTGCCAATAATTTTGCACTAAATCCAGTTTTGGGTTACACACACGCAAGTTACTCTCTCCAATGTGAAAAAAAGCAAAGTCACTCAGTATATTGCCGAGCCGATTTTGCTAACTCATTTCTTTCAGGAATCAGAATGATATCATCATTCGTGTTTAGTAAAAACACTACAATTTAGTCAATTGTATGGTACAATTTATTTAATATCAACAATATGATTTATGCTTATATATTGAAACAATAAGCTGCTTAAGCATATACAGAATATGGTTACTGCTAGATTTATTAAGAGAGATTGCGAAATCAATAGAAGACTACTAATCTGTTTGATTTTATTCCCTAAGGATGCGCCCGTGAATAGAAGTGCCATCGGCACCACTACGGTGATAATATTATTGTTAAGACTGTTTTGCCCTTTGTAGTAAAATAATTCGATTAGTACACACAAGGCAACTGGAACAAAAAGGCAATTACTTGTATACTGGGACAGAATAAATCCGACAACCGCTGCTATGAAAATATATGCCCTGCTTCTTATGAATATATTTGGTGTATTGATGCTTGTTGAATTATTATTTGTTGACGCAAAGAAAGAATGGGTAAACGCATCTTCTTGATAAACCTTAGTCTCAACATGAATGTTAGGTTCTACTTCTGGATCTGAATATTCCAAAACTTCTGGCGATTTAGAATCTGAAAAGTAGATAATGATTAAGTTAGACTTTGCATATCTAATATTTAGGCTTAAGATACCAAATGAACACTGATGTATCGCACCTAATAAATAATAGCCCTTTTCCGCAAGTAAAATTTGGTTTATTGTTAACTTTTCAAAATAATGTAGACTTACTTAATGTAACAGTTAAATAAAGCCACAGTTAAGCAAGTCGTCAGTAGGAGCCCCATACCGCTGTGCACATTTATTTGGTTAATAACTTCCGAATTTATTTTCCGATCGAGATGATTTCAGGATAGTTTCGGACTCTAATGCATATCTTATGTACCAAAACTCATAACGCTAGCTGTAAACGTGCTTTTGGAGTTGAATTTGAAATGGTTTTCGATTTGTGGGGCGGTGGAGCGTGGCTAAATTCTAAAAAAAAATGCAGTAAGCTACGGTGGAGCAAGCTCGACAGTAAGACCCCCTGTACTTTTTGAGTGCAAAGCGTTCACTGAAGTTTATTTCAATTTCAATAAATTTCAATAGATGACGCCATTACGAAGATGGTTCATATGATAAGCACAGAGGGCACTAGCGTCCCTTCTTCCTTTGTTAGCTGAATAGCTGCCGCGTTTACCATCCGACTTGAATAAAATTTTCAAGATAGGTTCAGACCATAGTTTATATTATATGTACAAAGAATCAAGATGGTAACATTAAAGGTGTTCTTGTAATTTGACTTCGAAATTTTGTATTTCGATTTGCGGGGGCGGAGTGGGGTGTGTCAAAAAGCTAAGACAAACTTAAGATATAGGTGAATATACATGCCAATTTTGGTGTCTCTAGCTCTTATAGTCTCTCTTGATGCTGATCAAGAATATATATACTTTATGGGGTCTGCCACGCCTTCTTCCGCCTGTTACGCACAATTGCACAAACTTAATAGACCCCTTTGTACTTTTCTAAAGTACAGGGTCTAAAAAATTGATCTGGCAAGATATAGAGAAACCAACATATTAGGCTGTGTCTACCACCTTTTTTTAATCTTAGATCTAGGTGTTTAAAAAAGGAACAGACGGACGGATAGACCGGCTATATTTGTTGATGATGACCATGAATATATTTATATACTTTATGGGGTCCGACATAAAGATACGGATTCCATCTGCCTGTTACTCATAGCCAAATGGGGCTAAGCCACTTTCATATACCGAATTCGATTCGTTCTCTTACAAAATAAAAACAAATCAAGCAGTCTTAAAGACTTTGAACCACTTCCCAAGAATACTAAAAATAATCCAGAATTTCTTACCATGTGTTGGTGCTCTACCGTTAAGCTTTTCCAGTCGGGTTTTAGCTGATTCCAATATTTTCTTACGACGGACCTCCCTTCTTAAATCAGCTCTCATTGATTTGGGAATTTCCTCCGTAGTCAAGTCCATTGCAATTCAATAAAATTATGTAAATATTTCCTACGCTAGAAAGCAACACAATAATTTATCGATACATGTAAATAATATCAAGGAAAAATAATGTATCGAATTCGATAATTTGTAAAATTTAAGCCCTATCTTCACCGGCATGCATTTTGTAAGAAATCGATACTTTCTAATTCAAGCCGTGTGCACTTTGAAATTGTACTTGATTGTTCAATAAAATGTGACTGACCACTTTTGAAGATTTTAGAAGACAACCTTAAAATTAGACTTTTTCCCCGATAGATCAGGGCTGTCTTCCCCACCAGATCTGCAAATTTTCCCGCCAAATCAGGATTTTTCCCTGTCCTGTTATTTCTGACTGCAAGGATACATTGAAAACAACGCAAACATACGTTTTGTTATTAAAAATGACACAGTGATGAAAAACTGGGGGCTAGCCCACTGCTCATTTTTATGTAAGAAGTTGTAAGTAGTGTTGCTGTAAGAAGTGTTGCCTATTTCAGCAAGCCGATAGTAAAAAATTAAAAACGAAAGCTATTTTTAAAATCTAATTCAATTTAAAAATAAGATATTTATATTTTATCCCCCAAAATACTGGGCTTGCCTTTCAGCGTTCTGTAGCTTTTTCCGTTTTTTAGGGACCCGTCCTAAATGTAAAGTATTAAATGAAATGCACATCGGCCGGTTACATTATTTATAAACTTTGTAGTCTGCGCCGCATTCGTCAATGCGTTCTGATACAAATTAAAACATCCTCTGCAAGGGTAGTGTGACTGTAATTCCTTCCAAATATATGAACTGATTAAAAATAATGCAAGTATAAATTTGTATGCTTCTAGTGAAACTGGTATTTATTATAAAATAAATCATTAATATCTTATTCTTAATTTTGTTATTTACTTCTCTTACTTCCGAAAACAACAAATCAAAAACTCTCTATATGTTTTAGTGTTTAATGTTTGAATTTTAAAATTGTAAAAACAAAACTTGAATTCTTTTACAAATTGTATTAGTATTTATCTGCCATTGTAATTACGGTAGCTTACCGTTATGTGTATTTATATATATATAATTATATGAAAAGAAATTTATTTCTAGTTTTTAGTAAATAAATGTTTGTACCATAAGTTTAAGCTTGCTGTTCCTGTTTAAGGATTCCAATTTCCTTCAGCAGCTGATCGACATCATTGGGACTTTCGTTTTCTGTTAATCGCCTATCCCATTGTATTAGCTGAAATATAAACAGGTAGATAAGAATTGTCTTGTAAATAACATAAATTTATATTAACCAACTCGCTCCAGTTCAGCACGCAATGCTATAACTGCCTTTTCACGATCTGCAACAAGTTCTTCAAGGTACTGGTAACGAAGTTTTTTCCGTGCCCGGCATTCCCTAGCGCTCTGTCTGCTCCTTTCTTTGTTGTCAAATGTTAAAGAATAGGCTATATTTATACTACGTACATTTTATTGAAGTAAGAATTACATACCTAGTTTTGCTTTTATATCAACCTTTTCGGAAGACGTTTTTCTGCCAGGCTTTCGTCCCCTTCTTCCACATTCTTTACGTTCCTTTAAATTAAAGGAAACAAGGAAATTGTTATTAGGATGAATTTAATAATTACTTTTTAAAGTTGCTAATTCTTCAAGCACAATGGTGTTATAAATTAATGCATTAGTCAGAAAGGATAAATTTAATTTAATAATTCACAATGATTTATATATCTAATATCTAACCTCACCAAGAATTTAAATAATCTTAATAATACCCTGGGGGTTTATTAAGTTTGTTCAAAAAAATGTATGTAACAGGCAGAAGGAGGCGTGGCAGACCCCATAAAGTATATATATTCTTGATCAGGGCGACAAGCTGAGTCGATATAGCTATGTCCGTCTGTCTCTCTGTCCGGCCGTATGAACAACGAGATCTCAGAGATGGTAGATATCCGCAATTATTTATTAATATACAATTATTTTTTGATATACAAAATGTATGTGAATTTTTTATTTTGCGTAAACAAAAATGTGAGTAGGGCTTATACATCATCTATAACAATGTAAAGAAGTAATAGATTTTTGCGACGTTTTGAAGGAAATCTTTGTTACCAGTCAAGCAGTCACAACAACATTGTTTGATTTTATAAACATGTACGCACACACATATGTATGTATGCGTAAAAAAAACTACGACGCAGTACATAATTTTCTGAACAAATCCAAGTAAAACTCACAGTCAAATTATTTTCGTCTGATATAGCCATTTGAATGCTTTCACAATCCATAATAACTGGGGTTATTGTTAAATATATTATATATATAGTTTTTTCAAATGAAATCTTTTGTTGGTGTTTGCTTTGTTGTGGAAATTAGTTTGTTGTTGGCATCTTGTTGAACGATAGTTTTTTCACACCATCGATTAAAAAGGCTGAGTTGCTAATTATCCTAAGAATATAAATGTTATTGACTATCGATAATACAATCGATTGGTGAACTTTAATATTGACACCCCTAATTCCATCTCTACTAGTATATGACTTTGATATTTTAAAGAAATTCAGCTACCGAAATGCCGTCCTTCAAAGGTAACTATAAAAAATATATAAATTACTTTTACATATCGTCATTACTCTTTGCATTTAGTAAAAGTGAAATGGGGTCGCGAACTTTATCCGGATATTGATGTAAATACCGATGAAGAGCCAATATTATTTAAAGCCCAACTATTTGCGCTAACAGGGGTTCAACCAGAACGGCAAAAAATTATGTGTAAAGGTGGAATACTTAAAGATGATGAATGGAATTTGCAATTAAAGGATGTAAGTTATCTAATAGCTTACAACGTATTATTCACTAAAATCGTGCATATGTACTTTGAAGGGTGCAGTAGTGCTATTACTTGGCTCGAAAGAAAAAGTGCCAGAGGTGCCTCAAACACCAGTTAAATTTATTGAGGACATGAACGAGGCTGAAGCGGCAACAGCGGTAATGTCAAGATCACTGTTTATTCTAGGTTCCCATTGCGCCATAGAGCATGGTGCAGTAGCTCAGGGTTACATCTGGGCCTCAATATCTGCAATGCAAATTTTGGGAAGCTTCATTTGCCCAGGTGCAACACAGTAGCATTGTGCCACTAAAATATGACGCAATGTGACCCTAGCTTTATTGTGGGTATTTTTGTATATATATTTCTTAATTGTAGATGCGAATTCCGGCCGGTTTAACCAATCTTGGTAATACATGTTATATGAATGCAACTGTTCAATGTTTAAGGGCAGTTCCTGAGCTACGTAAAGCATTGGATCATTTTAAACACGATGGCTCAGACGCCACTTCAACTGCATTTACTATTTCTTCGGCTATGAAAATAGTATTTTCACAGATGGAAAAGGGCACAACTATCACACCAATTGTGTTGTTGCAGGCCTTGCATCGCGCTTCGCCTCAATTTGCTCAGACAGGTGAAAATGGCACCTATAGGCAGCAAGATGCCAACGAATGTTGGTCCGAGATACTAAAAATGCTACAGCAGAAGCTTGTGCCATTAAGCCAGGAATCTAATAACGCGGTTGCCGAAAAGAAGGTCCATAAGTAAGTTGTTAACTGTGTACACTACAAACATGTCCCAGACTGCCTATTCCTCATATAATATTTATTAATTATTCAAATTGTATTTCGTCATCTTAAAAGAACTCCCCTTCTTTTCCAATTGGCTAGTCATTCAAAGTAGACCTTTTTGGTGGAATGGCCTTTACCACCTTGGTAAATGGTAATGGTGTCGAATTGAATGATCAACAAGGTCTCAGCTGTCAATAAACCACCTTTGAGTACCAAATTTTTTAATTGGCTTGACGTGAAGCTCATTAGTTGGAGTTTCGTACCATTCGACTGCAAAAATTGCAATTTTTATCTAAAATTTCACCGATATTGTTCCCTAATTTTTTCCAAAAATGCAAAAATCGCAATAATACAATTCGACATAAATTGGTAATGCTGATAGTGGTATCGATTTATAGAAGCATCCGCTTAAAGAAAATTAAACAGTGCGGGTCATATTTGTACACAGTATTATATTCTATTTTGGTTCCTTTATCGTTTTCTTTTAGTGGTAGGGACTTATAGCGACTTACTTTCTTTTCAAGCTCATTTATTGAACAATTTTTCGGAGGCACCTTTCAGGTCAAAATGACCTCTGATGAAGCTCCGGATGAACCTGCCACAATTTCAACAGAAAATTTTTTGCAGCTCAGTTGCTTTATTTCAATGGAAGTTAAGTACATGCAAAGTGGTCTGAAATCGGTAATTATATAATATAATATATTTGTTGGACATTTAATCAGTTTGCACTTATACCTTACATAGAAAATGAAAGAACAGCTCGTGAAGAATTCGGAATCACTCGGCCGTGATGCCCATTATACAAGAACTGTAAGCTTTAAATTGTCTTAAAACTGGCTGGCAATCATAATTTTATATTTATTTATATGTAGTATTTAGTGAGTCGCCTTCCTGCTTATCTGACAGTCCAGTTTGTTAGATTCCAATATAAAGGAAAGGAAGGCATTAATGCAAAAGTCTTGAAAGATATTAAATTTCCTATCGATTTTGATGCCTTTGAATTGTGTACGCCCGAATTGCAGCAGAAGTTATGCCCGATGCGATCCAAATTTAAAGACATGGATGACAAAAAAATGGATGTCGAATCGAAGATAAATAAAACTGCAAAAACTGATGAGGTTGAGGAAGAATTTGACGAAAGCAAATATGAAAAATTCTCTTTCGAAGATGATTTGGGCAGCAACAATTCTGGATTTTACACTTTGAAAGCAGTTTTAACACATAAAGGACGCTCAAGTTCATCCGGGCATTATGTAGCCTGGGTTCGATCAAGTGGCGATGTTTGGTTCAAGTTTGACGATGACGATGTGACATCTGTGACAACCGACGAAATTCTACGTCTTTCTGGTGGCGGTGACTGGCATTGCGCTTATGTCCTTTTGTATGGACCAAAACTTTTAAATAAGTGCTAGGTATTGTCTTAATTAATTTGAGGTTAACAAACTGATAATTAATCCATTTAATAAATTGAAATGAAACTATTACTTCTCAAATTGTGATTTTTATTTCCCAATATCTTCTTCAATTGTTTTGGATTACTAATGAAATGGTTAGGCTAAGCCCTAGTTCTATAGAATCCTTCATCCAACTATTTGCTTAAAACATTCCAGTGACAGAAAAGGTCCGAAATGAACCTAACAGAATTTGATATTTAATTTGTACTGAACCTCTGTACGAAAGAAGCAGAGAGCCACTGACTCTACTAGGATGAAAATGAAAAGATATCAACTACTTAGTTGTTTTTCAGAAAAAACACTTCGTATTGGTATGAATATTTGGGAACACGTGGTTTTAAGTTTATTAATTCATTAATAAATAAAATTGCTCGTGCAATCAAGAAGCCTGTTAAATGATCAATTTATACATACTCGAATCATAATTAAAATTTAATAACAAGAAACATAATATTTAGATGAAAAATATAGCTTTATGTTACTTAATCTAAATCTATTCGATTCTCCAAAAATAGATTACCAGTGTGCATTTTGGATTCCTTCATTTTTAAATGGGAGCTCAGCAAATCATCCATTGTAATGGAAATCAGAGTTTTGTTTATATCTGCGCTGTTTAGAGGTGAAGAAGACTGTTGTTGGTTTTTATCAGTGGCTGTCATAAATTGTCTCATTCTGTAAACAGAAGCATTTCTGCACATTTCTCGAAGATCTGACCCTGAAAATCCATTTGTAAGCTTAGCTAATCGGTTGTAATCAACATTGCTATTAATTTCCTCTGTTGCTAAAATCAATTTGAGAATTTGAACTCTTTGTGCTTCGGATGGGAGACTAATATGAAATTGGGCTGGCATTCTACGAAGAATAGCCTTATCCAAGTCCTGTGGCCGGTTAGTTGCTCCCATTACAATAACAGCTGACTCAGGGTCTGTACTAAGGCCATCCCATAGCATCATGAATTGAGTTTTCATCATGGCTGTTGCCTCATGATCATTTGAATTACGTGCCCGTAGGAACGAGTCAATTTCATCAACGAAAATAATACACGGTTGAATTTTGGCTGCCAACGAAAAGACGGCAGATGCAAGCTTTTGCGATTCTCCGTACCATTTGTCAGTAAGTATAGCCACATCTAAATTAATAAACCTCATTCCCGCTTCCTTTGCCGTTGCTTTTGCGATTAATGTTTTTCCGCATCCCGGAGGACCGTGAAGCAGCACGCCTCTAGGCGCTTGCCAAAGCTTCGATCCCTTGAACATATCTCGATGTCGTACAGGCAACACAACAGATTCACGAAGATCCTGGATAACTGCATCCAAACCAGCAATGTCACTCCATTTGACAGCGATGTCGGCTGGAACAACTAAATGTGATGCAATCATCAGCTCATAGTCAGTAAACGTCTGTAAATTGACGTCGAAGTTATTTTCTCTGCGGAGTCTACAAGGAATTTAATGTACATAGGTCAATCAAACAACTTAATAGTAATAGGTTCACAATGCGCCACCGATCATGGCACAGAGCCCAGGAATGAATCGGCAAATCACATTTTGAAAGCTCAGAAAACCAGATGCACTGTGCCATCAAAATATGACGCAATGTGAGCCTAGCATAACTGAGAACCAACCTTTTTAACTGCTCTTCTGCAAGCAGCTTTGCTTTCTTCTTGCTTTTACTAGTCGGATCTATTTGATTCATCATCCATTTTACCGAGTAGTATGTTATTACCGAAGCTATTGAAATTCGAAGCAACATTTGAAACATATGACCACGAGTTAACTCTGAACCACCAAAATTAAAATGTTCCATTTTATTTACTTTTATTAATTGTTTTATTGCAATGCAATGCGTTACGTTGTTACTTATTACTTAAAATTCAGAAGAGTAAAACCAAAGGTTGCAACTAGCGATGAGCCCTGACATATTCTTAGTGATGTGAGACCACTTACAAATTTATCGATTAATTATGTTCACTAAAAGTGGAACAGATATGGGGAATTCCTTCAACTGCTATGCTTTTCATGTGCTTAAAGTTTGCTCACGTTTAAGCAAATCACAGCTATCACGACCTGTTTTATACACCGAATTTCTTTCGTGAAACGGCTGGCAGCCAGTTCAAACAGCTGATCAAAAATTATGGTAAAAATCTTAATACCATTACTAACATTAATTTATTACGTTTCTGCTGCTATTTCCCTATTTTCACCCCTTTGAACCTTTCTGAGCTTCCTTATTAATTTTTCTCCATCTAATATTTAATTATTTGAGTATTAAAACTTGAAACGCTAAATACTTACAATGTTCCACAGGAACTGACAATATTAGATTTCGGAAGAAAACAGCTGATTAAGAAAAGGGCGTGAAAGAAAATTTCAGCTGTTACTAAAATTGACTGTTGTACTGACCCATAGTGGGTCCAACGCGAATACGTTGGATCCAATTGGAAAATGGGAGAGACGCACGTCACTTGCCATACAAAGTCATAGGCAACTTGTCGTTGATGGAGGGGGCGCAGGGCCTACCCACGTATTTTTTGCGATGTTCAAAGAATTTCGATAAATGCCTAGTTATCGGAATTCTTGTAAGCAACAATCAACTGAAGGAAAAAAGGCCGTGAAAGAAAATTAGAAAAAGTAAGAAAAAAGCTGTGAGCAGCTGATCCACGAAATCAAATTTTAAGCAAATCAACTCCAAAGCAGCTTAATATCTTTGTGCTATAAAATGCTTAAATAAATAATAAAAATACAAACTCAAAAACACCTAATTTTTTAGTTTAGTTTAATTTGAAATAGACAGTATAAATATCGGACTTTCTTGTTACTTGTTGTTGATACTACTGTACTGGGATCAAATTCGCGTAAGGGATTTCTCGCCATCGTCTACGTCAATTCTTCTCATGGAGATACTTGGAGCCGAATAAGTAGATTGGGTTAAACATGTAGTATTTCCATTCCTCCGAGTATCGCTCTTTGCCTGAAATCCTAAAGAAGAATTTAAGATATGTATTATTAGTAAAATATGTACTTTAAGGAGGTTGTACCTAAAGTACAAACTGGAATTACCTAGTTTCATCATTATCTCGTTCCATACTCGTCGCTTAAAAACAAAAATAAAGAATACGAAAACTCCCAACAGGACGTTGAACGAATCACTAATCGACCAAAAAAAATTTTTTTTGTGGTCATATAACAAAATGCTTGCAATTTCCAAAAGCCATGTAATTCCCATTACAAAGCACAACTTCGTATTCATAATAAATCTAGTTTTATCCATGAAGAATCGACTTCGTAAAGCAGGTTTCTCGGCATTGGAGCTTTGCATTCTAAATATTTCTCTTTTTACTCTGTTGCAATATTTCAGAGTTAGCAAAAATAATACTAGATTCATGATGAGCAGGATTCCAAGAGGTCCAGAAAAAAATAATAAGCTCGCAAAACCAATTGTATCATCTAAAAAATAGTACATGTTATGTTATTAATAATTTTCCTAGAAAACTATTTACGTTAACGTACAAGTAAACCAGCACCTGCCATTTCCAAAATTGGGTCGAATATTTTCTGATAAAACGTCTGATCTACTTAATGATGCTGTTATTAATGTTAGGATAGTTGGCAATCCCCATCCATATACTGAGTAGCATATAAATCGTTTTCGTTGTTCTCTCCTTTGAGCATTCTTTGATCTGGTTGATCTAAAATAAAAAAATTTCGTTGACTCTACTTTTTTTTAATATTTTAAGAAAAAAAGCATCTTTCTAACCCGAATGTCTTCCATATGTCGAAACATGTTATGTTCATCCAGGAAAATGCGGCCATTAAAAAGAAATATACAAGAAATCCTTTAAAAAGTAAGAAAATTAGATCAATTATTTTATTTGTTAGTTTCAGCTTATGATAGCTTTAAGTTTGTGTTTAAAAATTTCATAACCCTTTTCCAAGTCCTTTCACTTTTTTCCATTTACCTGAAATAATGCAAAGGTTGTTATTCGAAGTAGGCATTAATTGTCCCAACGCAATTCCCAGATATGCCAAAAGGAGACTGCTAACCAAGCAAATTAATATTTTGCCCGGGAGATTACGCAATTTTTCGATTGAAACATATACCACAAGGGTAATTGCATAGAAGCAACAGGAAATAAGAAGACCAATAGGATACATCTTGAATCGTATGCGATCATTGCCCACAACTTTAGAATCAAAGCACACAAATGTGTAGAGCTGTTCTGAAAAGAAGTAATTCATTTAATTTATTTAAATCAGTAATTCATACCGTTACGAATATAAGTTTCAGCTACGGTTATGTTTATGTTCTGTTATGTCGGTTTTGTTATGGTTACCCGTTTCTCAAATGTTTCGGCTTGAAAATACCGGAATGATTTTGGTTTACAAAATGAATATGAAAAAATGCAGTAAGCTAAGGTGGAGCAAGCCCGACAGTAGGACCCCCTGTACTTTTTGAGTGCAAAACGTTGTTTCAATTTCAGTAAATTTTAATAGATTGCGCCACTGCAGAAGTCACTAGCGTCACTGCATCTTCCTTTTGACCGTAACATTGTTAGTTGTATAATTTCCGCGTTTTTAATCTGATTTGACTGAAACAGGATAGGTTTGGACAATAGTGTATATTATATGTACCGAAAATCAAGGCGTTAGCATTAAAGGTGATCTTGTAATTCTACTTCGAAAGGTGGCGTGGCAAAAATCTAAAACAAACTCGTTGAATGCAATATATAGATGCCAAATTTGGGGTCTCTGGCTCTTATAATCTCTGAGAACTAGGAACTTAAAAAAGGGACTATATCGACTCGGCTGTTTATGCTGATGAAGAATAAATATGCTTTATGGAGTCTGCCACGCCGCCTTGTGCCTGTTACGCACATTTCCACAAAAGTTATAGACCCTTTTGTACTTTTTTAAAGTACAGGGTCTAAAAAGCGATCCTAATGAATATTAAACAAATTTTTTTAGGTTCCGAAATTATGCCGGATGTTTTAAACAAAAGTTACAAAAAAGGGTAGCCTTTACGAGCCGATATATGTCGTCACCGGTATTTGGAAACAAAATACGTTACAAATAAATGACACTTTTGCGTGACCACTAACTGACGTTCATAACCGAAACCAAAGCTGAAGACCTTATTCGTTTATGCTTCAACCGCTGCTTCTGAGCAACTTATGAACAAGTTACATTCTTAACTTCTACAGACTATTAAAAAAAATTAGTTTTGAAAAGCTTACCTTACTATCGACCATTGAAGAGTTTTTTATTTTTTCAATACAATACTGACTGTTAGAATACTTTTTTTGTGTGCTTGTTATAAACAGAGCTCCGTTGACGGAGCTTATTGTGTGTTCTTCATCGAAAAATGAGTCTGGATCCAGACGAAATTTTGGACATTCCAATCCGTGTAATATACCATATTCTAAAAAACACATATGTCAATTTAAATATAAATAAAAATTGAAATAGTATAGTAATAGTATTAGTAGTAACATTAATAACAGTAGAACTATTTTTAGTTATATGTAGTAGCGACAACAATTTATAAGACATTTAATTATCAGAAAAAGTTATTACAATAAAAACTCCATTAGCGGACACTTCTTATAACAGTCATCCCAATGGACGCGGACACTATATTTTTAGTTATATGTAGTAGCGACCACAATTTATAAGACATTTAATTATCAGAAAAAGTTATTACAATAAAAACTCGATTAGCGGACACTTCTTATAACAGTCATCCCAATGGACGCGGACACTATATTTTTAGTTATATGTAGTAGCGACCACAATTTATAAGACATTTAATTATCAGAAAAAGTTATTACAATAAAAACTCCATTAGCGGACACTTCTTGAACAGTCATCCCAATGGACGCGGACACTATAAAAATGGAAAAAAGCGACCTAAAACCTCTCTTGGGCGGACACTCACATGACGAATGACCACAATTTTTAAATTAAAAAAAATTCTTTACAGATGAATACAAATTGTTTGAATATAATAAATATTTAAAAGGTCATTCGCAGTCCTGCATAATTGATAAAATTATTAAAAACGCGACAAACTGAAATAATAAATAAATAATTATTCCTTTAAGAGGACACTCCCCTTGAGCGGGCGAAAATGCCTGATTTTGAGTGTCGGCCCAAGAGAGTCTTCACTGTAAATGTTAAACACCAGAAAATATATTAGAAATTAGATATTTTAAAAAATATGTCAAATATTCTTTAATATGGCATTGGTTCACATTATGTTATAAGCAAGCTTTCTCGAGTTTGCTCGGCAAACATCATTTAGGATTGTAATTAATAAAAGTAATGTGCCAATTAAGGCCAAAAAGAATGATGTCACGTTAAGTAATTGTACTAAAAGGCTCACTTGTGTGTATCGAACATAAACAAAAGTCTGTGGGTGTGGCTATATTATAAGATGGCGGAATGGAAAAGCATTCTTAGATATAATTCCGAATAATTTTAAATTTGCGTACATAAATAAGATGGTAGGATGTAAATTGCCCGTCTTTTTCAAATATCTCTTCTTACAAATTTTTTAATCACTATTTCTTAAAAGAAAGAATATTGTAAATTTATTCAAAAAGAGTTAGCACACTGCGAATAAAATGCAATCTTATGCAAAATGTATAAGACATTAAAGGAGCCTTTCCGTTTGTTTCTATGGAAACGAGTCTCTCAGTTTTGAAGCTACCTTATGAAAATTGGTACAGGCGGGTACGTCTTTATTTTGTATGTCCACTATATCATATATAGCTGCAATGGAGAGGATCAGTCAAAAATAGTCCTTTATTACACAAAACTTTTTTGTTTTTTGAGATATTTTTACCAAACTGACAAGTTTTATATTTGGAATTAAATAATGCTTTATGAGACAGCTGCCATATTGGTCCAAATTCAACAAACCCGCAAATGTTTGGTATTGGTATTGCCTTATATAACCCAACCAAATTTGCTTAAAATAGTTGTAATATGGTATAACATCTAGCTGTTATCAGTTATTAAGTTATCTATGAATTCAACAGTTACTTCGGGCAGCATTCTTTGGTCTTTAAACTTTTACTTGTCTTAGACTATTACGAAAGGATACCATCAATATTAATATTATTTTCAAAAACTAGTTTATCCATTTTCTTATCAATTTCAATACAAAATACCTGAAATATGCCTACCTAATTATGTTCATACGGAACTTAAAAAAAATATTGGATTTTAAAAATTGTTTTAATTTGTAGGTCAAAAAATTGTAATCGTGATATAATGCACAATTATATTATTTGTAATGTGTAACATAAAAAGTCTGTAAGGCTTGTTTGTGGTGTATTAATGATAGATAAATAGCAAGTGTAGGTAGATCGTTTAGATAGAAATATCAATTGCGATATTCCGGAGATGAAAAAAGAAAGATCACCTCTGAATAAGGTTCAAAAATTTAAGTATTAAAAAGAAAAGTTGTACATCACCAAACTTCTCTAAAAACAAATTTTAAAAACTACTGCTCGTTAACATTTTATGTACTTGAAATCTTTATATAGTACATTCGGAGATTCAAACAAACTTTTTGAAATACATATCAAAACATCAAAATTGACATACCTGATGGTTTCGTAAAATTTCCACTAATCTTTAAACTTGAAAAACTCTCAAATGTATGATCACTTTCATCTCTTTTACATAGCGTCGTCATATTTTTTTTATAATAGATTTCTCCATCGGCACAACATCTGCGAACACATGGTAGCGTATCGCAAAATTTAGATTGTTGACAAGTGCGTATTAAATATTGTTGATTCTTTTTTGAAGGCATAATTGAGGTGTTTCTTTTAATTCCGTCGATTGCTTCAATGCAAAATTCACTTCTTTTTAACGATCTGTTTCCGTTTTTCCAAACAAGGTTATTTTTCACATAATTCACGGTTTTTGCAGATTCCACATATTCAACTAGAACTTTGTTATTGGCACATTGAAATGGATTGTCTACAAAAATCATTTTTCTATCGAAGATGGGAGAGTACAAGCTAAAGTCAGGTTCACCTAAAAGGCACTTTTTGAACTCTGCACTATATATATAACCGTGTGAGCAACACTTGTTTATAAAACCAATTGGCGTACTTGGTACTGTGACGTCACTAATGGTATTACACGTCAAAACAATGAGTCGCCTGTTTAGGATAAGCATACACGATTTTGACGAAACATCAACTGAACTTTCGATAGAAATTGATATATTCTGGATTATGGTTCGTTCACAGTCCGCAATTGTTCCATTATAACCTTCTAGGCCATACCCCACTGGACTTTCAATTTGATCTAGCACATCCATATTATCAGGACTATCAGGATTATCAGTTACATTTTGAATATTCGTAGCCGCAATACATTTAACAAACTCGGAATTAGTCAAACCGTTAATCGAACTAATATTTGCAGAAACACAACTGAAAATAAAATACGTGAAAACTAATACCACACTCATTAGATATGATTAAATTTTATATGGTTTTTATTTTATTTTTCAATTTTAATTGAAGGTTTATATTTATGTAAAAAGGTTTCTTATCTTCCGCAGCGCGCAGTATGAAAATACGTATTAATGAACAGCGTTCTTGAATCTAACTAAAAGGCATGCGCTCCTTACGACTGAACGAAGTGGATAGTAAAGTAAATAAAGAAATATGTTTACAATCGTATTTATCTAGAAACTGTCTGTATGTACATGTTCACACCTCTCTATGTACATTCATGTCCATGTATAAATGCACATCTATATGTACATAGAAACGTGCTCATACATACATTTATGTACAGATGTATGGTATCCAATGTATGTACAAACAGATGTACATTTGTATGTACTTAAGTACGTATGCTGCCCACTATGTATTCCAAAATTACTTATTAAATTTATAAACAAACATACGAGGGCGGTTCAATAGTTATTCGTCATACCGCAGCGGGCGATCTTATACCGGGAGAGAGGGAAAGAGATAGTGTGAGAGAGTCGCCAGTTTTTTTTTTGTTGTGAGCAAAAAAGTTCTGTGCTTCCATTTGGTAATTCGTCGCTTATCAATTTTTCCATTATGAGTTGGCCTTCTTCAGTGCACATTGGGTTCGCTTTGTTTATTTTGTCCTGCACTGTGTTATATTAATCTAGAGATGGAATATTTAGAAATTTGAAAACCAATGTTGAAACATTTTAAGTAAAATATCTTTAAAAACATATTTAAAAATGTGGTTTGACCGCTTCCCGAGAAAATAACGTAAGCGCCAATTTCTATTCTATTTGTATTTTATAAAATATTTTTCAAACTTCAATTGGAGTATATGTATTGTGGGAATAAATAATAGAAAATATTTTTAATAAATCAACTAAAAATGCATTTTTGTCTTACAAACTTAGTTGTATAAATATTTTTTTTGAAAAATGTCGCTTACCGTATTTTCGCGGCGTCTTTAAAATTGTGATTGTAATTCGTCAAACTTAATTTTGTCTTTTGGATGACCTTTGAACACTGTATTGATCTTCTGTTTTTGAACATAACTTTATCTTAAAAGTCGAACGCTATAAATGAATAATAAATTACTCATTTATACAAGTTCACAGTAATATTGAAGTACGAAACCTACGATTTGTACATTTGACGTTTGTTAACAGAAAATAACCATTGGTAGATTCAATTATTTTCTTTGTTTTCTTTTTTTTTTTAGTTACATTTATTGTGAAGGGTCAAATCCCGCTAATTTTTATAGGAACACAGTATTTTTACATTTATAAAAACAAGCATTTTGAGCTTTAGACGTTGCTATTATAACTACTAACAGTGACTTTGGTCACACTAAAAGTAAGACCAGCATTTTTTATTGAGCGTACAAACACTTTTATGGTTATTAATACTCCAAGAGAAAGTTTTGATAAAAATTAAAAAGCAAACATTGGTAATACTTGTGAATAGATAGATTACGAGTGTAAAACTTATAGTTCAGTATTGATTATCACTCACACTCACAGAGATTGCATTTTTACTTTAAAAATATAATTTTATAAGAATAATGCAAATTTCACATAGAAATTACATTTCAACGTTACAAACATTGATCTTTTCTGCTGTGCTTACACATCTTGCTACATCGACAACAATTGAATTGGACAATAAAAACTTTCAGTTCAATGATCCTGTTGATTCTCACAAATTAAGATTTTATACAGAAGATGCACGGAAACAAGCTGCGACAAGTGCACCAAATTTTATACAACTTGTTATAATGCGTTTCATATATGGGATTGCGTCAACGATTGGCGTAGAAGATCGACTAGAAGATACATTTAATGGAGCGTTTATTCCCCCAAATGCCGATGATGGTCTAATTGGCTTTGGCGGTGGAGACAATGAAGGTGGTCTTTTTGGCGACATATTTGATGGCGACGATTATCGTTAATAAAATTAGTCTGTTCATTTTAAAATGAATGTCACTGTTATAAACAATTATTTATTTAATTTAAATAAAAATATATTAATTTATTACTTAATTGTTTATTTGGAGTTGAACAGATGCATACTCCAGAGGTTGTGTGCAATGCTCTAGCAATATTCTGAAAGTGATATAACACATTTTATTATAAAATGTAGGTTTATTTTATTACTTAACGAACATTGGCAGTACAATGAAAGCTAACAAATATGCATTTAACTCCATCTATAATGAGCGTAAGCACGATTGGATTCGCATTGCCTATGTAAATCGTCCTTCTTTTTAATAACTCTTCCTTGTCCACAAGCAGCATCTAAGATTTCCCAAGCCAGTTTATCTGGCAACTTCACTTTGCGCTCCTTTTCGCGTGCGGCATCCAAAATCCATTTCATTGCGAGAAAATAGGATTTTTTTTGGGTCAGCGGTATGGGAACTTGATACTTTACTCCGCCTCTTTTGATTGCCGAAAGCGTAAGCACCGGCCGACAATTTTCAATGGCGTTTATAAGAAGGGTTTCCGCATCAGTAATAACTTTCTCTTGATCAGTTGTCCCAAGATTTAATCGCTCTATTTGCGTCCGCTTAATTGCTTCAAATGTTTTCGTTAGCAGCTCTTTGGCTAAAGCAGCATTACCTTCCTTAGTGATATAGTTAAGAAATTTCTGTTTAAGCTGCCCGTAAAATATTGTGTCATTTAAATCATTTGGTGCTGCTTTAATTGGTATATGAGACAGCTCATTTCCTTTAATACCTTGCAAGTTCTTCTCAACAATGGGATTCACATAATGTGAAGGATACACCGACATTAATCGAGTGCATTGCGATGCCCTGAAATTGAAAAGGCAGTCATTAACCATGCTGGTGTTTTAAAAAACAAAAAGTTACCGAAAAATATTTCTGGTGGCACAACATGTGTATGCCATTGTTTTATTTATATAATTTTTAGACTTGGGTAGTTCATGACGGACTGAACGAAAAATAGTTGCTCATCCAAATTAGTGAGTGAACTTGTTCTAAAAAATCGTGTACGCTGACTGTCAGCTCCTTACAAAAAAAAGTAGCTAAAAGCAAATTTTCTGCTGTTACTTTTAGCTGGTGCGATTCCCAGCAAAAAGATGTCAGCTAAAAGAACAGCATTGTTTTTAGCTGCCATTACAGTGTCATTTAGCAGCTGATGATAAGAGAATTATCGAATTAGAAAAATGGAGGGAACTGGACCAAAATCAAAAAGGGGATTGAACAACAAAAACGTGATCTGCAGAATGTGAACCAAACCGAAACTTTTTATGAAATTGTATGTTTCCATATATCTTCTTTTCATGTAATTTATAAAATACATATAATCCCCTTTTACCCTCTCCAAGCATTCATATTTGGCAATTTTCATGGCATTTGTTTCCTCTTTTGAAATAATGGATAGCTGCAGCAACTGAGTAACCATTCCACTTTTGTATATTTTATGTATTGTGTTGTCAGCTCTGCTTTTAGCTGCCTAACTCCTTTAAATTACCGAACAGCTGCAGCAGCAACTTTTGTTTATTTTAGGTGTTTATTTGGCAACTCTGCTTTCACCTGCCTACCTTTGCTGAGGGCTAGCGGAGCTTTGAATCTTCAGTGGTCCGTATACAGGAATATGTTTTTAGAGAGAAATGGCGTTTCAGAAGAGCAAACCAAGTAAAAATTGCATTGAGCTCTTTAACAATAAGGATAAGCTTCGCCTTGTCTGAGAAGTGCAGCAAAGGCCTAGATCAATAATAAAATGCATTTCGATAGAATTTGCACAAAATTTCAGCACAGCATAGTTGGCTAGTAATTATAAGGTCTTAATTATCTAGTCCGTGCACAGCCTCTGCAAAATTCTCGAAACAACTTTTCAAAACAGACCGATTTTTCATTAATTATGGTTTGTCAGTTCAAGGTGACGGGGGAGATTTCGATGCAGAGGGCGCCAACATCTGATGATTGATTCCGGTAGAACACGTCGAAATACGACGAAAAAGTTAAATAAAATTTTTGGATCGGTTCTCGAGATATTGGGTCCGATAAGTCTCCGATTCCCATACAAACTGGTCAGCGCGCCAATGTGTTAGAGCGAGACAGCAATAGAACTGTCTAGATTAATGTTGTATCGTGCCTAGAGTAGTGCTGTAGTACTGCTGTTTCTAGATCATCGTTTGGCGCGCGACATCGAAATCGTGCCATTATAATCGCTGCCACTGTCTCTTCTGGCGCAACAGTGTGAACACTCAACATTTCTGAAATATTAATTGATCTTTGAGTTATTTTGGTGTTATATTGGAAATCATTCAATTAATCGCGCCTAGCTTTTCGATTCGCTGATACAGATGCAGTCATTCTCAACCTGCAAGAGTGGGCAAAAGCTTACAATTTAAGGAGTCAAAATGTTTTTTTTAAATACAAGGTTTACTGACGTACTAGGCGTTGAACATATTACTGACCATCACAAGGGAGCGTAACGAGCTGATCAAATACAGCCGCAGCCAGAACATTAAACAAGCTGTATACGCGTCGATTAATTTATGCACGTCGATAAATGGTTAAATCAGAAGTAATCGAAAAAAATTGTATGTGCTAACCATATTTCTTGGTTACGACAAACGCAATAGTATTCATTTACGATGACCGAAGCATGCCTAAAAACTTGCATGTCCTATTGTAATTTTTTTTCCTAAACAAATACACAAGTATTAACTAAGATTTTTTGAATTTTGTTTGTATTTTGCCATTATTTAATTACAAGTGTATAAAATGGCCATCTTGATTTGTGTAAGCCAATCCTAAATCGATAAAATTCATAATTTAAAAGCAAAATTGTATTTAAAGATCCTAGTGTGAAAGGCCTAAAACTATTATATCTAATAATGTGAATGAAATAAAAATACCAACAGACTGATTCGTTTTTGTGTGCTATTTCCATTCGTTTCTATATGCAATCATAGGTTTCTGTTCTTTCATTGTGAGCTACCGTTGTTTTGATTTTTTTTTTTAAGGAGAAAGTAAAATTGACGGAAGTAATGTAAGTGTAAACTAATCATGTTTCGGAACACATACATAGTTATAATTCAATGAATTCGTTATACAATACAGTGATTAAGAGTTTTTCACTATACTGCCATGATATACACCACAACCCCAATACTTGTGACACCATTGATTGAAAAAAAGGCTATTGAAAAAAGAATTTGAATAATGTGAATTTGCAGCTTATTGTAATTTATTGATGCAGATGCAGTGTTACTAGCTTGTTTCGTGTTAATGGCTATATATATCGATACATTTTCTATGTTTAATCTTGTATACATACACGCACCTTTGTTCATACATCCATATGTATGTATGTATGTATGTATGTATGTAAGCATATACATAGGCATGTTTGCTTGATTATGAGTACATATGTATGTATGTATGTATGCAATTGCAAGTCTGAACAGATATGAGTATATTGGACAACAATATAAAGTCTGCTTTGCATGTGCGAATTTTTGCGTGTTTAACAGATGAGTTAATGTACATATGTACATACGTAAATGTAAGATCTGATCACATACACATTTCGCAGTCCTGCAAACATATATACATATATATATATATATATATATAAAATAAATGTAGACAGTAATGCTGGTTTCTCACTGCGTCACAACGCAATCTCATAGCGTCCCAGAGCAATGTCATCGTCAAAGGCTATGACCAAAAATTTCTGTAATATTTTCAATATTCAATATTCATTTGATTTCACATAAATTTTGTTGCATTATCTGTTATGTTTGTGGCACTAATTGTTTGAACAGCTGATGGCACAAAGATTGCGACAGAGCCTAAAGGTGCAATTCTTATAAGCTTTCAGATACGCTTTCCGGCGCAATGGAATTCTAGCAATATGCTCGGGTGTAGGCTAATGCTAGATTTACATTGCGCCTCAGACTGGCACCGAAATGTGATCGTGCCATTTAATTGTGACATATTTTCTGTGCCACAGCTGGCACAGAAATTTACAAATTGTTTGGACAGCTGTATCAGTTAAAGCATCTTATATGAAAAATATTTTGTGACTCGTTTTGCGAGTAATCGATAAAATTGGTGTTCACAGAAAACATAAATTTGTTTTTTATTTTTGCGATTTTATCACAATAAAATAGTTAAATATAGGCCCTTGCTGTGTCTTTGTAATTGATTTTTATATTTTGTCATTCTTGTGGTTAGTTGTGTACAGAGCTATTTATTATTTTTATTATGTGCCGCCAATGTGAACACAGCGCCACAGAACACAGTGGCCCAACTTAGCATTTATCCATTAAGCAGTATCCAATCGACTATCTTTCAACTCATTATAAAAATGTGCGATCTGTTTTGCTAATTGGTGTTAATTGTAAAAGAATGTGGAGTTGCAAGAAAATGACACTCAACTATTCTGCGATTTTTTGTGTTATGATTACAGAATTGAGTTGTCTCTTAAGCTAATATGTTCTAAATCGGAATACTTATGCCCGTTCCTTACTGACATGCATTTTGTTAGAAATCGATAGCTTTTGTAAAAATTTCTGTCCACACTGTACTGCACCAACGCTCTGTATTTTCGAGCAGCAGTCAGGGACAAACTAAGAGGTGTATCAAAGGCCAAAATCAATAATAAATGTATCTTGATGGAAATATTATAAAAATTCCTTTTACCACTAAAAAGTTGACTAGTAATTATTATCTAAAAAATTTAGATATTTTTCACTGCCACTGTTCTCTTATGACACTGAACTTTTCTGAGATATTCTGTAATCTGCAGGTATATTGGCGTTACTTTTTTATACCCTGGGGGTATATTAAGTTTGTTAAAAAAAAGTATGTAACAGGCAGAAGGAGTCGTGGCAGACCCCATAAAGTATATAAATTCTTGATCAGGGCGACAAGCTGAGTCAATATAGCCATGTCCGTCTGTCTGTCCGTCCGTATGAACAACGAGATCTCAGAGATGGTAAGACCTAGAAGCACCAAATTTGGTGTGAAGACTTCTTATATTTGCACGCAGATCAAGTTTATTTCAAATTTTGGATGCCACGCCCCCTTTACCCGCAATATGAGAAAAACCATAACTCTAGTAATTATCAAGCTAGAGACTTGAACTTTGGCACGAACAATACTTAAAAAAAGGTGCATTGTGAAAATTTGATGAAGATCGGATAATAAACATGGAAGATATCCGCAATTATTTAATTTTTAAATTTAATGTGTTGTTGTTGTGAGTTTCGCCCCCTCTCTTTCAAGTTATCAAGTGATAGAGGTGCCGCCACGTAGTCAACCGGGAGACCTGGGCTCGAATTTTTGTTATACATTTAAAAATTTTGTTTTATGTTTAGAAGAAAAATTGTGTGGCGTTCTCTACTATATGCTCAAAATAAATAGTACTATCTGCTTGGCAAACATTTCGGTTCCCTGGATACCATGCTTAATTCTTATAGAAATTCCAGGATCATAGCATAGAGACAATTTGGAAGCCCCTGAGAAGCAAGCGACGCCGAAATTTGTTCTTTCCCCTCTACCAAAAGTTGCCTATAATTTTATATTCGGTTTATCTGCCTCATTTTCCAAATTGGAGCTAAATAAAAATTGCTGTTATGTTTTTGTTTTTCTTTCTTTCTACTTTCTTTGTTATTTAAGTAAATTCTTTTGGTTATTTAAAAAAATGTTTAGTCAGTTTTTAATGTTTAAAATAAACATAAAAAATATTTTACATATTATTTTTATACCCAGTGGGTATATTAAGTTTTTTAAAAATAAAAGTATGTAACAGGCAGAAGGAGGCGTGGCAGACCCCATAAAGTATATATATTCTTGTTCAGGGTAAACAACAGTCGATATAGCCATGTCCGTCTGTCTGTCTGTCCGTGTAAGTAACAAGATCTCAGAGATGGTAAGACCTAGGAAAACCAAGTTTGGTATGAAGGCTTCTTATACTTGCACGCAGATCAAGTTTATTTACAATTTTTGGTGCCACGCCCCCTTCGCCAACAAATCAAAAAAACGATGTAACTTAGGCCACGTAACAGCTACAGAACTGAGACTTGGCACGTGTTAGAGCAGACCGGGCCTACGCTGAAAATTTCATCAAGATCGGTTAATAAACAAAAGATATAAAGATATTTATTACGCCAATATGATTACAACAACAGCTTGTTTTTTTTGTTAGTTTGCCAATGTATAAAACGGCCAACAACAAATCACATATTTACATACATACATTCGCACAATCGTATCTGTATTGGTATTCATTTCTTTTTTTCTCTCATTTTGCACTTGTTCTTTCTTTCTTCGCTCTCTCGTTCTTATTCTGCCGAGTGCCAATGCAAAGGCGTAGACTGCAGACTGGAAATTTTATTGTTTATAGAGATCATTACTACGCTACTGCAGATTTATCAATTTTCCCACGCATCTTTGTGAGAGTTTCGAGTGCGATAGTGTTATTTTAATTGTAACGATCTGCTACAATATAAATTAATATAAAACGTAATTTTCATTACGATCTTATCAATTTATTCTGATTGTGCGTGTGTGTATAATTAAAGTAATAATATTATCGCAAGCAAATTCGGGCGGCGCACTATACTTCCACTGGGTATTTTACTGTCGGGCCCTCCCGACTGAATGATATATTTTTTATTTAAAATATGGTACTTTCCAAATTACTTAAGTTGTAAAAAATTTGTTTGGTTTTTCTTATATTTCGACTCGATTCGCAACCTCGGAATATTATCTTCTGAAATAATGGCGCTGTCAATATTTATTAATATCGATAAATCGATTATCAGCTGTTTATTTCAACGTCTTTATTTTTTGTCGACCCAACCAATCGAATGAGCGATAAAGGGACTCGAACAAACATTTAAAATATATTTGGACTCGAACGAACGAATTTAACTACTGAATTATAATCATAAGTGCACTTGCATTTTGTGCCGAATACAGTATTTCCCTCCATACATTTCATATGGTAGGTATTGGTGGGATGTCATTCCACATATATTTCCATATTTTTTACAACTTGCATGTTATTGAGGTCGGGGCATAAAGCAGCTGACTTAGGTGTTTTTATGAATACTGCTTTCATGATTTAATTTTCAGTGTTCAGTTACGTAAAATAAACCTTTTTTGTTAAGGTGTCGTTGATCTTCAGCTATTTTACAAAACATAAATGAATTTACCCTAAAGCCTAGTCCTCTGCAAAGTTTTGTAAGGGTCAAAAAAAGGGTTAAATATATTGATGAAAGACAGCGAACATCATTGATGCCAACACAACTCATAAAGTTACCAAAAATTTAGTGGTAACACTGCTGCTGCAGCTGTCCGTTAATTCAAATGAGTAAACAAATGCAATAAAATATATCAAAATTGAATATATCATATCTGTGTATTAAATGGAAGGAACGTGAAAGGGGGTTTTTTGTATTTTATAAATAAAATATAAATGAAAATATATAGAAATATAAAATTTGAAAATCAGTGTGAGCTGTGGTTCTGAGTCCAGGCGCCCATTTTTGGTATTAATTCAGTTGCTTCCAGTTTCCTCTACTTTTCTTTGTTGATTTTTATTTGACACTTTTAGTTCAACTACTGTCGAAATTGAAGTCACATTTTTTTATCAACAGCATCGTAATGGCAGCGTTACAGGACTGTTTTGTTTTATATAGAGTTGACAGCCAGCGTACAGTATTTTAAGTGCTTTAATATGCTTAAGCTGTTAAGCTTAAATGTTGATTTCTGACAAACCTTCCCCAGGGCTGTTATAGACATGCGATATAACTACATCAAAAAGTCTGACGTAAACGTAACCTTTTGATAATTTATGGATTGTGTTAATAATATTGAAACCAATCGGGGTTCAATAGCCTAGATTTTCTGGATCTTTTACATTTGTGATATAATTTAGAGTTCACCTGTGTTACAGTGCGTTTCTACACGCGTTTGCTCCAATTGGGAGAATGTTTTAGGGTGTACATTTCTAGGTGCAAAGTAATTGCCAAATTAAATGTTTGAGTTTTTATTAACCATAAGGTTTTTAACATGAAAAACAAAAAAATATGTGTATTGTGCCTACAAACTTTTTACAAACACTATTAAATTTAATTTATGTTGGTAATACAAACATACAAACACTATAAGGATTATTTTCGAGAGTTCTCACGCAACCGAAAAATCCCAACTGGTGGAAATTCACTGTTAAGCTGGCAATTCTTCATACCTTCTTCATAAGATTTATCGATATATTGATTTCCTCGCCTTTTCCATCTCCTATGATGAGATTAATGTGTGATGAAGTGCGAGAGAATCTGCATTCATATATTCTTTGCCATATTTTCTCATAAATATTTGGCTAAAAAAATTTTTCAAGTTTAATAATAAACGCATGCATTTTTTCGATATGCTAAAACTTATCGTCGTGTACTAATGCCTTTTTGGTAGCACAATGTGCATACAAGTTAACTAATTGGAGCCAGTTTTATAGCTGGAATCACCCTGTGCTTGTCATATACAATTATGCGTACATGTGTATGTTTGTGTGTATATGCAACCTTGACAACTCGTGTAGTAGTTTTGTAAGCGGGGTTTAGTGCAGAAGGTGAAGTGGAGAAACAAATAAAATTACTGTATGCATATGCATATATATTCAAATCTGTGTATACGAATAAATATATGATTAATGTTTTTTCAATGTCATATTTAAATATACATATATGTACTTCAACGTATGTAAACGTAACTACCGTAAATTAGTGAAGTCCCGTAGCTGACGCCATTTTGTATTTAGATATTTAAAACAACCAGTTAAAATTCTTGTAAATGGAACTTGGCAAAAAAAGGTAATACATACATGTGTATAATTAATACGCATATTATAGAAATAAAGAGTGACGGAAAGGTACAAAAATGTGTGTTGCAATTGAAAGTTCATTAAAAATGTATTTAATATACAAATTATGTAAATAAGTATGTGCGTTGACTCTGTTGTATGTATGTATGTATGTACATATATTTTAATGTCTGTTTATGGCATAAGTAAATACACACAGCCCTACATATATAATTATGTTTTTACACATGCATATGTACACATGTGAAAATGTGTGTACATACGTACATATGTATGTATTAATCAAGTTTTTAATTAACAAATGTAATTGAATAAGTGAATATATTGAGAGATATATTTACTGACACATTGTACATATACACATTTTACCATACACACACTAATACATGAATATGTACATACATGTATATATGTATGTGCTAACTTCTATTTCAAGGCAATGTTTAAAAATACATACATACATTAGTGATGTAAAACCTCGATACTTGTATGCTTGTAATGGATTTTTTGCATACAAAACATCGATGTTAAAACATAGTAATAAACGTACATACATTCTTTTTTATGTTTGTATGCATGTACATGACTTGATTGATATATTTACATTATGCATTTCTGTTTATTCCAGGTATAAGGGTGGTCGGACACCTGCAGTTAGGTCAAGTGATAGGCGACGTCCTCAAAGTATTTCAACATCATCTACACTATCGCCGCGAGTTGTGTTATCGCGCTTGGAACCAAGAGATTTTGAACGACTTCGATTGTCTTACAAAGTTGCTATCGATCAGAGGAGATCTCGAAGCTGCCGTGGCATGAACATGGGTCAAAAAATCAGTGGCGGTGTTAAAACAGTTAACCGTAATGATTCTCAGGCAACGTTTAAACCAATTATACCTAGAGAACTGCAAGCCGATTTTGTAAAACCTGCAAGAATTGATATTTTACTTGATATGCCACCAGCAAGCAGGGAAGTTCAACTGAAACATTCGTGGAACTCTGAGGACAGATCACTAAACATATTCGTTAAAGAAGATGATAAATTGACATTTCACAGACATCCCGTTGCTCAAAGCACTGATTGCATTCGTGGAAAAGTTGGCCTCACTAAAGGATTGCATATATGGGAAATCTATTGGCCCACAAGACAAAGGGGAACCCATGCAGTTGTTGGGGTGGCATCTGGGGAAGCCCCCTTGCACTCTGTGGGATACCAAAGTTTAGTAGGATCTACTGAACAAAGCTGGGGTTGGGACTTGGGTCGAAATAAATTATATCATGACTCAAAGAATTGTGCTGGCATTACATATCCGGCAATATTGAAGAATGACGAAGCTTTCTTGGTACCAGACAAGTTCTTAGTAGCTTTAGATATGGACGAAGGTACCCTTAGCTTCATTGTTGACCAGCAATACCTTGGTATTGCCTTTAGAGGCCTCAAAGGAAAGAAGTTATATCCAGTTGTGTCAGCTGTTTGGGGACACTGTGAGATAACAATGCGTTATATCGGTGGATTAGATCGTAAGTACAATTCAATTTAATTATTTATCATTATTGACAACTGGTGTACATTCGATACAACAAATTTAGGTATAAGCTAATCCTGACTCCCGTTTAATTTAGGAGAACAATTTTTAACGACAAGGACTTACAAAGAATTTTAGATAAAGATACAATTTTACAGAACTCATAATCTGAAAACTTATCAAGAGTAGAGTTAAAATCGAAGAAATAAAAATGCATTATAATACTGAATATAGTTTGCACATATGCATAATGTTTGGCGTAATTAGTTAGGCTTACATGAATGTAAAGTAGCAAATAATGTCTAAATGGGCGCGAGGGAACAGAACAGGCAGGTGTTTGTAAAAAAAAAACCACCAAATTATTATACTTTAAGACCACGGTACTACTTCCCTCATTTCCTATTTATTTAATGAAGTTAACAAAAGTAAAATTGACATTTCCTTTTACATTCTCTTTTAGCTGAACCCTTGCCATTAATGGATCTTTGCCGAAGAACAATTCGACAAAAAATTGGCCGAGTTAATTTGGAAGAGCGTATACAACAACTGCAGCTTCCTCAATCAATGAAAACTTATTTATTGTATAAAAATCGTAGATAATATTTTTAAGTTCGCATCGAATAAGTTATGATTTTGCAACTCTGCTGCATGTGATGGGGGCAGTTGAGGTAAAATAGTATTAGTTCGTAATAGTCTTTAATTCAATGTTAGGTTTTTTTGTCGTCAAGGAATAATGTGAAAGTATACAATTTTTACTATACTTGGTAATTATTTTTCTTTTTTGTATTGTAAATTAAGTCGATCAATTAACTCAATATTTAATATACTCATACGTTTATTTGTAAAATCTTGAAGGAAATGCATTCTTTCTTCGAATGATATAAATACACATATAAATACAAATTATGTTTAAATACAACACAAAATGAAAAAAAAAACAAAAAAAATGGACAAAAACATATATAATAAAACGACACAAACCTCGTGGTATATTCAAAAACGTATAAAATTTGTACCATAACACAGTAGCTATAACATCCATTTTAAATACTTTCTAAGTTTAGAATTTTCTTTTTAATTGTGACCGTGTTCAGATGTCTAATTTAGTTAAATATTAAATAGAAATGTAAATATATACATACATACTTATACATATACATACAAGCATACATACATACGTGGTAAAAAGAATATAGATATTTAAGACATTTCATAATTATGTATTCCCCAATTGAGATGTCAGTTTGAATCTTGGTTGCTTTAGGTATTTTTCGGATGTGCTATTATGCATGTATGCAAATTATGCATGTACAAATGTACTTGTACTTGTAATAGCATATTTATTATACACGGTCCTTAAGATAAATGGATAGATACTTTTTTTAAAGGTGCAATAATTTCAAACGCAAAACATCTTATTTTTGCCTACAGAACTGATTTGAAGGAATCTCAAAGAACGCATTATATATCCACTTAACATGATTTTTTCACTTTGAACGATTTGAGTATTGTTAACAAAAAAAACATTGTATTAGAAATTGTAAACATAACTTAAACAATGCATTGATTTCAGGCTTCTTATAATGTAATGTTCAAATTCAATCCCATTATTAAAATCGTAATTATTTTGTAACATTTTTTTTTTGAAAACTATACTGACAAACCTTCTAGTAAAACCACAAAAAAATAATTACTTAATTATTAAATATGCTTTAAGTATTTGTATATCCTTTATAGTTTCGTTGCTATCCCATAGTATTTGACAGAAAACTTCAATATCCTGTTCAGGGGATTATATCATGTAAGCCCATTTAATCTAAAATACTATAATAAACGTAATTAAAGACAAAAAAAAAAAATACATTTTAATAATTTTCGTGGACAGCTTAGTTTATTCCAAAATATGTACTTATAATGCATTTTAGATGGTTTATACATAAGTTTATAAGTAAATTTTATGACATTTAATAAAGACTTAATTTCACTGAAAATTTATTAAAAATGTAAGTACTAAAAACTACTTCTACAAAATTTTTACTGGTTTACTTTTCATTCTATTAGGACTAGAATTGACCATAAAAGTCGGCGTTTACACTAATATGAGTTGCCTTTGGGAGAAATGTGATGTTGAAAAAAGTTGCTTTGAGTCCGGAAGCACACAATAAGGTGCAGGTTAATCCAAGTGTCCACGTTGTTGCTTCTTTATTACACGATTTTATCAGCTAAAGGCTAGAAGTTATCCTGGCAAATTATGACTGATAGAGCAAGTAGTCTTATCAAATTATTACACGTACATATATTTATTAATTATAAATAAAAAGTTACACGAGTTACAAAGCTTTTTTTATATTTCATAGCACAGAAATGGTTTTTGAAACTAAACTATTGAATTCAGAAATTCTAAAGCCATAAACGTTTATAGTTAATTTATATTTTAAGTCGTTGAACCGTTATTAATTCTCTTTGGTTTGGGCAGAGGATTCCAATCTAAATTTAATGCAGTTGGAGATGCCTCTCGGTATTGAAAGGCCGTTTTATTTATTTTGCTTTTTTGAAAATAGTTTTGTTCTGATTGTAAATTATTTTCCACGCAAGAGTGGTCCGTTGAAATATTGGGGCAAATCTCAAGCACCTGTGAGCATCTTTGAACACTTATTGGCCTAATATGACTATTTTCAGCATATAATGATGTTGAATATACCGTTGTTCCCTTAGCCGCACTATCCTTGAGAAGTTTTTGGCTGCGATTTATAGAATCAATTATTTCTTTAACAGATTTCGCTTTGGCAGGTGGAGCACCTTCCTCGGAGCGATCTAATTTTCTCTCCGTGCTTTCGAATATTGCCAAGGGCTTGTTTAAGTACTCATAATTTTCAGCGGTATTATTTTTTTTGAATGAATATTGTTCAACAGTTGTAAAATTATTTAAACTTTCCTGTTCAGCAATTTGATTTGGATTTCTATTTACCCTATCTACTTCCAATCCCTTAGTGCCCGGTGTCCTTGCAAAATTATATTCTGCATTCGGTATCTTAGTTTCTTCCGGTGGTTCTCTTTCCGTAGCTTGACTTGAAGATGGAGCTGTTGACAAAGAGATTTGACCTTGAGCATTGTGCGCAATTTGGGGACTCTCGGAGACAAGAGAGTTAGTTTCCACTTTTTTAACCAAAGCTCTGTTAAATGTATCTACTTTCCGACATCCTACCACTGAATCGGATGTTGAAGTGTCTTTTGTGCTCAGTAACTTATTTTCTTCAGTAGGTTTAGTTCTTGAGGCGGGGCTTTGAGTTGACAAACAAATTTGATCTGGAATTTTGTGCTCAGCTGGTGGACTTTCGAGGACAAAGGAAGCCTCCTTTATATTAACCACATTATTTACTGGCGCGTTTTCAGACACCATTGTTGATGTTGACGTATATTCTATATCCGGAATCTTGTTTTCTATAGTCGGTTCAGTTTTCGCAGCTTCGCTTTGACTTGAAGTTATGAAGAAATGTTTTTGATCCCGAATTTTGTGCTCTTTTTGTCGACTTTCGGAAACATAGGAGGTCTCCACTATCTGAACATCAATATCTACTTGTGCATTTTTAGTTACTTGAGATGTTGAAGTATATTCTCCACTCGGTATATTTATTTCTTTTAAGGGTCCCGTTTTTAAAGAGTGCGTTCGAATTGGAGGTTTTGGTGAACATTTTTGACCCGTAATTTTTGCTTCCGTTTGTTGACTTTCTGAGACATTGGAAGTCACCACTCCATTAGCTATATTACTATTTAATTTGTCTATTTGCACATTTTTAGTCACCGGATCGCAATTTGTAGTACATTTTACAGTCGGTACAGCTTCTCCTTCGTCACCATGGCTAGGCGTTGGAACTTTAGTAAAATGTAGTTCTTTAGAGACGCTGGACTCAACATGTGGACTTTGAGGGACGCTGGAGGGCTCTACAACTACTGTCGGTATCTTAACAGTTGCAGACTCATTACTATTATTTACAAATTGTTCTATTTCAACAGCGAGGGATCTTATTGCTTTATTTTGCTCGACTTCCGTTATTTGGGTATTCGTTGTGGTTTCACTGACTGGACTTGGTGACGATTTATTGAGCTGAAAAATACGTTTAAAAAGGTTTTTATCAAAGAAACAGTAAGAAAGCTTAAATTCTATTGCAGTTTTTCCAAGTAATTTGGTATTTTATGGACATTCTCTGCAAAACAATACGAACACATAATTCTTACCATCTCTAGGGTTGGAGCTAACGGAGCTCGTCTTTTTTTACGATAAGACCGTCTGCCAAGTGAGACATTTCCAATGTCAGTCGCATCGGAGTCGATGTCACTTTCAAACGGATTGGTACTTATTAAACTAGACTGTGAAGATCTGAAAGAGATTTGTATAATTAAATGCAGGGTATACTATATATGCTTATATATATATTATAAATAGTAGCTAAACCTGTTCGGATGGAATCGGTGATTCTGTGGAGTTAAATAGCCTCCACTTATAGTTGTGCGTTGTGGACTATGAACGAAATTGAAGTTGGTCTAAAAAGAAAATGAGCATTAAAAAAAAGAATTTTCACTTTTAACCCATAGAAGTTAATCTCAAGATAATTAGTTCTTTTTATACTTTACTTACCCCCTTGATGTATTCATATTTAAAGACTGCACAGAATTCATATATGGTCTTCTGCTAGTGAAAGCGTGATCCCCAGGATGGAGAGAGTTTGATTCCAAATTGCGTCGTAAGACTGGCGGACTTTCTGACGTTTTCTGAATTCCCAAAGTCGATGACTTTTTTTTTAAGGAAAACGATTTTAAGTTCCTAAAAAAGTAATGTACATTAAATTAAATTTATAGCTAAATATATATAAAGGAAATTCCAAAAGTCTGCGTAATAGTCTTGATTTGACTACAATAACATTTTCATCTTACCAAAATTCTCTTAGATTACCCATTGAAAAACTTCGTCGTCTGTTATCATTTCGCTTGGATAAATTCCAAAAACGCAAACGTTTATGGTTGTCATCTTCGGAAAATGGGTTCAAATGATCAGGATAATCGTATATTGAGATTTGACTTGATGTCCTTTCAGAACCCGTGCTCGAGCGCATCGTCCTTGAAATGTTCAGAGTATGGATATTTTATATAAACGGTTATTTTATTACTGGTATTAATTGATAATAATTGTATTCATAAAATTAATGTAATAAATTAATTAATTGATGTCGGCTCTAGATAAAGATACATAATCGATATTCGATTAAACAGTATGAAACTGCACATTTTTAGCGATCTTCTGTGAAATGCGTATGATCTGGATGTAATTTACAATTTTTAAGAGAAAACCTCGTTTTGATATTCCAAGCTTATATACTTGAAATTCGTTAAATGTTTCTATGTTTGGAATAATTTTTAAGATCGACAAGCAGATCCGCTAATAATCTAACAAACTATAAATATTCAATTTACTTTTTGATGTCTTTAAAAAAAAAAAATTATGGCCGCAAAGCATTAGATATAAATCCCATGACGTTGACAGGCGAATAACAAATAGGCTGGTTTGGATAAACATTTCGGAACTAAAACTAATTTCCAATCTGAATAGTTAGTCTAATATTAAAATAAATTAAGGGAACCCATTTATAGCTGACATCGATTATATATATTATGACGATTACATACTATGCGTTGCATGTTACAATGTTTTGTTGCCATCTAAATTAACGTATGCAACTTGGTGCGAAGACTTCATTAACACTTCTAGTTTCGATTCCACTGCACAACTCGCAAAACACAAGTTGATAAGTACGTATACGTTATAAAATTAATCAAGATTTTGAGCTAGGCTACACTTTTAACTATCAAATAATTATTGTAAAAGCTCAAAATAATGTAATCAAATATTCTATTTCTTTCAGACAATTGTCCACAATGCTCTTTTTATTCAAATAGAATTGCATTGTCTTTATTGTACGAGGGCTGCCCGAAATATTTTTGCCCACTATGTTATAGTTATCGTTCAACAATCGATTAGCTTAGTCGATATGAGTGCGTTTGGAAAACTGAAAATGTTGAATAGAAGCTGTTTGCAACTATAAAGTTCTAGGCAGCTGAACTTAAACGTGGAACTACCAGCCAAGCCCAAAAGGGAAGAGATATTAACTTTATTAATATCTATGCACTGATAAGCGGATCATCAGGGTTGCGAAAAAACAGTATACATATGTATATTAAATTTATCTTTACGTTCAAACGATAACAAATTTCTGTTATGCCAAGTTGTCGAGACTGCTAAATAATCAATGTTTGTTTAATAAATTGATAGACTAGTATTATTCACAAAATTATTTCTTTAATTTTAATTTTTTAATTATAAGAGCTAGATAGTTGTAATTAGAAAAACGTCTAATAGCAAGTGGTTCTAAATAACTATCCTCCACTGTGGAACAGATCAAAATAGATCAAATATTTATACGTGTATTTACACATACACATATACACATGTGAATCTTTGTAAATGAATGCACAAACAATACGTATTTTGAACTATATTTAGCTTAATAATAAAATATAAAAACAATGATCTTCAGCTCCAAATAAACTAATCTTATGATTAAAAGTATAAATTTAGAAAGGAACATTAAATTCCGGATCTACACAGTAAAGTTACGTCATGAGATTTCTGTTTGATAAGAAGAAGCGTAAAATACTTTATCACCAGCTACCTTTGTTTGTATGTATGTAAGCATTAAACAAGCACACGTACATATGTTTGTATGTACAAAAATATACTTACATGCACTTGTTTTCATTCATATATACATCCAAAATATAAGCTTGGTCACAACATAAACGGTTTTTGTAAAGCTGTTATAAATACCAAGGAATGTTTTATACGCATGCAACGTATGTATGTAAATTTATAAATATATAATGCCTATTTGCCCATATACAAACATGTACATATGTGCTGATATGAGTGTTTACAAATGTACGTACATATCCAATTGAGATGTGTAAACTTGTTTGTATTCCTTAAAATCGATGATCTCACGTTGAATATACGCTCCCTATTGCTTAAGCACCGAGTTGAAGTATAACACTAAACGAACTTTTTCTTTACAGAATTCACACAACGAAAAGCTCTTTGCTAAAAATAATTGACGAGGGCAATTCATAAAGTAGTTTATTTCTGTACGAAAACAAATTGATAAATCTAACGTATCTGGCGAAGATTGTGAATTACTAAAGACACTGAATACGCTACTGAAGTCTGAATCATATGGCTAAAAACCTGTTTTGTACTGTAAACTGAAGATATTGGACTTTATGCTTTGCGCTATATTTACTTGTTTAATGATAGGTTAATGATCGCTACGAGAATTCAAGCTGGTTCTAGTACTTTAAATAAAAGTTATCTTTAATAGTTGCATATATCTACTAACAGCTTTTAATATATATATTTTATAATCTATAAAATATTGAAAGATAATCGGTAAACACATATGTATGTACAATGTACATATGTACGTAGTTCATCGATCTACAAAAATTTGATTTTTCTTTTGGTATGATTATCATATCGAGCGCTTATCGATTGTCGGTTGGCTCACGTCATATTCAGGGGTGAATTGAATCATCGATTATTTGATTTTGTATTCCAAAGGGTAATTCCTGCAACTGCTTTGAATAAGGTAGGTACTTACCAAATATTTAATGGAGACCAATAAAATGTTTAATCAGTGTGGTCAACTTATGTGTATTGTATATATTTTGAAAATGCAATAAATGTACGCAAATGCCTTAAATGAAATGTACGTTGAATGCTTGGATAGGGCGAGAAGACACTCAATTGGCGCATGTTTTATACATTATAAAATAATTTGAAATATAATAAAAAGATATAAATCATGCTTTTACTGTCTAGGTGCCCTTTGTTGCTATACTTGCGATCCTATTTTTTATTTTAAATTTTGCTATAACTTCACAATCATTCAGCTAGTTGAATTATTGAGCGCCATATATAAGTGTACCATTAGCAACGTAATATAAACATTTGACAACAGTGCAGTACATTTTGATAAATGTCAGTTCCTTTAGTGCACCACTCTTATATCAGAATTGTAGGTCCCGCATCAACTTAATTTCAACCAAGATATAACTTTGCCTATTGCCACTTTTCTTTTATGAAGTTGACGAGCAGTATTTATCGGTGGTTAGTACCCAGCTTTAAGCCTAACGTTTTTTTCGTTTAAGGTACATTTGGTGTAAAGTAGAATCCGTTCAACTCCTATCTATATTAATATTGGGTGACACGTAGCTACAAATACCGACAATATTTAGGTATTTATCGAGAGTTATTTAGGCAAAAAATGGTTGAATGCGAAAAACCGCAAATGCAAATTTGAAAAAAGTAAGCTTTCGGGCTTAAATAATTAGTACATTTGTTTTTTACACCGTTGTTACTAAACTTATCTTCTGGAGTGGCTTTAAAAATCTTGTTCTTAGAAAATATTGACCAAATTTATATTATTAAAACAATTTTAGCGCCAAAGCCAATTTTGAAATCTATCTCACAAAAATTAGATTAAACTTTTAAGTGTTACATAACTTTTATTATATGTTATGTGCACATAAAATCATTCGAATGAAGTAACTGAACGGTTGGTCCGCGAAAGCAAATCAGAAGCAATTAAAAAGTAACGAAGGGGCAAGAATCCCATATTTGACCAAATATGCAAACATAACTATGGGAAAAACATATATATCGGATAATATTTCTATAGTAATTGATATCAATATGAAAAAAAGATTGATAACCCATTTTTAAATTTTCCCTTTTTCTTAGTCACCAGAAAAAATTGCCTGTTTTCAGGCTTTGTGAGTGACCAACGTAATCTGCCCCTGGTCAAAAATATGTTCTCTAAGTTACTAATAGTAATCGATTTTATTTTTTGACATCACTAAAAATATCACAGCTTCGCTTATTGTGCTGCGAGTACCGCCAATGTGAATCACGAATTCAATTTAAAGTAATCGTACAAGTTAAGACAATTATATTAAACACATTTTGAGGTAAGAAACACGACGTTTACCTATTTAAACAGTACATTTATCTAATTTCATCAATGAATCATATAGTTTTTTTTTTCTTAATAAAACTTAAAGTCATTGCATATTTACATACTGACATAATTTAACGTGCATTATTATGCATGCTTATGTATACATATGTATATGCATGCATACATGTAAATATGTATGCAATCGACATTTGCAAAACTCGTGGTGTGCCGGTTGTTTTAACTGTACAATTTATAGATAAATTGTCTATTTTTTGAACTGTAATCATCGTTGTTTTTGAGGGTTTTTTTAATGCAGAAGCATTAGAAGTAGTTGAATGAAATAAAAATTGAAGGATAAAAATATTGTCATGCAAAAAATATTGTATTATTTTGAACAGAATATTTAACTAAACTACGTAAATTTTGCTGGATTGTTTGTATATTTTAATAAAAAACCCTTCCAAAGTTTGATCATAATGTTTAAAAAAGGAATTATTTTCTCTAACTTCAAGACGGTGAAAAGTTCGGCATTTTGAAAATATGTCAAAATATTTCTGGGACTTAAAATGCAGTGTCGCACATCTTAGAGAGTGCAGTGCAGATGGTAGACTTTAACACTTGATAGAATTAAGACATGTAATAGTATTTTAACGAAAAAATACTAAATTAAAGAAAAAAATGTTTTCTTTAACAGTGACTTCATTTATTGTCGAAATTTTCTTTAAATTATCAATAACAAACAAAATATCAAAATACTGAAATTAAAAAAATATATCATTCAGTCGGGAGAGCCCGCAGTAGAATATCCTGGGGTAGTAGAGAACGCCACACAAATTTTCTTCTAAAAAAAAAATGGTAAATGTATAACAAAAAAAATGCATTAAGCTACGGTAGAGCAAGCGCGACAGTAGGAGACCCTGTACTTTTTGAGTGCAAAGCGATCACTACAGATTATTTCAGTTACAAAAAAATTCCATAGATGGCGCCACTACGGAGATAACAGTTGGTTTTGCCCGGAACATTGTTGGTTGAACAACTTCCGCGTTTATCATCCGATTTAGATGAAATTTACAGGATCGGCTAGGACTATAGTCTATATTATACATACTAAAAATCAAGGTGCTAGCATCAAAGGTGCTCTTGTAATTTGACTTGGAAATTTTGTATTTCGATTTCCGGGGGCGGAAGGGGCGTGGCAAAAATCTAAAACAAACTCGTTCAATGCAAGATATAGATGTACCTACATGCCAAATTTGGTGTCTCTAGCTCTTATAGTCTCTGAGATCTAGGAACTCAAAAAAGGGACAGACGGACAGACAGACAGACAGACAGACAGACGGACATGGCTATATCGACTCGGCTGTTGATGCTGATCAAGAATATATATACTTTATGGGGTCTGCCACGCGTCCTTCTGCCTGTTACGCACATTTTTTTTGCACAAACGTAATAGACCCATTTGTACTTTTTGAAAGTACAGGGTCTAATTAAAAAAAAAAAATTTTAAATGTATAATAAAAATTAAAAAAAAAAAATTGTAAATGTGTAAAAAAAATTAAAGAATTTAAGCATTCTTTTACTGGGATTCGAACCACGATCTCCCGTGGCATCTCTGCCACTTGATGGCTTGAAAGAGAGAGGGAGAGAGGGCGAAAACTCACTCTAACACAGCGCGCACTTGCATGCATATGTTTATATGTAATATATATGTATATGTGTCATTGCTTCAACGAATGAGCAAATGAGAGAGGGCAAAAAATCACAGCAACAACAACGCATTAAAATTAAGAATTAAATAATTGCTGATATCTTCCGTGTTTATTTTTCGATCTTGATCAAATTTTCACGATGTTTCCATACTGTTCGTACCGAAGCTCAAATCTCTAGCTTGTTAATAGCCAGTGCTATCATTTTTTATTACTTTGTAGGCGAAGGGGGCGTGGTATCCAAAATTTGAAATAAACTTGATTTGCGTGCAAATATAAGAAGTCTTCACACCCAATTAGGTGCTTCTAGGTCTTACCATCTCTAACATCTCGTTGTTCACACGGACAGATAGACGGTCATGGCTATATCGACTCAGCTTGTCGCCCTAATCAAGAATATATATACTTTATGGGGTCTGCCACGCCTCCTTCTGCCTGTTACATACTTTTTTTTTAACAAACTTAATATACCCCCTCAGGGTATAAAAATTTATTAATCGCACAAATAACTCCACTTTTACGAATTAATCACAAAGTTCGATCTTTGTCGAGCAAAACAAGCCATCGTTCAAATCGGCTGGCGAATAACGAACTTGTGATTTAATGCTATTACATGCTGTAAATGTGCAACACACATACATACATGCTCAGAAGACCGTTTGCCGATTTTTTACGAAGCAATCGGTCTCGATTCAAGACAAGCCGAACGAGCGACCAAAAACGTTCACCGGCTGTGCGAAGAAAACGACAAAGAAGAACGAAACTTGAGAGTTAATTCGCGACTGCTTCGAAACGTATCAGTGAAAGGGTGTTTTTTTTCTTCAGAAAATAAGCACGAGCGAGAGCATTTAGTGCAAGCTTAGAGACTATTCTTCAGCGTTGCCAATAGTTGACCGTTAAAAAAGGGACAGATTTGACAAAAATATTAGAAAGTTATATAAATAGATGATGTAGGAAGAAATAAAAAATTGCTAAAAATTTGTAACCCTAAATGCACACAAAATACATTTTACCCGATTTAAGAATCGTTAGCTGATTCTTTTAAATGATATTTTGTTTTGCTCGACGAACTTTATGCTTAATTCGTGTGTGTGCCTATTTTCATTTTGAAAACTATTAATTTACTGTAATTATTTTAAACCTAGTTTAGCAACACCAATAACAAAACACAGCACAAATATTTTAATTGCTCTATATTAATAGTTAGTTTTTCCTAAAACTAGTGAGAATAACAAAAAAAAAAATTATAGCGAAAGCTAACTTTGACGCTCCAAAGTTTTGATACCCTTGCAGAGCTCTGCATAAACCGTCCGATTTTTTACAAAATTTGTTAGTTGTTAATTTTGAACCGATCGTTCAAATAACAGCCTTTTCGACTTATTTGTAATTTGTATAAGTGACATTTAATACTCAATCACTTTTGAATAGAGTACTAGCAGTTTTTTTTAAATTTATTTATTAGTGTTTGCTTCGATTTACAGATCATGACCGGCAGAGGTAATTTATTATCCTTGTTTAAGCAAAAGAATGAGGCCTCGGAGGTTTCTTTGTCTAGTGGAGATCAGGCCAAAGACAGTGGATTAGATGTGGACCAAACATTATCAAGTGGCGAGAATCGTCGAGTTGTAAGAGATACTGTAGGAGGTGATCTGGCATCAGCTCTACAAAATGTCAATATAACAATTGGCCGTGGCCGGGGACGTGGTCTTGCACATTTGCTGGAGTCATGTAAGGCAACGTCGCAACTTATTCCAAGTGTAAATTCCGTGGCTTCAGCATCTTCAGAAGGCTTCGTCAACGATACGACATCAGGCAACTTAAATAAATCATCTGACAATGCGCCTTCTAATCAAAGTGTTTCAAAAATCAGCAACCCGGACGTTTCCCCAAGTGAATTATATTTGCCAGGAGCCATTTACGGCAAAAATGGTAAGCATGCGTACAATAATTCTAAAATATTTCGAAAGTTCGTTTACTTTATGTAATATTTTATAATAATATTTTTATTTTCTTCAAAAGGTACTCCGGTTAATTTGACATGTAACTATATAGGTCTAAAATCTGATCCAAGTAAGGGAGTTTATCTTTATGAGGTACGATTCAATCCTCCTGTCGACTCAGCACATTTGAGAATGAAATACTTAAATGAACACAGAGACAAGTTTGGAGGTGTTAAAACCTTTGATGGAACCATTCTTTTTTTACCTATATTACTAAAAGAAGAATTGACAACTTTCGTGTCTAAAAGTGCAGATAATACTGAAATCGAAGTCCGATTGCTATTTAAAAAGAAAGAGTCTCTTAAAAATTGTATTCAACTGTACAATGTTTTGTTTGATCGTGTTATGAAAACTTTGAATTTTGTGAAATTCGGTAGAAAACACTTTGACCCTACTCAACCAAAAGTTATACCGGTTGCAAAGCTAGAGGTTTGGCCTGGATACGTAACTGCAGTCGATGAATACGACGGAGGCTTGATGCTTTGTTGTGATGTATCTCATCGATTGCTTTGCCAGAAAACTGTACTGGAAATGCTTACAGAGATCTGTCAACACAACAGAAACAATTACCAAGATATAGCCAAAAAATATTTAATTGGTAGTATTATATTAACCAGATATAATAATCGAACATACAAAATTGACGACATTTGTTTTTCTGAAAATCCTCAATCAAGATTTGAAACGCGAACTGGATCTTGTAGTTATATTGAATATTATAAAACACATCATAATATTATTATCAAGGATGACAGACAGCCATTGCTTATTAGCATAAAACAACAAAGAAAAAATGAAGCTTCAGCTAAGGAAGAAGAAATACGTTATTGCTTAATCCCAGAACTTTGCTACCTAACCGGCATCCATGATGAGACTCGTGCTGATAAGAAAATAATGCGAGAGATTGCAACTTTTACTAGAGTCTCGCCCAATCAACGTATATTAGCTCTAAATAAGTACATTAAAAATGTAACGGAAACTCTTGAAGCGAAGAAAATTCTTGCAGATTGGGGCTTATCTCTCGCAAAGAATAATCTCAATTTAATTGGTCGGAAAATAGATGCAGAGCAAATTTACTTTGCAAATAAAAGCATTTCGGCAGGACCAAAGGCTGATTTCTCAAGAGATGCAGTAATGAATGAACTCCTAGAAGTCGTTAGTTTAAATAACTGGATTTTAATTCATCAAAAATCAGATTTCAAATGTTCTAAAGTCTTCCTAATGAATATGGAACAGTGCTGTGGGGCTTTTGGTATGAAGTTGAGTAAGCCGAAAATATTGGCTTTAGATCAGGATCGTGTGGCCACCTATGTGGATGCTTTGCGCCGTAACATCTGCGGACAAACCCAAATAGTTGTTTGCATTTGTCCTAGTAGTCGAGACGATAGATACTCTGCTATTAAGAAGATTTGCTGCGCAGAAATACCGGTAGCATCACAGGTAATCAATTTTGAGGTGTCCACGACTCATAAAATTGGATAAGAATTTAAATAGTATCAATTTGGTTTTTAATTGCAGGTGATAAATGCAAGAACCTTATTTAACGAACAAAAGAATCGCTCAATTGTCCAAAAGATTATCTTACAAATGAATTGTAAATTGGGTGGATCGCTGTGGTCAGTCAAAATTCCTTTCAAGAATGTAATGATATGTGGAATAGATTCGTATCATGATCCGAAACAAAAGAGCAACTCTGTGGCTGGTATGTTTATTAGTATTATTTAAATAGCATATATTATTAATAAATATTATAGCATTTGTAGCTTCACTAAACTCTTCGTATACACATTGGTATAGCAAGGCTGTTCTGCAAACTAAAAGAGAAGAGATTGTTAATGGACTTACTTCGTCATTTGATAGTGCGCTGCAGTGTTACAAAAAGCGAAATGGTCACTTGCCGGATAGTGTCATAATTTACAGGTACGAAAAAGAGATGTTTTATTTAAAGTGCAAATTCGTTAAACGTTTATTTGAATTACTGATATTTCAAATATTTTCAGAGATGGCGTTGGGGATGGTCAACTCAACCTTTGCGCCAAGTACGAAATTCCGCAGTTTGAGGCTGTATGCGGTAAAGCAGTAAAAATTACGTTTATAGTAGTTCAAAAGCGTATTAATACTCGGTTCTTCTTGGTAAGTTTTTCTTCACTATTAAATAATAATACTAGAAAATCTGCTTGTATAAATTCAATTCCTTAAATTTAAAAATTTCGGTAATTTTGTAATTAAAAACTTTAAAATTTTCAGGAAAACGGCAGGGATTATTCAAATCCATTACCGGGAACAGTTGTGGACAGAGGTATTACAAGATCTCAAATGTATGATTTCTTTTTGGTAGCTCAAATGGTTAACCAGGGAACTGTGAGCCCCACTCATTTCGTTGTGCTTCAGGACGATTCAAATTACTCACCTGATATAATACAACGATTAAGTTATAAGCTATGCTTTCTGTATTATAACTGGCCTGGAACTGTTCGAATTCCAGCATGTTGCTTGGTAAGCGATAGTTCCATTGTTAAGCATAACATTCAAGTTAAGGGTTTCTTACGTAAATTTAAATTTAAATTTATTTTATTGTTTTCAGTACGCTCATAAGATGGCTTACTTGATTGGACAAAGCATTCAGCGGAACACTTCAAGCAACTTATCAGAGAGATTATTTTATTTATAAGAACCTATCTGTTATTGAATCAAATATAATTTTTATATTAAGAGGATTTACCTTATAAAAGAAGGAGAGGTTAAAAGTTTGTGATCTACAAATGTAGCAGTCGCTATTAAAGAAAAAGAATAGCTTTTCAGTTCACATATTATGCAATTTCAGTTGTACGTATTGAACAGTTGAATTTTATCTGATTTATTTTTAAAATTTGACTTAAATTCGTCGGTTATATGATATACATATACACATTGAAAACAGGGTCTATGTTATTGTTTTGACAGAAAAATTCATACATATTTTTATTTCTAAAATAATTAGATTTAATGGATCTTATTATTACTACTACTATTTTTTGTTATAAGAACTATAAACAGTTACATATATTAAAAAAATTAAAAATAAAAAAACAAAATAAAAACCACACTAGAGACTATTACTACAAAAGGGTCTATTAAGGTTGTTAAAAAAATGTGCGAAACAAGAAGAAGAGGGCATGAAAGACATCCCGTCTGCCAGTCTGTCTTTCTGTCCCTTTGTTGGACACCTAAGTGCATACATCTCAGAGCTAGAGACACCAAAGTTGGTGTGTAAGTTCCTCAATATCTTTCCCCGATCAAATTAGCTTAGAAATCGACATTTTGTCAAGTACTATGCGCTGGCAGAGTTCTTTGTTCAAATTTCGACATAGTATGACAGGTATATGATATAGTAGTCCGATTTTATTCAACTTTGGTCAGATAGTATGTATCAGACATACAATCTGCAACAAACTTTAAAAAAGTACAAATGGGTTTACGTTTTTGCAAAAAAAAGTGCATAACAGGCAGAAGGAGGAGTGGCAGTATTCATTATCAGCATCAACAGCCACGATATAGCCATGTCTCGTCTATCTGTCTGTCTCTCTTTTGAACTCCTAGATCTCAGACTTTAAGAAATAGAGACACCAAATTTGGCTTGTACGTTCAAACAAATTTGTTTTAGAATTTTGCCATGCCCTCTCTGTACCCAGAAATCGAAAGTTAAAATTCCAAAGTCTAATTACACTATTTTACAAAATCGATAAATTTATTTGCAAAGTTAATCAAAGCATATTTTGTTATGGACTTTGGTCCACCTAACACGAAAATAGCACGCAAAATTGTTTTCTTGGAAGCGTTTTCGAAATGTTTATTTTTTCGAATTTTTGAAGTTGCTCCAACATTTTGGAATATATATTTATTTCTGATCAACCGATTTGGCGAAACAAGGACTCCCTAATGATTTACATAGGAGGAGCGTCATTCTTCTAGTAAATGAGCGAAAAACAATCTTTTTCAAATTGGGGACTTTCAGAAAATAGATTCGCTTTTTGACAATTTTAGCCCTTACCCATAAGTACAGGGTCTCCTACTGTCGAGTTTGCTGCATTTTTATGCCAAAAGTTGATTTTTACCGATCGTTTTTATGGCAACTATGAGATATTTTAGACAGGCTGTATACAACTGTACCAAATACACACAGAGCTGTTCATCCTGATCAAGAATAACTGTAGAGTATATACTTTATGGAGAGCCTGCCACGCCTTCTTCAATAAGTTACACATTTCGTGAGAAGGGTATAAAAACTGAAGAGCTTTTTTGACGTTAGTTAAGTGCACCATATATATTTATGTTGTATGTAGACATATAATAATTTAATTTAAGCCTTTGATGTTCTTAATATTTTGTTTCAGACATTTACTTTTATTCAGATCAGTTTTTTTTGTTTTTTTTTTTGAATTTTACAAGCCATATAGTGTTTTCTTCTGTTTCAAACAATATGTTCTTCAGTTAAATTCATTCTTTACAATATACATTATAAATACGTAGTTAATGTTGATAAATAATTCACAATAGTAATAATCGTTTGAGTACAAATGCGAGTATAAGTCAAGCCAAACTGTAAATTGCATATTTGTTGTACACACTTCTGAAAACATCTCAATTTGTTTATATTTTTGTTTGGTTTAGAATTTCTTGTTCTCGTTGCCTCAGCGAGCTTAGAATTAACGTTGAATAAATAAACGAGTTTAGTAATGTTTTTAGATTTTCGGTTTAGTTGTTGTTGCAAGTTTTTTTTTCTTCATTTTGCTTAAATTGGTTTTCAGCATTCACAACTCGGCATGGACTACAACCACCATTGATAGCATTACCACTGATTCGAGGGTCGACGCTCGGCTCCGGGAGCCGCGCTGCCGGAGAATCGCGGCGAGGAGCTCTGCGAGGAGCTGCTGCTGGGCATGCTACTGCAGGCGGCTTCGTTGGCCAGAAGCGTATGAATGGCCGCCAGCAGCTTCTTGCGAGCTCCGAACGCGGTGATGCCCAGCTCCATGAGATTCTCCTCGGTCAGTGTTGTAAACATTTCCAAATCAATTTCGTTTAACACGAATATTTCTAAGAAAGTAAATAGGAAAAAATGGGAAAATATATTAAAATATAAAAAATGCGATGAAAAATATAAATCATAAACTCAAATAATTTTAAATTATTTAGAAAAAACATACAAAAATCCCAAACAAAATATATATATATAAACTAACATAAATATGAAAACAATAGAAATGAAAGATCATGAAGGTATGATATCAAAATAATTATTTTTTAAAAAAGAAATAGGACTTTCTTAACTATGTATAAGATTTAACTGTGTTAGAATTGTCTAATTGAGAAACCTTAAATTTTTGGTAAGGTACAAAAATTAGATTTAAACAAATCCTTCAATAAAATACTTAATAAAAAATTTATAAAATGTATAAAGTTTCAGTTTAAGAAATATATGTATATGGTAAAGTAGAATGAAGTTTTGATGTGATAAGTGTTATTAATCAAGAGAGAGTCAAGAGATTTCCTAAATATTCTTACTTATGTAATGCTCCAGACCGACGCTTGTCAATAGGGTGTGAATATCCTTGTGTTGTGATAATTGAATGCGCCGACTTACGGGCGTTGCATCTAAGAGTCCAGTTGTGGCTCCCAGTCCGTAGGGGGAGCACAAGCCTGGTGGTGGGGGAGGCATACGCCAATTATTACCGGTGGCGCCACCGTCATCAACCGTCTCAATGGGTGCCGGAGAGGTTCGGCTTAGGCCCATACCCAGCCAGGCAGGGGTGGGAGTACGTAATTCCCCAGCAACCGGAGTGCGTTCCATGGCTTTGAAACCGAGAGCACGCTTCATATCAAAGTCCAAGACACGTTGGGTCGCCTGTTGATGCTGTTGCTGTTGATGCTTTCCAGCTGCGGCTGCCAGATCATATTGAAGATTGCGATAGCTTTCGGCGCTTCCGGGCAAGAGATGAGCTCCGCCCATGGCACTTCCCAAACCAAGTAGGACACCGTCACTAAGACGTCGGCCAAGACGTGCAGCTCCAGTTGTGCTGCCAGCCTCGCTGCTGTACGTGGAATCGGGGGAATAGTGCGCCCGATTGTTGCAACCCGAAGAGGAGGATGTCGAGGAAACGGCGGCTTGCATTTGCCCATATGGTGGATATGATTGTTCCAGCGATGTCGTGCTGCTGCTGAAGCTCTGATAGCCACTTGTGTTTTGGCTGCAACTGTTTCTCGGCGATAGATTCACCTGCCCCGACCCGCCCACTGTGGGCGGTCCACTGGACGTTTGTGGAGGCTTCAGTAAGCCCGATCCTGGTACTTGCAGATAATTGTTGTTGTTGTTGTTGCTGCTGCTGTTATTGTTGTGATTTGTTATCGTGGGGACCTGTCGCGGTTGATAGCCACTATTTTGCAGCTGCATATACTTCTGTGTGGGCGTACATATACCAGTCGGAGTGCCCAACCCTCCAACAACACTTCCATTGCCATTGATCAACAGCTGATTCTTGTTGCCATAAGGTGTCAATTGTGCCCCAATTGTTGGAGGCAACAACGAAGGAGTCTTCGGACTGTCCGGATAACCAGCAAGAAGTGCGGTCAACTGCGTTCGATACGCTAAGTTGAGCTCTCTATCCTTGGGCATATAATAATGCTCGGGCAGCTCCGGCTTTATAGCTGGCGTCGACAGGCGCAGTATCTCCTGGCGTGCCTCGTAGATCTTGTCTGTAAATTGTGAAAGATAACTTAATTATAATCAAATATATCATTCAATCGGGAGAGCCCGACAGTACAATACCCAGTGGTAGTAGAGAACGCCACTCAAATTTTCTTTTAAACCACCCACACCATCCCACTTCTTGTATAATATGAATACGCATGTATGTAGATCCAAACAAAGATAACTTGAAAGAGAGAGGGAGACAGGTCGAAAACTCACTCTAACACGCACTTACATGTCTATGTAAATATGTATGTGTATTGAGCAAATTAAAACGAGCAACAACAAACATATTGAATTGTAGAATTGAATGAGAGAAAGAGAGGGCGAAAACTCACAACGGCAAAAACGCATTGAATTAATTATCCGATCTTGATCAAATTTTCACGTCGCATCCATATTCATTTAGGTATTGTTTGTTTCGAAGTCTCTAGCCTAATATTTACCAGAGTCAAGCCTTGCGAAGGGGGCATGGCATCCAAAATTTTAAATAAACCTAATCTGTGTGCAAGTATAAGAAGTCTTCATACCAACTTTGATGTTCCTAGGTCTTACCATCTCTGAGATCTTGTTACTTACACGGACCCTTTATGGGGTCTGCCAAGCCTCCTTCTGCCTGTTACATACTTTTTTTTTTAACAAACTTAATATACCCACAGGGTTTAAAAAGAAACGTGCGAAGATCATGGCATAATATATAGTGAAAAAAGTTACCTAATCAAACTTATAACGGTTCGTCTTTACTTTGCTGTTCAAATATAGTTTATATGGGGGCATTCAGCAGACAATACAATCAGTAATCGGTCCTTTACTTGTTATGGATCACTAATCAGTACCTGCTGGTACCGCTTACTATGTGATAACTTTTTATTAAATCAGACTACTACGTCTTTTAAAAGTACATGACAAATCTAAAAGTACCAGTAATCAGTATCAAGTATCACACTATTTGAACAATAAATTTTTTGTAATATCGATACAAAAAATTGACGTTTCTAATAGTCGAAAATTTCTTGTTGAATGTGACAAGTAGTAATCAGATATCAGGATTGGTGCTCAGAATTACCTGCTGAATGCCCCCATTAATAGTGATATTTAACGATTTTCATCATTGATATTAATTTTGAGTAATTAATTAATTCAGTTCTTTTAAATTGCTCCAATTTAGTTTCTTTTTACAAAATTAAAAAACAAAAATATAACCAATATTATTGAAGAAAAGCTACAAATCAACCAATTTTTTAGCTATTGCAAAAGTTAGCATTTTTTAATGGATCATAGGAATTAATGTTAAAGTCAACGGTTAAAAAAAGGAACTAACATTATTTACGCTTCCTGACTTGAAAGAGGTCGACAAAATATTTTGAAAATAATACGCTTAAAGCTGTAAAGTGGATGATAGGATATATTGTAGATATCAAAGAAAATAAAAGCAGAGCTTTAAGTTTTTGCAGGAAATATAGAAAGAAAGATTAGTGCTGGGATACACAATAAACAAATAATTTTAATCATCTAAAGATTATAATTTTCCATGGTAATTTGAGACTCGATATATAATTTTAAGAAGTACAAACTTTTGTTTACCATAAGAATACATACCTATAAATTTCTCGATGCCCTTGATGACGATGGCCAATGTGCTTTGTCGCGCCTTTTGGCGTAGAGTTATATATACGCCATATTTGATATTTAGACTCATTATTTCGGATGCATCGGTTTGATTGTCAGGAAAGTCAAATATCAGTACAACGGGCAAATTGCCAAGCAATTGTTGTCGTGCCCTGTAGACATCATCGATGCGTCCACTGATTGTAACCTGAGACCTTTTCAATGGCTTAACATTCATGTCTGTCAGATCGGGGAATATAATTTTGGTCTGGGTGCGTTCCATAATGCTTAATAGATTCACATTATTCTTTCCCTTGACAATCTCATGATGTTGTGGCGATATCTCCATTTGCACATTCACAAGAATTTGATTCTATTTCGGAGATTTATAATTAGAAAATTTATTATTTATTTATAAAATATTTCCAACTTACCGCAATACTTTCAAAGGCAAAGTTAATCAATAGCTGTGTGGCATCACGCACCTGAGCCGACTCCCTCTCAGAACCTTTAACCAAGACCAGGGATGTGTGTAACTTGGGACGTGATGAAAATATCACCTGAATATAGAATATCTGTTAAATGACTTCTTTAAGAATGTAGTTCTTTAATAAATATACCTGCACATTGAACTTGTTCTCAATCATTTTGATGTAGGGTGTCTCATGATCTGGCTGCGCTTTACCGGGACCCATTACGGGCATCTCGAAGGAGATCAACAGAGGTGTTGATAGGCGCACCATGGCTCTGGCACGTTCAACACCCTCTAGACTTCCGCAGAGCGAAACCTGATTTGATTTCTCCGTGGGATTCGAACGATTCGAGTCCGGGAAATGTATGTGCGTGTGTGAATCATCCATGATTTGTTTAATATTATTACCGCCACGGCCAATGATGTACGAATGGTCCGTATAGCTGACATCCATTTTCATAATCACGCGAGTTCCCTAAAGATATCAAATTATATAATATATATATATAATTATATATAATATATATATAATATAATTATATATACTAAAAAAAAGAGATCCTCTATGTGAACTAATTTTCAATACTTACCCTTGAATCCAGGCTGTTCAGAATTTGATCTTTGGCGCGCTGCACCTGCTCTATTTTACCAACAATACGCACATGGGGATCTGATAATTATATATACACTTCTGTATACACAAAGAAATTTCTTAGGAATTTTGATATGCTTACCTTTCTTGCTCTTCGCACCAATCTTAAGTCTGCAAGGCCAGCTCACATAAGTATCCGTGGTGTTCATGATCTAAAAGATATTTAGTATATAAGAATATGTATGGATTATACGCGTCTTTATATAATACACTTAAATTTGGTTTAAATAATAAGAATTTGAATACATTTATAGTTACTTCACTAAAATTTTAAATGTGTCTACTAAATGTTTAAACATGAATTTTGTTGTCGAGTTTAAACAATTAACAATATGAAATATGACTTAATTTTATAAGATAACGCCTACTTCAAAAAATCCCTAGGCTAACACATGACGAAACGATACCTTGCAATCGCCATATTTTCTTTACTCGACGTCTTGTTTTTTCACCGCAGTTAAAAAATAAACTCTTATATTTAAATTCAAAAAATAAAATTCTCCATTTCAACTTGATAGAAACAATAAGGGAACGTAGTGGAACAAGATCTAAGCTTGAAATTGATCATATTTTACTATCTTATCTTTAACATTTCAATAGTATTTACAAAATATGAAAATCCCACCATTTGGGATGGTGAACTCAAATCCGTTTGTCCATTTTTGGCTAGATTGCAAGGTGTGAATTTATTTTATTTAATGGTTTTAAAAATTTTAAGCCTGAAACTGTATTTTCTTCAGTTTGGGAAGTACATTCTTTACCACAGGGCTTAAGTAAAATATCGAGGGAGTGTTAGATGCAACAGCCTTGAGTTCGAGATGATTCTGCTTTTTCAATGTTTATATTATGTTTTAAATAGCTATTCAAATGATAAACTTATGTAAAATGCATAGGAACTTATGTTTCAAATCTATCATATAAAGCTTGAACATGAGGTCATAATATTCTTATACATAGACATGTACATTTATTTTAAATTATTTTTCTCGCTTACATTGTCAAAGAAATACTCCGCACCGTTCATGCCTTCGATAGCGCTGTCCTCTGTGAAATAAAGAACAAAGAGTTGGAAGAAAAAGAGTTCATTATATATTGATAGATACGAACCCTTTATCAACTGTTCCAGTTTCTGTCGATCAACCTTAAAACGCTCCGTATGCAAATCGTCCGGATTTTGTACGCCCAATTTCAATGCAATGGCGCGTATGTCACTCCAATCGCTATCCACCGAGGAAATTTCACTTTGCGTCTCGCTGGGTGCGCAACGTCCTCCCCCTGTGCCCGTTGGTAAGGCCAGGGGCAGGTTGGTGAGACCAACTGTAACTTGTGTGGATTTTGCATTGGCCATCGCGGAAGCATCTGCTGCCGTTTGATAAATAAGTTCATTAAACGAAGCACAGGAAAGCATGTCTATGTTATCGCTTTGTCGGCTATCAGGCTAATCGATTATCGCTTGTCTTTTGCAAACTTATTACAATTTGCTTATCGTTTGGTCGCTTAAATTTAAGACCAATCAGAATGTCCACTCACTGAGGTCCGCCTGAGTTTTTTATGGGGAATTAGTTGGTTAACGTGTAGATGAGAGTATGCGAGTGTGTGTGTGTGTGTGTATTAGAAATACAGTAATTGATGAGCTGTGTGTGAGTGTGTGAAGATGGAAACGAATGATATTCAAAATGTAATACCATGATCTCTTCTAATATATGGTTAATTAGCTATTCTTTGATTATTTCATTACTTGCATAATATTTGTTGTTAAGGATAAACAATAATTACGACTTTTTTTTATAACATTCTCAGAAAAGTGTCAGTTATTCGCTTAAATATATATAGCACATAATTAATTATAGGTCTAAACATTATGTATGTATTAAATGTTTACAGAAATTCCTACAAAATTAGTTTAATTATTTTTCAAATAGTTCGCTTTATACATTTTATACTTTTCTTGGTCTTTCATACATAATTTCAGACAATTTTTTGTATTTTATATATTAAAAAAACTGAATTATAAAAATCATGAAATGAAAAATAAAGTAAAAGAGTTATAGATCATCACAAAATAGACTTATGAAATACTTTTTTGTTATCTCAACATTTTGTATTGGATCATATATTTTAACAAGCTTTTTTTTTGAAAATAATGATATAGAAAGAAAGTTCTTTAGTACAGAAATTGTTAGTTAAATTTAAAATTGTATTGCTTTATTCACAAACATTTTACATAACCTCTCCATAAAGTTGGCTTAATTGCCATGAGGTTCCCTTTTCATCCATATTTTGTGAACGGAAACGTGCAAAACATAAGATTTGACATTGATGAACAGTTAAAATTAGTTTGCATTATACACTTTGACACTTTCACTTTCCTAGACTTTCTTTCACATTGACTTACCGAACCAGATCGCCACTCTGTTTATTTGAGATTAAAGAGGCCTTGAAAGTCCAAACAAATGGCATGCGTTAGGTCCTGGACAAATTGTATTGCCTCGACGAGACAAATGTTCATAACAAAATTACGAATTTGTACAAATCTTTCGACGAAAGGCATTTATATTGTGAACAACGCAGTGGATATCTCTATATGTATCAATATATAGAGTGTTAATGCTTTTTATTTCTTATAATATTGTTAAATATTTTTCATTATATATTTCAAAGCGAAATATTAGCAATAGTCTGATATTTAGCAAGAAACTTTTTGCTACCAATTGTAAGGAAGACTCGAAGGCAATTGAACGTGCTGAGGAAATTCGAGATCTGTCGTTGATCAATCGCATGTTTTTGACGCTAGCGAAAGCTACATTTAAACTGTAAATTCTATATTTTCATTAGCCAATAGGATAAATGTGACTAGACGCCTGGAGAAATGCTCAATAGATTTTGACTGGGTCAACGAACCGCTCGCAGAGAGTTGAGTCTTAAACTCTTTTCAAACAAAACACACTAAATTTAAGAGACTCGAGCTGCTGACGTAAAACAAAGCTTAAGAGGGAGCGCTCAGCACCTGCTCTCTTATACTTTCATTTTTAATAATAATACAAATTAGTTATTTCTAGTAAACTAGAACCTGTTCCGTAATTTTTTAATGTTTAAAATAATATTTTGTTTTTATTATTATTCTTTAGCTTTTTTTTGCTTTGTTGATTAACTAAAACATTTGCAATATACTTTTCAGCTATAAACATGTAAACAGGCTGTTAAAATGTTGCAAAGCATTAACAGCTCCCTGTCACTTTAAATGTTGCCTGTGTTTGGCGCCAAAACATAATACATAAATAGGGGAAATTTATATACGGATATCTTTTCCCGCCAAAACAAGAAAAAACTCACCGCGCAATTAAATACTATGCATAAAGACACAAATTTTCCATATTTTCTTTTAACACATTTATTTATATAAATCTCAAATAAAGGCACAAATATAATTTATCAATTTTTTGACAAAATAAGACGTTTTTTTTTGCTTGCGTAAAAAGTTGTATTAATTTTGTTCACAATTAATGTTTCGGTCAATTGGTCAAATTGGAGTTTATTGGGAGTGTTTTTGGCAGTCGTCTTATTTTTCTTTTTAACCAAAAAAATAATCACTACCGAAGACAAGGGCGCGGGGTGTACAATTAATAAATCAAGACACGTGTGTGAAAAACACAAAAAAAAACTAATATTGAAAAGCGAAATTGAATTGTTGTCTGAATCCGATGAAGGTCAAGTTTGGGGAAAAAGCGTTTGCCAAAATAAAAAAAAGATTGACCGCTTTGTATATAGTTTAAATAAAACTAAACTTAATTGAGTTATTTGAATTACAACGCGTCGTAGTAAATGTAAATGGACTCGGGCGGTGTTATCATCGCCATTGATGCGCGTTAACTGCCCGGCCCGAGGCTAGATCTTGTCCCGACTGACCTTCAGGCAGAGCTTTAACCAATAATCATGAGCGGGGGAGTGGAGTGTCGAATGTGAGAAGCTTTATGATCAACACGTGCATTAAAAACCATTACTGCAGCAACGTTAATGGCAACTGCTGTTAAAAGCTCAGCTCTTTTACTGCTGTTAAAAGCTTTCCTTAAAGCAGCCTGCCAAAGCTTGTAAGTACTAAGACTATCCAATAGATGGCGACAACTTATACTTACAACTTACAATGAACAAAAAACATAGTTTAACATAGGAAATGTCCTCGATGGGAGACGGAAGAATTATATTCTTAAACAATTTTAAAAATCTAAAATTTTTATGTTTTATTGTCGGTCAAACGAAGGCAGCTTTTCCAAAACCATGAAAAATTTGATAAATTGACAATGCCAAATAAGTAAATAAGGTTGCACACAGGTATTTTTCAAAATTAATAATTTATTATTGTTTATTTATATATTTAATTTCCTTATTAGCATAAATACTAATATGTGTCGTTTATTTTTTACATAATTCCTCATACAATTTAATTTTTATGCTTAAAAATATTCAATTCATTTATAGCTTTTTACTTTTTACATCATTGTAGATTTAACAGGGATCTCTTGGCTATTATTGATTAGTTATTGTTTTTTTTATCGTTCTTTTAGATTCAAATATATGTGTTCTATTAAATGTAAGCAGCGTATTTTGTTTGTTCTGTAGTTCAGAAACTGTTTCTTATCTTTTTTCTAAACAAAAAAGGTGCCTTCAGCATGTAAGCAATTCTGATCAGGAAAGATGGTACACGAATACTACTTCAATCAGAACGACCTAATCTTGCTAGCGGGGTTACATTGTAATGACTGATTGCTTTTTTCAACTGACGAACATAGATTTACAAAGACAGATTTTGCACTAAAAATAAACGTACTGGATTCCTATAGTAGGCTGATTTGTATAAAAGGGTATCAAGTCATCAACAGGTACCGATTACTGTTCCATCTCAAGTAAAATAGCTATTACTGAATGAATAACCTGATGAATGTCCCCAATGTTTTATCTCGTTTTTCCATACACTTTAATTTTTGTTTTAAAGCAAAAAAGCAATACTTCCAAAATGGTATTCTATGTACACTAAAAGAATATGGTCTACTCCAAGTTTCACTAACAAAACAATTCCCCAGAAATTTAAAAATCTTTTAAGATGCGATAATTTTAATTTTTGTGAAATTGATTTAAAAGTGAAAGTCAGAATAGGTATATTTTTTCGTAAGTCTTAGCAAAACTGAATTCATAAAACAAAAATTCAATAAACGGATTAATCTTAAAACATTGAGCTGACGTAAATAAGGGAAGACCACTTTCACAACACGTTTTGATTAGACAAATCTGAGCGCATGCATTTACATTATATATTTTATATAATTTCTTGTATATATTTATAACCATTATAATATTTAACATTTACACATATAAATTTACTAACCTTAAGTTCACAATTGATTTGTGTTTCTAGACAATTTCTAAAATACTTTTTTATATACAATTCTCAAAATGTTGATTATAATAATTTCTTTTGTATCTAGATGTGTATTTTTATTACACACAATTAAGCCTAGTTTCCGTATTGTATTTTATTTTAATTAGCATACTCCGATAGATTTCTATATAAGTTTTGTGTTATATCATTCCAAAAATTTCCACTTAATTTACATTTTGCGCTCTATACTTCCAATTACAATTACACCGATTTAATTATAAGGCAAAGGAACTATTTACCGTTGGATTTTTGTTTGCCAAAAATTTTAAATAATTTAATGTTTTGATTGCTGAAAAAATATGGATTTTGATCTTAAGATTCATGGATTGATTACGTTTAGCTAAAATGTTGTTGTGACTACAAATGAAAAATATCAGTAATTAATTTTGCATACTTCCAAAACCGTAAAAAGTTCCTTTCAATATTCGTATAATGTTTCTATTTTATATGTACTTATATTTAAGCTTTCGTTTTTATTTGATTATCCATAGCTTAACCTTATTTACATATTTTTGGGCAAAATGTTTACAGATGAAAAATGACAAAATATACATACATAACTTAAGCCCCTAAAAGCTTTCATTATTGTTTACAAACTCATTTCTTGCTTTAAAATGCACTACGGTACAAAAACTAAGCTCAAGTGCAGTTCAAAGCTTAACCTCCTTATCATAAGTTTTACAGTTCTTGTGATATTGTAATTTATGATTTAAGCCCATTAAAAGTTTTCTGCTCCGTTTACATAAAGAATTTTTACTTATTCGGTGTACCGAATATATCACGTTTATGTGAATAACCTGTAGCCAAATATACCAAAGTGTTGGATAAAATTGGAAAGCAAATTAGTAAAGATAACTGCATCGTATGCATATACCATACGCTGCTCTCTTTTAACTAATGTTGTTTTTTACGATAACCCAATAACACATGCTCTTCCTCTTTCAAGTAGATGAATTTTTGCCGTTGGCTGTGTTTACGCCAAAGAACAAGAGAGCTAAAGTTTAGCTTGAGGCAATTGGTTTGAATAGCACTGTTGAAGCTCAGGCTTTCTCTCTCTTTAAATGTAGAGTTAGATTTGCATCTGATAAAAAATGAAAAGTGAGAGCTTTTGGCTTGAGTATAATAAATTGCAAATAAATACACATACGCTTGTCTTAATATTTATTATGCATTACTAATTGCTATGTATTTTATACACATATATGTACTTAATATTTTCTCTTATTTTATTTAATGAGCTTCACCTGTTTTTTTTTATTTGTTTGCAAACATTTGTTGTATATATGTATGTATATTGGATTACATAATTTATTTATAACATATATGTATATTTTATTTGCATTTTTTTATGCATATCATATCATAATTACATGCTGTGTTTTTTGTTTTTAAATATGTATGAATGACTTGCTTGAATGCAACTCATTTTTCATTTCAGAATGCTTTGTTTATTAATTATTGCAATGATTCTTTCGCGTTAAACCAAACAAAGTGAAGAGGCAACCAAAGAAGAAAAGAAAAAGTGAAACAAAAGGTGTACGCAGTTGGCAACTTGAAACACCTTAAGCTACTTTTTGAAATGCATTTCATCATCAATTCAGCATCAGCACAAGATGGGAGTTGCTGGACGCGTTGCCAACTCCTGCCAAGTCATCAATAATCGTTGATCCAGCGTCTGAGCCACGCCCCCTTTAGCAAGTGTCGCTGACAGCTGTTGATGTTGTCGCTTCAATGCAGTTAAATCATCGCTCGAATCGGCAACACTTGCAATATACCCATTCCCATCATCATCAGTAGAAGCATCAACATCATCATCATCTTTCTCATAGTCATCATCATCATCATAGTCCCGTTCTTCTTGAAAGTTGTCGCAGTCCTCATCCAGTTTCGGATTGCCAGCATGGCAGCCCGAAAGTGTTGCCAATGCCATTTGACAATTATAAAAGCATTTGTCGCCCCCCCTCGACGGTGTCTTTGACATTGTCACATCGCAATCGACAGTCGCGTCCAAGTCGCTGTCTCTGTCGCTGTCTCTGTCTCTGTCGGCGACGCAGCTCGTTTGTTGTTGTGTCGCTGCTTTATTGCTGCCATATTGACAGTTGATAATTTGATGGGCTCCCCATAGCCAAAGGGGAATCGCGAGTGCAACCAATGTCCCGCTTGAGCTTCCTCTCTCGCTAAGCCAGGCATCCAAATGCCACGCCCACCTCACCAGCAGCCTGTTGATGTGTCTGTGGAGCTTTGTTATATGTTGAACTGGCAACAGCTTCGTGAGTTTCAATAGCCAAAAGCGCCAGAAGATTTCATGTACAGCTTTTGAGGCAGCCGATGCACTGCTATCCGCTGTAAAGTGCGTGTGTGTGTGTGAGAGAGTGAGAGAGAAGGAAAGAGGAATATAAGTAAGTACATATTTTTTGTAGTAACTGTGAGTAGCTAATGCTAATGGAATTTATAACTGCTTTTACGTAACATTCAAACAAACAAACTTAAATAAAAAATAAATAAGCAATAGAAAATAAATTTTTTTTTTCATTTTTAAGGTAAATATTTTTTATAAAAATACTTAAAATTAATAAATTACTAAAATAATACTAATGTTTATGCTGAATTACGAGAACTAAATTAAGCAATATGTTCTAGAGTCCTAGAGTGCTTATAATTTATTATTACTGTATTTTACTAATATATATGATGTATATTCCACTGAATTAAAAAGTATTCTGAATAAAAAACATACATTTGTTTTTTTTTTTGCCTATAGATATGATTCATATACGTATTTGCATATATTATTTGAAACTCTTTCGCTCCATTGAATGTAACTCACATGCTACAAACTGAAATATATCTGATAAGTCGTCTTAAGGCTGCATTTTAACAAACTTCATAAAAAAATCGAAAAGAATCCACTCCCCGATGTGCATACGTTCTCCTATATGTGACTGTGTGTATGTCTGTGCATGTCAACAATGCATTTGCATAAAGTTCACAAAAATCGACAACGGAGCTCCGCCCAAAATCGGAACTACAAGCAACCCGACAAGTGTCAGGCCCCTTCCTCTTTCTCCGACCTCTATCTTTCTGAGGGGAAGTACTTTTAGTTCGGAATCAGAGAATGTTGCATAATTTGAAAATTTTTTTATACTTAACTTTAAATACAATTTTCAGCTGAATTTAGTTACATTGTTGTCGTTGTTGCAATTGGTGTTAAGTAAATGTTGCCGCAAGTAAGTGGCAACACTTCAAGGAAGAACTACTTATTTGTATAGCAGAGCATAAGCACACATAAACCACACAGCAATCCAAATGCTTTCCAACGTAAAATTAGAAAAAAGAACCCTGGAGATGCCTTGGAAGATTGCTTTGGGCTGCCAACATCATGCAACTGCAACTGCAACATTTCAACTGCAACGTCTGCATCAATAGCGCGACAATCTTTCATGTCTAAACTAACTTTAAGCCAATTTGATTTGGCCCAGCATTTGATTCGATAAGCGTGCCTGGTTATCCTGCTGCAGAAGCAGCTGCTCCATTTGGTCTCCCTCTTCTTGTTCCTGTGAATGTTTATGCTGGCAAAATGTTATTTGCATAATTTACGTTGTATGTTCGAGCAGCTAAACAAGATGGCATAGTACACAGGAAAAAGGACACACCAAGTGACTGAGTCAAATAAGACAAAAGCTATACGTTATTATATTTTAAAAGTGGACCGGGCGAACTTTGTTTCGCCCCAATTTAAAACATTTAGACTGTTGTGGTTAACAGTGCTGAATACGTACATCTGTTGAGTCGCTAGTGACTTTTCCAGAATGTTCTCTCAAAATGTATTATTTTTAAACCTCCCGACAATTACGAACAACTATAAATTTGATGAAATTGATGAATTCCTTCATTCATATATGCATATAGATTTAAATACAATAAATGTGTATATTAGGTCGTCATAAGTTTAACTTTTAATATAATGCAAAATCAAATAATAATAAAATAGATGAAGACAGATAATGTCAATCAATCAAATTAGACCAAAAAGACTTTGCACCTGGCATATTATTCAGTTTTACATTTGACGTTAAAGTTATGCGGTTTTCCAAAATACAAGTTTGTACAAGTACCTATAAACCAACCGTTCTTCTCATTTTGTTTAAATAATTTAACAAAATAAATATAAATTTGATTGGTTTTCTTAAAACTATGGTTGTCAACAATTTTTTTAAAAAAAATTTTGGTTTTATGTTTAAGAAAAATTAATTTAAATTTTTATACAGAACAAACCGGAAATTTTAATAAATAAAACTTAAAATGCTTTTTTTTCGACTTTGGACAGACTTACGTGAATAGTTTCTCAAATATGATTCATTGTGATCCTCAAATCCACGCTCCCGGTCCCGTTCACCAATACTATTTCCATGTTCATCCAAAGGATAATTGTTCATATCATATGATCGTCCTGAAGCCATAATTCTGGGCTTATCCTCCTCGATAATACTCTCGATTTCTTCTTTGAATATGTCAAATATGTTGGCCGTGCACTTGAGCTGCAAAATTGAAGTGAATAAATGAGATATGTATGCATATTATTGATTGATATGTATGCATATTATTGATTGATATCTTACTCTCATTTGACCCTTCAGAAAATGCTGTGTGGTAACCATAAAATGTATAGCACTTGTGACAGACTCTAGTGTGGTATTCTCTTGTTTCTCAATCTGATACGTCTTGATGTGATGTGGTGGCACCTGCACATGAAAGACGGAAAGAAGAGAAATGATTTAGATATGGATGTATGTCAAGTTGGATTTGGCAAAAAAAAACATAAATCGCGCTTCAATACATCAGCTCAAAAGGCATGAAAGACTGAAAATCAATTTGTAAATATTTATCAAAGGGTCCTGCATCTTTTAGATACTTTCAACGAATCTATAAGATACAAAGATACGTATGAACTTAGATACGTAGTTGTAGCGACATCAATGCAACACACAATGCACAATGCACAAGTGGCGACTATGTTAAGTGGAAACCTGTCTTCTCTGCCTCCATTTTCCTAGTCCTCCCCATTCAGCTGGCAGTTGCCACAAACTGTGGCTCGTCCACTTCTTACGCCATGAGCCCAAAAACATACCACAGCAGAGGCAAATTTATAACTTATGAATGATGAATAGATTTACGCTTGAGTGATTAAGTGGAGCAGAGGCGAAAAGGGAGTGGTGAAGGGGGTGGGGGGTGGGGGGTGGGGAAGGAGAAAAGCGAAGGGAAGGCAGCTCGTGCCAGGACGAGGCCACTTTGTTTGCGGTGAGTTTAGTTTGAAGTGCGCCTGCAGATACCGTTACCAGCCTGACAGCCCGGCACCCCCTGTTCCCATCATCGTTCCTTCCATGCCTATGCCATCCTGTCTGACTGTCAGCGCACACACACACACATAGAGAGACAAAAATACATATATACACGCACATGAGTATACTGGCAGGTCCTGTTGAAAAGCGCTCGTTAGCTAAAAGATCAAGTGGCGAACCATTCTGCCAACACACCCACCTTTTCCCTACCCTTACCCATCAACCACCACACACACACCACACATACACACCAGACCACACTTAAGTGTTGTTTGTGTTAGTTTTTGCTGAATTGCTTGTTTGATAATGATAAAAATTATGCTTGCCCGCACTCTCAGTTACTGCAAGTTTCTCACTTGTTCCCAATTGTTTTTCTTTCGCTTTCTCTCCACCAAAAAATGAAAAGAATATTTGGCCACAGTTACAATTACAGTAACACATATAATTGTAAATACAATTCTATCAATTTATATGATTTAATCAGTTTTCTTTAATTTTGAGCTCTTTAGTTGCTGTTTAATTAGCTAATTGCTCGTTTGTGTCGTAGTAACTGTGATGATGTCTATGCAAAAGAGTTGCCTCTAAGGATTGCGTTTATAAAAGACAGTGCAAACAAAAATGACCAGTTTTGAACCAATGTACAGAAGACTTAATTAAACTAGGTAACTAAGGTAAAAACGCACTCTTTATCAAAACTGATTTTTTTGTTACATATACATAAAATCTACTTGAAACATTGTTGTATGGCAGAAAACTTTCTTATTTCTAATTTTCCCCAAACTTGGTTATGATCTATAAGGCAATACAAGACAGGTATCAACAACATTTGTCAGACCAAGGAATGATTTAGGACTATATGATTTAGTCCGATTTGGGCAAGATGTTTTAGATGGTAATAAAAAGATAAACGATTCTGTCTAAAAAAATGCATAATATAAATATTTTTAAACAGTTTTTTTCTCATCTATTTTGTTTTTAATTATTTATTCCATAAAGATTTATACAAATTCTGCGAATAATTCATTGATTTATATAGATTTAAATTTCACTTTACTATAATTTATTAGTTTACCGACATCGACAGAGCATTAAAGTGTTGATTTAGTTTCAACTATGTCAGCTAATATCCCCTTTTGAACTCATGCTTAAAACTTATGCAAAATATTTAATTTACTTTTCAACCTGATTCAGCAATTCGCAATGGAAATGCATGTCGTTTCTCACCTGGAAGAATCACAGCAGCCTTAAGTGAACTTACAAGTTGTAGTCTACACATACTACATAAAGTCACATAATATGAAATATGGCTTTAACCGAACTGACTTTGACAATGTCCTCGCATCCTTTCTCTTTCACTCGCATATAATTTACAGCAACACAAACGTAGCCGTAGGCAGAATTCCATACGTAATAGTAGCACTCCGGGGGTTTTTCGGGGAGTAGTGGTATATTCACAGAAAAAAACTTGGCTGACAACCTAAACGTTTCTTAAAACAAACGCCGAAAAATGGCATCAGACCCAAAAATGCCGGGCCATGTCACTTGCCTTTAGGTATCCCTGCAACCTCCCTATCCCCTAGAGGGAAGACACCTGTGAGAAATCATGCGGAACTATGACAGCAGCTGGGCTGGCATAACTCTCTCTTCCCCCTCGGTCTAAGCTACCTGCTGTGGTTGCGGCCATAAAACAGCCAACAGAGGCAAAAGGCATAAAAAGTGACTGCCTATCAAAATATATGAGTAGCCTAGGTGAATAAAAAAGAAGAATAGAGGGACCTATGAAACGCAGGTGTCGAAAAGTGTGTAAAACTCACACAAAAGAAACGAAAAATCACACACTAAACGCTTAAAGAAACCATGCAATTATACAATACAATTTAAAATTAAATGAAAGTGCAAGTGAAGAACTCTATAGATACATATATCTATTGTAATGCAGCTTTGAATAATTTGCATTCTCAAAGAAAAGCGCGCAAGATACAAATCTATGGTCTTTAAGAATGCATCAATTTCTAGCTCCATAGAGTACTGCACTTAATTAACTATTCTCAAATATACACAACGTATGAGTAAATGAGTACACGAGTTGTCAATACAGACACTAATACAACATTCACTCACAGTACTTCGAATCTTGCCAGAGAAACGTGTTTCCATTTTTAGAGTGAATGATTCATTTGCCCTTTTGAATGCATTCATGTATTCCTCTTGATCAAACAAATTAAAAAGGCCTCCTAAGTTTTGTACAATTTAATAGTGTAGATTTTTTTAATTTTAATCATGTGCCATATGATAAAATATAATGACGATAATATACCGATCAACAGCAATAATGTTATTGTTTTGATTCTTTAATATATAATAAATGCATAGTAATATTACTAAATGGTACTAAATTTAAGAAGTCAAATTTATTTATCGAATTAAAAAATGACAATTGATTTAAGACAATTGATTTAAGTATATTGAAAATAATTTTAATTAAATGAACTAAAAATATAAAAGAAGTCAAAATTGTATTATTAATATTTATAAAAAATTAAGCTACTTAAGCATTAAGCCACGGTGGACCAAGCTCGACAGTAGGACCCCCTGTACTTTTTGAGTGCAAAGCGATCATTACAGATTGTTTCAGTTACAAAAAATGTCCATAGATGGCGCCACTACGAAGATATCAGTTGACTTTGCCCGTAACATTGTTAGTTGAATAACTTCCGCGTTTATCATCCGATTTAAATGAAATTTTCAGAACAGGTTTGGACCATAGTCTGTATTGTACATCAAGGCGCTAGCTTCAAAGGTGCTCTTGTAATTCGAAAAAATTTTGTACTTTAATTTGTAAGGGCGGAGGGGGCGTGGCAAAAATCTAAAACAAACTCGTTCATTGGGAGACATAGAAGAACCTAGATGCCATATTTGGTGTCTCTAGCTTTATAGTCTCTGAGATCTAGGTGACACAAAAAAGGACAGACAGACGTACAGACGACTCGGCTGTTGATGCCGATCAAGAATATATATACTTCATGGGGTCTGCCACGCCACCTTCTGCCTGTTACGCACATTTGTACAAACGTAATTGACCCATTTTTACTTTTTTAAAGTACAGGGTCTAAATATAGTGAATCAAAAAATATGATCTTTCTAATAAGCAATAGATACTATACTAGGTTTAATAAATATGTTACATACATAACTAAATAAATAGTTTATAATGTTTTTAAAACATAACACTATAATTTGCTACTCTTTGTGTCTATTATTCAGATGACGGGATGAAAATCTAGGAAAAACGAAATTATTAGAGTCGACACTTTTTGTTAAGATTGTCGAAGTGGGTTAAACTGAGACAAGAATGTCCTTGGACTGCCTTTAAATTAATATATTTGCCTACTGAAATAGAGTGTTTAGAAGTTTGAGAAAAGCGAAGTAAAACCATTTCTTTTCCCTATCTCTCCATATTTAGTTTCCAATTGACACCTTTATCAAATATTATATCGGAATTAGAAAATTTACAAATCTAAAATTTCTTGTAGAGCACTTCATTGGCTTCAAGCGCCTAAGAAATTGTGCAACTCAAGTGTAAACCAAATGCGGACATAAAAGTTTTATAGAAGGCCCAGAGCTAATTGAAAAATGGCCAGACCATCAATTGAAATTGGCCAGAAGCGTTTTCTAATTGAATAAGGGATTGAAATGGATGCCGTCGTCGTCGTTTTCGAGTAACCGAAACCAAAACTTACCACAATACCATTAATAGTCCACGTCAAATTAGCAGCCGGTTTAGAGTATTTAATTGAGCAATTGCCGTCGACCAAATCGCCAATGCGATAACGTGCCTGAATTCCGGTAACCACTGTGTGCTCTTCCGGTAGCTCTGTGCGAAAGAGAGAGAGGGTAGAGAGGAGAGGTGAGTGAGAGAGAATGAGTGTATGAGAAATGGAAATGTAAAATTAGCTGAGAAGCTCTGGAAAAATGCAAAGGCTGCTCGCATTTGTCTAATTAATTTGCTTTTGCCAGGCCGCCTTTTGCAAATTCTCTCAATTTTTGAATTACTTTTTGTATAGGTGATGATAGCATTTTTTTAAAGAATTTTTTTTATAGCTTACTTACCCACCACCTCCATTTCGCCGGACACCATCGCCGTTTGAAATGTGGGCGCCTCCACGGATATTTCGCATGTAAATTTGCCCGAAATATTCAGGGCAACCGACTGCAGCACGACATGGCTTTGATTCGACAGGTTTCTCTAGAAAAGTGAAAGAAGTGTGTTAGAGAAAGATATAGAAAGAGAGAGAAAGAGAGGGAGTAATAAAAATTAGTTAAAAAATGTTGTGAATGCACTGCATAGAAATTGAATATAACGTCATGGCAAAGTGAAAAAAAGCTAGACTCTCGTTATGGACGGCAGCTCGGATGCAGACTTTGATGAAAGGTGAAGTGCATTTCATATTGATAAAGAGGTGGAATTTTAAGTGGAAGCTTTTCCCCCTATCTCTGATATTATCTCTTTTGAGTCAAAGCAATTTTGAATATGGTTATGGCTTGGTTTCTCGATATTAAAAAATGTTAGAGGCTGCATTAATGAAGTGGCAAGGAATTTTTTTAATACATGTGTTTAATGTAATGCCTCTAAAATGCGATTCCGTAATCACATCACATCATCACATTAATCACATCGCCAAATATTTTTTTAAATTGCGGTACAATTTTAGCTACATTAAATAAATAGCAAAACTCGTTTGCGGTATTTAACTAATATTTGATTTTGATTACGTTCAATTTGCCAAAGTTAAATGATTTGATGTGTCGAGTGTCGGTGTCCACTCGAAATAGTTTACGAAAAATTTACTCTTTGACACGCTGAGCGTAACCTCATGCGGAAATCCACTTAATAAAAATTAAATTTAATAAATTGCATTTAAAGATGGACTTTAATATGTAAAAATATGACACTTTGGTGTGGATGAAGGGGGAAAGATGAGAAGTCTGGGTCGACCCGAGGGCTGTGGACTGGCTGCCCAGCCCAGCCGTTTAACCCAATTTGCCCGGACACCTAATTGGCCCGAATGCATTTCAACGTATTAATTAAAGTTAAAACTTCACTCGACGACTTTTATGGAGTATTTTTGCGCAATCTGCATATATTGTTTTTTAATGAGCCGCAAGTCAATCGCAAGCCGACTAATTGGGCAACGGCAATGGAAACTGACTGGCTACTGACGACTGGATACTGGATACTGAATACTGGATTCTGGTTACAACATGTTGTTGCTGATGTGCATAATTACAACATTCAGAGATTGTTGGGAAACACTGGAAAAAATGAGATTTTTTCTGGGACTGGCTTAATGCAATCAGCCATTATGGGCATAATTTACAGTGCGTTTGTTATTTTATGACACGCAACTACAGCATGTGTTCTTAATGTATGTGGCAAGCACACAACCACTCGACACCCCTTGAGAGTGAACAACCCTCCATCTCTTTCTCTCTGTCTTTATCTTTGTCTTGGATACTCACCTCCACATTAAGACCACTTGTCATGGCAAAGACTTTCATTGCCGGATTCTCTTTGGGTGTATAGCGATAAAACTCACGCTTTCCTTTATACCATTTCACCGAATAAAGCGTATCATTTTCCATATCGTAATTACAGGTAAATAAGGCATTGCTGCCTCTCTTTACCGCCTGTGGGATCATTACCGAAACATCCTTGAGCGCCACAATAAAATCTGAAATCAACAAATATAGGAGAAGATATAGGAGTGCAAGCAAATGCCTTTATAATAATTACATAAAATTAAACACAGTCTGCCTCCATGAGATGTCCTTGAATTTATAGGGGTTATGGTTAGCAGGTTCATTTAATGAAATAGTGTGTACAATTTCCTAAGAAAACCAAATCTGTTATTTTTACCAAGTGACAGTAGATATTATTAAGTAATATTCCCAATATTAGGAGATTTGTCGTATATAATCCTTCAAATGATTTTTTATCCATGTTGTTAGAATTTGGGGTCACCGATCTATATTATATTCAATATATGTTTATTATATATTTGTTTAGTATTACAAATTACATTCTGAAACATTAGTTTCAAGCATATTATTACTAAATATCAGAGCACTCTTACAGTCAGTATATCAAATATATTTCCCTTTATGTAATTCCTTACACCCCATAGATATTGAAATAAACAAATTAACATTTATTGCTTTAGAATTTTGTCTTAAAAATACTATTTGTTGAAGTAGTGTTGTTTTAATAAAGTATTTAATTGATAAAATTAAAATGAATCAAATAATATTTATCTTCACAAAAGTCCATAAGCCTTAAATAATTTAGAAAGATGGAAGCGAACCATTCCTTCGCAACTAAATTTTGTTTCTGAATCAATATTAATTGCTGTATAGGTAAGTTACACCAACATATTTTCTTAACGAAACTCTTTTTCAATTAGTTCAGCAAAAGTGTACATCTAGTTTGACCTTTTACAAACTCGACAAATAAAAAATTGAAGAGAAAGAAAAGCTTACAAGAAGAGAAAAAAGTCTAAACAATGTGTGCATATGCGCAAATTACAAGCCTGTACAGTTACAACAGAGAGGGGGCTGCCCTCTGAACTGAACTAGAATGTAACCGAACCCTCAACCCTTGCCGAACCTAACCTCAATTCTCATTCTTTCCTTGAAATCTTTTGATAAGCGAGTTTGCTAGTTTCTGACCTGACCACAGTACCATTTCGTGTTGTTTCATTTTCCGCAGTGCGTTTCATGTGACAACAAATGTAGTACTAAATAGCACCATACACACGGAATTACCCCCTCTCTCTTTTCTTGGTGCTATCTTGCTCCCACAGTTGCGCTCAGTTGTTCAGTTGTTCATCTGGCATCTAACTATATTTTTACCATTTCACTTGAATGTTGTTTTTCAATGTTTTTTCCGTATACATTTTTACAATGCTTTTTGTTTTATATTGACCCATATTGCCTTACCCTTAACACCCAGAATCCCCTCGCATCCTTTCTACTACGTATTCTAGGACCAACGCGATTGTCCTTCAGCAGAGGTTGCATTTGTTGTGGTTCCAACAACATCAACAATAACAACAACAACAACAACAACAACAACAACTTTTCCATGACATTTTATTTTGTTATAAAAAAAAGTTTTACAATCTATGTTGTTAAGTATTTTAACGGCTTTCTCTGGCACAACATGCGGTGGGCACAGGTAATATAAACCAATGAAAACTGCAAGGACAACTCTCCCTCACGACCTTTCCCATCATTTGGTCCTTCTCTCCTTTTTTTCAGTGGACTGGTAAAGTTTCAGTATGTCTGCATCGGGTGTTTATCTGTCAGTTTATGTTTACAAATGTCCACTTTTAATGGTTCGCCATTTAGCTGCAGATAGAAGAAGAGGCTGTGGGTTGACGGTGTGACATGGGAACCACAAAGGAAAACTCCCAGCTTTATCATACTGCCTGTTGTACAATTGTATTGTAAGTTTGGTTTTTCGTTATTCATTCTGTCCATCTATTTATTTGTAGTTTCTCCGTTTTTTCTATTTTCTCTTACCGTTTTATTTTTTTATGGTATATGCAAGTAGTAATAATGATTTATACGATAGACATGCCCTTCTGTTCATCTGTCTGTCTGTTGTTATGCAAAATAGTTTCTCAGTTTTGAAGTTATCTTGAAGAAGTACAGGCCCGCAGTATATACATTTGTTGGAACTGAAGGATCGGTTAACTTTCTCATATTGGAATGATCGGTAAAAAATTAAAAATAAATATGAAAAACGATATTGTTTCTTAAAATATCTAAACCAAACTCATAGATTGTATATTTGGTATAGTTTCATATATCCTGGCCAAATTGAGTTCAAATCGGAAAACTATATCATATAGCTGCCATAAAAACGATCGGATGAAATCAACATTTAGTAAGACTTTTTTGTTTTTTTTTAAGATATCTCAACCAAACTAACGATTGTGTGTGGATGGTATCGGCTTATATAATCTGCGTAATCTTTGGATTTTCTAACGATATTCAAAATTCATCCTTAGAATGCGGATAAATATTCTAATATTCAAAAGGCATCGCCTTACAATTACGGAAAAACTCTCTTTATTTGAGTTTTTAATATAAAATTAAAATTAAAAAAATATAATACATTGCCCCAAATTCACGAAATGAGGAAAGTTAAATTGCCAGATTCTTACTTATTAAATATTGATAAAGCTGCTTAGTTCCTTAAATTGAAGCAACCATAATGAGAGAATTAAAATTCTTTGCTCACTTCTTCAACTTCTCAAAAATTGGAGAAGGTTCCGATTGGTGAATCGTATTATGGAGTCAGTCTTGGGCTGTGTTTGTGATTTACTTTTCTTTAAATAATGACGCGATGTACAAAAATTTCCGAACTAATCCTTCCATGAAATAAAACCGAATTCAAGAACATTGTTTGTAAGTATTTTAAATACAAAAAGCATTTTGATTTTTAAAAAAATCTTTCGTGCTGTCAAATAATTACTTTTAAAATATCTGCAAACTGTTTTTTTTTTTAAAGCATGTTCAAAACGCTAACCAATCGTCACGATACATTTTTGGTTATAGTTTGCCAAAAATTTTTACAACTTCATATATATATTAGCGGAGCTTGTTGTTTGCTTTAGAAAGCAGTTTTAATTTATGGTAATTGCGAATCACGATTGGTTTTTTTCTTTGCTATAATAGCCGGTTAATTTATAAAGTTTGCAGACAAAATACATTTGGCTTTGACATTAAAAGCTGATCAGAAGTTAAGCAGACAAAACACCTCGAAGTGTTGCTCTGAACTCGAGACAAAACAAACAAACAGATGATTTGAAACCCTGCGGGTTGAGGGGTTGACCAAAGTGTTGCCAAAATAAGGGCGCCGCTAAGTGTTGTCGACTTACACCCACAGTCAGTGACACAGTTAACGTGAGTAGAAATGCCGACGCGAGAAGCGAGACGCGACCGACATCACAGCCGCAAAAACCTGACCAATGTCTGACGGCCCACTGATGACTGAGAGGAGAATGTCGACTCTCGACTCTCAAACTGTCAACACTGTTGCCAACAAACCAGCCATTCAACCAAGCCACTTTAACTCAGACTCAGAGCCATACCCATGCCCATACTCAGACCCAGACCCTGCTTGTCTTCCAGGCATTTCAACTTTGGAATTTCAATACGATGCTGGGCGAGAGCTCGAAAAATGCCGCAGGTGGTAGGCACACAAAGGATGAGGTGGTTGGTTGCTGGTAACTGGAAGCTGGTCGCTCGTAACTGAAAGAAAAGCAAATAAACCAAAAAGTAAATACATAAATTAAAAGTGTTAAGGCGCGAAATGTTTAATGCCCACATTTATTGAAATTGTCTGCTCAACAGCTGAAATATTTCAATATTCGAGGTAGTATCGCGCAATGGATTCTCTTCATCAGTTGAAAATATCAGCACTATCGCATCATTAACTGTAGATGGGCTTTACTTATATTTGCCACCGAATTTTCAATTCTGTTTCGTCTAAATATATTTCTTCGTCGTATGTTGCCCTTTATTTATTCGTATTTCGTAACTATTCCATATATTTTTATTTAGTTGCAACAATTTTTTATCATCAGCTGTCAATAGTTCATACAGTTGGCCAGAAAAAACGTGCAAAGAAAAATAAAAACAGTGAAAATCATTACATAAAAAGTGTTTTATGTTTTGCTATTGCAACTTTGACCAGGCGGCATTTGAGGCAAATACACACACACGGACACGGTTACATGTATATGTGTATGTAGGTCCTGATTGTTATATGGGTGAGGTCCTCTCTCGGGTTGGAAGTAGTCCAAACATTCAAGCAACAACAACAAAGCGCTGCATAAATATATTTTGTAGCCAAAATGTTGTTTTTTGGCTTCTTTTTTGTATTTGCCACAAAACTTAAAAAAAAACCCACAAAACTAAAATAAAGGAAATACAAATAATAAATCGAAATAAACGCATTTTTATACATATATACATTCATCTACTCTCAAACATACATATATATACATATATATATATCTGTATTTATGAACCCCATAAATATGTCAAATAAATTACAAAACAGTCAAAATATTGTGGCATCTGTGTGTTTCTCTCTGTGTGAAGTCATTTATGACGATAAGGCAATGTATTTTTGTATTTTTCGAGTTTTCTTTTTCGGTTCCACAGATTCTACGTAGAAACATTTTTTTTCAAACTAGCCAAACATTTTCCGGTTAAATTGGTGATCTTAATCTCACTTTAAATTGGTAAAAATTTGGTAATGGCTTAAAAAGTTTTGTAAAACCTGCAAAATTTTTAAGGGATTTTCTGACTTCTGTTTAAAAAAATATAGCGCAGATCTTTTCAAAAGACCCCATATTTTCTTCACAATTTGTTGAATGTTGATTTCAAACCATTCGTTCATATGACAGCTATATGCTATAGTAATCCGATTTGCGCCAAATTTAGTCAGGATGTTTGAAACTATACCAAATACACAATTTGTGAGTTTGGCTAAGATATAAAAGTTTTTATACCAAATGTTGATTTCGAACCGATCGTTCCTCTGGCAGCTATATGATATAGTCGTCCGATTTGAACAAAATTTGGTAAGGTTGTATGATAGTGTGAGTTTGGTTAAGGTAGCTTAAAAACCAAAAATTTTTCATACTAAATGTTGATTCCGAACTGATCGTTCCTATGGCAGCTATATGATATTGTTGTCCAATCCGTCCGGTTCCGACATACCAAGTTTCATCAAAATAGCTTCAAAGCTGAGAGACTAGCTTGGATAAAAACAGACAGACATATAGACAGACGAACATGGCTATATCGACTCAGGTCGTCGCCCTGATCAAGAATATATAAACTTTATGGGGTCTGTGAGGCCTCCTTCAATGCGTTACAAACTTCGTCACAAAATTATTATACCCTCTGCAAGCGTATAAAAAGAAAAGTAATGAAGATGGTGCTGAAAATGCTAACGACAAAAGTAATTTTAATAATAATAAAAATTTCAATATTATTGCTAATTTTAAAGCAAATAATATAGCATATGCCAATGCAATCCTAATAATAAAAATGCATTAAGCCACGGTGGAGCAAGCTCGACAGTAGGAGACCCTGTACTTTTTGAGTGCAATGCAATCACTACAGATTGTTTCAGTTTCAAAAAAATCCATAGATGGCGCCACTACAAAGATATCAGTTGATTTTGCCCGTAACATTGTGAGTTGAACAACTTCCGCGTTTATCATCCGATTTAGATGAAATTTGCAGGATAGGTTTGGACCATAGTCTGTATCATACATACTTCAAGGTGCTAGCATTAAAGGTGCTCCTGAAATTCGACTTGGAAATTTTGTATTGTAATTTGTGGGGGCGGAGGAGGGCGTGGCAAAAATCTAAAACAAATTCGTTCAATGCAAGATATGAATGTACATACATGCCAAATTTGGGGTCTCTAGCTCTTACAGTCTCTGAGATCTAGGAACTCAAAAAAGGGACAGACGGACAGACAGACAGACGGACATGCCTAAATCGACTCGGCTGTTGATGCTGATCAAGAATATATATACTTTATGGGGTCTGCCACGCCTCCTTCTGCCTGTTAAGCACATTTGCACAAACGTAATAGACCCATTTGTACTTTTTTAAAGTACAGGGTCTAAAAATATTAATAATGCTTATGACAATGAAAAAGTTAACACCATATAAAATACATTTATTAAAGCAGCTTACCGAAAGTGTATCTATTCATTGTGGTCGATCTGTATAGCTTTTAAATGTACTATCTAAATCCCCGTGAAGTGTTTACATGCATGATCATCAAGTAATTACCAAATTATAATGTATTCCCCACATTATACAATTTGCACATAGGTTACTAACCGATGAGAAACCATATAAAATATGTTGTGTTAGCAACCAAAGTACTTATGCAATAAGGCTCCAATTATAAAGAAACCCAAGCATGTATTATAACATATGTATTATATGCACGTATTAGCTGCTTGTTTTAGATAACTCTAAAAATATATACATATCTGGTCACTGAAATCGCTGGTAAAGCCGCGTATTGCCCGCTAAATATTCCAGGGGTACTATTAAATCTGCGGCGCGTACCGCAACGGAATATAAGCACACAAAGTTGAAAACAAAGTAAAAACGGGGATGATCATCATGCAAAAGCTATGCCCGCAGACAATTTCATTAGAGAATAAAGTAAAAAATTTAAAGAGCACACAGAGTCACACACACAGAGGCGTATATACACAAAGAAACACACACTTTTAATAATGAGCATTGTATGGCGGGTTTTAGGGGGAGAAAGTACATTGGGTAGGTAAGTAATCAAAAATACTGAAAAACTAAAAACAAATACAAAATGAACGCAATTTGCAGTTGGCGCATTCACAAAATGTTTGCCACTGCACCGGAAATGCAAAGCACACACACACACACACACACACACACACATACATTGATACAAACATACACATACAGAAAATGTCTTTTTGTGGGTTTTTTGATAGACCAGGCAGTTGTTGGGGTTGGATGTTTGGGTAGTTTTGGGTGTTCTGGACTGAACTATTAAATAAACATGCAAATTATTGCGCAATTTTTGATTACAATTTTTCAACAGGCTGCAACAACAACCCATAAGAGAGTTACAAATAAAAATTATGAGCTGATAGATACCCTCTAATCAATTTTGAAGGGTTCTAAAAGTTATTCGTACTTAAAGATTATATAAAAGGGATCGCAACTAAGTTTTATGAGTTTTAACAAAATAAAACCTAAAAACCGTTATCTAGAATCTAGATAAATGGAAAAAAAGTTACTAAATCGAGTTGTAATATTCTAAAAGCAGGATAAACTTTATTTATTTTATGATAAAAAAATTGTATGTTTCATAATTAATTCATAATTTTGTTTTTAATCAAAACTTAAGTTATAACTTTAGTTTTTTGATGAAAACCATCAAAAGAGGATAATTGTATAGTTCTTATAATTTTACTTAGAATATAATATAAAAATAATACATGTTAACTACTCAAAGAGTTCTTTTAACCATCGATAATCGATAAATATATTTCTTCTATTGGAAAGAAAAACCATGAAATTTGTAAAAATTGTCTAAATAAGTAATGATACCTTTTATATTTGGAAAAGTAATCCCTACTTTACCAATTGTGTACAGGGTAAAAGAACTACAAAAACACAGCCTGTTTGCGTATGTAAATCGCTGACAAAACTCTCTGTACCGCACCGTATCCTATGTTGGCCGACCCTCACATCCATTCAGTGCATGCATTTAACACTCGACGCCTATTTTGCATACAAATTTTATTATTATTGTACATATTTGTATTGAATCGCTGAAAATGCCGCCGCGACAATGCCCAGCCAAACAACAACATATTTGTTGTTCAGCTCTGTCTGTAGTGTGTTTTTTTTGTATTCATTTTTTGGCATTATGCAAAACAAAATCTGCAATTTTTCGCCTGACACTTGTTTGTTGTCATGTTTTCTATATGCTGACAATTACCAAATATATAGAATGACAGATCAAGAGATGTATATTCCAGAATAAATTCTACAAAAAAGAGATATTCCGATTGTAAAAGCTTAAACATAGATTTTCAATATACAAATATATTCAAGTGGTATAACGGATGTCTTTTGACAATTCAAATTGAACTAATTTTATAGTATTACTATTATTGAAGCAAATATTTTTGTTGATATTTTATTTCCTTAATTTCTCTGTTGAAATATTTTAACTACATATTTTATTATGAAATGTCGTAGCATTTCAAGTATAAACATATTTCATTTGCGAATTGCCAAGTGTTTGGTTATTTTTATTTTAATAATAGTCGATGCTAAAAGCAAAAAGTGATATGATAAATAAAAAATAAAATATTTTAAAAAGCTTTAAGAATTTATTTTTAGTTTTTATTGAGAATTTCCAGAAAGGTAAATAATTGAAACTTCAGTGTGGTTGACAGCTTTAGTCCCATAAGAAATAGAAATTCTAAGCCCGTATATTGAAAATTGTAAAATATTCAGATGAAAAATGCAATATTAATTTATGCAACAATCCATTTACGGCAATCGACGGTACACAAATCCACCCATCAAATGCAGCTACCCAGCAAGTTGAATAGATGATATAAGGAGCAATAGAAATAAAAAGAGGGAACACAAAAAAATATCTGAAAATATATGAAATTTGTGTCCTATGCATTTTGCATGAGAGTTTTCAGCAACTGTTGTCAGTCAGGTGCACTTGCAGGATACACAGGATATGGAACAAACCATTTATGTTTATATTCGAAACGCTTCCCAACACACACACTCTCTTGCGAGTGGTCAAATATATAAACCATTTTATCAGAATACCTACTTTTGTCAGGCTACAAGCAAGTTTTTAAAGTTGAAAACAGAGGGAAAATCGCCGGCTAAGAAAGGAATATTATGAAATATTTTGAAAAAATACAAATAAGTAAAAAGTGTTAATATTAAATCAAAATAATGTGCTAGTTATATGACCCAAATGATTCTGAGAATTTGAAATGTATACTATGGTACAATATTGGATCCGCCATATTGGATTTGGATAACCTATTATACTAACCCTTAAGAAGTTAATTGTCAATAACTTAAGTAAAAAACCAGTCAAATCGGGTTTAATATTTCTTACATGTTTCTAAATATGAGCACTTGAGTTTCTTTTATTTCCAGTCGCCCTCTGGGGCTGACATTATGCAAATCCCAAACATTTCTTGACTTGAAGTTTCCCAAAAATAGATATATAAAACAACAATAAAAACCGCGAATGACCAGCGCATTTTTCAACTCGTCGTTCATTGTATATCAATGGAAGTGAGTTTTTACCAAAAGTTTTTCCGACTTGAATGGCTGGGGTCTGAGGGAAATGGTTATGCGCTGATGATGTTACTGGCGACGTTTTGGCGGCCACTCACACATATACACATATACTACATTCATGAATGCCATGCACTGAATTATTCACTCTTCACTCTCCCTACTACTAACTCTTCTTTCTCCTGGCCGAGTGAGTTCTTTTGTAGTCCTCTCGCTCAATGGAGATGACATATCAAATGCATGAACAAATAGTCGTTGGCCATCCTTATAGACTCTTAATGCATTAATTTTGTTTTTTTCTATATCAAATGTACTCATATCTGTTATATATAAAAATGTATTATAATTATTTTCATGCTTGTCAGTGAATTGACTTTATATATGCTTTGGGTCAGAGATGCTTAAAAACTGTTATTAATGTAAAAGTTTATTTTAAAATAGTGTAATTTCTCTGAAAAGTCCATATAACAATTACTTACGGATAATAACTATACATTTAAGCTGATATTCGTTCGCAATATTATATTAAGAATAACCAATAAGGCAATTTTTGGTTAATTTTAGAAGATACGATTTTATTAAAATTCCAGCAAGTTACTACAGATACCTCTTCTGTGTTATATCTACAGATAGAAAAGAAGACCAAAATGTATCTGCCACATCAAGTAATGCTTCGTTCACTTCAATGTTTATGTCAAAACAATCAACTGAAGCAATCAATATGCGAATTCTCTCAGAGTTCCCAAACCCCTTTAGCACAGTCTCTGCCCTGCACCCATGGGAGAAGGAAACAAGGGCGGGGTATCGAACAGGCAAACACATTACAATGCCATTTGAGTGCCATAAACAAAATATAAAATGTTGTGCATACTCTCGTACTCTTGTATGTTTCGAGCCGTCGCAGCCAATGCACAATTCACACAGTTAGATTAAAGTGCTTGGCTTAAAAAAAATGCCAGCACGTCAAGAAACTCAACAGCAACAACAACAGAAACAACAACAACAACAACATGTAATAGCTATAGCAACAACAACAATAACATCTACTCGAAGGTGCCGAACTGTAGCAAGGAACTCAGCGGCCCAAACATTGCTTAGTAATTTATTTTATTTTTAGACAGTTTTCCCATATCTCCCAAAATATTCTTGCTACTTATGTCTCGTCATTGAAGTAGCTCTCGAAACTGAAAGATTGCCCGGCTACGTGTGGCCAGAACAAACAACAAATATAACAACTTCGGTATGCAAAACATGACCAGAATTTCCAAGCTCCATTTTTTTTCCTTTTTTCTCAGATGTTGGGGGAAGATAAATTGATATATACATATATGTAAGTATTTTGGACACTGCATCGAGTGTTTACATTTTGGCCAATGCATTGGCAATGCACGAATTGTAAACTGTCCATTGCCATTTAAGCCAAAAGAAAGTAACAACAACCATACGAACAACTGTGACTGCAATCCTTTTATTGTTCATTGTCAGCATGCCTTAATTAAGAACGCTTCGACTTTTGCAGACAGGCTGCCTCATCCTGTGACCTTTTCGACATTGTTTACTACCTTGTCTGGGCCACGTCAGAAACGTAAAAAAAGAAGAAGGTTGAGAGGCGAGGAAAATTGGGAACTGCAAGCCGACAATTTGCAGTTTACAGTTTACAGTTAACAGCAGACAACGTGATATACATGGCGTATACGTTATTGCAAAAATACCGAAAATTGGTTTGTTTGATGAAACAATGTCTGCCCAAATTCGATCCCTATATCCATATGCATAAGTGTTTGTGAAAAACTCTGCAACTCTCTGATAGTCAAAAGAAATTACGAATTTACATAGCGTATATGTTTGTCCATTTATTTGTTTTGCCTTTGTTAATAACTTTCGGCAGATGGAGCGAGTGCTGTCCGTCTGATGAACTGAGCCGACTGTCAGCTGTGTGCGACATCAGCACCACATTGCAGTTAACAGCAAACATTCCAATTAACAGCACACCAATTGCAATCGCGAGTGGCAATTGCCAATTCTATGACTTTTATTCAACTTTGTCGAGAAAGTATTCGTAACATATGTGTGTACAAAGGTGAATATTCGAATGAAAAATAATTCTTATATATTATGTCTATATAATATTTAATATTAGTTTTAATTTCGTAAGACAAGAGTATGCTAATAATAATTAATTAAAATTAACCTCACAGATTCTAATACGAGGGATCGCTTTTGAGATACGCTCTGATTATTATTTAAAAGTTTAGTCGAAACATATTTTAGTAATTTATTTTGGAATTTTAGAAGTAAATTTTCTTGACCTGTTCCGCTTCTCACTTTCTGTTCTCTAAAGTTAATTCGATGATTTTGGCCTACGAATCATAAAAGAAGAGAAATATAAAATATGTATTAAATAGCTTTATTGTTTTAGAGCGAAGTTGCATCATTTAATATATTTTATATTATATATGGAGCAAGCTCGACAGTAGGAGACCCTGTACTTTTTGAGCTCAAAGCGTTCACTGTAGATTGTTTCAATTTAAATAAATTTCAACAGATGGCGCCACTACGAAGATGGTTCATATGATAAGCACAGAGGGCGCTAGCGTCACTTCTTCTTCCTTTTGCCCGTAACATTGTTAGTTGAATAGCTTCCGCGTTTACCATCCGATTTGAATGAAATATTCAGGATAGGTTCGGACTATAGTGTATAATATATGTGGAAAGAATCAAGACGCCATCATTAAAGGTGCTCTTGTAATTTGACTTGGAAATTTTGTATTTCGATTTCTGGAGGGAGGGGGGCGTGGCAATTTAAAATAAACTTGATCATCTTGAGATATAGTTGACTCTACATGACACAAAAAGGGACAGAAAGATGGACGGACGGACAGACGGACATGGCTATATCGACTCGGCTGTTGTTTAATAAATATATATATTATATACATATTTATATTTATTGAGAATAAAGTTTTTATCAAAAAAGTAAACCAAGGCCTTAATCAATAGCTATAACCGAACCAAAATCTTTCTCTATGATTCAAGCCTCCGAGCTTAAACTTCTTCAATATATATTAGGAGGATTGCAGCCCCAAGATTCATCTTGCTTCAATTTAATTTCTTTTTGTGTATTCAGTGTACTGTATTTCGAGTTCATAAGATGCTTTAAAGCACCACTGATTTGTCTTTACCTTTTGCAAATCGCTCAAAACGATGGGCCACTTATTCCCTTTTCGATGAAAGTTTGTTTCTTTGATCTGGCGACACAATTTATTGCACTTCATAGCTCGCTGCATGCTGTGGCAATTATTGTTGCATGCAACCTCTGCTGTAACTGCATTCAAAATCATACATAACTGCATTTTTTAATTGCAATGAATGAGGTCTTCAGACAGTTGTGCAATTGTGCTCCATACACAAGAAGATGGCAGGAAGTTGCTTTCCAAATTGTTGTGAATGACAATGAATGAATAATCGGATTACATTTTGGCTAGCAAATGGGCATTATTTCAAATTTCATTGTGAATCGAGTGTCGAGTATCGAATATGGAACATGTCATTGTTGTCTGTCTTCAGTTCTTGTTAATTAATTGCTATAGGTCTAATTTAGGATTTAAACTGAATTGTTCATCAATTTTCCTTTAATCAAATTGAGTTGATTAAGCATTTAGCCAGCACATAATTACATGTGTACATATGTATCTTGTGTGTGCAAAGTGATTAAGAAATATGTACTTATAGCCAATTAGTTCCTTGTGACTGGTCACAGACTATGAAATATTTCATAACTTATTTTGAATAGCTTTCACACTTAACTATAATAATATAGTTGAAGAAATTTCATATTGAATTTGGTGAGCATGCTTTTTTAAATTTACATTACAATTGTCTTTCATACATAATTAGTTTTTATAAATTGATGCAACACTTTGAAATATATATTTCAGAGAAGATTCTGTTTACTAGATATAAAATAACCATATAGCTGATCTAACTCAAAATCTGCAAAATAGTAAGCCAATTTAACAAAAACTGTACAAAATGTATCTACTTAATAGGCCATTAAATATCTCAATAACAAATCCATTAATAAGTATGTATATTTGTTAATAATATGTCAAGCTCTCAGCATTTGTCGGTGCGTATTTATATGGAGGGATCCAGAAGCAGAATTTCCATGTCCTTGTCGGTATTTTAATTACACATTTGAATTCAAATTGATTTATAACGTTTGAGCCACACACATGAAAACACATTTACATTAACACAGACTTGTGTTTGTATATAAAATGTATGCGTATGCAAAGTAGTGTTGATTTATTGGTCAATCGTAGTCGCAATAGATATTTTCTAATTGTGTAAATGTTTGTTTCGCTTGAAGGCTTAGATCATCGATTGCTCCATCCACTACTCATATATATCATTTTCAAGGAGACTCTTCTCTGTTTGATTTACAACGACAGTTGACGTTTCCCTTTGTCCCAAAAATAGAAGGAGATAAAAGAAGACAAGAGTTGCGGGTTTACCTTAACAACTGAACTGAAGGTAATAGTGTGTTTCATTACGCATACGCCTGTTGTCCCCATCCACACACATTCTGCTTGGACTCAGAGCGTGTGTATTGTTAAATTCACTTTCATTTCGACCTTTGACCGTAAGTTTATCTCGCTGTCCTCCTTTGTCGCGTTGTATTAATTGCTGTGACATACTATTTAAGTTAAGATTTTATGTGTTCACTGTCAGATACAAAAGACCGCCAGCCCTGGACAATTCATTTCTTCCCTTTGTCTGACCAAATTGATTGAATTTACTGCTTAAAGCCAAAGCCAGCCAACCAGTTGGCCAAGTCGTTGGCCATAAAGACAACGATGACTCTCACTGTCTCCTCTTCCCTTCCATTTCTTCCATGTCTTTTTTCCCTTCTGTCTCGGTGGGCGCGGTCATTTCATTTCAAATCCAGCTAGGATTTGTAATGAAGATATATATGTATATACATACACATACACACACACACACAAACACACATGGACACACGCACACACACTTACGCAGCAAATCACTTAGTTTCGCATTACAAAGCTATTGTGATGGGGAAGCAACTCCTTTGACTTGATACTACTCTGCTGCCTGATGCTCCTAGAACATATAAATTAATGAATTCGATGCTTATCAATAGCACACAACAACAACGACAATAATAACAGCAACTATAGGAACAACAACAACGACAGGAACAGCAACTATCTATGTCCATCTATTAGTTCGTTAGCTTTGTTTTTCGGCTTGTCGTGTGATTATGTTGAAGTGACTGACTTAAGATTGGTGCATAGCCGACACACATACACACACACACACACACACACACAAACACAAGCACACACACACATAATACCCACACATATGTGTGTTATTGGTGTTGTTGTGCGTGACTTGTATCTGTCTTAAAGTCAACAAGATGCGGCTTCCATGCTTTGTGCGACTTGTTTACTCTCTCTCCCTCTCTCTGTGTGTGTCTCCTACTTTCTCTCCTGCTTTCCTCATTTATTATAGCACATTCATTTGATAAAACTCTCTTGGTCTTTCAATCATGCTTTTGTATTTTTGTATTGTGGCCACTGTGTTATCCCCCGGGGACACATGGCTTGTGTTTATTTTTCGAGGCGGATTTGTAATTTGTATTTGATAAGGGGCGCTTTAAGTGTTTCCTCATCTGCGCGTGGCCCTCTCTCTCTCTCTCTGCCTCTCTCTCTCCCTCTCCCTCTCCCTATCTCTCTTACTGGCCTTGAGCTCCTTGGCAGTCTTTGGTCTTCATTACAGCATTAGGCATATTGCCGTAAATCTGATTAGCTGACATAGAACTTTGTGTAGAGACCAGATACTTATCTAAGTACTTATGTTTGTCCTTCCATAAGCATAGGTATTCTTATCCCTTGTCGCTTGATTTTCACCCTTAATACTTTGGTTAAACTTAATTGATTTATATATAGGTATGCCAGTTTGCACAGCTTAATTGCTTCAGTAAGTCTTTTAATTTGAATTAGTATGTACATTCAAGCTAATTAAATGTCACCCTTATAAAAAAGCAGCATTTGTTTAAAAATATTGCTACAGATAGATGGAGACTGTCATAACCTTTTAAGTTAAATATTTGTCCATCAATATTAAAGGTCAAGTTGAATTTGATTTGAACTATGAGAATTGGCCGTATCAACTTTTTCAGTTATAAGGTACACACTGTGTATTACACAATTTAGTTGTATGCAATAATTTAACAATTAAATTCATATTCATTCATTCATATTCATTTCCTTCTTATCGAAAGTTAAATATTGGAGTTATAGAATTAATTTGATTTAATTTGTTGAGTTATAATATAACCTTCTAAGAAGGTATAAGGTATCTTGGGGTTGCTCACTCTCACGTAAATACTTCTCGCTTGTTTCTTATTAAAAAATACCTTTGTGAAATAAATTAAGGTTCGAAATTTGCTGGCATTGTCAAATTGATTGTGATTTTTATTTGTTTATTTGTGAAATTGGCATTAAAATTCAATTGCAACCCATTCGATTGTGTGTTTACAAAATGCATTGCATACTGTCAGGCGCTGGATTAACATTGGCAAATTGTTTCTTTTACTTTAGAAGGAGGATGAAGGGGAAAGGGGAATAAAGAAAGGTGTCGCCATGCCGCATGACAACTGAGAAGGAAACTGGCATTTGAATGAAAATTCCTTGCCTTTTCCAATTTTTCCAAACAGGCTGCTAATTTTCAAAGACATCAATTCATAGTGTGCTCAAAGTACGTGTGAGAATGCCATTTTCAATCCACCATTGTCGATACTCATATTCTATTTCCCCTTTCATTCCCTCCCATTAAAACTCCACAATATAGCAAAGTTTACGCTGATTTTGGCACGCACACATTTTGCATACTGATCAGCAATCAGTGAGGGTTGCTCTCTCTCTCTATCTATTGGGTTGCTTGAGGGGAGTAGACAGTGGAAAGGAAAGTGAAGGACGCCTTTAGGGAATGAGTGAGGCCGTTTTGGGGGTGCACTTGTGGGGTGCAAATTAAAATTCCACTTTGGCGTTTGGGGAATTCAATTATTTTTCGCTTGCTTCATGGTCATGCGAGTTGACATTGACAGTTGACTTTTTTCATTGTTGTTCTTGTTCTTCAACTTCTTATTGTTGTTGTTGTTGCTGTGGTCAGTAACTGGAACTTTAGCTCGGACTCGATTTGAAGTCAAAAATGTATTGAAAGCAAGAAAGGGGAAATGAAAGAAATGCCAACGCAATTCTGAAACAAAATTTGTCATACCCTATAACTGTAAATCTCAAAAATGTCAACTGCTTAACTTCTGAAATTCGGTACAGAGCTGCTCGACATCATAATTATTAAACTATTCAAATATGTTTTTCAGTAAAATTTACAAGAGCTACACTTTTCTCATCATATATTTCAATATATATTTAGATTAAGCTTGCAGGGTATCTTTTAGACGTATAATCTGTATGACCTTGCATTTCTTTGGTAGATTTATTGCCTTGCGTGGCATCTGCCAATTGTCGCCCCAAATGCAATCAGCGTGTTTATTGATTTGGAAAATTAAATATTTTTCTTTTGGCGCGTGCCAAAAGTCGCGGTCCATAAATTAACAACGTGATTTGTTTTCTTCTCCCTCTCTCTGTCCACCCTTCATTCACACCCACACATATGTATTTGCCTATTTGAAACTTCCGGCAACTTGCAAAATGTTAATTAGCTATTGAAAGTGGCAACAGAAGCGATTGTTGTTTTTGTTGTCGTTATTGTTGTTGTTGTCGCATCCACTAAAAGCAAAAACTTGTTGCCAAGACAAAGGCGTGGAAAGTGTGAAAAAAAATGTGTAACTCTTGCTAAGCGGAAATGTATAAATTGCATTTTGCGGCAGAAATTCGTTGGCTGGAGGCAACACGACGTGCGTTAATGCAACACACATGCGGGGATGGAAAGGAGAGGGGAGTGGAGTGGAACATGTAACATTGGAAAGATGAAGCTAAAGGCAACGAGGATGTTGTGCTAAATTTCACATAAGTACACCCAGGTACTTACATACATACAAAAGGACCTCAACAAAGCTGTACACCTGATGCATTCACTACCTGTGTCAAGCACAGGAGACAAAGTTGTCGGGAAAGGGGTTTGAAAAAAAACAATAGTTTCTTTAAACAAAATTGTGCAATATGATATTATCGTTGTAATTATCGATTTAGATTGTAAAAGTTTTTTTTTGAAGCAAAAGCTTAAAAATCTCTGAAACTTAGAAGCTTTATTCCATAATCAACTATGACTTGTACCATTACTTTTAAGCTTGGAGTAAAAATTGTTTTTTTTCTTAAAAAGTGTTCTTGTACTTGAATGTTGGTTGATAATCCATTCTCACACAGAGACTTCCTCACAGACATTGATGCCACACGGTAGACCAAAAATGAAAGTGTTAAGAGCATTTTTGCACTCATCTTGCACATTTTTCAGCGTCATCCTTTTACATCTTTTGGCGAAAAAAGCACTTTACACTAATGCACCTTAAAATTTAAAGATGTCATAACATAAACATTTATCCCGGACGCCAATGGCGACGTCAGGATGACAGTAGGACAGCAGGACACCCGGAAAGGACAACAGCAAAGGACAGGTGTTACCATATCCAATGTGCTTCTACTTGCGGTTTTTGGTCAGAAACTCGTTGCACTTTTAGCTATTGCATAAAAGTAAGTATGATAGTTGAGAGGGATATTTAATCAGATTTTTCAAAGTGTATAGCATGTTTTTAGACTTTGGTTTAATGGACAATTATAGAGATAATTTAAAATTCAAAGGATTTTTATCCAAACAACTTAGTTATTATACTTTTTATTTTATTTTTGATCGTTGTGCTTATTAAAAACGGTCTACAAACATTCACAATACATACCAAGCTTTATATCAATTCTAAAAGTTTTATGACGGTAAACTAAGTACTACTTAATATTCAGCGTAATTTAAGAAACAAAATATATTTTTTTACTTTAAGTTAAATCTCTTTTAGGTATTACGAGTATACACAATCCTTATATTCTTGTAAGTATGGCAACAAGGTGGTTTCAAAGAAGCTTTCTTAAGCAAATATATTGCAAATGATGCGCATATTTTGGGGAACAAAAAAATTCTTCAGCCTTTAATTAGCTACTTAAATACCCTCACCAGCTAAGAAAACAAGTGCTCCACTTTGTGCTAATTGATTTTCCATGCCGATAATAAACACTTGTCTTCATACGCTTCCTACGCTTTTCCTAAAATTAAAATAAACATCCTAAAAAACAATGAACATAAATTCGGAAAAAAATAAAGGAATGAAAACAATGCGAAAGCCTGTAAATAGCCTAAGTAGCGTCTCAGATTGCCTGAGGAGGGTGGGCAATATTTAATTTATTTCAATTTCACTTTTAATTTAGGCACTAATCTAGGCAATTTGTACACTTACACGCCATTAAGCGAGGAGGAGGCCATGGTATCCATACAAACATGGGGAAAACAAAGAACAACCGACACCTCGAAGCTAGTATACTCTTAATGTACTCTTAGAAAAATAATATTTATAAATATATATTATTTAGTTCGTCATTTTTATTACAGTTAGATATTTAAAAAAAAATTATGTGATTCAGGTGAAAATATATAAAATCTATTTAAGGACTTGATAACTGATATAATTAGACTCTGAACTAACATATACACATCTCTTCAATACTTATTGAATTCATCATCTCATACAGATTCTATTAATACCCTCCATTCACTTCCCTACTTATACGATAAAAAAGAAAACCGTATCCTCCTTAAGTGGTAAATTCCAACGCTCCGCTTCGTCGCCCCCGATACGGATGTGGATGTGAGGAGGCATTTTCGTACCGTAAAAAAAGCTCGAGGAATATTTATTTGTTTTCATTTATTTTCAATAATTTCCAATTTCCATTACATTAGTTTCGTTTTCGGACTGCCATCGTTTGGGAATCCCCTCCTTTCTTTTTTCTTTCCTTCCGTATGATGTGCTTTATGCGTGTGCACGGAAAACAAACAAATTCGACGAATTTTGGTAGCACGACCTCCCCGCACCGCACATACCTACGTAAGGAACGCTTGCCTTGATTACTAAACTACATTTTGCTCTTCATTCCCTTCTCAGATCTAATATAGGCGACATCACTCATACCCTCGCTGACCCCTCTTTGACCCCCGTTGACCCCACAACAAACAGCTTTTGCTTTTTCACTGGCCGAAAACTTTTCTCATTTCTAGTTCAACAAACATCAATACAAACAGCGACCGCTGGCAACTTGAAACATATTCCAGGAATATTTTCTTTTTCGTTTTTTCAGTTCTTTCATTTTTTTCTTCATTTTTTCAGGGCATTTCCTCGGGTCTTGTCGCCACAAACCCAAGTGACATTTGGCACTTGCCCTGAACTGAGCAAACGCGAACAAATTTACACATCTTTCGGGTTGTATATTAATGCCCTGTAACCATTCAACAGAATAGTGAGGTAATATATACATATATATAATATTTCGGCAGGACAAGTGTACATGTTTATCATTTATAGATTTGTAGACCTGCTCTCTGGATAATACCAATGTTTTGTTTTTTGGTATACTAATTACGATTTTCATTTAATTTATAACGATATAATTTGAGGCCGGAAAGCCTGTTCCGAACAGAACCTGCCGAACCGATTTAGTTTGAGCCCACGAACTGGACCGAACCGGATCTTTTAATTTTCTAGCACCGAGCGCGCACCGAATCACTTTCATAAAATAATAATCAGTTTCGGACATTTTGGTTCAACATATAAAAATTTAATTTTTCTATATTATTATTTTATATCGTACTGCGTGCTCATGCAGACATTCACCAGGTGATATTGCAGTGCCTGAATTGCTGCAGTCTAAGTAGCAAGGATCGAGAAAATCCTGTTCAATTCAATTGTTCCTAAATGTTTAAAAATTATAAATAAAAGATACATAGTATGTATTACATACATATATTAAAAAGAGCTTATAAAATATGTGATAAGTAAAGGTATAAGCAACAATGAAAGCAAGACAAATTTATAGCTTTGAACCAAACGTTAACTCGAGTCTTGGGTTCAGGGGATCCATAAACCGGTCTATCTTACATATTTTACTCCATTGGTCGAACCACCGAACCTTGGATTTTTGCAGCCTTGCTTTCTTCTATCATCTTAGTTCTGACATCTTTGAAATAATATTCTAATTGAACCTATATCCTAACCTATATATACCAAATATAATATTTTTTGGTTTCTAATAAAATCTATAATTAAGTTAGGATGTAATCTGTTTATTATAAAACTGTAATAAAAATATGATTGTAAAAAGTCCTAAAAGCTGCATAGGAATACCATAGGTAAGATTTACAGAGTAGTTTCGAGTCAACCATTATTACTTACAGAATTTTTTACTGGTTGTTGTTACTTTTTTTGTTTTTTTTTTCATATTTGCCTTTCGTTTTCTTTGTTTTCTAGCTTTTGTCATACAACTTCCGTTTCCTGTTCATTTGTTCACATTTCGCATGTCAGTTGAGAAGTTTCTCTGTTCTTGTTTTTTTTGTTTTTGTTTCTTATAAAACTGTCAACATTTGATGTAGATTAAGAAATTATGGTCTACCAAAAGTTTTCTCTTTCTTTCTACCAAATAAATGATTGGAAACAGGCGAAGCAAAATGTAATCAACAAATATATTTTTTGAATTATTGCTTAGAGTTTGAATGACTTACTATAAAATATATACTTTTAGGAAAAATTGTTTAAGCAAAGTTTTTCTGGAATGTATGGATTGTTTTCAGATTTAAGTCAGCTTTAACTGTTGAAAATAATTTAAGTAGCCCCAAACTGTTCTTTATAAAATATCGCTTTTAAAAATTAGTTTCATTTAAATACAGCTGATATATCATTTGTTTAACAACTTTAAACTGCTTTTTATACGTTTCGAGATGAGGACTTGTACAGCCATTTATGGCAGAGTTCTGTATGAAATTTTGGCCAGTTGTAATGTTTATGTATGGATCTGTATGGAGGTTTTTATAAACGAATACATATGCATGAGACCATAAAGTTTTCGTGTGTGTGTGTGTGTGTGTGGTGCATTTGTCATAAATGTGTAAAAAAAACAAGGAAACACAGATACACCCACAGAAACACTCACACAATTGCATAACATGTGTATGCATGGAGTTCGTTGCTTACTCTAGCCATCTGACACTAACTCTGTCTCTGTCTATGTCTCTGTCTCTTTCTCACAGTCGCACTCAGTCGTCGTCAACGGTAATGAATGCATCCGGAATGCATTCAAAACTTGACTCATATTTCATAACCAAAATAAAAACAACGAGAAATAACAGCCAAAAAAATAACAACAACCACAACAAAAACAATAACAGATGCGAGGACATTGACCATCTTGTTGCTGTTTACAATTATTGTTGTTGTTGTTGCTGTTGTTGTCATTAAAACACAAAAAGATACCCGAAAAGAATGAAAGTGCGAATTGGATATGAGATGATTTTAAGCCAGCTTTTCAGTTTGTTTATTGTTTGCCTGCTCTTTCATTATATTTTATAAGCTCACACTGTCAAGAAACTGTAACAAAAAAACAATAACAACATATTTTGCATTTTAATTCTGCTTAAGTTTTTTTGAATCAATTGTGCAAATTAAATGCAAATCTCATAGCAAACATTTTTTCCATTAGCAAAAATTAAAACATTATTTTAAGTGACGCTCAGCACAGTACCAACTGACATCGTTAGGCCGCTTAAAAATTGATACATGCACATTATGGGATTATAAACATGATGATACAAGAACCATTATAAACGAATCAATATTTTTTAATCAAATTGTGATTTTGTAAAAGCATTGCACAGCTCTCAATAAGATTAATTTTTGGGAAAGAGAGTGAAAAGAATGCCTTTGAAATTATGAACAATGCTATCATTAATATAAATTAAATAGCGGTAATTTATTTATTTCAAATTTAAAAGTTTAGTTTTAAAATATCGTATACATGTATGAGGTCTTGTGCTATAGAAATGGGTTTGCCAATTTTTTAAAAATAGTTTCTTAATTCTCTTTATCAGAATTTCCAAATAGCTTACGTATCCTTAAGATTAATTATCAATTGTAAACACAAAATTGATATGAAAAGTGTAGCGAGTGTTGCCTATTCGTTATGAAAAGGGTAACTAAGTAATTTTGAAACTAATTTAATTACAGATTGTTCTCTATTCACTTAAAATTTATACATATTTATATATTGAAAAAGGCTGGGCCGATTTGGCTTTAATTTATTTCCCGTTGTTAGTAATTGCCAGGAGAAGGTATATGATAGGTTTTTGGGAACCTTCAAGAAAAAGTCGCTAGCAGTGTTAACGACAACGAAGACGTTAAATTTGTATTATTGAATAAACGATCACTATCGTGTCAAAAGAAAATAAGTTAATAAATTACTAAAGTAGTTTAATCTGAAGAAAATGCATTAGCGAATAGAGACTTATGCAAGTAATCCCTCCACTCTATAAGTTTTGCATTTGCATCGCAGTTCAAGTTGTCGACCTTTAGGTATCTCGCAGATGCTTTCGGCTTTCAAGAGACTGCGCCCATTTGGAGCTGAGTAACAAGACAAGGTTTTGACATCAACAGCAACGATTCTGAGAATCAAGAGCTTGGAGATGGGAGAGAGCGAGAATGGAATAGGGAATGAGTGGGGAAGAGAGCAGAGAGAGAGAGAGTTGTTAGTAGGTTGCTCGTCAGCAACGGCAAGTTGGAATGTCAAAACAGTAAACGGTAAATGTCTAGCTAGACAAGAGGCAAACCCCACTTCCTCCCCTCGTGGAAGACACGAAAAAGTGCATCTGCAAAGTGCAAGTTCGTGTGATATGCAAAGTCAAGCAGAGTTTGTGATGTGGATGAAGAAGGAGGAAAGCACAATGAGAATATGGAACTGAGAACAGCTGAGGAGTAGTATTAGGTGCCGGCCAAACAAAGCACTGTACAACAGTGCGTATGTGCGATGTGCAATGTGCGAGCCAATTTAAAGCATTGTTTTTGGTGTTGCATGTTGCCTATTGAAAGCCATGCTTGGCACGTTGATAAAAGCTTCAAATTTTGAGCTCCTAACCCTTTGTTTGAACTGAATGAACTGCGGCTCATTCTTGTTTGTGTTGAGCATGAATTAGAAACTATCGATTGCCATGGTGTAGTGTATATGTGTCTGATTTTCGTACACAGATGGGAGAAGCAAAAAGAAAATGAGAACAAGTTTCCCCTCTTTAGTCAAGCGGTGGGTAATTGCAAGAGAATCTCATTTAATCCCAACAAATGCGACTTTATCACGCAAAAAATTATGAAATATTCTCTAGGCAGCAGTTGCTTTCATCGCTTCCTTCGCAGTTTTTGTTGTTGTTTACACTTTTTATCTCTCTATCTCTCTCTCTTTCTCTCTATCAGTCTTCCACGTGCCTTTTCGCATTTTCATAGCGGTTCACCAAAAACAAAATGAGTACAACAACAATAACAACAGCAAAATAATAAATATAATAAAATACTTGGCCAAGCAAATGGCAATAGCAATGGATGGATATTAAGTATCATAGTTTCTTTTGCAACATCATCATTTTGGTTATTCGAGTGCTATAAGAAAAGCAATGAGCTGCTGTTTTGGTTATTATGGCGAGGGTTGCCTAAGAATATGTATCTGGTCTTCAAGTTAAGCAACTATTTCATATATTTCTGTTTTCCCTATATGTATGTATGTTGTTTATAACTCATTTATAATAAGTTTGCTCTAGTCATTAGATAGATAGATGATATGATTAATTACTTTTGTATAAATTCTATTCCTTTTAGTCGAATTGAATTTATGCGCTATCGATAAATGACAGAGATACAAGAATATATAGTAGTTAACTATTTTTAATAGTATAGAAATAAATGGCCAAATAATAGCAAATTGACAGATACCAAATTTTAAATAAAAACAAATATAAATCTAACTCTTAAAAGTGGTTAAGTTTACAAAATTGGAATCTATCAAGAACGGCTCGAACAAAAGTAAAATTACTTTTAAGAGCAAAACATTAAAATAGCTATATTGTTATTGTTAGCAATATCTTATAGTAACATTATAAAGTTGTAAATTATTGGACTGTGTGGTCTGTCAGTAAAATTACTTTTAAGAGCAAAACATTAAAATAGTTATATTGTTATTGTTAGCAATATCTTAAAGTAACATTATAAAGTTGTAAATTATTGGACTGTGTGGTCTGTCACATCCCGTTGTTGACTACTTCACAAGCAGACCTCTTTTGAATTATTTCACTGCATGCCCGAGGCATCAATTTACCCCCTCGTCCGCTTACGGCGTCGCCCTCATCGTTTTATGCAGATGAATGCGCGCATTTATGAAAAATTTTGTTGTCATCGCAGTGTTCAGTTGTTGTTTATTGTTGTTGTTGTTGTATTTAAGTGTTGTTGTTTTGACTGTACTGCCAGTGCTACTGATGAGAAATAATGTTTGCGGAAAAATAAGATTTGTTTATTTTACGAACGATTGATTTTACCCCCTCAGTCCTGGGGCATCCTCGCTTTTAACATGTCCTGAACCTTCCCCCTTCTTTCCATTTGCCCGCCATTTCCCCCTCATCTTCTGTATCTTTACTGTCACTTGTCCGCGCTTCATTTTGTGCAGCTTAAAAATTAATTATCGCCGGCTCTTCGGGCTGTCAGTTTTGTGTCATTTGTTTTTGGGCTTTACAACTTTTGTAAATATTTCGTCAAAGTTTTTGCTTTGTTGCCTTCGGTTTGTGCGCATCATTAAATTCCCGGACTTTCGACAAATCTTCTCCAGCATTAGCAAAGATTTTAGAATTCTTATTTAATTTCTCCTTTTTTTTATTTTGCATTCTTTCAATTTGATTTGTTGTGAGATATTGTTGGAATTCACTTACCCGGCACAAGCATGAGCAGTAGAAGCAATGCCATCCAACAGATACAGCTGCCTCCTGCCGTCTGGCCACGCCCACGTTGTCCACAGGACGACATTGTGCTTCTGTCGATTTTAGTCTTGGCCAATATTTGCATGTGAGTAACTGTTTGAGCCTCACTTTGGTGCCAGTTTTTATGCGGGAATAACGGCATGAAGTCTTTATATATCTGTTTTTACACTATATATATATAAACCTATTTTTTATTTTCCTAATATCTTTTAGTTGTCTTTTCTTTCTTTTGGCTTTTCGTCTTATTGTAGTTTGTGTGTGCAGCCACTTCCTTTGGGTGGACGCCTTATAAATATATATTGGCCAATAAATGTCAATTGTATTTAGACCACTTTTGCTGGACGACCTCTGGCTTTCTTATATCTTTTGTATTTGGTAAGTAAGCGTCTCAGCTGTAATTATAATAAATATAACATAGTAAATTTAGTAAAAGATATTACAACTTTAAGAGAAAGATGCAATTTGAAAGACGGAAGAAAAATAAACCATAAGTTACTTCTTAAATTCTCTTACAATATTTAAATGAGTGTTGTACTAATCAATAAGAATAATCAGATGAAATATTGAAGACTATTTTAAAACACAAAAAGCAAATTATAGTGGTTCAATACGATCCACAACTTTGAATTCCCAATTGATGTTTTTTAATACCCTGTGGGCCATATTACGTTTGCATCTTGCACACTCTGCATAACTCAGCTTTCTCTGACTTTATCTCTTTCTCTCTCTCTGTCTCTGTCTCTTGCTCTCTCTCGCTCTCTCTTGCTCTCTTTAGTTTGTGGTGCACCTAACGCCCATGCAAACATTGAGATTAATGAAATTAACGCAGCACTTTAATTAAAAATCACTTCAAAGGCAAATGCACACATGCACAGCAATACTTCCCCCTCATTGTCGAGTAATTCCCCCCCCCCCCCCACAACTGGCTGTAAGTCCAATCCCAATTCGAATTCATTTCAACACTAAGCCGCGTGTGTTGTAGCAAATGAAAAAATAATAGTATTAACAGTCAACAAAGTAGACAAAAAGTCAGCAAAAAAAAAGTGGGAAAATTTAAAAAAAGGATGGTATAACAAATACTGAAAAAGACATTAAATAGTAGGTAAGGGAATCTTCTGGCTGACACTTAATTGAAATTACGTATATCTGACACCCTCCAAAGTGACCACCCATTTCAGGCTTCTCTCACTCTCTCCTCTCTCCTTGCACCATTTCTTAATTGTTTGTCGCGTTGCGCCGAAAAACTTCAATTCACACTTTAATTATTTGGATAGTCTTTACAGATTTGAATAAAATCTCTACACACATGTGCATACGTATGTTACCTTTCTTTTCCCAACTTGTTTTTGTCGTTAAAACTTTTGGGGGCGCTTTTGGCAATATCATTTTCTTTTCCTTTTCCCAATTTAAATTTTCTCTTTGGTTTTGCTTCTGTTAGCGCTCATTTACAACAATACGAGACACACACATACACGTACACACATGGCGACTCCGTTCTTCTCTCTTTGATTCTTTTTCTCTTAAACTTGTATTTGTTATCCTTTCACTTTGGCTTTTTATGTATTTCAATTCTTTTTTTGTCTTTTTCCCTGCCAATAAAAACTGCAAAGTCCCAAAACGGTTGCCAATGCGAGAGAGAGACAGCAGTTGTAGGGCCGTTTCATTCGCAATTTAAGGTAATGAGCACATACAAAGTGCAATTAAAAGCTTGTTGCCAAAAATGCAATTTTGCGAATATATTTCTCTTACACTTACTGCAATAGGGTATAATACTCTGAATCAGGAGCTCGTGACAATTGGATTGAGGTGTTAACGTTAAAAGGCTTTACTATTAAAAATTATAACATTTTTGTATTAATTTATAGTTAAAAGAAGTCAGTTATGTTCCCGTTTTCTTTTTTTCTCACTTTTTGGATACAATTTAAATTTATTAGCTCAAGGAAAAAGGTAAAATAAGGTACTACCATAAAATGTTGCAAGAAGTGAAAACCGAATCAGACATATCTAAAAACTGTTGAATAATAATTATAATTAATATAAAAAGTATAATTATTTAAAACTTTTATTAAAAAAAATATTTTAAATAATTAAATAATTGTATAAGATTATTTAATGGCATATTTTATAAATTTATATAATTTTATACTTTATAAAGTTAATTTGAAGCGCATTCAAATTTCGTATTATTAAAATAGACTTGACATTTCTGTTTAATTCTCTTTCGTTTTGTGCATACATATAATTATTTTTTCTGGGTTTTCTCTACCCTTGCTCCCGTTTCAACCCGTAGTTCCCTTTTGCCATGCCAAATAGTTAAAAAGTATGAAAGTCATTAATGCGCTTTATGGTGAAAGTCGACGGCGCATGCATTTAACGAGCGTCCAAGTTAAACTCGATAAAAATTGAGCGAGAAGAGAAATTGAGAGATAGTGAAGAAGAAAGACAGCGAGGGCAGGAAAGAGCAATGTCAGAGAAAGACGGAAACAAAAGTCTAAAATAAAAGTTAAAAAAGAAAATTAAGCATTTAAATAAGATATGAGTGTTGGAAGGGCTTTCAAAAAATTGGCAAAGCAGAAAAAAGGTAAACGTGAGAGTTTAAGAGACAATCAAAAAGTAAGTCACAATCAAGACCTAAGAAGACTAAATAAAATTAAAAGTAATATTTAAGAATTTATCAGGTATTCATAACACAAATATGTTAATGAATTAAGTACTTAAGTGAGTCGAAGCAAAAAGCGCAACTGAGGTTAGAGAATGATCGAGGAAGGGGGATATAAAGACAGAGAGAAGGAGAGAGATATAGACATATGAAGTTATAGACGTACATTTACATGTTGCCAAAGCATTGTTAACAAACAATTGTGAATTTCTTAAGACATCAAAATATATATGATTGAAAGCAATTGAGTAACATGCAGTCACAAAGTGCGCAGGGGAGTTAGGGAGAGAGAGAGGGAGACAGGGAGAGAGAGAAATAGGAAAAGAGGTAGAGAGAAAGGGATAATAACACTTAGACTGTGTTCAAAATGAGATTAACTAAAAAGTTTTGCCTGCATATATTGTGACAATTATTGACTTTCTTTAACTTAATGTCCATATATATCTCTGTCAATTGACATTTGTATTAATTGTAAGCACAGATAGAAGTTGCATAATGTATATCCGTTTCTCTCTTTCCGTCGCTGTGTTTCTCTGCGTATGCGTAATATGTATTAAGCTCGAAAGCTTAGTGCTTATTTCCTTTATCGCAACAACCGGCTAACAGTCTGAGTATCACTGCACCTTCTCTGCAATCTAGACCAATACAGCTGACAAACAACAAACAGAAACAAATTCAACTACTACAAGTATTTTCTTTATATGTATACATAAATAAAAAAATAAAAGCTCTCGTCATGCCATATCGAATAAACGATGACATCAAAGTCACAGTTTTGCACAATATCAAAGATACTTTTTGTATCTTTGTATCTGCTGCTGCAGCTCATTGATTTGGCAGTTGACTTTTGTTGTTGTTGTTTTTGTTTTGCTTGGTTGCTACGGCTCACTTATTTCATTTCCCAGCGCCTTGTGGTCCATCGATTGTGTGCATATTTTATTTAAACGATTTTTCTAGGATATGACATCCATTTTTTTTCTTCTTTGTTTTTCTTCTACTGATTTGCTTGTCTGAGTTTGTGGGTCAAGCGATGGCTCTCAGCATTTGTAACTGAAATGTTTTTGAATTTCTTCTTTCCTCAATGGAATGACACAACACTGAGACGACAGCCACTAACAGCAATTACATGTGTGTGCTAAGAAATATAGCTAAGCATTGATCGGAGTGCATTTTCCTACGCATGTAGAACAACTTATTAACATAGTTAGCTATTGGTTTTGTTCTTAAACTGAAGTAGATCAGTATAAAATATTTGTTTTTTATTTTCAATTCTTAAAAATCTTAAATCAGAATTTTAGTTTTCAGTTTAAAAATGAAATTAAACTTCAGGAGCAAAATAGTTGCAATAATATAGTTCTACTAGTTAATAATAAATTTATGAAATATTGATGCAAATCTAAGCAATTATTTTTATTTAAAATATTGATAACATATGTATTTTTGTTATATTCTAATTAGTTGTCATAGATGACGACTGTAAGTACGAGGGTCCGACAGTACAATTCTCTGTGGAAGTAAAGGACACTGTTAAATTCCTAATGTATGCAAACAACGTTAACTTTCTCACGTATATACATATACATATATACAGAAATTTGAATTTTCCAATAGTGATCAAAATTTTCACGATGGTTGAACATCATCTTAAGTATATTGACGAAGTGATGATAAACTTGATCTGCGTGCAAATATGAGAAGTCTTTATACAAAACTTGGTGCTCCTATGTCTTATAGTCCTTGATATCAGTTTGTTCATGCGGACAGACATCAGGACATGTCTATACCGACTCGGCTTCTGATGCTGATCAGGAATATTGGTACTTTAGGCCACGTCTTCTTCTGCCTGCCACATACTTTTATTTTTTGAGCAATCATAACACACCACCACAGGATATCAAAATATATTTGTCGTATAAAATTAATATCAATTAACTTTACTATTATTCAGCTCATTAAATATTTTTGAATAACTTTAAAGACTGCAGTTACTGTAAATCAAATGATTAAAAAAACTTTGGAAGCATCGCACTCAGTGCAAAATACTTAATCATAAAGAAACCTTAATGATAGAGGACCACAAACTTAAAAAGAATTCAGTTGAGAGAAGTGCTTGTAATGTGGTAATCAATAACAAATTTTCTTAGTTAGTTATTACTAAATAATTAAACAAAGGTATGTATGTATTGTCTGTATGTATGTAATTTAAATTTTAATACATTGTTAATTTAAGAATTACACTAATTTTAATCAGTAAACTGCACTAAATGTTTAATGTTTTTCAAGTGGTTATTGACCAAAATTTCGCGATTTTCCGGCTATTAATTGACACTGCACGAAAAGAACTTATTCAGGTATAATTTTTGCATACAATGGGGGAGGGAATGCTGTTGTGTATCCTGTTATTGTCCTGTCGTAGTTGCCAACCTTTCTTAGACCGCAGAAACTCATTAAGAGGTGCTCCTGTTCGCTTTAGCGCTCTCTGACGTTCTCTTTTTCTGTCTTTGTCTCTGTTTTTGCGTTTTTGCTATTTTGCAATTAAAACTTTCATTAAAGTAATTAAAATTGCAACAAAATCAACAAAAATACAATCAAAATCTAGCATGGATCGGCCTGGGAAAGGGCAAGGGAAAGGGCAGGGGCTAACGTGGTTAGAGGTTGAAGGCCTTGACAAATACACAAAAATGCAGTTAAAAATGTACGACAAGGGCAATGAAAAGGAACAGGGATGGGAAGAGGGGATTACGGGGAAAGGAAAACAAAGACAAAAGTGTGACAAATATAAACAGGAGTGTAAATAAAATGGCAAAATGTAAATTGTGCAGCAGGAGCGAAACGAGGTGTGGCCAGACGAGATGAGGGGATAATAAAATGTGGTAATTGTAAATAAGTGGAAAATAAGTGCGGTGGGAGGAGGAGGGGCAGAGTGAGGGGAAGAGGGGGCTAAGCAAAATGTGGAAGTAACATTTTAAATTCAAATTAAACGACTGGCAAAGCCACAAAAGGATTGACATGAAGTTAGTGCCACGGCAGCCAGGACAACAACAACAGCAACAATTGTTAACTAAAGGTAACCGCAGCTGGCAGATGTTGCAGTTTCAGTTGTTGTAGTCATTGTTGTTGGTGTTGTTTTTGTTGTTGTTGTTACTGTTGTTGCTACAAATACTGCAGTTGACAGTTTCAGCGAATTTTAGCATTTTCACAATTGTTTTTGTATTTGAGTTTGACATTTGCATTGCAACAAATAAATATTGAGAAAACAAAGCAAAGAATAAGCACAAAAGAGAGACAAAGAGGGTATGATGAAAAGAGAGGGAAATAGACTGAGAGAGACAGGAAGGGATAGTGACAAAGCGTTTGTTAATTGCGTTATTTTTAATTAGTTTGTATATAATTTGTAGATCATACACATACAACACACACACTCTCTTTCTCTCTCTCCCACTCTATACTTCTTTCAGTCACCCACATACACACACTTCCAAATAGGTCAAAATGGCAAAAATCGTTTTACGTATTTGACATTGTTGTTATTTTAATGCTCTGGGCGCATTTGCCAAATTAGTTTATTGCATTTCGGCAACAATTTAAAAATTGAAATGTAATATTTGAAATTTTTAGCCAAAATAAATATTGGCATATTCTATTAATATGCTTTGTAATTTTAAAAGTGTCATCTACTGGCTGTACTAAATAAATGTATGTATATAAATGTATGTATATAAATTATTTAAAATGAATATGACAAATAAACTAGCTTTGAAAATAGTTGATGTAACTTTAGCAATTGGTTTGTTTTATGAAATAAATTGATTTAACTGCAGTGTATATTACTTCTGTAGTATATAAGATAAATTCAGTACATAGATTGTTGAATAAATCAGTATCTATTCTTCTTAATGCAATAAAGGCAAGTTTGTTGAAGATTTTTTATTGTTTAGCTTTTACCTACTTAGAGCCTAGCAACTTAAACTATCTGATTCATTTATTGTTAATATAATAACTTTTTTTTATAAAAATAGATTATAAAGGAAGATTCTTCCACTTATACAACCGACTGATCTCTGTTGCGAAGTCTTTGCTATAGTCGTAACATTTCAATGAGCCATATGACAATCTGTGAATGTCGCTGTTGTTTACGCTCAAGTACTTTGGATTTATATTTACATGAAAGCAAAACTTGAAACTCAAACAGCTGAAAGATGCCGTTTGCTTGTCGCTTGCCACATGCCACATGTGTCGTTGTATGTCTTTGAAACGGAAATAAAAGATTTTACAAAACATTGCACAGTCAATGTTCGCCTAGGAGTCGAGGAGCAAACAACTTAAACACGCCTACTCGCCTACACGCCTAACCTGCCGATGTCACTTTTTAAAGGCAACTTGATATGCCAGACAAATAAAAATAAGAAGAAGCAAACAGAAAAATAGACTTCTTAAAGCAAGCCCAAGCCAAAAGCTGTAAAAAATGATGAACGCTTCAACTGATGACACATTCAGTTTCACACACGAACGACTTTCAATTTACATTTGATGTTTTATGTTTGCCAGCATTTACGAAGCGCAAACGAAAAGAAAAGAAAAAAAAACAGCACATATTCAGCAAAAGAAAAAAAAGTATCACTCATACGCACCCACGCACAAGGAGGCAACGCAGGAAAAACCCAAAAACTGAAGCGAACTCTAACCAAGCAAGGGAATCGGAGCTAGAGCAGCTGCTCGGAGATTTGGAGGGGGAGACGACGACGGTGCCAAGTAGACGACAATAACAACAACAACAATAACAACAACAATAACAACAACAATAACAAACACCAAGGGCAGGCGGTTGTGCAAATAAACGAATAATATTTTTGTATTTCAAATAGGAAAAATAGAAAAAAAAGCGTAAAGCGACTGCCACAAGTAGAAAAAGCGAGTGAAAGAACTTCTTTTAGATTGAACGCGCATAATTTTTATAACAAAATGCCAAATCCAATGGCAAAGCAAATCACAAATCTCTCAGTAACCCAACTCAATAATTCGCTTGAGTTAATGTCTGGCCAGGATTTACTTAGTTTTGAGCTAAAGGATTTTGGGATGTGTATGTTTCTTTCAATTGAGTGACAGTTGGAGTGGGAAACTCTACTGTGAGTAAAAACTGCTAAGCCTTAAAATCGTTATCTCCAGGTTCTTTTTCGTTCTTAGAGCTAGGTTTTTTGTAAAGCTTTATCTACTTCATTAGGTAGATTTACTGTTAGGAATTATTCCTTTTTTACGGAGTTCTTTACTTTTCTACAATTAAAAGATCTAAGATCTGATCTTATTTGTTATAAAAATTGTTTATAAGAATTAAAATTTTTGTCACATTTAAACTACAGAATTGTTATTAAAATCAGAATTTTTTGTTTTTCTTAAATATTATATATTTACGACAGATTTTGGCTTACTGGCTTAAAAGATTTAATATATAGCACTACTTATAGTCTTAAATAGTTTACAATAAATTTAATTGCAATAAAAGAACTTAAAAAGTTTTTATCAACTTATCCCTTAAAGTCGAACAAAGTTTGTAATAAATTTCCGAATAAAACCTCGAAATTGGGTTCATAAATGGGCACGTGCCCTCATTCAATGTGTTTACTTTCAGCTTAGGTAATTTTGGAAAACTTAAAAAAACTTGATCTTCTTCTTCTTCTTCTTGTATAATATTTGGGAGAGAAACTGTGAAGTGTCTCATTTTCAATGGGCACTTGTCAACGTTTCACTTCGCAGCAATAATTTGCTCGGGATGCCACAAGGCTTGACATGAACCTCAAAAAGCACTTCAAGAAGAAGAAGAATGAACACACAACAAGTAACACATACACACACATACATTCATAAAGACACAGGGAGAGACTCCGCACAGCATGTGGTCAGAAAACAAAAGCCAAAGTCAAAGCAGTTGCCAAAAATTGCCCATAACGAGCACTTGACGACAAATGTGACATGCCAAAAAGTTGATAGACTTTTGAAGAGAATGAGGGGGGTTACCTATACAAGCTATTCAATAACTACCTTACAGATACATATACATATATATAGATTTAAAGTGCTGTAAGCTACTCGCAGCAAGTGCACTTAAAGCCAAGATGTCCAGCATTTGTCTCAATGAAAGCCACGTCACATAAGTTATCATTTTTTACCTAATTTATACGATGAGGTCTCGGTAGAGCTAGAGGGTGCTGCCCGGGTGCTATCCGGGAACTGTCCGGGTTCGGGTGCCTCTTGAAGCCATATAATTGCGCTTATCTCTTGGCGCACACTCAAGTTGCCCCGGCTCAATATGTTTCTGGAGTGAAATGGAGTACCCGCTTCTTATGGCCACTTGTAAAGGACACACAGCACAAGGACACGAGGACAGGAGGACATCGACACAAAGAGAAACAAAAGAAAAAACCTGGCTACGACTATTTGATTTAAAAGGAAGTGTACCTTTATTTAGTAGTACTTCTTGTTGTTTTTATTTGTGTGCTGCGGTGACATTTTTATATTGTGTGTATTTTGTTTGTGGATGCCGCAAACTTTTTGGCATGCCACCAATGAGATTATCTTAAGTGGCCTGCCATTTTTCTATAGAAAGGACCCTCGATTACAGTCCGATTCGGTTTCTGGGGTTTTTTCTTCTTCTGCAAATCACAAATAACTTTTCAAATAGTTTTTAATGCGCACAAACTTCATTTCTGCCACAGCAAAAACAATGCATTTTTGGACAATGATAAAAATAAGAGGACGATTTAGACAAATCGATGGGAATTTGGCAATCAAAATTCTTAAAGTAAATGTTACTCGTATATGTTGCAAAATCAATAGTTTTATTTATAAAGAAACTTTTTGCTGGCCAGAGTTAGATTTTATATACATTGACTTTAATGAAATACAGAAAATACTTGAAGTGACAATTCAATTGAAATTTTGTAGTTCTAAAGATATACTTGATAAAAATCCTTTTTAGTAAGTCATCAAATATGATAATTAAACTATTTATTTATATGACAGGGAATAAATTGACATTAATTTCTTATTTCAATGTACACTGATAACACCGATCAGATTAATAAGGTTATAATTTTGAAATCAAATTTCATTTTATTTTGTTTTTCGTCCATGTCCACTTTGAACTGTTCTTTGTTTATTTATTTATTGTTTTGAGTTTGAAATTTCATTGTGTCAATTGAATTAAACGATCTCTTTCACTTGATTAGCTCAATTTTCCTTGCCATTTCTCCAATTTTGTTCCTTTTAATGTTGTATTATGATATTGGTTAATATCATAAATATTATTCCCATTTATATTGCCAGTATCTTTTTTTTTTCGTTCTCTTTTTCTTCTTTTATCCATCTCTCATACTTATTTTGCATTCTAGTATATGTCCTTGCTTACACCTTGCAATTGCCATCTCATATTGTTCCTATTAGTATTAAAAAATGTTAAGTCTAAGTATTGATCTTTGTTGGGGAATCTCTGCTTGTCACACTGCAGACTCCCTTCCCTTCCCTTTACCCTGCTCCCCTTGTCACACCTATCTCACATGCTTGCTGGCGGCGCTTTTGAAGGCTTCAAGTGTGAACACACATTATAATAAACGCCTCAATTGTTGTGCAGTCATCTGTGTAATTTATGTTTAGCTAATGTTCAGGCATCGATGAGCTTGTCAGCTTTTGTGAATCACAACACACATATACACATGCACCTCCTGTCGTGTGTCCTGTGATGCGCCACACAAACAGAGACACACACACATATATGTATATACATACACACATTAACCTCCATTGAGCTGAAGTCAGGATACGAAATGAAATGACGTTAAGGTTGCTTCGTTGAGTCTAATAGACTTTCCTCGGTGCTGCCGTCTGTGGGTTGACTTCGACTTTGCCCCAGTTTCAGTTTAGAGCACCGTCCAGGAATCCAGAGTCCTTGGTCCTGAGTCCTAAGTAACGGTAAACGAAATCCTTTGCCATCCACTTTGCCCAAGCTCTGGCATTTTATGGAACTTTCTTTCGTCTACTCAATCTTGCTCATGTTGTTTTTGTTTTCGTCTCTGTCTTTTTTCCAGGACATGTTTCAATGATTTCTTATTTTTGCTATGAGGCGAAACTGTTGCGCTATTTTGTCGTTAGAGATTTAATTTTTTCTTCTTTTTTTACCACATTTTTTTTATATTTGTCGCTCAGTCGGTGTTAAATCATTGACGTGTGAAAAAGGCAGAAACTTTGGATCGATCGACACGAATTTTCGTATTTGGAGCATGTTTCAAGTTAAAATCAGGTTGGCATTGAATTGAAATCTACCCAGGGACTTCACTGCTTCCCAAAAATCTCTAGAGTTCAGTTTAGTTTCGTATCTTGCTCTGTTCAGAACCCGGTACTCAAATAATATTTAGTATTTGAAACGAAAAATTCTTCGTTTCGAATTCCTAACGCAAGTATCTGAAATTCCGGTAAGTTAAAATTAAATCTATTGAATTCTGTATTTTTTATCATAATACAAATTTTCAGTGTTGCCTAAAATTTGGTAAATATGTGCCAAAGTGCCTGTGGTAGCGTTTCCTATGCTCTAGCTTATGGTCCCGTAGGACCAGCCCTGCCGGCGATGAACTACAACAATTGTTGTTGTGGACCCTGCCCGCCCTGTGGTCCCTGGACCTGTCCGCCCAACAGATGTCGCTGCTGCGGAGAATGCGGCTGCTTCGGACCCTTCTACTAGATACCGAGATCCACCAAGCAGTACTAGACAACCAAAAATATTTGAAAGAAATTTCGTTACTTTAAAAATATCATTGTGTATGCTTGCGAAGGAAAACGACGAAGTATTTTTTATGGTTCGTGTAAAATACAAATAAATTATAAATCATGGTATTTTAGGCGTTTTATTGATTCTTGACTATGGAATATTATCACGGAGGCTAATCTATGTCGTTTTAGAACAATGCAAGGTATTCTAGGACTGTAAAAAATGAACTAAGTTCAGTGAGCTATACGATTTAGAATTATCAGAGCGAGAAACAAAAGAAAGTTAAATATAAATATATCATTCAGTCGGGAGAGCCCGACAGTAGAATACCCTGGGGTAGTAAAGAACGCCACTCAAATTTTCTATTAATTATATTTGTGTTTCGTATTTGTGCTGTCTGTTTTGTATTTAAAACTCTTAGCAACAATGAGCATGTTATTTTCAAAATAACAAAATAAAAACAAACAATTTTTTAAATGCATAGCAAAAATTAAAAAAAAAATTAAAGAATTTAAGCCTGCTTTTACTGGGACTCGAACCAAGATCTCCCGTCTGCCTACGTGGCGCCTCTACCACTTGGTATCTTGAAAGAGAGAGGGAGAGAGGGCGATATATGTATTTGTAAATGGTTCAACGAATGAGGAAATGAGAGAGGGCAAAAACTCACGGCAACAACAACACATTAAATAAAAGAATTAAATAATTGCGGATATATTCCGTGTTTATTATCCGAACTTGATCAAATTTTTACAATGTACCCTTATTTATTTAAGTATAGTTCGTGCCGAAGCTCATGTCCTAGCTTGATAATTAACGAAATTGGCGAAGGGGGCGTGGCATCCAAAATTTGAAATAAACTTGATCTGCGTGCAAGTATAAGAAGTCTTCATACCAAATTTGATGCTTCTAGGTCTTTCCATCTCTGAGATCTCGTTGTTCACACGGACAGAAGGACATGGCAATATCGACTCAGCTTGTCGCCCAGATCAAGAATATATATACTTTATCTATATCCTTCTGCCTGTTACATACTTTTTTTTTTTAACAGTCTTAATATACCTTCAGTAAATAAAAAAAAGTTTGGTATTACTTGATCCACATTCTGGATCCTTTGAATTGAGAGCAAGCATTGGGTCCTCGTTAGGTCAAACTTTATGTCAAATTAAAGGTAAAATTTGGTCATTGTATTTTGATAAATGATTTAGTTACAATAACTGATATCTGTCCAATTTTAATTTCAGCCTTTTGTAAGTTTTTCATAGGCCATTCTCCAATTATCAACGGCAACCTTTGCCAGATTGACTGGTGTAACAGGTTCATTGAAATCAAGACAGGGATTCATTTGATTAGGCGTCTTGTGCGGCACCAGGCAATGTCCTCGACTGCAGCTGGTGTCCTTCACAAAGCACTTATCACGGGGACCACAGGGTGTGGGTATAAAATCTCTGCCCGAGTAACGCAATGTAGATAATGGAGGATTATTGCAGGCCAGTTCATATGAGGCACACGCCCAGCCGCCGCACATCTTGGTTATGTAAAGATATGGCTAAGAATTATGGATATGTATTCTAGTAAACTCGTGTATTTTTGGTTTGATTCGACTTACTCCGGGAACAGTAAAATTTTCGTCTGAATTGTAGATTGGCTATGACTGTACAATATAACTAATACATTCATTGAAAAGTTATCTAGAAACTCATGGCCAACTTATGAATAAATATTTTGTACCGATATCAGTCATTTGGATTTTAAAACCATTACCAACCGCAGCCGCCACAACAACCGCCACCACAACAACCACCTCCACAACACGGAGAACAACTATTAAAGGGTCCACATGGAGTTGGGGCATAGCAACGTCCTGTGAATCGCATTGTAGAAAGACGATGATTATTGCAGGCTATTCCATAGGAACAACATGCCCAACCGCCACACATTTTGACTTTGCTTAAATATGGCTAAAGAAATTTGGAATTTTGTACCGACCGGATATCGCACCAAAATTTTCGAGTTGTTGCTCGTACTAAAAAGAGAATACTAATGAATGTCTTTGTATATTGAGAGTCCTCTATATTGTCGTCGTAATTCTGACAGCTGTTGACATGCCATGCTCAGTCGACTTTTACAATTGAAATCTCTCAACCAGTTCAGCACTATTGGACTGGGCTAACAACCATTTTGGCCAAGCCGAGCTGTGCCAGCCATTTCGTAAATCTTGCCAAGCCGTGTTGAAATCCCCGAGAATTTCGCACACCAGCAAAAAATAATATGCTAAAAATGGTGGCAGCTAAAGTGAAATTAATCCAACAACAGACACAGTGGTTAACATTTACCGAAAACAATATAATGCGTAGAAGGTTCCCTTTATAATTTATTACAAGGCGGATTCTAATACAAAGACAAAGAGTAATAGCGGTAAAATTTGATTGAACCTAAATAACATTTAAAAGTGTTGTATTTCTATTAAGTAGAGGATATTGTATACAATACCAGTTTTAGCTCACAGAGAAATTATCTTAAGTCATTAAAATAGAGTCAGATTAAACCTTATTAGTTAAATATTTGTGTCGTCTTTTTCTTTTAGAAATGCATAAATGTTCCACAAAAATTGTATATATGTATGTATTTCTCGCAAATATTTTGGATGAATCTGAACCACTGTGCAAATCCACGTAGCTGGTATGCAAAAATCACACAGATAGAAGCACCGCTAGACAATTGCATTTTTTTTCCGCACTTGCCGTGGGGCACTTCAGGTCTTGTTCAGTGAGGTCCAGACAATCAATTACATTAGCCCCACTGACCCCCCTTCTAACCACAGCGGCATGCCCAAAAAACCCAAGTCCAAGAAGTGTGAGTACGGGTCGCAAATGAGTGAGGATAAAGGGAAGGTAAAGGGGTGTGCAGTTGAATTCTTGGAAAACGCAAATAGGCGACCGCAGGATAAATACAATTTAAACTGAAATTTAATAGATTGTATGAAAGTGCACTTATGAAGTTAAATTCGATTGTGTATTGTGTTTGGACTGTTTTGTGTGATGCTTAATACGTAAGGCAATGTGTCACATATTTTCACAAGTGTCGTGAGCAATTTGTGTGTGTTTTCTGTCAGTTACATAAACCAACAGAAATTAAAGATAAAATCCAAAAGTAATTGCTTGATCTATGCCAAAAAAGGTGCTAAATAATTCCAAGGTAACTGGCAATTGCCTGCCAAATTTAGCACATTTTTTGCGTGGAATATTGGCAAAAGAAAAACCGAAATCGAAATCGTCAACGAAGCGCAACAGGCGAACCTACTTGAGAGAAATGTGCGTGCCAAAATGTCGAACACTAGGAGGTTGTGGCAAACCGTGTGGATTATGCAGACCCTGTGGCCCATGTGGACCATGCGAACCGTGTGGACCATGCGGACCATGTGGCCCATGTGGACCGGGTGAACCATGCGGAGGATGTCGAGGATCGTGCTGCGGCCAATCGTGCTGTCTTCAGACGCCCTGCGGCATGGTTTCCTACCGCCTTATGAGCGGACCTGTCGGTCCCGTCCTGCCCTGCATGAAATGCTGCGGTTGCTGTTCCAGCGGTTGTTGTCCGCCTTTCTACTTTGTTCCCAACAAGTGTGCATGCTGTTGGGAATGGGGCTTCTTTGGGCCCTACTATTAGCTTACAATACGGCAACAATTTTGAAATCTGCGAAGTATTGAATCATTCTCGGTGTCGCGTTTTCTTGCTGGTAACTTTGATCGAACTTGTGGTAAATAAATTTGTTTGTCATGGAGTCGTTTTTTATATTTTTTTTTTGCAACATAACAAATGGTTTGGTAGCAATCCTAGGCAGAACCTATAAGTGCTACCAAAGTTGCACAATGAAAATCATTTAAATTTCACATTCATGAAATTGAAAAAAAATGTTCATTGACTAAAAACACAAAAGAAATCGCGATGAAAATAAAATCGCGTTTGCAAAAAACCTAAAAAAAACAAAAACAAAGGTTAAAGGCCAATTGGAAGGCCGGTAACGTAAAGTAAAAACAAAGAATGCGTTTTTAGACAATGTGCGATGTTTTTTACGATCGAAAACAATGGTAATTTAAGTAGGTCAAGGACTACCTCCAATTTAGGCAATTTTTGCCAATTTTTTTTTACTATGTTTTTTTTTTGCATATTCGAAAATTTCAGCTTGCGAGTAATTGAAAACAGTATAACTGTGTCAGAGAAACTCGATGGAATCAACGAATGCAATTTATCAACATTAAAAAACAATTCTCTGACAATATTAAAAGCATAATTGTTAAAAGGTTTCACTTGCTGTTTTAGAAAATATTTTTATAAATTGTGGAATTCCTTATTCATTTAAAATTAGCTCATTTATTTTATTTGCAGTCTTTTTTTATTAATCTTAGACAGCTTAAGATCAGGTTTAAAAATAAAATAAAATTGTTTTAATTAGCTATAAACTTTTGGGATTTTAATTTTGAATTTTGATTTGAGTTATGTGTGAGTGTATTTTATTTGCAAGTTTTATTTGTTTAAATATGTTAATGTTCTAGTTAATTAGGGTACTGCAGCTTTACCTAATTTTAAATAGGAAAATCATACAAAAGGACTAACAAATTACAAAAATATATAATAAAAGCAACAAAAATAATACATAAAATGACTATATAAAATTTAGTACAATAAAAGCACGACACATTTATAGTTTGCCACAAACTTTTTCAAAACAGGGTGCTAGAAAGCAGATCCTTTGGTTGGTTTATTGTTTCATGCAACACATTTGACTTAGGTTTTCAACTTGAACAGACTTTATATTTACCAAATTAAATAAGTAAAAAATCAGCTGACTACATTACGAATTACTTTTAAATCATTTTCAACTTTCACACATCACAAATTTTTTATGTATACTTATGTATTTAGTACTTGTAGATTTACCAATAGGCAAACAATGATTATTTTGATTTCAAATGAATTAAACATTTTAAATATTACGAATGATGTCAAGTTGAAGAAGTTTTTTTTTGTTTTCTCAAGATTTTTTCAATTTAAGCCATCTGGAACGTCTGGAATTTTAAAATTGGAACGTGTCCTGAATGCATTTCTTTACTTTAACCAAACAATGGAGAAACTTGCCAATGATCGATTGAAAAACTATTGAATCAGTAGTCAAATATTTTGTAATTTTTTAAATTTTCTTCTCTTTATTTGAAATAAATATTTGAATAAGTTTACTCAATTCCATTTATTTTTATATTTATGCATTCAATCCTGAATAAAAAGTGAAAGTATAACCCAATTTACTAAAATTGATAGCCTTATAATTAAGCCTTACATTAAGTTGTTATTTCTATAAAACATTTTGTGAGTTTCTCTTTTCATATTTATATTTAATTATGTATATATGATAAAACACAGTAAGTATACGATTACATATTTAATTCAATATAGTAATTATAGTAGTTTATTATTGTATTATTATTATTACTTAAAATGATTTTAGGCAAACTGTATTTCATTTTTAAACTAAAACTTCTTAAGAATGTCCAAATTCGTAATATTTTAGTATTAATTCGACATTCAGCTTTTAAATATTTTGCATTAAATACTTTCAAAAAATAACACTTTTACTAAAGGATACGAGTAAATAATGAAACTATTTGCAATTTTCATGGAATATTCTCTACTAACTTGCTGCAAAATTTCTGTGAAATTAATTGCGGAAAATGGTTTATGGTATTTTGAAATACTCTTTGAATATTTGTAGTTTATTCAATGAATGTTGCATGAGATTCGAAAGCATTTCGGTTTGCTTAACTGTCAAAATATTTGTATAACAAAATTAATTTCTTGCAAATTAGTCATATGGCCACTCCCAATAGATGTCAACAAAATGAACGCACGTAGATTAATCAGAGATAGATCAAGCTGCTTATTTATTACACATACGAGACGTTGTACCACATAGGAATTTCGAATCCATTCGCAGTGTTCTTAAGGGGATTACAACAACTGGAAAGCCAAGTTCATTTCGATTGCGACTTACCTTTAGGGCACAACAAATATCAAATGTTATGTGATGATGTTGTTTTACTCGATGTTCTTGTTGTTGTTGTTGTTGTTGTTGTTGATTATTGTAGTCTGTGGCAATAAATTAACAAATTTAGCACGTTAAAACGTTACACAACACTCTCTAGTTGCAGTCTTGTGTAAAAATACACGCTTACCCGCATACACACACGCACACACACAAAGCAAATCCTTAGTGCCGCCGAGAGGTTTTGACTTGGAGACCGACACTGAGACTAAGACGGAGTCGGAGCCGGAGACTAAGTCTGAAACCGGACCGAAACCGAGACCGGACCGTAGTGTCCTATGTGAATGCCCAAAATTTGATGTTCATTTTGTTGCTGTTATTGTTGTTGTTGTTGCACATTTTTCACATATTTTTCATAATTTTACGCGAAAAGAGACTGGGAGACAGAGAGAGTTCAGGAGTGAGAGGATGAAAGGGATAGAAACTCTAACAGTATTTGCCCAAAAAGCATAAAATGGTGTAAAAATGAAAAAAGTTTGCGTTGAGCTGCGTTGTTTGTTTGTTGCAAGCACTCAAATCTCTAGTGAAATATTAATTCTCACAATTTCTGACACTTTGCCACAAGTTGATGTTATCCATGTGTTTTATATGTTTTATTTGTTTCATTTGTTTGTTTATTTGTTTGTTGATCTTGCGGACAGGCAACTTTATGGATTGTTTATTAATTGTGCAATGTTTTCGCTGTCGTTGTCGTTCTCTAATTTACTTATTTATTGCCCCTGATGCGGCTCCATCAAACGTTATTGTTTTCGCTATCGTGTTGTTGTCTTTGCGTAGTGGCAGCGTCGTCGTAAGCAGCAGCATCAGCAGCAGCGTCGTAAGCAGCATCAGCATCAGCAGCAACAGCAGCACAGCGAACCAAACGTTCTGACATTATCAACGTAACTGAAGCAGCAGCAGGAAGCTGTTGTCCTCTGCCTGTCGGAGTCGCCGGCAGCAGACGTTGTCGCCAGCGTCGTTGCTGGAGCTATCGTCGTTGTCTTTGCCTATTACTCTTCGTCCATCTCTCTCTCTTGTTCGCGCTCTCACGAAGTGCTACTCGCAACTTAACGAAGGTTGTCGAAGTCATTTCATGTTCGTGCAGGTTTCGTTTCGTCGCGACTAAAGGAATTTGTATAGAGCGGTGAACAGCTGACTGTAACAGCAGTAGCAGCAGCAGCAGAGCAAGAGAGAGAGATATGGGCAATTTGAAAAAGCTTTTTAGTTCGAATTTGTGTTTGAGCTGGGACATTTTGTGAGGTAGCATTTCCCAGTTTAGTTAAAAGAATGTTATGCGTTTACAGCTGTATGTTCAGAATTAAAGAGGAATTAGTTTTGATACAACAACTATTGTTTAAATTATGAAAATAAACTGAAATTATATTGTCTAAAATGTAATGAATACAATTAGTTATTTATTAATGCACTTAAGGCATCACATGGTTTTATAATAAGCTTAAAACTTAAATTAGTGAGACTAGTTCCTATAGCCTTTCTTGTATCTGTATTTAATCAGCTTGCTCACCTAACAACAAGCTAGACAACTAACAATGACTGTAACTAACTAGCACCTAATCGGCTTAATACCTGCACAAGAATAACAAACTCAACAATGAAAATGCCTATGGGAAGCTAATACTCTAGAAACAATAATGAAGGCATCTTAAAGAATAACGGATGAACTGATGATGGAGCCGTTATGGAAAGCATATTGACAATTTCACAAGGCAACAGCGAAGAGCATAAAGCAATAAACAAGAAAATACAAAATGCATACGACAAACATGCGACGAGAGAAAGGAAACATGTGTACAGAAAAGCGTGTACACACATGGATATGAACATGGAAAGGAATAAGGATACGAGAAATAGCAGACAATAGCTGTAAAATGTAAATATTAATATTGTCATAATGGACAACATTAAGCAGCAAATTTGCTTTGGACAACAATTTAAAATGCAGCTCGAAGCGATGTTGAATGCTGAATAGTGTCGTTAAACCAATGCCAGGATAACAACAAGAGCAGCAACAGCAAGAGCAGTAACAACAACAAAAACAACAGCAACCACAACAACAACAGTGGCAACAACAAAAACATCAGACACAGAAAATGTCAGCTCATTTCCGGTTGCTTAATTTGAAATCGTAGCGCAAAAATTACAAATGAGCTGACAATGCGAACACAACCAAGAACCCAAACAACCGAAAAATAACAGGCCAACGTTTTGAGTAGCAGCTCCAAGGGGTGAGGCTACGGATAGAGGGAAGAGAATGTTGCCAGGGTATTGGGAGAGTACTAGGAGGGTACTGGGAAACAATAAGCACAAAATAGCAGCGTCTAATACGCAAAATAAACGAGAACTGGCCACAGCATGACAGCAACGGGGCATAACATTGCCAGCTAGGGCAAATCCAATGCCACATGCCACACCCCCAGCCCCATTCCCTTAGACTCCCACCAGCTACATCCTGCAGGCGGCTCTTTCTGTTGTTTTACAATTTAACGCACATCCTGACAGCCAAAACGCAGTCGACGGCGACGCTGGCAACGCCCAACAGTTTAATTTTTGTCACTGTATACATGTGTGTGTGTGTGTGTGGATGTGTTGGTGTGTATGTATGTATGGGTGTGTGTGTATGCACTCTAATCTAATGATGACAAGCATCGTCTGGCAAACGTAGGGGCGTGGCTGCTGCTGCAGAATGGGCGGTTAACTATTGCACTCACCCAAAAAACATTGCGTATACGCCACGTTGCACATGTGTCGAAATTATTGTGCGTTCACCTTGTTCATCTTCTTCCTCGTCTTTTCTGCTCATACTTCGTTTTCATCTGTGCCTGTAACTCAGACGATAAAAAGTGCTGCCTGCTGTTAGATTCCAGTTGGATAAGTTGACAAGTCTCCATTCTCCAGCTGCCTCACCTGCCAGCTGCTTTGTCAAACTGCAGACAGTTGACGAGACCAACCGACAGAAAGACAGAGTGACAGAAAGTCAGAGTGCAGTTAGACAAACTGTTGCACTCAACTTTGCCCAGAAAACTATGTTGAAAAGAAGTTTGTTTGGCATTAAGAATGCAAATATAAGTGCGAGTGTTGGAAAAAAAGTATTACAATATAAATATAAAAATAAATAAGCAAAAAATCTATAAAAAGTCCATCGAAATTTATTTTGATTGATAGTACTGAAGTGACATTTATAACTATATGCCAGAAGCTTGCACAAGGGTTAAACTATGCATAAGATTAGTTAACCTAAGAATAGTTTTTAATGTTTATGACCAAAATCTATTTTTATTAATATCTGACTAAGCTATAAATAAATTGTGAATTCAGTCTTAACTGAAACCGTTACCATTTACCGATATTAACCGAATAAAATGAGTAACTGTAACCAAAACCGTAACCTAAAGAAAACTTTTTTATTATTCCGATACCGAAAAATTGAAATTATTTAAGCCAGAAGAGTCATTTAGAAGCCGATTCATGAAAATCGGTTTTGTTTCGGTTTTTTCCAGCGACTAAATTTTATTAATTAATTTTTCAATTTGGAATTGCTTTTAAATATTCGTAATCATTCATATATTAACATTTTTTTTAGGAATTCCTTAAATAGAGTTTAATCCCAAAACCTTTTAATAAATATCTACCACAATCAAAACCGCAACGGGAACTAAAACCATTATTCGTTTCGGTTAGAATCCCTGATATGAATGAATCTTTTCTTTCATTTTGTATAAACAAATTTCAATAAGTTTTTATAATAAGTCTTTTAACTTATTTTTAAAAATATTATTAATTATATAGACAAATAACATATTCTTTTCTCTTAGCTTTTTTCTTTTAAATAGGAGCGTCCGATTGTTGTTCTGCCTTCTGAATGAACTAATTCACCACCTTACTTTTATAATTACGCTTAACAAAAGACGATGATAAATATAATTAACTCTTAAGTGCCTTTACATTTCTTAAATACATTTGCTAATATTATTCTTTGTTATTGTTATTTATTTATAATTTATTATAGCTATAATTTTTTTCTCAATTTTTTATGGTTTATTAATTTAAATAGATAAAATATTAAATTATGAACCATTTTTTCAATATCCGTTTTAGCTTTAGTTGATACATATCTTTGTGATTTGAAATTAGTATCTATGCATTTTACGTCAGTTTATCATTCGGATAGCTATTTGATTAAATAATATATTACTTGAACTAAATTTAAGTATACCATGACATTTTATTTAAAATTTACAATTGAATTTCAATCCTTGTCCAAGTATAAATAAATTTAAAAAATCAAAATTTATGTCGTTTGATATCTATATTAAAATAGGTGTTTATGTATATTTAAATATGTATGTCAGCGTAACATTTTTTTATTAACAATATGCTGTTGGCAGTTATAAATAACACTTATAAAATGTTAATCAAATTTTGAAATTATTTTCAAAATCCATTTATAATTTTCTTCTATTAAATTATTCAAAACAAACTTTAATTTGCTGTGCAGATTTCTAAAACAGTCTAAAACTTCTGCCGTTGACTTCAGTGAGTTGACACACGCTTACATACATATAAACGTACACACATGTACACGCATTTGAGTTTTGTCACCTGTGAATTGCTTGGTAACTTCATTTGCGACTGTCAACTAATTGGCTAATTTATGCAAGTCAAATAAATGTCATGTCAACATATATAATTAGTTGGCCAAAATGGCGGCTTACGCAGCGGAATGGCTATGAAAATGTTGTGGCAACTTATGGAAATAAGAATATAATAATTTATGCACATTTTATTATATTTCTTGAGGTAATTAAAATAGAGAAAATAGCGTAAATAATATTTAATGAAAGATGACAGTAAAGTTGACTCTGAGGTCAGTTGCAGTTGAAGCAGAAGTGAGCTATGAGCTGACAGCTTGTCAGTTGCTGTGGAGCATAATTTTGTTATTGTTTTGCATTGCATTACTGGGCCATGGGAGAGAGAGATAGAGAGAGAGAGAGAGAGAGAGAGAAGCAATGCGGCAATAGGAAACTAGCAACAGGCAACTCGATGCCACCGTCTGTTGCTGCCACAGTTTCTATAGTAGTTGCTACAATTTTAGCTTCAGCTTCAGCTGTGTCTTAATCTATTGGATTAGCGTAAATGCAATTACGCGCAGGCAAACGTTGCCTTAGTCGGCTGCCTGTTTGGCTGACAGCTTTTGGCCAGGGCTAAGACGTTCCCACGTCCCCCTTTTGGCTTTCCAACTCAATTAAACTGTGTGGACTTGCCGCATTAACAAATTGCCCAGCAACCTTAAGGAAGGCAACATACTGGGGTATACATAGGTCAAGTTAAACTTACTGATATTAAATCGTAATTCTTCCATATGCATTTCAATGCAATTACATTTCTAAAATTTGCTCAACGTGATGGTGAAGTTGAAATTGTGCTTTGGCTCATCAAATATTTATGGGGCGGCTAACAAAACGGCTCTTACTAAATCTGCGTCAAAATGCTGTTGAAAATAAACAAAGAGTCCTTCGTTCACCCATTCAAAATATAGTTCGACAACCATTTTCCATTTCCACTTTTCCAAGCTCAATCCCAATTTAGCGACGTCAGTTTGCCGCATAAAAAATGGTTGCAAATTTCACCAAGTGCAAACAACGTTGTAAAACAAATATTTACAACACTTTTTGAACTACGTGTAGGTCTGTTTGTCTGAGTGTATGTATTGCCACGCCTCTACGCCTGTCCAGCTCATTCGAGCAGAAGCTGGCAATAAAACCACAACGAAATATCTATCAGTAAATGATTGAAAAAATGTATTTCGAGTCTCGCGTCGACAAAAAAACAAAACAAAACAAAACAGCACGAAAAAGGACAATGCCAGGATATTACTAAAAATACAAACATTGATCGTTTAGTTGCCAAAAGGATTTAGCAAGAGAATGAAACATAGAAAATGGACAGAAAATATATATTTTAGAATGTGACATAAATTGTGTTTTGTGAAGTTCTAGTGTTCTATATGTGAAGCTTTAATAGCTATTTATTATTTTTCTGGCCTCAATCGTCTGTTGGTTATCAAATCCTAAACCAATCTTCTTTGTGTTGGCCATCATTTTACAATAATAAGCCATAAATATATTTTTGTGCTTCATAATTTATTCCACGACGTTTCAAAAATTCTTGTAATTCAGAAAAAGAGGGGAAGAAATGAAAAGTTCGGGGGAACAGTTAAGAAACAAACAAACCGACTTACTTGCGCTTCACAAAAGCACAAAGGAGAAACGCTCAAGGAAGTCGGAGAATGTAGGGATGAAGAAAAGGAGTAGAAGAGGAAAGGAAAAGGAAAAGAAAAGGCTTACAATTCCTGTGTGGACATTTAAGCAGATTTGCATGTTGTCTTCAACTCCCTTTCTCTCATTGCCTCTCTTTCCCTCTTTTCCGCAAAACACCCTTTCGAAATTTTTTTCTCTCATAATTTTGTTCTTTATTTCTCGCGTTGGAGCTTCCTTTTTGGTGTTTTCCCCGTGCTTTTGTGCTTATAATTTCTCACGTTTTCCTGCAAATGCAGCACAAAAATTCTCGTTGTAACTTTTAATTTCATGCCATTTAATTCGTTGAAAGCGGAAAGTAGCAGCAGAAAAAGCAAATGAGAAGAAGAAAAGCGAGAGAAAAGGCAGAGAAAGAAAATATCAAGATGAAGCCATGTAAAAGGACAAGATGAGTGTGTCCCTCTATCTTTCGCTTTGTGTATGTATGCGTGGGTCAGGGTACAAAATATGTAGAATTTGCCACAGGACATGCTTTACGAGTATAACAAAAGTTGTTTCCTTTGTAACTTACTCTAGTTTTGTTGTTGTTTAAAAATGAAATGCCGAACAAAGAAACGTCTTAAAATCCGCATTTTAAACATTTTCTTTTCATACATTTCGCATCTATTTGGGAGTTATTTTAAAACTCGCGACTTATGTTTTTCTGGGCGTATAAATTTGAAAAAGAAATTTAACAAAAGTAATGATAGTTATTCAACTTTTTCATTTGGATTAATTGAAAACTTAAGTATACATAATTGAGACAACTTTGTTGATTTTCTTTTTAAATTGATTATCTATTAGGACTACGAAGCGATTAATCGACAATTTTATTAGAAAGAATTAATTTTCTTAGTGACGTAAATCCAAGCTGAATATCGACATAAAAATCCGATTCTTAAAATCGTCCGTTCAAATTTTAACTGATCGATTTTTCATACAAATAAATACCCTGAAAAGTGCATTAGTGCAAGTGCAACTTAACACATAACACATTTTAACTCAGCTCGCAATCAGTAACATAATCTAATTATGTTATTTATATGTATTCATATACGTTAACAAAATTGTAGCTCATACTTAATCGATTAATCGGCTAAGGTATATCGAGTTAAAATCCTTGAAAATCACTTATGTATAAAACGATCAGTTGATGTTTCGATGTTTTGTTACATCACTAAACTTTCTTTAATTTCAATAATTCACATCTTAAACTTATTATCAATTCCTTAAGAAAACTGTTAGCTTTGCCAGCCCAAAAACATTTATTTTAGTAGCTCCATTTGCTTGTTCATTGACTCTGAATAGTAAGATTTTCTTTTGTCTCTGGCCCAGCTCATTAATGAACCAAGAACTTTTAAACAATTGCCTTTTTTCAAACCCCCTCAATTTTTATTACAAATTGCATTCATTAAATTTTGACTTTGATTTTGTTTTTCCATTTTTTTTGGAGAAAAGGGAAGTTCGGTTTGAAAGAGTTTTCCTCAGAAGCGTAATTGCCGGGTATTAAGTAGTTAGATTTTACTCAAATTTATTTTTTTGCTTGTTACAAGTAGTTGAGTTCAAAGTTGAAGAATTCATAGTATAGGGCATTAAACATTTAAATATCATGCAGCGATGCTGGGAAGATTGACTATAGTTATAAAAAGGGTTCATAATTAAGAAATTCTATGGCCTCGCTTGGCTTGAAATAGAAACTGAAACATTTATTCCCAAGGCTTTAAGTAAAGCCAAAAGGTGGCCAACTAATAAAGTTGCAAGCAGAGCAGCTTAGGCCACGCCCATTGGCCCCTTTCAACTGCACAACTTGCACATTGTTGTGCTAGTGTGTGTGTGTGTGTGTGTGCTTAACTTTTCCATACAGCGCTTGTTATATGCGTGCCAAATTAAGTCTACCTGCTACCAAGGATGGCTTGACGGCGGTTGCCTCGGTTCAGGCAAAGTTTTTAACCATTACTTAAATGTTATGTGCACCTTAAGGCACACACACTACCACACTCACATACTCACGAGGCAACACCCATGTATTTTCACACATACATACATATACATAAATTCACTTGGGCCCGAAAGTGAAACTAAAAACTGGCAACTTCTCTTCTCCTCACGCAGCTCACGAAAAGTGGCGACGTGACGCTGATGCCGCCGCCGACGCCAACGGCGACTGCGCTGCCTTTTGCAACAAACTGCAAACATGTTGCATACTTTTATGCGTGCTGCAAGTTTTTTGCCAAGTTGAGGTGGCCTGGGCGTGAATGTGGGCGTATGTACAGCTGCGTGTGGCTTTAGTGTTGCCAAGTAACTTCGAACGTCTGATTTAATTAATAGTTTATATAAATTTCAAAATACTACTAATTCTAAATTAAAATAATTGATTAAATTATTTCTGTCATAATTAAAAATTATCTATGGGTATAACCATGTTGGTACTTGCTGGTCTTTCTTTATTAATTGATTATCCACTGACTTTGATATGAAGTTATAATAAATGTAATTCAACGGAACTATGGCAACTAATATTATAGGGGAATAAGTAGATTCACACTGCCCGCTTTGCTATTTGTTTTTTTTTTTTTTGGAAATTGTATGTTTTACTATAAAAAGAAATTTTTCAATTGGATTTGTTTAAAAACTGTGTTAAATCTTTTTTCTTCTGCAGTTGTATTTTTCAGAAACCCAGATTGGTGAAAGTTATTTCAGTTTTGGCACGGCGAAAAATGAGATTTCAGAGAAGATGGGTAGAATTTTCGAGCAAACGCGAATTTTTGAGTGTAGTTACTGTATCTCAAAAAGCATAGCATTTTATACTCCGATTGCTTATATGACAGCTATATAAAATAGACCTCCGGTTTTAATATGTATCAGGCCCAAATATTCAATCTGCGACTTTGGATTTGGGCTGAAAGATATGCGTAGAAGAGCAGAAAAAATGTTACTCTACTCGCTCGCTAGGACTGACGAGATATTGAACACTTTTATTTTATAAGCCTCAAATATGCAAGCAAAACATTAATGTGGTTGTTGTTCTATTGCTCACGAATAAGGATTTCCAGCCCACAGCTGGTGAAGAGCATGCTTGAATAAATTTTAATTTTAATAAACTTTTCATTAAATTTTATTTAATGTAGTATAATACCATAAATTGAATTTTCAATATTTGTTATTTATCATCTATGTTCATTCATGCGCTTCTGCTATCATCGCCTTTTGATAAGTGACAAATTTGTATGTGCACATATTTACAGCAATATTGACAAATAGAAACAAACAAGCAACAACAACCCTAAAGAGCCACAATATTTCATGATAACAAAATAAAAAATTGATGACGTTCAAATTTCTTGAGAAATGAGAAATTGCGCATCATGAACATTGACAACTTCATCGAGATCAAAGGAGCTCCAATAGCGACTAGTTTAGTGTCAGACACGCACAGCCCATGACCAGACTCACGCCCACTTCCATCACCGCTTTTTGTACACATTTCGTCACTTATGACAATACATTTGATATTGGCAGCATATTGATGAAAAAGAAGCAGCTAGCTGAAGGAATCAAATAAATAAAGAAATTGTTTCGCCACAAACTTTTCTATTACATTTTCTTATTTTGTGTTGATTATTTTTCATTTTGCTCGGTTGGCGAAACATTCAATTTATCTTTCGAATCATTGATATATTTACTATGAAAATGACTGCGTATAAAGTTAGGTGTTCCTTTGTCAATTTGTTGGTTTTGCATCAATTGAAGCTGACAATGGACAATCGAGTTTATGCATTTGATTATTCTCATGTTAAGTAATATACGTAGAGAGTATTTGAGTTTAAAAATTGAATTTTAGTATAATTGTAAAAATATTTTTAAATTTGAATGGAATATTTGGATAGTTTATTGTCTGGAGATGAAATGCGCTAAGGTAAGTTGACATTTACGAGGAATTTGAATGTTGAATAAATGGTTTTTTAAATGAATTAGGTATCTTAATTATAAAAATATTTCCTCAGGATTTTATTGCTTTACAGTTAACAGCTTACACAAAACACCATAAAAATTACATAACAAAAAAATTATTGTTAAACCCTTGCAGAGGGTATTATAATTTTGTCGCGAAGTTTGTAACGCATTGAAGGAGGCCCCACAGACCTCACAGGCCTCACATACCCCATAAAGTATATATATTCTTGATAACTCTATATAGACATGTCCGTCTGTCTGTCCGTCTGTCTGTCCGTCTGTCTGTCCGTCTGTCCGTCTGTCCGTCCGTTTCAATGCAAACTAGCCTCTCAGTTTTGAAGCTATCTTGATGAAACTTGGTATAGGTCCGACTTTTTACTGCACGCAGTACATATGTCGGAAGCGGCTGGATCAGATCACTATATCACATAGCTGCCATAGGAGCGATCGGTTCAAAGTCAACATTTAGTAGAAAAAACTTTTTTGTTTCTTAAGAAATCTTAGTCAAACTCACACATTGTGTATTTGGCATTGTTTCAAACAGCCTGACTAAATTCGTTGCAAATCAGATTACTATATCATATAGCTGTCATATGAACGATGGGTTCGAAATCAACATCTAACAAATTTTGTAAGATATCGGACGGCATATGTAAAACTCTGCAAGGGTATCCAAACTTTGGGGCGCCAAAGTTAGCTTGCGCTTTATTTATATTATGAAGTTATATCTCTCTCTTTATCTAGCTCCCTGAAACGTTTGAATATTAAAAATGCGCACATTAAAGACACTTAGTTTATATAGTTTGGTGTTTAATCCAGCTTTAATTCATTGTTTTAATCGATTCTTGTGTCATTGTTTATGCCCTATTAATTATGTGGCACACATAAACAGATTTCTTCACCTCTCTATAAACGCTTATTTTATATAAATATCTCGGTCTCTCTTTCGCTCATTCCCAGGCAATACCAGTAACAAAAAAAATTAATATTTATCAGACTGTGCATAACAAATGTTCATTTGATTGCGTAATCTGTTTGAAAATGTTAATTGCAAATTTTTCAAGCGCTTTTATCAATTTTTTGTTTATGTCATGTTGTTGTTGTATTTATTTTATTGTTAATTTTTTTATTATTATAATTTAATGGGCTGTCAATTGTTTTCTTTGACAGCTCATGTGTTATTAAAGGCAGTAGACAGTTTAGATATGTTTAATCCGGGGTCTAAAAATGGTTGTTGTTTATTGCTAATTTATATATAAGCCTCAAGCTGCAAAAAATTTATATAATCAAATGCGAGGGCTGACTGATATATTAAGCCCAAATAATTTTTAGCATCACTGATATTTAATTCACATGAAACTGTTGTGTTTCCAAGTTCAGTATTAAAATATTCAAGCCAAAAATTCGACAGTTTTAAATACAAATCTTTTTAAAATGTGGAAGGTTCTAATGCTTTGCATTATACTTATACACAAAGTTAATTTTAATTGACATACAATTAAAATTTACGTAACTCATACACAGTTTTATTCGATTTTTTCAATGGGGAAACATTTTGTCACATATCTATTCTATATAATATATAAACATTATTTGTTATGTTGTTTGCTATCAATATAAATTAGCTCCAATATAACATAATATTGATTAATTGCAGTTTTTTATCAAACAGCTCTCGTACATAATGATTATGAATTTCTAATAAAAACATGAAAGGCAATTAAATTCATTTAATCGCTGTATTTGACAAAATAAAGGCATTAGAATATGCAATATGAATTTGTTGTGTGTATTTACATAATTTTAATTAGAATATACACAGGTAAAATATAATATGGTATATCTAATACATAGTTCTTTAAATCAGATTAAATTAAGAATATATAGAATTTAAAGAAATCAACAAATTCTATTTAATTCCAAAAAACTAACAATATTTAAAAACTAAAAAACACCAATATATTATATGGATAGGAATAAAGTCAATTTTAAAGGTTATTTAAAACAACAAATATGTTATTGAATTATATTTTAAATACATGAAACTTTAACGTTATCGTTGTGTAGGCAGAATGGAAACAATTGCCTACTCTGTTAAATTAATAGCTATTTAGCAGAGATGTTTCATTCGCCGAGCACATACTGGTGCTGTATCCATTTTTAGACCCTGTACTTTATAAAAGTACACTAGAGTCTATTAAGTTTGTCCCAAGAAAAATGTGCGAAAGAGGCAGAAGGAGGAAGGGAAAGAAGAGGAGGAGAATGAAGAGGACGAACAGTCATAAAGTATATATTTATAAATATTTTATTTCGATCGGACAACAAACACGAAAGTTATTCAACTATAAATTTTACACAGCCTTGGGCAAAAGGAAATAAAAAACCACGCTGTGCTTTTGCTATTCACCACTTTTCTTACCACAGTTAATTTTTCACCATTTTTTGCTCTTTCACATAAGTACAATATCTCTTAGTTGTGGGCTATATTTAGCGCGGTTTGTTTATTTTTTTAGCTTATATAATGTTTTGAACATGATCAGTTTTGACCAATTTGTAAGCAGCATAATACACTTACATATATATAGTATGTGAGGTCCGGATTTCTAGAAAAACAAAATAGTTCCTTACGATTATTATTTTTTGACTGAATCTAATCAAAAAATAAGTCTTTCTATGTGAGCTACACATACAAAATATATATCCTAAAAGTAAGGAAACAAATTAGCATAGGTGTCACGCCCACCCTAGGCAGCTCTGGCTTCAATTAAAATTTAATGTTTAATGCAAAAAACTAGACTGAAAATCTTTGTTCTGTTGTTGTGTTCAAAAAATCGGCAAATGCCCATAGTGGTATGCAGACTTTAGTTTTCAACTGTATTACCGTACACTTACAGTTGCACTAGACAAGGAGCAACGTTCTTATGTTGTGTTTGCCACACAACGCAAATCGCATCGCATTGCGAATGAAATCGTTTTTTTATGGCGCGTTATTCAAATTCAATTTGTTGCCTTAACAGTGAAAGCAGGAAAGCGGATGAAATTGGGAGTGTGAGAGAAAGAAAGAGAGAGGAGTAGAAGATAATGCACAAAAATTGTAAGAAAGTATCGGAGCAGCGAGGTTATGCATATGCCCCATTGAGCACGCATGCTGAGTAGTTGGCAACAATGGCAAGGAGAGGGCGGGGCATTCCCATAAAGCTACTATGAAAGAGAAAGATTGGGAGGGAATAGGAGAAAAGAGAAATTATATGACAAACATCAATAAACTGAACAATAAAATGCATGGTCTAAAAAAGCAAAAGAGAACGATGCATAAAACGCAATGTCCTTGCTTGCAAAATAAAACTTACGCCCACACACACGAGGAGATACACAGAGATACACAGACACATATACAAACAGACAGTACATTTTGTATCAGAAAGTTGTTAAAGCTTAAAGAAATTGTTGTAAATTGGTGAAGCAGCTCTCAAAGAGAAGCCGCTGCAGGGACATAAGGTTAAGGGGCGGGAACGAGTGGCAAGAAGGGCGTCCACAAGGCGCACATAATTATGCAAACTAATTAAAATACTCATACGATACGTTCGTCTTCTGCTCTGCTGTCCCCCACCTCCTTCTGTTCCTACATTCCCTAGATTCCCTACATCTTCTCCTTCTGCTTCTCCTTCTTCTTCTCCTTCTCCTTGTCATTTGCCATTGCCTGCTGGCTGCTGTTCTTTGGCGCCCATTTTTAATTAACAGTAAGCGCCCAGCGATGAGAAGACGTATGTATAGAGAATGGAAGGGGGCATAAGGAGAATGGTAGACGGGGGGAAGGGAGGGGGCGTGGCAGGTACAGTAAAATGTGTCGACTGGGGACAGGGCAAACAAAAATGAAAGACACTCACTTCCGCTTGACATGCTGTGGAATGTTGTGCACATGCATCTGAATCTGCTCAATGGCCATATGTGTGTGTTCGCCCTGAGAGTGTGTGTGTGTGTGTGTGTGAGTGCGAGTGAGGGTCTGTGTGAGGGTGCGCTGCACAAATATAAAAGCAAACCGCAAAAACACAAATATAGTTGCATACTTTTGAGCGCCTACACAAAACTGTGTACTGAGTCCTGCGAAAAATGAGATGAACGCAGCGCCAACAACATCAACATTAGCTTCTACTAATATTTATTTTTTTACTTTTACAAATTACACTTGTCAAAATAAATGACTGAGAAGCAAAAGATGCTTATAAATTATGGCAGGAAATAAATAAATATTTAATAAAATATTAATGCCATCATAGGCTGACTTTAAGTAAGAGGACGAACTTAAAATTACCAATCATGCCAGAATATTGCAAGTCAGAAAATCAGGCGAAGCTTATCGGATAGACTTATAGCGTATTCTCCAGGAAAATTCAAAGATTGTATACTGGAGTTGGTTGTCAAAATCGTAGCCTACGACGAATTCCAAGAAAACTGGACAATGAAAGTCAAAAAAGATTTTTAACGACAAATTCAATATAGCTGAGACATAATGGTCGTGTATTAAGGCTGCCCTTGCATTATTCCAACTGGAAAGGGTTGAAGGTCAAAATTGATTGGAATGAAAAAATTTTGTTTTTAAGCTATCGGAAAAAAACTCAAAGGCTACTTATTTTTTTCCTATGTGTTACATTTTGAGAAAATTTTGTCATGATCGGAAGACTATAGCTTCCATAGAAACATTCGGATGCAAATAAAACGTTAGTATTATGACCTGAATAAATGAATTCACGGATGAATTCGATTGCATCCGATTGTTCCTATGAAAACTATTTGATGCAGTCATCCGATATTGACCAAATTCGCTCAATTAGTAAAATATATAGAGTCTGTGATTTTGGTTTAGATAGCTCTAAAAACAACAAAGCTCAACTTACTAAAGTTTAATTTGAATCGATCGTTCCTATGACAGCTATATGATATAGTGATCTAACCCGGCCATTTTCGATATATGTTTGTACTGCGAACAGCAAGCAGTCGTACTTATTCTATTAAGAGAGACGAGTTTGGTTAGATTCAGACAGACAGACGGCCAGACGGATATCGACTCAGCTTGTCGCCCTGATAAAGAAGATGTATTTATTTTATTGGGTCCGCCACGCTTCCTTCAATGTGTTTCGCATCTCGTGATTAAATTATACTACCCTCTGTAAGGATAAAAACAAAAAGATTTTTATACTTGCTAAGCCTTGAAGAACCAGTTCTTCGACTAATTATCTTTAAATTTGCTTATAAGTTCATGAATAATCTCTTTCGAAAATATTTCGATAATCGGTTTTGCGATACATCTGAAAAGAATACAAATTTGTAAAAAAATTTATATTCAATCAAGCTATTATTTATAACTTAAGAAACTAGCTTTCAAAGGCTTTGTATTAACAGTTTTTAATAACAATCAAAGTAATTAAAATATTTTAAAGTTGCTTCGCAAAGAAATTTGATTAATCTAACATTTATGGCATAAATCTTTTTTTTGATCAGAATCAGATTCAAAATCAGAAAAATCTTCAAGTTAATCGTAGACGCAAACGATTAATCGATGGTTATTTAGAACCTTAAGACAAATAATCAGTTGAACTTACAAAAGAATATGTAGGTTAAGAAATTGTTGCATAATCAGTTTTTTGCAAGATCGTTAACGTTACAATTTATCACAATAAGAGAGATTCGCTCATGGTCTTAAAAGAAAATACGAGAAATACTATAATTTCTACCTGCACTTTTTTAAAATATTATCTTTTCAATTTAAAAAGAGAGCACATTTCATATTTGCCGAATACTGATTAAATCCAATTATAATTATTTCAAGTAAGTGATTAAATTTTTTAATAATGAAAATGCAATGATGTTTTTTTGTATAAGAAAACCTTTTTGTTTAACAAAAAGTTCGCTGAACAAATTAAATAGTAGAATTGTTATATTTTTCATAATAATTCATTAAAGCAAGACTGTGTTGTAAAGTTAATTATAAATATCAGGGTATTAAAAAAAAATATAACAAAAATGCCGAGGAATTTTTGTTTTCAGTCTCTACAAGCAGTTTTAACAAGAGTTGCAAATTCAAAGAATAGGAATTGTATTGATTAAGAAAATCGCATTGAATTCCCAAATAATGGGATAAGTAAAATTGTCGATATAGGCTGTCGGTATTTATCATCACATTCAATTTGTTGGCTTGTTAATGTTGCCTTTTTTGGGCGCAGTGCATCATTTGAATCCCCCAGTTGGCCGTCTAAGCCCAAAAAGTCAGCAACACGTTGCCTCTAATGATATGACTAACGTTGACAGCACGTCATTCACATTCAGATTGCCAGTTTGTGGGTGTGAAGTGGTGCGAGTGTGTGTGGAAATGTGCGAGCTGTGTATTCTGTTTGGGGAATAAATTGTTAATTATTATTTGAAAAGAGTTACAGCGTTGATGAGGACCAACTGCAGAGTCAGGCTGTATGTAGTCTTCTGCTCGCATGTTTGTTAGGCTGGCTTTCGCTTTTATGCACAGGACTTCTGTGGGATCCTAGCATGCGGTTAGCTCCCAGCCTTCAGTTGCATGCACATTTGAATGTGAATTTCTATGCCATTTTCAAGAGATGGCGAAGAGAGGCGAGGAATACCCCTCTCTAAATTAACGTTCGTTCGCGCCCAGGATCTGTGCATTAATGTGCCCTCAATTCTTCCCATATGCGTGTGCTCATTTCAAATGCGCATTACAACAACTGCAACAAAGTTGTTTTTTTCCTAGTTTTGCAGTTGGTTGTGTCAATTGAAATGCAACAGAAACAGAAACAGAAGCGGCAAGCGGCAAGCGGTAGTCGGCATGTAGCAGGCAGAGTTGGTAAATTAAAAAGTGAAACGTACATGGCGTATGTGTAATATTTTTATTACACTTGCCTTCTAATTAGGCAAGTCAGCTGTCAGTTTGCCAGTTTGTCAGCTGTGAACTGTGCCACTGAGCCGACTCATCTCCCAACCTCAATCCCCCTCTCTACAATTCCTCACCCTGTTCTACGCACTCGGATTTGCATTTGCTTTCAACTAATTTGCTTGGTTTCGTATCCAGCTGCTGATTAATACGCTGTGTATTTGGGCCAAGCGAGAATAGCAACCATGTGGAACTATGAGTATTTCTATTACTGAGCATACTATATTTGTTGTTTTTCCTTACTACATTCCTGTTTTGCTACTGTCATTATCGCGGCAAGAACATCTCCAATGGGAATAAGTCGAAGAAGGCCACGCTTGATGAAAGTTCTTCTCACATAAATATGATATTTACTTTGGTTCAACTTGTTGAAATAACACTCTTGAGTCCCTTGAGGAATACGAAAGTTCCGAGTGAAATGTTATTAATCAAGTATTTTTATACTTCTTTAAATACTTTTATGTAGAATCTCTTTGGAATTTCCATTTAAATTAAGAATTTGTGTTTGCTTAACTTAGTTAAAAATGGATTCATTTCATTTGCTGAGCACTGTATATACTAATTTTTTTTAATAAAATGTATTTGTATTCACCTTAACTTTTTACAAAATCTAATTTGTTTTCAAATAAAAAATTTCTTTCTCCAGAAGATTTTCAACGACCGTTTTCCAACAGTTAAGCAGCATCTAATCAGCTGCTTCTCAAGCTCTATTTGAACTATTTTCAACCAGTTCCAACCTCATTCCATCACCTTCATTCCCAACATCATACATGATTCTGCAATTCCACAACTTAGGCATTACCACGAAAATCGATTTCAATTCAATTTGTTTGATTGCCGCGGCGTTTAGATCAAACGAACTAAATGCCAGCCACGTTCGAAACTGACACAAACATACACACACACAAACAACTATATATATATATATATGTGTGTCGAATTATACAGACATACACATACATATATAAAGTTGCAATCACGAAAATGGCCGGGCAATAATAGCGCGTGTCGTTGGATACAAAACTGGAACTGTTTCTACCTGTTTCACATGCGAAATTAGCTTAAAATGGCTGACGCTAATGTGCAAACAGCCCCAAACCCTTGAAAGCAACCCCTCCCTCCCCTTCACCATCCACCGACTTGCCTCAGCTAACTCCTGCGCATTAATGCCTTTTGATCTGCACCAAAAAATGGGAGAGAAAGGGCAAGCCCAACAAACTTTTAATGTACGTGTCGCTGGCGACGCCAAAAAGAATGCAGTGCTTTCATTTGCAGTTCACGCAACGGACACAAAACGTGGACTTGTCTCTTCACGCTTTTTGGGCGCTTCAAATGACACCTGTCTCCTGCCTCCCGCCTCCTGCCTCCTCGAACTTCGACAAGTTTCAATTGAACGCCAACAAGTGAATTTTAGTCACCAAAGCCATGAAAAAGATACCGCAAGCAGACAGAGTGAACCACTTTTAATAGCCAAACATGATGGGGTATTTCAATTATGTGGTTAGCTTTGAGCTTGGCAAAATGACTTAATTCAAGCGAAAGTGATTCGTGAATTAAGATCGAATTTCAATTTAATTTCGTTGCAATTTCACACAAATGTAAATAGCATAGTTTTTGGATATTAATAGAAAATTATCTACTACTTGCTTTTTTTGATTTAAATTATGAAAATTAAATTTTATTTATTTAAACGTGATGTTGTGATTTTGAAAGGAGTAAAAATGTTATAACTGAATGACAGTTAAATTATTTATTAAGGATATGCTTATTTTGGTCAATATCCCCATTTTTGTTGTATACAAGTGGATTCAAATGTAGTTATTATAGATAATAATTAATTGTGCAACATAATTGATGTCTTACCCTAGTAATTTTTGTTATTTGAAAAGTTTTAAGTGTATTTGGAATTTCATTTAGAATAAATAAAAAATCATTTCGTTTTTTTATGGCCATTGCCGACTTTATTATTGCCGTTTAGCGATTTTTTATGTCCTGAACTGTGCACTATAGGCCGTCTGTCGACTGCGCATTTTATTGCATTTTATACCACAGGGAGGAACAGGAGAAACCGTGGGAGTAAGAGGTGCGTAACGGGGTCATTTGCTCTGTTGGCTTTTTGAAAGCCATAAAAATCGAATGGCAGTGTTCGACGCAAAACAAATCGATTTGTTAAACTGCAGCGCAAAATATAAAAACATTCACGCGCACGATCACAAAGACAGAAAGATTGTGGACAGTGGTGATAAAGGGTATCTAAAGCTCAAGCCCGCTGTGTAAAATGTCCCTCTATTTAATTGGTGGCATCCAAATTCCTTCCCCATCCCTCTCACTTTTACCACTTCTCACAAGTATCAGTCGCTTAACTCTCTTAGGCCCAACTAAGTGAATATTCAATTAATTAAATATAAAATAAAGTAAAGTATAAAGATTAAAATCACGAATAAAAGCAAGAATTCTTAAGGTTAACTTTTTGTTTCTTAAAAAAGTATAGCATTACATTTTATATGGTTTTTGGAAAGTTTTTTGAATTGAGTTTGAGTTTGCAAAATAATCGGATTTTTAAATTATTTATGTTTTGGGCAAAAAGTAAATGTAAATAAATTACAGAAAATTATAATGCATGCTTTTAATATCAAATTAAGGCCTGCAAGTAGAAACAATTCTAGTATTACTCATTAAAATTCAAAATTTTCGGACAAGTAAAAAGTTTTAATGGCGCTCTCTTCAATATTGAGTTGAGCAAATTTATCATTAAAATAGTTTCACTTACTAAACTGTTGCTCATGGCTTTGGGAAATTGTTGTTCTACAAACTATTTATTATTTCTTTTTGATGCTGTAGTTAAGCCATAACAGGGATACGGTTCAGGATAGCCTAAGGATGACTTAGGATAAATTGTTACAGTTTCTCAATCCAACCTATGCACTGAGAGACGTACAACTTAGTCTATTGAATATTTAGTCTATTTAAAGATATTATGAATTCCCCTGTTGAGTATTTAGCTTATTTGAATTTTGGATCATAAAATACAGATTTTAAATAACAGCTGCCAGTTTCATGGCTTTGGTCTCTGGGTCCCTTATCTCAGTGTCAGTATTGCCTTTGGCATACGACCACAAAAACCATCTCATTTATCCATGAAAATCTTGTGGCAGCACAAAAAAGGAACCTGCGCCGTATCCTTTTCATTTTCAACAAGCCACAAAACACAATTCGCTTTCATTTCATTTCAAAAATTCGTAAGAAATAAGAGAAAAATAGAGTGAGAGAGCAAAAGAGAGAGAGAGAGTTAAAAAGAGAGAGAAGGGGAGAATGAAAACGAAAATGAAAATGATGAAAATGCAACTAATTCCTGACGGCTTATGGTTATTATGCCAAGCTGAAGAGGTGTGGTAGGAAAAGGGGCGAGAGGGGTCGCTACACTTCATTCTTGGTCTGCCTTTTGCCTCGTTTCTGTTATAATTTTTATTTTATTTAATGCAGGCATCAGAATCACAACCAGAACCAGAGGCAGAACCCAAACCCAAGCCCTGAGCCCAAGCCAGAGATTAACCTTCACCGTCGCTCAGTTGTATATCATTTAATTTTGCGGTAAGCTCAAAATCTAAGCAATCTGCTCCTGAAAAGTAATTCAAAAGGTACAAATATATTTCGTATAGTTTGAATAGCATTTGTTCAAGGTTCAAATGTCCTTTCTTTAGCAGATTTATTTTTTAGGTTGAGCTGCCACTGAAAGGTCAAAGTTTACAAGCATAAATAACACATATAGATTGCAATTTTAATTATAAAAGAGTTTAGCAAATAGAGATCTTATATAGAACCACTTGTTGCCCAAGTTTTGGTCTGACTCTAACCCAATGACTGAACACATTAGCAATGCAGTTCAAACTGCATAAATCAGCATTCAAATTAGAAATTAGCCAAGACAGTCGGACAGACAGACAATCATAGACAAACAACAACTGCGTCCACTCAGCCTAAACTCATCCAGTACAACCACTTAAGGTCTTTTAGCCAGTTCAGCTTCCTTTTCCCCTCTGTCACTTTAGTCTGTCTTTCTCTGTACCTCTATCTGTCTCTATCTCCTGTCTTGTATCTGCAACTCATTCATAGCACACTCGTCAGCGCACTCATTATTAGGCTCAAGTGCAAATTAGTGTGTTTGTTAGTAGGTTATTAAGTTCCCCTTTCCTTACCCTCTCCTCCTACCACACTCCTCCTACCTTCCCTTCCTTTGTTATGCTAACCAAATGAGTTTCTGCTGTGCCAACTAAATACGTAAAATTCTGGCTCGTTTTGTCTGCACAGAAAAACTTGAGTATACAAATTTCATTTCATTGTTTTTCGAGTGCTCTCGCAGCTTCAAAACAACAACAACGTACTGCAACAACAATAAATGTGGGCTGTTGTGTGGGCGTGGCATTCGCACTGTTCATTGTACTTGAATAGTTTTTGCCATCGCCCTCATCGTTGGTGTTGTCGACGCCAAATGGGCAAAGTTTTCGCAATTAACATGAAAATATAACACACTCACACACACGCGTACACCTCACACATACAGATACTGTAAAAATTGTGCTGCCTACTTTTAGGGAATTACCACAGATCTGAAGGAACCAAAAAAAAAAAAAGAAAAGAGAAGAGAAGAGAAGGCTGACCAAAAAAGTGACGCATAAAAAATTAATTAAAATCAATTAGGGAAACAACCGGAAGTTGAAATAACGATAATAATGAAAAAAATATGCATAAAATCACCTTAATTATGGTTTACATCCGAATGTTCTCGCGCCCCTGGCAAAGTATACAAAGCAATTTGGAAAACAAACGCGAAAACCAAAAGCGAAACATAATAAAAATTCAATCAGTCCAAGCAAAGCAAATGACAGAAAGATTTTGACCCAAAACTCTCAACGAACAGCCCTCCAAAATGACATTAATTTACACATCAACGAAGCGAAAAAAGGATCCAGGAACTAGGGGATGTGAAAGTGGAAGTGGAAGGAGGCGCAGCTTGTACAGGACGTTGCACAAGGAAATGTTGGAAGGCCGCTGACCAGATGACAAAGCGCCTAATAAAAAACAATAAAAAAAGGGGGCAGTGAGCAATAAAGCAACAACAAATCAAAAGCAAAAACAATTTGTTAAGCGTTTACCAAATGATGGTAAGTGAGAATGAAAGAAAGATTAAAAAATAATACTCAAAGCGGATAAGTTTCCATGCAGAAGATGGAATAAAAATGAATGGAAAAATATGACCAGAAGCCTGAATACGTTCTTACTGCTTGTAAGTATTGTATGATATTGATATAAATAATTAACAATAGTTTAACAACTAGAATCGGCATCAATCAATTAATCATAAATGAATCTCAGTTTATTGCAACCAGGATAAGAAATAAAGAAAACACATCAAAAATATATAAAGTTTATTTGATAAGTTAAAACATATGGCTAACAACCTGTATTTGATTTAAATTTTTGCTTAGATTACAGTGTTCTGTTTTATAGATATATTCTATAAATTGGAAAGTTTAGCTTGACTTGAGGTTGAAAAGTCTAAGGACCGATTTTTCAATCCCCAATAAGCCTTATGCTTCGGATAAACTGACATATAAGGTCAATTTCGATTTTTCAATAACGCAATAACGCTATGTGACACATAACTGCTATAGGGTAGTTGATCTGACATATAAGCACTATGTGGCACATAAAGGAAAACAGCTGAGTGGCCGTGCGTTTGCTGCCAGTTCTACTCGAAAACTCCACTGCCAACTTCTCCCGTCCTAAGTCCTTCTGCTTCCAAGTCTGTTTGGTTCTTACTAGAGCAATAAGCTCCAATTCTTCGTCCGCAGTAAAATTTTTGAAAATATTTAGTTTTACCACCCGTCATCAATAATCAGCTGTTCTGTTAAAAATGCTGCCACTTTTTTGTCCATATTTGCCAATTACAACTCAAAGTGACACATCATAAGTTTATGTGTAGATTGAAATTTCTTATGTCACTTTTTTCAATGAATAATTTTATTTGAAACATGGTTATGTATCACAAAAATAATGACTTATTTAATCAACAGCAACAATGTTTTGTTTCAAGAGGTGCCAGTCTTTATCATCAGTATCGTTTTTGCTGACTATTCCAAGCAAATTATCTGCCGAATTTATGCTCTGTTGCTCCAGAATATCCACTTAGGAATTCTAACGCACATAACTGCAACGATCGCAGTTATGCTTTAAATTGAAAACAAAAACACAAAGGGCTATTTAAATTTTAAATTGATATATTTTGCTCTTCTTTCTTAAATATTTGGTGGCTTAAATATATGAATATTTAAATCTACAACGATCATATTAAACTTTAAATATAAGCCCTATTAAATTCCATAACTAGTTGAACTACATACGCATTATATTTAAACTAAATAAAATTGAATATGAAACATATTTGGTTTCGGATCAAAAGGGGTGTTACTTTGATGCTAATGTGTGCGTATTAGAGCCGCAATCTAAGTGTACACATTTCGGATTAACAAATATCGGTTATAGTGCAGAATCAAGGCGAAAAATAGTTGAATCAAAGTGTAAATAGTGAAATTTACAACGTTTTTTCTAACAGTGTACATAGCATATTCCACAGGACTGCAGAATGGAAGGCAAGGTAAAGAAGAGGAAAACTACTTAAGTGAATGTTTGGGCAAATCATCTGCAGAAGGATATTTAGGACCTTAAGTCTAGTTTTGGTTCTGCGCCTAGACAAGCAAATCAAGCAACTTGCCACTAATCACAAAGGCGAGCCGCAAGGCGAATGAACAAACAAAATGGAGCACAGCTGCCGACCAAAGCTCAATCTGTGTGTGTATGTTTGCAAGGATGTTAGCAAGGATATATGCATAATTGAATTTGATAGCCCAAAAGATTGTTATTGCTAGAGATTTGTGTGGTAATCGTGTCGAGAAGAGTGAGTTTAGTTCTCCAACAGCTTGTCGTTTTGTTTCTGTCTATGGATTCTCCTTTTCTTTTGTTATTTTATTTTTAAGCTCTATTTACTTTGTGTCAGCAAATATATTCCTTCAAGTCCTGCGATTCTATCGAAGTAGTTGCAACATGAATTTATCTGCACGTTGACAGTTTGTTTGATTTAATACTTTTTGGATCACAATTAATCAGATAATATTAATTATTACGCAAAGACTTTAAATTTTTTACCCAGCATTTGGTGCCGAAATGCCGGAAATTAAACATACGCCATGTAGGCCAAAATCTGAAATGCTCAGCGCCAACTTAAGGCGGAAGTTTACTCTTCTGCAGTAAATATGAGCACATAGGAAAGCGGGGAGATGGGGAAGGAGTGGGGCAGGGTTATGTATCAAATGAGCTGGCTCACATGATGGAAATTTTGTGGAGCACAATTTTTAATATTTAAATACGAAAAACTGCTTATGAGAAAGCAAGACAACAGAACGACGAACAGGAACAACACTAAGCTTAACAGAAAGTAAATAAATGCTCAGTGAAAATAAGAGAAAAGTGGGTCTGAGTAATGATTGACTTAGAAATACCCTATTGGTTTTACTTCTAATTATATTTTTAAATACATCTAACTCGAAACATAAAAAAATACATAGGTTTAGGAGTGTTTTATATTTTATGAAATATAAGATGATAGCTAAAACTGCCCTTTAGGTTGTAAATCACCTTTCATACCATGAAATATTTCGGAATCTCTATAGAAATGATTTCTGCTTAGACTACTCCAAACTTGATCTATCCACAAATCTAACTTTAATCCAGAACAGATATTTATAATGAATGCACAATTCGTAGCTGGCTTCGTCTTTTGTTGCCGCTGCCAGCGAAATTTTAATTTATACATTTTAAGCTGTGTCACTTCCTGTTGTAAAATGCATTTCAATGTGTGTGCGGAGAGTTGTGATATAAGAACTAAGAACGAGGTTTGCACAACTTGTTTATGATTTCATGTCAAATACGTGGAGAAGTGGCAGATACCCAACTATTATGGGGCGTGGCAGGGCCAGTGAAAGCATTTGAAATATCTACAAGTGCAATTTGTAGCCGTGCCACGCCCCCATGCCTGACGCCTCTATTTGGCACTAGAAAACTTTCTGATTTACAACAAGTCTGTGTGTTTGGTTGTGCTTCAGTTGCTCTTGATGATGTTGGTTTGTGTTGCAGCTGCCTGGGATGTTTGCAATATTCTGTTGAACATTGCTTTAAGGCAACGGATGTGTAGTTTATGCAACATTTTATTATTCCAAAACATGTACAACTTTATAAACTTTATGTTGATCATTTAAATATTGTTCAGAACAATTAAAAATTAAGAGTACACGCGAAATTGTATGTTGTGATTATGGAAACTGTCTTATGAAGTGAGAGAAAAGGAGGTATAGATAAAAACTAAATTGATTAAACTAATTACTCCAACATTGTGGAGCAATTATATCTTTTATTTCTTCATTCATCTGAATCACTTTACTGAATCTAAGAGTCTAAGATAACTTGAAACTCCATATATGCTAATTTAGTTCTTGAAAAGTTAACTCAGATCAAAAAAAGGGTGAACCAGTTAAGACTTCGATTTTCGATCGGAAAAAATGATTATTTTTCAAATATTCGATTTTTTTGGGAAGGTGTATCTTAAAAATTTGTGACTAAGAAACAACATCATTGATACTATAGGTGGTACATCGCAGCTATAAGTCTGCCAAATAATTCGGAAATTTGGTTAAATATTCAGTTTTTAAAACTGTTTCCATAAAGTTCTAGTGTAATGTTGTGTTATGGTAAGTGGCCCTATCCTGTTAAAACCAAATGTCCATGCCATATTTGTAAATCTTTTGAAATAGAAAAAACGTTGAGCATGGCACGGCAACGTTCTCCATTCATGTTAACGGAATATCCTTTTTCATTTTTAAAGAAAAATGGTCGAACGATTCTGATTTGCCAAAAACCAAACCAAACAGTTACTCTTTGTGAATGCATTGGCTTTTCAAAAACTGCATGTGGCATTTTCAAAGTTTTGCTGTTTACATACCGTCCGAGATGGAAATGAGCTTTATTGGAAATTTGTTTGAAAATTTCTCACTTGTGCTTGTGCGGAAGACTAACTACTTTGGAAGTAAATTTCTCATATTTCCCAATTTTGCTTGTTGAGTCCCATTTCGTACATATCAAACCTTTAAATAAATTTCTGTCAAAACCAAAGGTCATACTTGCTGATAGGTGAAATAACCATGGGTTCAAATTCCAACCGCTAGATGTACCATCCTGTACTTATATGGTAAAGCTAGATTGTTCACTTGCACATATTAATTTTTTCCAACAATATTGCAACACAACTGCATTATAAACCGAGTTTATTCAAGAAACTTCATTTTATTGGGTGGGCAAAAAAATTTAACTTTGAATGTATGTACTAAGATAGGCTTTAAATTCAAATCATCGTATCATTTCTTGTGTGAAGTTAGCACTGCCTGCAGGGTATCCCTTAGTCCAGAATTCCCTAATAAGGGTTTTTCCTGGATGCTATTAAAGTGCATATTTTTGGCTTCAAAGTGAAGAGAATTACAATTTACGATTGCATTTAAAGAGCAGTTGTCCAGTTTGTTTTTTAACAGTTGCCGACGAGCTTGCGGCACTTACACACACAACCACACACTCACACATAACAGCTACAAATACAGAGACAGATAGATGCTCGTACAGACAACTTTGCGGCTTGCAGCTGCATTAAACCTGCCCCCCCCCCCCCCCCAACAAAAAAAAATAACAACCCTTTGCAACTTAAACGCAAACACTTTGCATATGTGTGTTTGAGTATCCGTGTTTTTTCTCTACATAAAATGCATTTAAAATAAAAATAAATAAAACGTGAAAGAGGGTGATGGAGAGTGGGACAGTGAGAAAGGGAGGGATAGAGAAATCTTTTATGCGCCTGAAAGCACGCTTCAGTATAATTTGCGGTCATGTTCATTGATCTCCTGGGAAGCATTAAAATTTAATGATTTATATTTTGAAAACCCATTGGGGAAAATGGGTTTGGGTCTGGGGGTCTGTCCCGGTCGCAGTGGGTGGTGTCTATGGGTCAACTCGATTTATGTTATGTCTCCGCTGCAGGACGCTTAAAGGGGTTAGCATTGTGAAATTAACAACAATTTGACTTATGCGCGGGTGAAAATGTCAGCACAGAGACAAACACACATAGAGTGAGAGAGAAGAAATATAATATCAGCGACCAAAAGTATGCTAAACAGTCGAAATGGAGGCAACAAAAGTCATAACTCAGTCAGTGGGTTGGCAAATGGAAAGGGAATGGGAATGGGAATCGGAATGAGAGTGAGGCTCAGGCTGAGGCTGAGACTTGGCAACTTGGCGAAAGGTAACGATAAATGTGAGTTTGGTCTGCCTTCAACTATTAATCAGGCTTTAATTGTTATGCATGTGTATGTTTACAGACTGAGACTGAGACAGAGAACGAATGTAAGAGGGCGAGAGAGAGAGAGAGAGTTAGGGAGACAAGCAAACGCTCCAGTTGAGGCCCATGCATCATGCGGCCGAAATCTTTTGTAATCTCTGGCATTTGTCTGGATTTTTCGTAAAGTCTTTGAATAGATTTATGCGTCTTTGACAGGCACAATATGTGAGCTCGTGTTTTCTAACTGTGTGTGTGCAAGCTTAAAGTATCTTTAAGATACCCAAACTGCCAGAAAAGTTGAATCAAAAGTTCTCAGAGGCAGCCAGATAGGTTTAAATTGAAGCTCACAAAATCTGTTTTCGTACCATGATTATAATATTTATTTATCGATGACTAATGATTATTATCGTGCAAGTGCCAGCACTATTAACAACTGAAAATATTATTGCACAAATCTAAATGTCAAATGCCAAAAGGCTTAAAAAAGGCACACTACAACTTTTACCGCCTGCTCAACTTAAGTGTGGTTGTTGTTGGCAACTCTGGTTGTGACAACAGCAAAACCGTACACTACACACACAACACACACAACAACACTTACCGAGAGTATCCCCAGTGCAAGTTGAAGTGGTTTTTGCGCTGTGGTTGCGCAATCGTCTGTGTTTGTGTTCGGTTCTTTTGCTGGTTTTCTCATTTTTTTCTGTTTTGTTTTTTTGTTTTTTCTTTTTGTTTTTCATGTCTGCACATGCTGCGGTCAAGGGCTGTGTTGGTGTTGCCAAAGTGTTGCCATATATTCTAAATATGTTCGTTGGCCCCTTCGCTGCACCGCTGTTGACCAGCCATCTGTTGGCCTAGTCCAAACGACAGTTGAACGTAAAAGCGGCTAAAACGGGCTCTAAAAACCACTTGGTAACTAAACGCGTGATTTATGTCTCAACTATGATAAGAGCAGGCATAGTCCGAGCTCAAGTTAAGAGCAGGTAAAAATAAAAAAAGAATAGGAATTGTAAAAAGCTACCTTGGTTATTGCCAACATTCTTAAAGCCATGCTGGATTTACACCTCTCTAGAAAATATTTGATAAGAGTGAAATAATGCTTCAAAGCTTTATAAATATTTCAGCTTTGATTTAAATATTAATTAAAGGATACACAGACAAAATTCAATTAACTTATTTATTTATTTAACAATTATATTTCTTAACCGCATTTTTAATCTAGTATAAACTGCCTCACATACTTTCCAAATGTTTTCAAAGCCTTTTATAAAAATTCACATATAATTATATTTCGCAAAATATTAATAAATGGTGTTCAACTAAATGTATATAAATATTCGACCAATAATGGAATAGTCAAAAATTAGTAAACTTGCAGTTAAATTTAAAAACTTTAGTGTCTCATAGATTCTTGGATATTTTCATAAGCTATGCCCATTAAAAAGGATGTCTCTTTTTCTCGGGTCGTATAGTGAATTCTGAAGACAAATTTCCACTTAAAACTTCAAAGCCTCAGACTTTGTTATATATTTAAGTGACTGCCTTCAATTCTGATCAGATTTGAAGAAACTGATAGAGCGAGCTACACGGTAACTTCAAGTCGAACCCTTTCAGTTATTTAGTGATTTTATTCAACATTTTTATCTCATGTACAGACTTCACATCCCATATGTATACTGGTTTTGTTTGTTTGCCAAGTTGTCTGCTGTCTACTCTTCCAGGAGAAGGGAGTCGCCCAAACTCTGTGTATGTTTTTGATTATTTATGCGCTCAAAACAAATAAATGCTCTTATATTGGGCATAGACTGTCAGACTGTCGAAAAGTTGGAGAGAAAGACCCCGAAAAACTGTCTGAACCAATGGACATAATATTTTTATGGTGCCTTCAATTGTTTTTCAGCTCTTGGATGCGTATCGAACAATTGGGAGTTGCTTGTAACTCAAAATCTATTTGAAAAATTGCATATATAGAGACCACAACGATACCCTTTAAATTACATTTAATGATAAATAACATTTAAAATTAATAAATACATGGTTATTAATACAGGTTTTTAAAGCGGCATATTTTCGATAGCAATCTTTTAGAAAATAAATATAATATATATTCAATACCAATATGTGTACATATTTGGATAAATTCTGTGTACTACTTATTACAAATTTCAATAAGCTTAAGGTTAAAAAGAAAATTATTTACGATAGTAAAATAATATTGTTTTACCAAATTACATTTAGACGGAAGCTACCAACATGATGTAGGTGCTGGACGTATAATACCATCTAGAGTGGTTACAGTGGGGTATAAATATATGTAGGTGCGTGAGTCTTGAGTATGTAATAAGAGTTGAGAGCTGCGTCTCATAATGCCCTTCCACCTTCAGCAATAGGGTGCTCAAATATATTCAAGCAATGAAAATAAAAAATACATATTTGTTTGTTAAGTGAACTTTAGCTGGTCGATATGTGGTGCCTTTGCAAACAAATAGCAGAATATGGAGAACAGAGAGTAGGTAAACATTTCCAATATGGTATACGGAACAATTCACATTTTTAGGCACATTGAGGCTTAACATGCCACGCCCTCTTTGTGTATGCTAAAATCTGTGCTCATTACTTTAGAGCAGGTTAAAAATATGCAAACAATGCTAGACAAAAACTGAATCTCTGAGCTTGTCTTCCGCATAGTGTGGGACAGTACGGCAGGTGGCTTGTGGCATGCGGCATGTGGCATGTGGAATGTGGCATGTGGATGATAAAAACAAGTACAACACAAAGGCGAAAGCCTTTCACATACAACGTTATTGAGGTTGGGCACTAAACAATGGCACTCATCAGCAGAAACGCAATGAAAATTGGAAAATTCTCTCATTGCTGAAGCTCAGCAATGCAAAAGAAAAAAATGGAAGAGAAAACAAAATGTGTTCAATACATACAAATCCACACAGGAGTCAAATCTTTGTTGTGTTGTGTAGGCGGGGCAATAGAGCCTGACATGCCAACAAAGAAGGTAGGTTTACAAAATGTGTTGCATCTTTTATTTCAATTGAATTCCAATAAGAATTCAAATCTCGTTGCAAACCTAACGAATAATTGGTTCGCCGTCTAATTTTTTGAGATTGGGTAAGCGGCGCACGGCCTCGGCCACAAAGTTTGCCGGATCCATGTTTTCGTACAGTGGATTCCCGGTAAATGTGATATCACCGAGCTCTGGAGGAACTCCAAAGCGCATAAACTCAGCCCAGTCCTTAATAGCATTCTGTGAAATGTAGAGTACTTTGAGGGCCTTCATCGATTCAATTGGTTTAGTTTTCTCAATATTATTGTAGCTGACCCACAATTCTTCCAGAGTTTCAGCCAAAGTCTCAATCCCATTCAAATTCTTCAGACAGTTGCGAGCCAAACTCAACACACGAAGATTCTTCATGCCCGAAATGCCGCTTATCTTTTCGATCCTATTTGAGGACAAACTCAATTTTTGGCATTCAACCAGGGTGCTCAGTGTAGCATCCATCTTCTCAAGCGGCGGATACTGAAACTGCAATCCAATATCTGTGGCCGAGACGGCTTCCTGCTTGGTTTTATCTTCCCACCGTGCCAACGCGTCCTTAATGGTGGTCGGCTTCAACATGTTTTTTTAAGGTTGAAGATAATTATTGTCTATATTGTTTAGTTAGATATTTACTTGAGAGGAAACGGATGTATGACTTAATATTAAACAACAACTTACTTGTATCAAAAAAAAGTGTTCAGATGTTTGCTTTGAGTTGAGTGAAAAATTTTATTGATAATTTTTATTTTATTTATTTATTTTTATTGGCAACTATGTCGACTTTTCAGGCACAGTGTGAACTTACAATTAGACGAAAATATAAATAATGTGCTTTGACTTTTGTACATCAGTTGGACGGATGTACGAATTTATTTTGGAGTATCAAATAACATCGAGTAAAATTATGAAGAATTCACTTCTCTGAGCTTAAGAAACTTATGACTCTAGTCGAATGAAACTATATTATAGAATTTTTTATAATTTCTACACATTGTGCGGAAGGCTTATTGTTCAGCGTAGTTTTGGTAGATAAACGGGGAGGTGAAATGGCTTATAATGTTTAGTAAGACGAAGGAGAATATTAAAATTAACAAGCTAACTAAAATCAAGGAGATTATGGTTTATACCACCTGGTTTTAAATTCTTCGCTTTTACATAGAAGGTAAATCATAAAGGTTAAGTCTACTGTCGTACGAGGCGAGAAGTCTATTGGAGTCTTATTTTAACCCTAGAATGAAAAAAAATCAATATATTCTTGAAATTATGGCAGAATCCAAATTAATTCATGAATCTCTTAACGAATACATGTACACCCACTGCTTAGGTACAGATCACAGAACTATAATGAGGTAATTAAATGTGTGTTAATGATTTAAAAAACCACACAATCAGTTGGGAAATCCCGGCCGAAAAATATGTTACCATGTGTAATTAAACAACTATTCTGGGGCACCAAAAATTCAACGCAACCTGTTTATAGGTGACATGAAATTCAATATTTATTGAGAGATTCAGTTAAGACCTAAATCTATTGAGTAACAACAGACTGTGCTTTTTTTATAATTAAAAGGCACAAAGCACATTCCTGGAATTTTAATTAAGTCGATGGCACCGACTTTGTGACACTCTTCGTCAACAATGGTGTATTTATTTCTCTAAAATACCTCAAACTGATATCGTTATGCACGTCAGCGGGAGTTTGGATTTGATTTTAGACTCATAGTTTGGTGAATTACTTTTGGCTAAGAAAATAGCGCGAAAAAAAACTCCAGATCTCAGACGTATGAAAATGATGTTAGTATTCTCCTCGGATTTATTGCTCACAGCACCTTCGTAATTGTGATGATTCCAAGTCAGACTTTTTACTTACAAGATGGCATAAAAAACAAAATTAAAATTTTACTCCAAATCAACGATTGACAGTTGATAATTTCCCTTCTACGTAATTCCTCTTGGAAAATATAGTTGAAAAGGAACTGTCGTTGAAGACACAAGGAGAGCTTAATACAATTTTAGCAGGAATCAGTTGGGAATCTAAACGCTTACGCATGCAAAATAAGGATCATTGTTGATTAACACTTTAGTGTCTTCTGTTATAACTGAAATTTCTATAAGCTGATAACTGAAATCAAATCAGCAGAAGGGAAAGGTTACGGTTCGGTGATTCCAGTTTCTTTAACTGAATCGACTTGAAATGTTTCAACCACGTCATTTGATCGTCCGAACCGAAAACAAACAGATTCGTTTTCGAGAGCCTAAAACTAATACGTTTGTACCGGAATGATTTCGATAAAAATTTTAATTTTTAGAAGGGTTTAGCAAGATAAGGTGCATATATTTGTAGGTGTTCACATACATACAGTACATATTTATTTATGGATAAGATTATAAAGCTAAACATTTCTAATTGTTTTTTTAAATACACTGATGTGCCGGTATATACCGGTACTGATACCGGAACCGAAATGGCAAAACTACGATAGAACCTTTTGCCGATATACGTACCGGATCCAGAATCAATGTCTATTTTGATTGCCCGATGTAATAGAGCATAGAAGTAACAATTGTTTAAAGTCACTGATAGTTAATTTTTGCTCTTGTAAAATAAAAATGTAAATTTACAAAATATTCAAATTTCAACTGACGTTTAAATTCGTTAGCTAAGCTTTTATCTTTCTGCTCACTAGGGACACTGCATTTGGAGAGGTTATTTCCACATCTCTCCACTGTCTTTGTTTCTCTATCTCAATTTCTCCCTCTCTCTATCTCTCTCTCAATCTCTCTCTCTCTCTCTCTCTCCTTGTTTGGTTCTCACCGTCTAAATGTAATTTATTTATTTGTCTCTGTGTTTACTCGGCTTTTTGGCTGCTCCCCAAGCTCAGTCTGGCACACGCTGATAACTTCATTGGCATTGGCTTTTGTTTGAGTCTGGTTACGAGTTGCCAATGGGGCTTGGGTTTCGAGTTGGGTTTGAGGGCAGCTCCCCAGCTGCCATATGGTATACCCAAACCTGTCTGCATTTTTTAATGCTTTTTTTTGTGTTTCGTGTTTGTCCTGTGCACTCGTATGTGTGTGCTTTGTGCCAGAAGCCCTCGGGACTTTATTACACATATTTTGAGGTGATAATTCAGTTTGCATTGCGATTCGTTTGTCAAACTTTTTGTTGTCCAATGACAATGATTTAATTTTTTTCATTTAGACTTCAATTTAAATGAATTTATTTAAATATTTGTTAGCAGCTGTTATCGCACAAACTGCAACAAATTTGATCCCATAAATTATCGAATTTATTACTCAACCTCAATAGAAAATATAAAAAGAAGGCTATAGAAATGTGCTTCACATTCTCATATGGCACACGTTTTTGATAATCGTCCAGAAATTTGTCAAAACATATTTGACTTTTTTTTAAAATTTCTTTTTTATTCCTTACTTTTTTATTTTTCTGAGCTCAAAATGAAATTTTTGGTATCATAAATTGTGTGCTCAATGCGGCAGAACTGACAATCGTTGGCAAGGGGGAGGCGTAACTGAGTTGAAATACACCCAAAGTCTAGTTTATGCATTTGGAGGGTCAACTACGATGATTGCGAGATGGCATAGAGGGAATTTAAGCATATGAAAGAATTCATTGGAGACCATTGGGAGGAAAACATAAGCCTAAAATTTAGGTATTATTTTATGTCGAATATGCTATCGATATTTAAGAAAAATATTAAGAATCTGTAAAAAAACATTTAAAATTTTGTTTATAATTAATTTTAAAATATATATCGCAAGCTAGCTTAGGCGCGCCAAAGTTTGGATACCCTTGGAGAGCCCTGATTTCGAACCGATCGATTTAAAATCAATAATGTTTTTCCTACTCAATGTTGAATTTGAGCCGATCGTTCCTATAGCAGCTATATGATATAGTAATGCGATTTGCACCAAATTTGGTAAGAATGCATACAATTGTGTTAAACACATAATGTGTTTGTTTAGTTAGGATATCGTAAGAAACAAAAAAGTTTTTCATACGTAATGTTGATTCAGAACTGATTGTTCCTATGGCAGCTATATGATATAGTGATCCGATCCGGCCGGTTCCGACATATGTACTGCGTGCAGCAAAATAAACGGACCTGTACCAAGTTTCATCAAGATAGCTTCAAAATTGAGACAGATAGACAGACAGACGGACAAGGCTATATAGACTCAGCTCGTCGCCCTGATCAAAAATATATATACTTTATGGGGTCTGTGAGGCCTCCCTCAATGCGTTGCACATTTCGTGACAAAATTATAATTCCCTCTGCAAGGGTATAAGAAATAAAGTAGAAGATTTTGACCTTTTTGTATTATTATTTTGATATTATTTGTTATATTTAGGTTATTATTATCCATAACATAGCTATGACACAGGAGAGTTTCTTCATGTATTTGGCCCTTTACTCACTTACATACATTTTGTAAGAAATCGATCATTTCGATCAAAATGTCTGTGCGCACTGCACTTGCATGCACAATTAGTGGACCAAAGTTGTTTAAAAAATCTTTGAAATTGATGTCTCCCCGTTTTTTTTTTAACGAAAAATCCTTATTCAATTTGTTTGATTGGAATGTCAATAGTGAGAGCCATCTTTTATGTACATATGTCCTCAATATAATTTTCCTGTCGGCTCGGGTTTTGTGTCCAATGTTGAAGAGCGCTATTCTAAAATTCCACCACCCTTACATTTATAGTTAGAACTAGGCTTCCTTGGCTGAAGCTAGTAGCATTTCTAAAATGCATTTCAACAATTAACCAACCTAGTGTGGAGAATTTACAGGAAATAAACGGGGAGAAGTGGCTGGGGAGGATTCAAACCAACGAACCCAGCCGAAATGTCCCATATGGACATATGCATTATCACTCACATGGAACAAACATACGAAACCAAGCATGAGTTGCCTTTCTCTCTCATTCTCTTTCTCTCAGTGAGTGTCTCTCTGTCCGAGTGAGTGTGTGTATGTGTGTGGTAGCCCGAGAAGCCACAACATGTCCTGTCATGCAGCAGAGGACGTTGCGCAGCGGTAACATGCGGTAAACGTTACAGTTGTTGACAGCCGTGTTTGTACTGTTTAGTTTCAGTTAACAAGCGAGAGGCGACATAGCCAGAAAAATGTATGAGAGACGGTGAAGGTAGAGGGGAAACTGAGCGAAGGGAGCTGCATGAATGTCATTTTTTAGTGTGCAATTTGTTAAATGAATAAGCCTTAAATTAAACGGTCGGCACTATTGGTAAGTTCACTGAATATCGCTTACTCGCCCTTTGTCTCTTCTTTTAAGAATCTTTTTTTCGGTATATGTAATGTAATGCAATAAAAAACTTATAACAACTTTATAATTACATCACACGGTCTGAAAAACGGACCGACTCTTTGTCCAATAAGCACCATTGTCGTGTTTTTGTGACAAATTTTGCAGCGTGTGACCAGATTATGCGAGTACAGAAAGCTATTTGATGTTAGCGGGAGCACGATACGAATATTTTGAATGACAAAATTTTTCATCGCTCGAAAAGCGGCATGCAAAAACTGTCCGTGTGACAGCAGCTTAAAGCGGTAAGCAGAATTTATGTTCTGTCTTGGCTTAGTTCCTCTGCGGTTCTTCTATGTTTTGAATCCTGGAAATTTCCAATTGCTAATTAAATTTCAATAAATTTAACAGAGCTCTAGGAAATTCTGTAATAGTATCAACTTGAAAGTTTCTGTCCCATATATTCCAACCAGCTATCTGTCTGTCCTTTCTTAGTTATTTACACAGTTTACTTGATGCAACATTGAGCATACTTTTACTTGAAACAACTAAGCCATAAGTCACAAAATTCTACCAAGTCGAGTCGACATTGTAGTGGTGTTCTTGTTTTTGTTGTCGTTATTGTCGTTGTTGTTGTCGTTGTCGTAAAACTTTTATGTATGAAAATATTTTTCTACATAAAACACCTGGCCAAGTAAAGACGACTAAAAATCACTGGAAAATAAACTGTCAGAACGTGAGGAGAGAAGAAAAGAGAAATGCTTGCATATTGAAAACTTTACATTAAGTAAACAACCTGAAAGAGCATCTGATAACGACTCTGAAACATACTTATTCTTATGAGTATGTATGTGAAAGGATTAAAGCTGGTAGTCAGTTTCAAGGTGGTCTAGTAAATGACAACAATTAATAAAGTATAAAGAAGTTGTGAAGAAGATGAGGGCGATCATTAGGAAATTTAAAAACACATGAAAACTGTTAATTGAAATATTATATTGATCAAAATTAAATATAATTAAATAATATTTTAAGAATACTGCCTATAACAAATTTTATGTTAGAAATAAAAGAATTTACATTTACGTACTTGAAAACGTTTAGTTAATTACGAATTTCATTGTAGGCAAGTTGAAGATGTACTCAAAGATATATAATCTAAGATTTGTAAACAAGACTTGGTCCTAATTAAAGGCATAGATCTGCATTGCATAAGTTGGTATTGGGGTCTTAGCCAAGGCAGACAGACAGGGAGTTCACATTTCCTAAATCAATACGATTGCAATTGACTGCTTTGGTGGTACTGGGGTAAAGAAAGAGGGGTAAGGGGTAAGACTTACATACACACTTACGGACTTGCATTTCAACAGCAATTGAGTTTGAGTTACATAACCGCAAATAGACAGAGGCAACCGGTTGAGTCATCAAGTTGCAAACGACTCGACTAGGAAGTGGAACAGGAACTGCAACAGGACCAGGCATAAAGGACCAAGGAAGAGCAGAGACCAAGGAGTTGGGTAAGAAATTGACAAACTGTCTGACGTTTATGATTGCTGCAAACAAAAGCTACGATGACTGCACTCCAAATTGATAATTATCATGCTCAATATTTGTCTATTGTCCAAACACATACTAACACAGCCAGACACATACACGCACACATTGGTACTTGATTATGTTGTGGTTGTTTAACTTAGCGCAGATCATTGTGGCTATAACACAGACACTTAAAAAATAAAAAGATCTGGTTTCACATACTGAATAAATTTGAGCTAAATAGTTTTGGAATAAATTGATGTTTAATCGAAATATAATAAAAATGTCCTGAGTAATATTTAGGTGTGCAAAATAATATATTTCCTCATCTAATTATTGTTTATCCAAGAAATGGATATTAAGGCATTATCATCGTCTGCTTAAGTTCTTTTAGAAACATTCATAGTTAGAAACATAATATTTCGATTGCAGAATCATTTTAACCTAATCAGTTTTTAAATGGATCCAAACTAGTCATACCAATATCATAAACGATTTAGATCAAAGACTAATTTTTTATGGAATTCGTAGAAGTTAAAATAGATATTTTTTAAATTTTAATTCATTTAATTTTATAATGCCCACCTAAAAGGGCACCGTATCGGAAGGGCTAAGGGGCTCAAAATAAAATTAAAAGCCAAAAATAAAATGAAAAGCAACCTTTTATCTGAGTTTATATGAGTTAATAACTGTTGCCTGCATTAAAATAAATTTATAGTGCTGTATAATTTCAACGCGACGACAATTTTTGAAATTGAAGTTTGTAGATCCGAAATGAACTCTCGCCTGTGAGTTGGTTCGTGTATGCATGTAAGTGTGTGTGTATTGTCTTAGTGTGTGTATTTGCTGTATAACTTATTACAACCATAATTAACACTAAATTCCCCAAATGGCAACAGACAACTGTCAACTGCAAAATCATTTGTGGTTTGTCCGAGTGTTAGAGAGAGCTTGAAAGAGAAAGGGAGTAGAAGAGAGACATGGATGTAGAGGGACATAGAGGCAGATAGTGATAGCGGGGACTAGAGAGATAGCGTGAGAGAGAGAGAGAGAGAGAGAGAGAAGAGAGTGGAGCGGCATGCCTGTTGAGTGACAGCCTCGGCTGATACTGACTGTTGTCTCATGTCCATGTCATGTAGCAGGACTCGCTTACATGGCAACTCAAAGTGCTGCCCCTTCCACCCTCAGCTTCCCTCCCCCAAACATCACTTGCTGACTTATGTGCTGCGCCGTGCGGCAAATTATAAAATGTTTGCAAAAGGCCGCAAATTTCACATTTCAAAAAGTTGTCGTCCTGGCACAGGACACACAAGCATAGTCAATGCCAATGGCATTTCCTTGTCCCTTAATGCATTGCTGCAATGAGTGTTCCCTGCAATGAGTGCTTGCATGCATCTTCTTCATTTCTCTGTCATAATGAAATTAGTCGAAGTAACATTTGGGTCACATATTGCAGATATACTCAAGGGGGCATTCAACTTAAAGCATCCAGCGCAAGGGTCTCTTGGGTTAGTTTATTGCACCAAATGGTTAAGAAAATCTAGTATACTTACTTATCTTACAGTTCTTCGTGATGGCAGATGGTTTATTAAAAAAATGCAGGAATTAATTAAAGTGAAAAAAAAACATTAAACTTAATTTGTCGTAAATTATTATATAGAAGTGTTTCTCAATTAAATATTTATTGTTATTTAACAAAAGCACAATTAATAAACAAATATAAGCAAAAGCTCAGTACAGCGAAAATAAAGTACAACTTTAAGATTAACACAAAAAGTACTTTGATAAATCTATCATCTTTCATAGGCTCCTTAAGCTTATTTGATTTAAGAATAATTAATAAAATAATTTGGAATATTGAATTAAACTAAAACTATATTTAATAGAAACCTACAAAATATTCATTATAATTAATAGCTTTTATGTTTAGTGTAAAAATAAGAAAAAACATTATCATTTCAATTGTTCTTCGCATTATGGAATTTACTTGCTAGCTTGCCACTTAACAGTTAAATTTTCATGTTTAATTAATGCAAAGAGATCCACACTTCCCCCTTTGTGCATCTAACTACACCCTCACCAGAGAATAGAGTTGATAGCACTTAAGTCGCTGCACAAATCGCTTGATAATTACTTAAAATAATCTACAGCCACAGGACGCATTGGTGGGCCACGCCCACTTTCACAAAATGGGCTGGCATGCAAAAGTGGTAATAAAAAAAGAAACAACCAAGAACAGAACCAGGCCAAAAGCATGCAAAGGCAATTCCCGAGCACGCATAGAACGTTTGCCAAGTGCAATATCTCAACTGGCAACAACAACGACAAGAGAAATACTGAATGGGGTGTTAGAGGGGGAGGGGATTGTCCAACTATCAAGTACCCAAACTCGGTATTCTGTTGAAATGGAAGCCAGGCCAACATATTCACTTAATGTATTTTATTTTATGTTTTTTCTTTTTTTTTTTTGGTAACAGAACTCGAAAAACAATTAAGCGACAAGTGTCTCAATTTCAACGTCACTTACAAACATTTTATGCACCGCTCAGAGACAATCATCCAGAGAACAAGAGGGAGAAAGGGGAAGAAAAAGAGACACAGAGAAAGACAGAGAGACACTGGCAGCGTGAGCACAGCACATAAAATGTAAAAGTTTTTACCATTGTAAAGTTACGTGACAGGGCGAGGGAAAAGGCACAACTACAGAATCAGTCACACACACACAATCATCCACACGCATAGCACACCCACAAAAAAAGTTAGAGAAAAAACTTAATTATTTGTATGCTCCTCGGGTTGGTTATAGGTCTGGCAGGGTCCTCTTCTGGTTTTCAAGCTTCTCCTCCTCTGCTTCTCATGCAAATGTGCGAATCTGCGCTGAAAAGTATGCAACGCATTTTAATCGAAAAGGTCTGCTGAAAATGTGCCATCTTTTTGCACGGATTTCCACATGGTTTTCTGTTGATTGTTAATATAATTCAAAGTTGACAAGGTGAGCTACTAGTAAGGAACTGAGACATTGATATACTAGTAGCTAAAGGCAATTAATCAATTGTGTTTTAGACAACGTAATTAAAGTAACATTAAGAAATTTTCAATTGACTTGTGGCCCATAAATACTTTTAGCAGACAGATATATTTTAATTATATCTATACACCTAGCCAACGCTTTTAAAAGATTATCTTATGGCCTTACAGCCGTACATCAACACTTGCAGAAGGTATAGTAGCTTTGACACGAAATGTGTAACGCATTAAAGAAGGCGTGGCAGACTCCATAAGGTACTACTGCGTACCAAGCTAAATTTTACTAAAATAATTATTTAAAGTTTCTAAAATATTAAATTTTGTAAAATTATTTTAATGATGTGTAACTTTAAATTAATCATTTTTTTACTAATATAAAATGTGTTTATTGATGCATTATATTAATTTAAGTTATTTTTGACTTTTTTGTGTTATAATATTTGTTTGTTTAAAGCTATCTTATTGAAATTTGTGAACAAATTTTAGTTTTTGAATGCCTTAACCAAACTGGCAAATTGTGTGTTTGGTCTGGTTTTATATAGCCTGCTAAATTTTGATTAGTAGTAAGCTCACAATATCATTTATGAAAGGATATGAATTAAATATTTATAAGCTTAAGAATTTAAAAAATAAGAATTATATTATAAAACTCCTTCGTTCTATATAGTAGACTTCAAAAGCAAGATATATTAATTTTGAGAATATCCTTATCATATTTGATTCATTTAATTTAACTTTGATATTCAATTAGATCAATTAGTTTATAAATAAATAATTGAAATCATTGTGTAAGTACCACTCAATCGAATATAGAAACTAACTTAACGAAAAATCTATACTTAGCTGATTCTTGAATATTGGCTTCGCTAAGGCAAATCCCAGTAGATTATAGCATTTTGCCACATTAATTCCAACAGCTTCAATAAACTGTGCTGAAAGTGTTCAGGCACAGCATACCACATGACACACCATACCGCATGACACACCTCACCGCAGAAAGCAGAGTAAACAGAGTCGAGCCCAAACAGAGACCACGCCCACGGGTTACATCAAGAGCTGCAAACGCCCACAGGTGTGGTCCAGGTACTGGTCAAGCATGGCCTTCATCTGTTCAAGAGATCTACACACACACACACACCCACACACACACACACACACACCATACACACACGCACACACATTTACACACACAGCAGCAATCGTTTCCCATTTCGTGTTAAATTACACATTGAATCGGATTGCGGTGGCCATAACATGTAGCTCTTCCTGTATTTCTGCAACCCTTCGGTCCCAACCCCAACCCCAAGCGCAAAACCCCAAACTCATACCATACGAAATACACTCTGTGTGAGTGTGGTCAACGTATTGGGTCCTCAATAGGTTTTTGCGGTTTTTTAATCTAGTTATTTGCGCAGAGCATCTTGAGGGTTGAGTTTCGGTTGTTTTCTGGTGGTTGTGGAAATTGCGAACCGTTTGCTTAATGGCTTAAGTAGCCCGTCACATAAATATATACCAATATAACATATACTCTGCATTTATATCCAGATATATGTATGTATATATTTATACATATGTATGTATATACTTTTCTTTTTTTGGCCTGGCAATTTGTTAAATGTGCGCTCAAATAAATCACAAATGTGTTTCACAGTTAAAGTTTCACTGTTGATGTTGTTGTTGATATTTCTCTGAATTTCTTTGCTCTTTGTTCTTGTTATGGCTATTGGTGTTTTTGGGCGAATCTGTGGCATCAAATTTATTGCGTTAATTCGCATGTAAAATATTTGGTACATTTTCTAAGCATTTATCAAGCGTTTTATTATTGACAGAGGTCAACAGCTGTCTCTTTCTCTGTCTATATATAGCTCCCCTCTCCTACTATTAAATGTCAAAAGTTTTGGTTTCGTATAAAAATTGCAAAATGTGTATTTATGATAGGCTGCGGTCGGCCATAAATTTATGCTTAACTTTTGGCTAATAAGTTAAATAATTTTTTTTGGCATATATTAATTGAGTTTCGATAGCCTGAGAAAGATTGATATTCTGTTTATGGATTGAATTGATATTAAACTGATTACGAATAAATAAAAATAGTAACTAACAGCAATTGCTTCTGCTTCACAGAAGTTTGGAGATAACTAGAGAATCGATTTATATTAACACAAATTCAGAGTCACGTTTTAATAAGCAAATTTTATAGATTAGAAAAGTGGAGACATGCATGTCATTTTGTTTAAAATAAAATTAATATACTGACCAATAAACAAATTCCTTGCCACATATCATTCTCTTTTCTTAGTTTCTTTCCACGCTTGAGCTTTATTTTAATTACTTTTATTATTATTCTCAATTATGTTTGAATATGAATTTCATAAATGAATAACAAAAGTGAATAAAATTCCATGCAGAGATTTTCTATTTTTCCTCTACGTACACACACACGTTTCTTAGTTTTCTTTCCTCCTTACGCTCTTCTATCCTCCTGATGCGCTTTCTTTTCGTCGAAAGCGTCCAAAAATTTCTGAACCAAATTGAAAATTCCAAAAATCGCTGAAGCATGCGAGTAGAAAATGATAGAATCCACAATGAAATGCACAAAAACCGAGTGGAAGAAGTCGAAGAGGTGGAAAAACAAAGCAAAAGAGCAACCCACATCATGAGACAGCCAGAAACAGTGTGCCCAGTTCAGTGAGGGGGTGAAGGGAAGGAGAGGGAGACACATGTGACGTCTCTGCTGACATCGACGACACATTGCCGCAGAATGCAATTGCATAAAGGTCATAAGGCAACATGACAGAAGTGGGTGGGACGTGGCATGGGCGCCATGAGTGAGTATATTTGTATGTGTATGTGTATATGTGCGTATATGTGTGTGGCTTTGGCATCAAAGTCAAACGCAACTTTTCGAGCTTCGAAGGTGGCAGAGGCGACAATGTGAGAGAAAGACAGAGAGGGAGAGCGACAGCGACAGCGAGTCGAACAAAGTCACTTGGGAAAATATTTTGTCATGTCATCAACGCAAAGGCAACTGTTGCAATCGCCATCGCCGTCACCGTCGCCGTCTCCATGTTGATGACACTCCATCTGTCTGTCCGTTGAGTCAGAGTCGAAATCGTTGTCGTCGTTGTCGTCATCGTCATCGTCAATGGGACTGACGCCAGCAAATGCGGTTACAATAATTTATGCACTTGTAATGACAGACAACAAAGCGTTAAGGAACAGCTACCCGTTGTCTGAGCCCGAATCCCGAACCTAAACCCGAAACCCGATACCCGAACCAAGTTCCCAACCCAAACCCAAATTTGAACTCGAGGTTTGCTGTCAGTTGTTATGTGACTGAAGCGCAATAAAATGCGTGTCATGTGTGCGTCCTTGCCTCTTATTCGCCCTTTCTTCCCTCTTCATTCTGTCTCTCTCTAATTTCTCCCCATTTCCCTCCACTTGTAAGCGGAAATGTCTCGCATGAGATGTTGTCGTCGCTGATGTGCAGCCTTCGTCGTTGCCTTCAAAATTAATTTTAAATTTATAGTTGGCGCTATTGCGTTAAATGACGCTGCGGGTTCCGACCTTTTGCCCCCGCCAACCCTTTCCCTTCTCACCAACTCTTTGCAGACTGCTGCATCGCTTTGTTATCCTGCACAGCATGAGTGAAGAGGGGAAAGAGGGATGGATCATCTATCATTTGAGTTGAGTGATTTGCGAGTGTCAAAGGAGTCTTCTTCGGGGTCTCTTCTTCTCACTTACTTCCTTCCCTCCCCCTCAATTTACTCCTATCCTTACGGTATCCTTTAAGTCTCATTCGATTTATGTTAATATACACGTGCCACGCAGCAACCACAAAAGCATTGCGGTTGTAGTACTTAACCCACTGCGCTGCCCACTACAAGAACAGTTGGGCAAAAGCTCTATGATTGAGAAGAAATATGTATATTCATGATGTGAAATTCATACGGGCAGAAAATTTATAGAGATTTAAAATAATCTGTATCAAGCAGGAATTCAAATCGCTACCGAAACCGTAAGCATTATCCGATATTTACCGTTTTAACTGTAACTCAAACCGTAACCAAAAATCAACTTTATTATTATTGCACTTTTTTTTTTGGATTTTTTGTCTTTTCTTTAGAAACCGAATTCGTACCGGCACTTCAAAACCGAAACTTAGGAGAAACGGTAAACCATTACAAAGCCGATATAACAAAGTTTTTCGATACCGTTAACCGAAATCCAAAACACGACCGTAATCCTAGCTGAAACATTTATTTGTTTAGATTTGAATCCCTGTTATTAAGTAAGGAGAATTATTCAGGATTTAAGAGATGTGCCACGGAGTGGTTCACAAAATCTCGCTCGCACCACCAAAATTCCAGTCATATTGCAAAGGAAATACTTCAAACTAATTAAGTCTTAAAAGTTAAGCTACACCTATGCGAGGTTGTATCCATAAATACCCGTGCTTGAAGACTTTGTTACAAACCACAATGTTACAAACCACAATGCCAAATTTCAGAAAGATTAATTGAAATATATTTTTTATTTTGAGATCTTTTTAGTTACACATCTTGGACATTTATCGATACTATGGAAAATGCACAATAGCATTTGGTTATTAGATTTTTATTTTTAATCGAGTGCAAGACTCAGTACCTTAAGTTCGGTAAAACCACACATGTTTAACATTGAACACTCATAAAAATATAAAATGACGAGCTGAGCGAAACATATGAAGCTATGATGTCGATAAAGTTGTCAGATTGTATGATGTTTGCTACGATCTGCTTCCCGACCTGGCTCCCTGCGATTTTTGTTTGTCAAAAATATTATAAAATAACATCAAAATGCATCAAAAATGTATTGTAAAACATTCTTCTGAAATCCATTTCTAAGAACCCACAACAAAATCCCATTTCCATTATTTCGGCTTCCGGGAAAAACACGAAACTATTGAACAGGTCAATCAGTGGTGGACGTAATGTGACCATTGAATGTGTCAATTGAACAACAAAAATACGAGCCGCCTTCGAAAATCGAAAATCTACGATAGATGTAACACTGCTATATACGACGATCATACTATCGGAGCTGGAGTGCCTGGAGTGCCAATGTGACGTACCTAGGAGTCCACCTCGATAGAAGACTCACATGGCGTAGTCACAGTGAAGCCACTTAAAACTAAAAACCAACAGTCTTCACTGGCTTATTAAGGCTACAACTCTGTGCTAAGACCTATCTGAACCTGCCAGCAATAGCAATATTGATATTGTCCAGACAGCCCAGTCAAAAATGAAAACATACAAAGCGACTTGAATCTTCAACCGGCCAAAGATTAAATAGCAAAACAAAAGAAAAAGCACTATGTCAAACTTTCGTCGCATCCTAACCATCTCGCGAGATGCGACTCTAGACTCCAGGGACTATTAATAACCTAATTATTATTAATAACCATAAATAATAATCGTTATTAATAACCTAATAACCCAATTTTTTTTAAACAAAGTAAGCAATATGTGAGTTTTTTTTTATACTACAGACATATATTTAATCGATTGTTCTTATGGCGGCTGTTTGATAAAGTTATCAGATCTGGCTGGTGTGCGCTCAGAAGCAAAAAACCGATCTGTTCCAAGATTTCAAAGAAGCAGACAGGCGGACTTGGTTACGTCGATTCAGCTCGTCGTTCTGCTAAAAAGAATATATATTTTTTTTACATTTGATTTGAAATAATTTTAATTTCATCTGCAAACTTGTGTATACAAGTTCCAGGATCTTTTACAATTTGCCTTTTTCGTCAGGCAAATCAATTAAACCAAGGCTCACGGATGACTTCGCAAAATAAACCTTACTCTAAAATGTTAAGGTTTACAACCTTGGTAATTATAATTATTTAAAAACAATTAAGTTTTTTTTGAAAGAGCTAAGCTCTAATTTTTACCCAATGTGCTGAACTGTTTGTTTCGCTTAGACGTACATCTTCACCACATCGCCTGAGACGACTGCGAAGACCTCGTCAACATAGTAAGTGGGGTAATTTTCAGTGTAAATTCAACGCCTACGGTCCTGCGACCACTCCCCTTCTTCCTTTTGTGTCCCCCCTCTGCTGAGCAGTTAACAACTTGGAAGATAACTTTGGGTGTGAGTGTAGGCCGTTTGGGGGCGTGTCTACTTCACTTCATTTGCATTATGTGTGTGTGTGTGTGTGCTCAGAGTACGGCAATTGCATTTTAAATGCAGTTGCCACGCCTTGGGGCACATCCCATCACCAACTGTTAAGTAGACAGCTCGTTGTATGTCCCTTGTAAAACTGAGCAACGTTTTTATAGACTGTAACCGACAGATCTCTCTCTCTCTCCCTCTCTCCCTCTCTCTTTCTCTCTTTTGTTTTGTGCTTCTCATTCTTCGCCTCGCCTCTTTCGCTCTCATTGCGGTGCTAATATGCAAAATTTACTTGGCCCGCAGTTACCTCGATTCTGATATTTTTTGTCTTTTGTTGTTTTTGCATTTTGTTTGCCCTCAAACTTTAAACTAAGCATAAAGTGTTGCCTAATGGGTTTTGAGTGTTTTCGACGACTACGAAAACATCAACAACAACAACAACAATGGCAACAACTGCAACAGAAACATCCCAGAAATGTATGCTATGAAATATTTTTTGCTGTTGCTTTGCCAAAAGTTAGTCATTAGCGTTGTTTTCAACGCCGCTGCTTAAGCTGCCCCAGGGTTTTTGCTGCAACAAAAACAGAAACAACAATAGCAACAACAATAAGAAAATAGCAATTAAAAAATTGCCATGCATCGCAAAAATCTTCTAACGACTTCGGTTTGCCCCTGAGGTCAAGGATGAAATGCTGCATTTGCTGGCAGCCCCTTCGGTTTGATTATAGCATTTGTTGCATATTTCAAATATTGGCTAAGAAATTCCTTTTTTATCATTTAAAAGTAAATTTGACCTGGGTGTTGAAAAATCGGAAATCGGAAAATTGCTTGGGAAGTTTTGCTATGTGGGTGTTAGAAAAATATTAATATAATATTGAAACATTCTTAAACTGTGCGTAAAATGGAATTAGTAATAATTATGGACTATAATTGTGGGTAACCGTTGAAAGTAATTTTGGCAGTCGTACAATAAATAATTATAAATCACCTTCAACGGTGTTTAACAAACTCGAGCAGATTCTTTAATGACCTCTTGAACTCTTGACTTAACTTAAATGAATGCCAAAGTGAATACCCAAATCTGAAAATCAACATAAAATTTCACCTTTCACGAAAGATACGCAAATAAATTTGTTAGTATCAATGTGACAGCAACAAATTATGATTGAGAATGTCCCCCAGTTCCATGCCAATTCGTCTAACCCATGGGAGATGTTAGGAAATAATGGAAAAAGGGAATGGAAATGACCTTCTTCTTCTCTTCTCAACGTACTTGCAAAGAGAATAACGACGATTCGTGATATGAAAATCAAGGAGAATAAATCATTTAAATGATTACAGCTTAACTTTTGGCGCTTTTAAGCGAAATTAAATGAAGGACCAGGAAGATAGACGGGGATGTCACAGGCAAAGGGATGGCATATTCTATCATAAAGATTATTTATTTGCAACTTTGTTGTGGCAGGAATAGAAAAGAAATGTAACCCAAATCTATGTAAGTGAATCAAGAGAAATCACTTAAGTATATTTTTATGCTGGACATGCTGCCAGGAATTACAAATACAAGACGGCACGCACGCTCGCACGCAGGACGAAAAGGACGTGCAGGACACACAGGACAGACAGAGAGAGCGAGGGTCGCTTGGCGGTTTGTGGCCATCATTTGCCCTGGAGGCTTTCGTATGGGCTAGTATTCTGTTCGGCACCCGGCCTGCAAGTTGAACCAAAAGAAGTGCCATCAAAAGGACATCAACACGTAGCAAATAAAGGACATGCCACAAGGATATGCGAAAGCGAGGCTGGGGTTGCTCCTTTTTCCCATTGCTACATTGCAAAATTATTATGATTTATATAGCCTTTGGGAATGCGCAGAACTCAGAGACTCTAAGGCGCAGACAAACACAAAGGACATGGCCAGGATACCAGAAGGCAAAGAATTCCAAGCCCTACCCCCCCCCCCTCACCTAATATACTTCTCTGTGAGTGTTTGTGTGGCACAATCGTCGTCGTCGCATTGGCCGCAAAACTTTTGCTGCGACAAAATAGAAAACTTTCTTGGCATAATTCTTTCTATTTTCCTACATCCTACATCCTGCGTCCTGTCGTCATCTTCCTCGATGTCGTTGTTGTCGTTGAAGTTTGTTGCCTGCTTCGACTCGAATACTCGAAATTAGGTTAACACTGACGAATTAAGGACATTAGCGTCATAAAGAAATAAGTAATGAAAGGAGCAGCGTCAGTTGAACATTTCTGCTGAGTGCGTAAAGCGTCAGCAACACCAACAACACGGCAACTTTAACAACAACAAGACAACTACAAAAACAACTTAATTTTTATCTAGTATTTTTTCCTCTATGCGTTGGCTGCAGGCGTCGCATTTGAAAGGCATTTGGAAGGCATTGCACGCATTTGATGCTCTTTCAAGGATATACGGAGTATGTCCATGTCCTTTCTAAGCAATCCAATGAGCAGTTGAAAAGCGGCATGTATGAGGTGGAAGTGTGGGTCTGACCTCGTTGGATATTTGGGTTTGGTTTAGTTACCAGCTATAGTTGGACACGTGTTTCATTTGCTTTTGATCTCTAGAAAAAATGCATAAAGGAATAAAAGTAAGTAATGGCTAAGATAAGAACCATTGGCTGCAATTGCAGATGATTTAAGAAAGAATAAAAAATATAGAGAATTAAACAAGAGAGAGAATTAATATACCAATGGCTGAAGATATGAAAACCAAGAAAATTAAAGAAGGAATCCATGTATGTCACATAGCTAATTACATCTCCTTAAAAGCATATGATATCAATTTTAAGGCCCAAATAGTTTCCAGCAGTGAAAAATAGTGTTCGCTGACTGTCAACTTCATATTAAAACTGCGTAAAGCTATGGTGAAGCATAGTAGGACAGTAGGAGAACCCGTACTTTTTGAGTGCAAAGCGACACTATAGAAAGTTCTTTAATAGCGTACCAAATATTTCACTAAATGGCGCTACTGCGAAGATATCAGTTGATAAACACAGAGGTCACTAGAGACTCTACTTCTTCCTTTTGTCCGTAACATTACTAGTTGAATAACTTGAGCGTTTATCATCCGATTGAATTTTCTGAAAAGGCTCGGACCAAAGTGTGTATTTTATATAATAAAACTAGAGGTGGCAAAATTCTAAAACAAACTTTCTATAGGTCAAATTCTGATGAGCCACATGGCCAATTTGTTGTCTCTAGCCCTGATAGTCTCTGAGATAAAAGTGTTCAAAATAGGGACAGACAGAAATGGCTATTTCGACTAGACTATTGATGCTGATAAAGAATATATATACTTTATTTTATATATTTTTCTGCTTTGACTTTGAGCTGGAGCGATAATCGAAACGAAACAGAGTTGCTACTAAAAATCCGATAGTATAAAAGCATGTGTGGAGATCGAAATTCCGCAGTAGTTGTACTAATACTTAAGATTGACAAAGAAAAATGAAGCGAACTGGAAGCAAGTAAAGAAAAAGCAAAAAAGGGCATCTGGACAACAAAAAAAAGATCATCAGACTGTGAAGTACAACTGAAACTTATTATTAAAATGTATATTTCTGTACATCTTCATTTATAAAATTTATAAAATACATTTCTCCGCAGCATATATACTATATATACTTATCATTTTAACTGAATTCATAGTCAACTTTCGTGAGCTGCTCAACTATTCCCATTTTTTAAAAAAATTCGTGGAACTTTTCTGTCCGTATAGACAGGGTAATAGTCGTGAATTGAGTCTGTCAATTTGTCTGAGCAATTCGTGAGCAGAAGTAACGCTTCGAGCTCAGTCCCAGTTCGCGTGTATGGCTTGCCCACATCTGCTTTGAGGCAAAAATTTTGTTTTTCGCCAACAGAAAGCTGATGCAATTGACGCCAGCTGTTTATTAAATTTGTCACCTTCTCCATGAGATAATCGACCTGTTTGATCCTTCAGTCTCGCCCTCTCCCTTTTCCTCTTTACCTCTCACCAAAAAGCCCCCTCCACGCACATTGTTTGCCCTGCTGCAGCTAATAAAATATTGATTTATTAAATTATGCCCAGCCAGGACGGAGGCTTGTAGATGTGCCTGTCAATATTTTGCAAATTTACCAGCACACGCGTATGGTTGCTGTACTCCCTTTCTTTCCATTCTTCCCTCTCAGCAACACGACAACCCTAGCCAAAAGCTCCTCCCTTGGTAGCTTTGGTAAGTGCTTTTTAAAATCCCGCCCGGGGTGCTTTGTTTGTGTGCAACGGCAGCTGCTGTAAACCATTGAACCGGCTGTGGAAGTGAACGAGTGCTGGGCGGGGTAGGTGCCGCTACGGGTTATAACAGTTAGGCGAAGTCGCTACTGGATACTGAGCTTAAGTAACCGCACAACTTTAAAATTGTTTGACTATTCCCTTTCCTCTTTATGACGAAGACCGAAGCTTTGTTTGTTTCACTCAATAAAGCATCTTTGACGTATGTTTTCCCTCTTGCCCCCGCCCACCTCGTCCCCGACTGTCCACAGCCACGCCCATTTAACCCGTTGCCTCAAGGCTCTTGAGGCACAACCGATAAAAATATGAAGGACTAGCAAAAGCTGCCAGTGGCCGGAAGCTCTCTGGCCGGCCTCAAGTCCGTTCTCCCTGTCTCTTCTTCCTTCTCTCTTGTCCGACTTCTTCGTTGTTGTGTGTCCTCTGTCCTCTGTCACATGTCCTTTGTCTTCGTGTCCTGGGCGCTGGCAACTGTCTTTTACACTGTTTATTGATGCCTTTGTTGTTGTTTTAGTCACTGCTGAGCTGTTGTAGACATTGCTGACGTCTTTTGTGCCTTTTTATAGAATTTTCTTGGTTTTCAACAACAGCCAAGGGGCGTAAGTGGGGTACAGAGAGGTATTGGGAGAGAAAAGGAGGAATAGCCGGAGCTGCTCTTAGTTTACAAACATTGTCCTGTGGTTAGCAGCATGTAAAATGGTTTTATGCTGAAATTTTCTTCCAAATTTTATCGAAGTAAGAGTTAAACTAAAACTTTGCGCAAAAATTAGGCAACTAATTTGTAGACATGCTGCATACGAGTGGCATTCAATATGATGGAATATTTAAGTTAAACATAGACCCATTTATATCCGTGCCAAAAATAGTACCTGAGACATCCGCAGACAGGATGCACTCGGATACAGTTCTTGCAACTGAAGCACAATAAAAACACCATTCAGAATAAAAGAAGGAAAATAAAATAAAAATAATGTGAATAAAGTAAAATACGAATATGGAGGAAATAATAAAATAGGAAGTCAAAACGAGCGCATAAAAATTGCATTAAAATTGCAACGCGGACATCCGCAATGGACTGAAATGGACTCTTTTGGCCAATTTGGCTTTTGGTTTCGTTTTGCGGAAATGCAAAAGTAGACGGAAGTACAAGTTGTGTAAGAAACTCCATTTACTTGCTTTCGTATCCCAGATAGCTCCATTTTTCACCCCTTCATAACTGAGGCGCAAAATTAAATGTTTCCGCATACTCGGAAAAATGCAAACCTTTGCATGGTAGAAAAGCTTCGAGCAATTTTCATGTCATTTGCCGTGCGACATTTTGACATTTTATTACATTCTATTTGGCACAACATGCTTTCTGGTACTTCCTCTTCTAACGCCTACACCTACACCTACCCCTACTTCCCTTCCCCTTGGGTCGCATCCAATTTGGCAGATCATTTAGTAGGCAGCTCTTGATGATTACCAGGACATGAATCCCTGTTTGACTTGCCGGCCACTTGTCACCTTCGCTGACGTTGACATCCATTAATCAATCAACTGGCTTTGTTGACGTTCAAAGTGGTAGGGGGATGGAGGGGAAGTGTGCTATTTGACGGCATATTTCTTTGGTTTGAACTTACACACATACACACACAATCTTAGCGAGACAATTAGCGTTAAGTTGTCCTTGAAGTGTCGGCCTGTTAATGAGATGAGCGCCAAAAGTTTCTTGCTTCACTTGGTATTGAGTTTGATGACAGCTTTTTTTCTCCATTTTCTTTTGTTAGAATTGTTCAGAGGTGTCTCCTCGGGGTGGAAGCATGAGGAAGAATGTTGAATTGTGTATATACTGAGCTTAAACTTTATTTTTATACCCTGGCGGGTATATTAAGTATGTTAAAAAAAAGTATGTAACAGGCAGAAGGAGGCGTGGCAGACCCCATAAAGTATTTCTTGATCAGGGCGACAAACTGGGTCGATATAGCCATGTCCGTCTGTCCGTCTGTCTGTCCGTCCATGTGAACAACGAGATCTCAGAGATGGTAAGACCTAAAACCACCAAATTTGGTGTGAAGACTTTTTATATTTGCACGCAGATCAAGTTTATTTCAAATTTTGGATACCACGCCCCTTCGCCCACAAAGTGAAAACAGCGATAGCACTGGCAATTAACAAGCTAGAGATTTGAGCTTCGGCAGGAACAATAATTGTACTTATATGGATGCATCGTGAAAATTTGATCAAAATCGGATAATAAACACGGAAGATATCCGCAATGATTTAATTCTTTAATTCAATGTGTTGTTGCTGTTGTTTTTGTGAGTTTTCGCGATCTCTCTTTCTTTCTTTTAAGTTATCAAGTGGTAGAGGTTCCATGTAGTCAGACGGGAGATCTGGGTTCGAGTCCCAGCTAAAACATGCTTAAGTTCTTTAATTTTTTTTTTTAATTTTTGTTATACATATAACAATTTTATTTGTTTAGAAGAAAATTTGTGTGGCGTTCTCTTCTACCCCAGGGTATGCTACTGTCGGGATCTCCCGACTGAATAATATATTTATAGTTGGGTATATAATTTTCATACAATTTAAATAATATTTTTTTCTCTGTAATTATAAATGACATTTCCTCTCTTTTCCTGTTATCTTCCATTTTACCTGATAATTATAAGATTATAATATACCTGGTATCCATCTCTCAACATCTCTCTTCCATAATTATATTATACTGACTTCTCCACTTTTTGTTTAGAAGCTACTATACCTCTATCAGAAAATTTTCGAGCTAGTCGATACCCCATTATGTGTGTCTTTTACTTTTTATCAGTCTCTCTCTCACTCCCTTACTCTTTAACTCCCCCTTGGATAGACGCCCCTGCTCAGCTCCCATATCGCGCTGGTATCATCAACGTCGGTTCATTAGCTGCGCTCAGTGCAAAGGCCAATGCCAAAAGGTGTAAGACAAAAATTAAAAAAATAGAAAAAATCTAAGAAAAGCGTGGAAAAAAGCGAGTAGGTAAAAGAAAAAGAAGCTCCGGCTGAAGCTTAAGCTGTGGCAGAAGCTGCTGTTGCTGTTGGTTCATAGACAATACAAAAACAAAAGCAGACGCTCGTTCACGTCAAACAAAGGGAAAAGAAAAAATTGCAAAAAAGTAGTAATAATAACAACAACAACAACAACGAAAGCAGGCGTAGCAACAACCACAATAACGGCAACAACAATGAAAGGCAGAGTCAAGCTGCTGCTTTTGCTTCTTCTTCTTCTACTTCTGCCTGTGGCTGATTGATCTCGTGGGAAATTTTGCACAGTTGCTGCAACATCCAACAACAACAGCAGCAACAAGGGCAACAACTTTGTGGCAACAAAAAGAAAAAAGAAAATAAAACTCGAACGTTTTTCTTTTCTTTCACTTCGCAGTTGTTGCTATTTTCCACCTCCACTCCACTCTCTATCTCTGTATCTCTCTTTTTTTTTGTCTCTCTGTACTGTGATTATTTTGCAGCTGTATCCTCTTTAAGCTCGTCCTCGCACGAAAATTAACTTAATGTCACTTACACTTTAGTGCTTTGGGTTAATTTGGTTAGATTATTGTTAATATCCTTTGGGGTGCTCTCTGCGCTCGCTTAGCTCACAAATGTGTGTGCCTGTGTGGCAACTCTGGCAGAAGCAACTCTGTGCGTTGTTGATGCCTCTGGGCACACTCATCGCTGCGGCAGTTGTAAAGTTTTCGGCATAAAAATGATGCATTGCTTTTGCTTATGACTTGGAAATTGTTTTCGACCCGCTTCTTGCTGGCAACTCATAAATACGTATATCTTGCCCAATGGATTAGGTTCTCATAACTGGAAATCTTCTAGAGTTATTATTATTATTGAGGTTGTGTCATTTGGTGTATTTGTACAGTTGAGTTGAGAAAAGAAAGTTACTATAGTATTTCAAATTGCATCTGAAGTGATTTGACGACAAATTAAGTAAGAACTCCTTAAATATGCTTCCTAAGATTTGTTGTGAATAATTTAAATCTCATAAAGTTTTTAGACCCTGTACTTTAAAAAAGTACAAATGGGTCTATTACGTTTGTGCAAATGTGCGTAACAGGATCAGCATCAACAGCCGAGTCGATATAGCCATGTCCGTCTGTCCGTCTGCCTGTCTGTCCCTTTTTTGAGTTCCTAGATCTCAGAGACTATAAGAGCTAGAGACACCAAATTTGGCATGTAGGTATCTATATCTTGCATTGAACGAGTTTGTTTTATATTTTTGATTTTTGGGAATTATAATACAGATTATGGTCTGAACCTATCCTGCAAATTTCATAAAAATCAAATGATAAACCGCGGAAGTTATTCAACTAACAATGTTACGGGCAAAATCTACTGATATCTCCGTAGTGGCGCCATCTATGGGATTTTTTTTAAACTTAAATCATCTGTAATGTTCGCTTTGCACTCAAAAAGTACAGGGTCTCCTACTGTCGAGCTTGCTCCACCGTAGCTTAATGCATTTTTAATATAAACTAAACCCAAATTTATATTACTATTATATTCATTTTTAAGCAAGCTTCTTTTCAGTATTATACGAAAGGAATGAATAAAAAGATAAAAAATCTTTGCTTTGGTTAAGTTAAATGGAATAAAAACAACAGAAAAACAGCAAATACACATTGATTGGTAAAATTCTAAGACAATTTTTATTATTATTATTATATTTTTTTCAAACGCATAAATTAGTATGCTTCTACCCACACCTTGTACATGTTTTTAACTGCTTTTTAAATAGATTTATGCACAATTTGCTGCCTTAAATTTGAGTGTGTTTTGAATGCAAATAAAAGGCAACCGGAATAAACGTGACAGGTTGAAAAGCCCAAATAAATTGTTGTCTATCATAATTCGCCATTAGTCAGTGTAATTCAAAGTCAGCCTGCCAACGTGTGGCCATAGATCAAGGACGCTTATTTGAGATTTTTATACATATTTACATAATGCATTCCCTCATTTCTCCATCACCCACACGGATTGTGGGCTCTATAAAAAGTGACTTCGTGGCTAATGCAGATGGCAGGCGAACCGAAGCGTAAAATGTTTTGTGAATTTTTATAGAGAAACAACAAGTCCTCCGTCTCGACGTGAGAGCTGAGGGTCACAAAGAGAGATGCAGAGAAAGGTACATAGTATAAGGGAAGTCCTAACAGATACAATATACTTGTGTGTAATAAATTTCAATTGGCTTATAGAAAATGTGGCACATGGGAGAAGATTTTTTCTTACTTAATTAGCTACTTATGAACTTTCCCAAGTTTAAACTGAAGTTTTCAGGATGTTAAACTGACTTTAAAGCGCACTGTGAGCTTTCCTTTTCTCAGCATGGAGGATGCCCGTTAGACATCAGATCTTAGCCGAGAGACCGAGGCAATACAAAATGCATATTTCATTTTGAGGCTTAGATACCACGTCCACAATAAAAGCGAATTTTTATGACAGTCGTCAGGTAACAGGTAAAACAAAGCCAAGTTTCTCACATACGCGCTTATAAATTATGCTTTAATTTGTATGCAGACAGCCAGTTTAGACTGGAGATTGTGTGTCTCCTTTGCATCACACTTCTCCCCCTCCTGCAGCACTCATAATAATATTAAGGATATTAAAGCTGGTGCTTGTCGTCAACCAAAGGCGTGTTATAAAAGATTTTCAGTATTTTAACGAGCTGCGGATTATCTAATGGAATTCTAGGGAGAAAAAAGCAGAGGGAAATGGCAAAAAGTAGTAGCGCGAAGGAATATAGTTAATATGACATTGTTTTAACTGCCTGTGACATTACAAGTAACTAATTACCCCTCATGTTGTAAAGCTAAATGCATAATTTTTAATTAATTGCCAGTAATTGTTCGGCCCGAGAGTATGTGGAAAAGTTAAAATATGACAACGATATATGTCGATATAGTCTCTTTTTTTATTTTAAACATAAAATGGCTTTATGTTAAATGAGAATTATGTAGATCGAGCTTTCTTTTTAAAATAATTTTTCAGAAATCATGTCAACTTTCCTTGGGAACCATGTGCGAATTATGTTATTTTGCTTTGTTATTCCAGATATATCATCCTATATTTAAGTTTGTTTTAATTGTAGCAATTTTTTAGATTTCTGTTATGGAACTTAGATACACTGGCATATACAATTTCACAGATACACTATCTAACAAAACAACATTCTGAGCTTCACATTTTTCAGAAATTTTTAAAAACATTCTGTTAACTCTATCACGATGTAAAACAGAAATTCCTTAAACTTTTAAACCGTTGCAAAAATTGCCATACAAATTTCCTAGTATTTAGTTTTGGGACAATTCGAAAAATTGAAACTAAGTAGGAGATACGCCGAAGGAGTTTGCTGTTGAATTAGTTGAATACAATAACAAATTTTCCTATACGAAATAAAATATAATTGTTTAATTATAAATGTAAGCTGTTTAAATGTTTACCTAATACAGTTAATAACATATTACTGCAACTGCTCATATGACAGCCGCTGTTAGCAGTTGTATATTTCCCACCCAGCTTACCACTTACAATTTCCCATCTCAATTACTCTCTTTTTCTCTCAGTTTCGTGTGACAATATCCCTTGGCTAACTCTCGGAGCACAGCAACCGCAGCTTTCGTTAAGTTGAGTCGCTCGGTCACAGCGATACCGAGCCGAAGTGTAGCCGAAGGACTGAGAGAGCCGCACGACGACGACAAAGACAGTCAAGAAATATCCTTTCTAGGGCGATGCTAGCAACGATGACGAGAAAAATCAGCAGTTCAGCAGTTTCATTGATAACGCGCTCTGAACTGGATCTACCCCAAAATTGAGCCAAGCTGTCGCACGAGCTCGCCGTCGCCGTATCGTCAAAGCAAATAACAACAATAACAAAAGCAACAATAAACATCAAACACAAAACAGCAACAACAAGAATCGTAGAGCTGTGTAAAATTGCAAGCATTTCAGACTGTGGCGTATGAAGCGTATGCGTGATATTGCTCCTGATGTCGAAGCTGCATTTTTCATAACTTTTATTAATGCTGTCAGTCGTTTTGTCATTGTCGTCGCGCGTGTGCTTAATTATTGCAGTCAGTGTGTATTAGAGTGTGTTTTCGATATGGTCACAACAACTGTAAATTAAAAGAATTCCTTCTCTTTGCATTAAATTTGCTTCTGTCTGTCCAATCAGTCTTTCAACAAATGGTACTTTTTAAAGACTTGTAGGCATTAATAACAATATCATTCTGCAGTCAAGTGAGTAAAATATATTTTACTTAAATTCAATTATCACATCATTATAATTTTCTTGTCATGTTCACGCAGTTATCTCCTACTTGGCTTAACATGTTTTTTAAAAAATTAATTATGGATAGGAACTGCTTATTAATAAAGCTTGTTTCCGCCTTTATTTCACAAATAAAATTCCCGTTAAATTATGGATCACATACAATCAAACCCTAAAAACATTATCTAGAATCTAGATGAATGGGAAAGTCTTGAAAATAGTAATCCGGTATGCAGATTTTCTGAAGATATGATAGACTTTTATTTATAATTTAACAATATATATTAGTTTTATCGATTATTTTTTCGATCAAAGAATATAAATTATTAAATAAAAAATTGTTTTCAATTGAAAATAATATAATATAATAATAGTTATTTATATAATATATAGTTATAACTAGGCTTATAGTATATGATGAATGAGAAATTTTCTTGTGTCCTTTGCAAATTGAAAATTTTTTTTTGGTTGGTAAATATTTTATAATTCTTCTCTAACTGCGAGTCTGAAGGTAATATTTTTAGACCCTGTACTTTAAAAAAGTACAAATGGGTCTATTACGTTGGTGCAAATGTGCGTAACAGGCAGAAGGAGGCGTGGCAGGCCCCATAAAGTATATATATTCTTGATCAGCATCAACAGCCGAGTCGATATAGCCATGTCCGTCTGTCTGTCTGTCCGTCTGTCCGTCTATCTGTCTGTCTGTCCGTCTGTCCCTTTTTTGAGTTCCTAGATCTCAGAGACTATAAGAGCTAGAGACACCAAATTTGGCATGTATGTACATCTATATCTTGCATTGAACGAGTTTGTTTTAAATTTTTGACACGCCCCCTCCGCCCCCGCAAATTAAAATACAAAATTTCCAAGTCGAATTACAAGAGCACCTTTAATGCTAGCGCCTTCATTCTTAGTATGTATAATACAGACTATGGTCCAAACCTATTCCTCAAATTTCATCCAAATCGGATTATAAACTCGGACGTTATTCAACTAACAATGTTACAGGCAAAATCAGCTGATATCTTCAAAGTGGCGCCATCTACGGAAATTTTTTGAGAATTAAAGAATCTGTAGTGATCGCTTTGCACCCAAAAAGTACAGGGTCTCCTACTGTCGAGCGAGCTCCACCGTAGCTTAATGCATTTTTTTAATTTTACTAGTTTTGGTAACAAAAGTTTTCAAAATTGCTGATTGCCTATATGGATTGTAAATATAAAATAAATTTTTTAAATTGGTTTACGCAAATAGTTCAAATTTAAGCAACAAATAATTTAAAGCTCATTCCGAATTTTCAATTAAACTCCTATTAAAATTTCATTAAAAATCAACGCCCCCAAATTCTCACTAATTAGTTTGGCCACATCCAAATGGCCAACATCCCAGAACGAACAGCCGACCAAACTGACCTTTAACGGCGCAAGGCCAACAGCATTAACATTAACCGAAATTTTAAGCATTTCTTATATAGGCCACAACACGCAGACGGCCTAATTAAACTTCAAGCCAAGGATATGCGGCTTCTTTTTTCATTTACGTATTTTTTTCTTATTTTTGCATTATGCGCCAAAAAAATTTTGGTATTTTCAATTAATGCGTCGACATTTTCATTTAACCTTTCCACTAAGGGGGAAGTTGGCTGAGTTGAGTCCGACAACAATTCTCATCTTTTTTTTAGCCTGGACCTCACCCAGTTGACCTCTGGCGCCCCAAGTGCTGATATTTTTATTTTATTTTGCTAATTTACGTATTCTTTGTGCTGGGCTGGAGCCCTCATAATTTACATGGGGGCCACCAAATGTTTTATTTTTGTTTTCGCACAGCGAGAACTTTCCGGCAGTCTGGCAAGACTCCGGCATTGGTTTCGAGAGCGGATTTCAGAGAGTGGGGATGCCTCATCCGATGGGTGGGTGGGTGTCGTCCAGTTGGCGTCGCATAAATTTTTATATACAAGTATTTTCCGCTAGCTTTCACTAGGCATTGTCTACCCCTCACTATCACTCTTCATTTCTCGCTCTCACTCTCTATCACTTTTCTGGCTGACAGTGACTTAATGAGCTGCGGAAGTTAATGTGCAACTTTGGCTCTCGGACTTGTTTTTCCTACAATTTATTTGCATATCTGGGTTAATTCTGTTTCTATTTTATTCCTCCTATATGACTGGCATTTTTCTTGTTTTATTTTTCTATCCCTAATTAACATGTTCATCATTTGTCATGTGCCGACGAGTAAACTCTGATTCCATAAAAAAAACTCGGTTTAGGTTTTAGGTTGAATAGTAACAGCAAAACATCAACTTAATGTGTAAGGTGATCTTTAACTCTCAACTGTATAGAACTTTCTGGTGCTACTGAATAAAATTGTTAGCGTTAAAGGAAACCCTTCTTTAGGCTGTACTTCTTCCAAACTTGAAAATATTTCCGACCAAAGTTGACAATAAACTGAACTAAGATTTAAATATGAAAACTTATATCCAAAAAATACAACATATTTAGAAAATTCAATTTTAATTCATTCCAATTTTATTTTAAATTATTTAGAAAAATATGTGAATATGAACATGTAAGTATATTCAGGAGTCATAAATTATAAATTTCATTAGTCACAGTGCTTAGTTTTGTTTTTAAAGTAGGACAACCCGTACAGACTTGCATCGGTTTCTTATACATTCACAGAATATCAGATTCAAGTCTGAATGGGCTAAGGCTGTCATTGGAAGATAAAAATTTGTATATCAAAAAGTCTGCTTTGCTTAAAAAATAATTTTCCAGGCTGTCCCTTATAAAACCGCAAGTTTTTTTCGGTTATCGAAACTAATATCCCTCAATTTATTTTACCTAGACTTCTTCAAAGTTGGGTGCATTAGAAAAGAGCAAGCCAAATAATATGCGTTAAGAAAAGAACTTTCTCAATAAATTGAAGTATGTACTCGCATATTTATAAAAAATATTAACAATAGAGTAGTTATAGGTTAGTTAAAGGCAAATTAGATATCATGGAAAACTTTTCATTCATAATTTGAAAAGCAAACAAAAATTACCAAATGCTTATAACTTTTTAATATGTATTCAGAGTGCTATTACAAACTTCAGCTGCACAAGTATATACAAGTCCTTGAGTCTACTGTACAATCTGATACTATATGCTCAGTTTTTGTTATGACAAGTAGCCCCATCCAAAGAGAAAAAAAGAAACCTCTGCAAATAACAACCAAAAATAGAAATGCAGAGAGAGGGAAACTCAGAACAGAGCTATTGACTTTTGTGTGCCCACAATAGAGACCAAACGTGCTTTTCTTGCAACATTGAAGCATATGTGAAAATACTTACTTACACTCGCACATGGCAATCACACAATCAATAGCAAAAATTCTTTGTGTAAACATGTTTCACTCGTTGCGAAAAAATACATGAGAAAAATCTCAAAGTGAACAAATTTTCTGGTGGAGAACTCTTTAATCAAAAGATTTTGCTTGAATCTATTGGGAAAATCATTTCAACTTGACTTTACCTCTTCCTTACTTAGCCATCGAAGTATGTCGGGACTCAAGTAACTGAATCAGTATGTTGCCTATTTGTATGCCCAAGTTCATTAGCGTCAGTTGGCAAATATTTACCAGAGTTAGCAATTTCTGCTCTCGTTTCGATGCTTTCTTTTTTTGGGGGCTACTTTACTTTGGCTGCAAGCAACAAACATCATTAAATTTAATTTGTTGCCAATATTGATTGAACTTATTTATTTATATTGATTGTGCTGACTTTTTAGACAAAAATATCCAAATGTTTTAAATGCCCTCTTTACCCTGCAAAAATATGTAAACTTACATATAATTGTTATGTAAGTAAATGTAATTTTGAAAATATTTGAAGAACGGAGAAAGGGTTTTCTGAATTTATAAGCCGATTTAGTATAATAAATTAATCAGTTGTTTATGAGACAAATTTTTCATATAGTAATCCAATTTAACCAAATTGTACCAAATTTTATATTACGATACCAAACACACAACTTGTGCGTTTGGTTAAGATATCTAAGCAAACAGAGAAGTTATTCATACTAAAGGTTGAACTTTAAACTATGGCAGCTGTATGATGTAGAAGTCTGATTCTAACTAAATTTTATCAGGCTGTCTGAAGCTACAACAAACATAAAATTTTTGCCTCTGGTTGAGATCTCTTCAAAAGCATACAAAATACTTAACGCTGATTTCTGACCGACCATTTCAATGGCAGATTGTATATGGTACAATAATTCTTTTCGGGAAGTTCCCACAAAAGTAAAGCTGAGAGAATAATTTTGCAAAAAAAACAGACAGATAGACGGACACGCAGACGAACATGGCTATATTGATTCAGTTCGTCGCTCTGGCCAAGAATAAATATATATATGTACTTATTGTGGCTTGCCACGCCTTTTTCAATCCGATACACATTTCGTAAAAAAATACCCTGTCCAAGGTTTTAACAAAGTATCCATCTTAAATAAAAGAAATATAAGATTTGCGTATGATACATAATTTATGACATTTACCCAACGGCTAAACAGTTTTATATGAAAAAAGGAAAACAATCTTTTATTTTAAATAAAGTTAATGTAAGTTAAAGCTTGGAGCTAACGAATTTGGATTTTTCCTATCGCGAATGCAATCACAGTTTTCGGCGTAGTTAGAAGTCTCTAGATACCCCCTTAGATCCGTTATAAAGTCCTGAAAGTTACCCTCGAATATGTCATCGGGTATGTTAAGTTTGAATTCATCACCAATTTTCCAGTGCTTCATACTGTATACTAGATCCTTACAGAAAGTGCTACGGCGCGTAGCTTTCGCCTCTACCAAGCCATTCTCTATACGAAAAGACAGTTTGTGGAATTTTTACACATGATATTACTTTTGGTATCTTACGCAATTTGGGTTGTTGTTTAATTTTGTGGTCTTGTACCATTCTTTGGACCGTCAAAAAATTCTGTGTGACATCGTATTCACGACGCTCATAGACCTTGGTTTCTTTCGGAGCTGGTGGAGGAGCACAAACATTGTTGGGATCGGTGCCATAATAGGGAGCCCAGGTGTACAGGGTAGACTTTTCGAAGTCGGAGCGCTGTTTATCCATATGCGCTTTGGCGGCAATCCATTTGGTTCCTACATAACGATTATACAATCGGTAGGTGAGAGTCGTTATCAAGTCCTCCACTTTATGAAGGCAACTAAACAGAAGAGATGGAAAAATATAGTAGTCTGTTAGTTATATCTATCAGCTATTAAAAGGGAAAGGAAAAAGAAAATAAAATAAAATACAGTTGACGAGACATCCTTCTGCAGTCACTCGAAGAATATAAAAAATATTTTTATAGTAAAAAAAACCTGGAAATAGATAAACTCACTTTTCCTTTCGGAAAGTTAAAAGTCCCGGCAACTTCTCAGTGCGCTTTAGAGTATGCAGCTTATAGGTAATGCAATGTAATATATCCTCGACGGCATTCAATTGTATGGTCTTCAGATAGATCATATTGTTGATATATTTGCGAGACCACCAGCCACGGAATAGGGCCTGAATCTTGATAGAACTTGTATGGAATGTCATCAAAATATTTGACTGTGTTGTATTTTGGAGACTGTTTATCAAATTGCGATTAGTCGCATATTTTCGCCATGTTCTTTGTAATATAATCGCAGCTCTGAGTCGTTTCTTTATCATATGACGTACACTCCAACCACGATAGTTTCTCTGTATAAGACGAGCCGCCTTGAACTGCTTATAATCGAGCAGTAGAAGGTGGGTTCTAAAGAAGCCGATAAATATTAGAGGACTATATAGTTTTAAAAATCAATGCAAAATTACCTTAAAATATTTTGATGTAAATCTGCATTGGGTGTCTGTTCATCGTGATCTTCTCCATATTCAGAACATTGCTGGTCGTATATCAGAAGTGAGCGATACGAGAGTAATTCCTGCGACCACATTACAATATCAATAGAATATGTTTTTGTTGTTGTGTATTAGGTAAGAGTTCCTTACTAACTATGTAAGTGTAAGAGAGTCTTTTCTATGATAATAGAATAATGTCAATATTGAGAACAAACTTTAAAATCTTCGGTAAACTGACTTAAATTCAATATTCATGATAATTTTTGTTAAGAAGACATAGTGTACAGTACTACGGATGTATACAGCAAATCACTATCGGATAAAGTCGCCACTTGTTAGGCTTTGCTCGGATCCATCTATCTGATAACTGGATCTTTAACCGGTTACCTGCTGGCAGACTGCAGTAAGAAATCAATCAAAACTCCGTTAAGGGCTACGCCCACTTCACTTAGAAATGATACATCGCTAACTTGATATCAATTTATCACTGTGTCACCAAGGTCTAACTTAATGTAAATCCATGATAGGTGAATTTTTTTGGTAAACATAGATGGATTTCAATTCGAGAAAAATGATTTTGTTACATTACTAAAACCTTCTTTATAACAGTATTTAGTCCAATTTGGAAATTTATTTCGTGAAGCACTATCAAATATGTACGTTTAAACACCAATTTAAGATTTCAAGTACCTCACGACTATTGATTTTGAATTAAGCCTCATTTCCTGAGTTGGATTTATTTCAATATAATTTACACCATTTGGTGAGCCGCAGTGTTAAGTCTAAGTAGTGTTCTGGTATATTATGAGGACCAGATTTTTAATAGATACTGGCACAGGTCATAATATTGGCGCACATAATCGAATTTTTTCAATAATTATTAAAGTTATTATTGAAAATTTTTTAAGAAACGTCACTTTTTCTTACTCTGTTTTTATTTTAATTGTGAATATTTATTATTTTAATGTGATTTATATAATAGTTAGTTATATCGTAAATTAGACATGAGTAAAACGAAGTGGTATTTAATACGAAACCAGAAGTAACTCTGATTGGGTCTTTACCGAAGTAAATAATATTAATTTTGATTTTCAAATACAATGTCCACACAAATATAATTTATATCATATTCCTGCCGAGCACTATATTTAATTATTATAGAATCGTTCCGACAGTTATCCTAAATAGTTTTAAATCCTTAAAAATTATATTTATTATATATCAATTATTTTCATTGCAAAAGAAGAGCTCCAATAAGTTTACTTTCGATCGGTAAAAACCGAATTGCTGTTATATATCATAGGCAGTTCTTTAGAGAGAAAAGGATAGCAGAAAGGAAGTACTGGAGAAAGGAAGAGAAGAGATGGGAACAGGGGAACACGGTAGAACATCGCAAGCTTAATTCATTTTTAATGCTAGCACTGGGCGTCGTCTTGGTGATGTTTTCGAGAATTTGAGTCGCAACTTTTGGACCCGCGAAACAGCGCTGTGCTGCATTTGCAATGCAACTGACCGGGAAGGGGAATAAAGAGTAAAAAGATGTGGTAGGGGGTGGCAAAGTGGAGGACGGAAATCAAAAGTTAAAATAAACTACGTTGTCGTCGGCGGCGTCGTTGGGTGTCTTGTTGTCCTTGGTGGCTCGTTCTCGTACTGTTCGCCTTCTTGCCTTATAAAGTTGTCGGATATCCGGTTGTTGTCTTCGCTCATTTTTCGCCATCTTTCGTCCTTATGCACGCGCCATACTCCTCACTGCACTACCCAACACTTTCTACACTCCACAAGGCATTGTCCATTGTTGTCGTCGCAGTCGCAGTTGCAGTTGCAGCTCAAGTCTCGGGATTGTTTAATGTTTCATTTATTTATATTTTTAAAAAGGACCTGCAACTGCAGCCGTTGTATATTCTGTCTGGATTGTGCTTTGTGCTCCTCGTTTTGTCTTGGCTCTTGTGTTTTCACTATTTGACGCTTGTTTACTCATTTCCGGCAAACAGCCTTGTAGCCCAAACGCTCCTTCCTCTCCCTGCTGAAATTCTTTATACATAGATACTGCCTACAAACTTGCTTTTAAATGTTGTAAATAGTTGTTGTACGAGTATTTAAGAAAGTACTAGAAAAAGTTGTTGCTTGTAGATTTCAATTACTTTAGAATATTAACAATATGGAACATCTTTAATTTAAGCTCGAATACTTAAGATTTTCAAAATTGATTTAAAGTAAAGTTTTCAATGCTTTGAAAGAAATCCTTCCCTCGATACATATAGACATTTGTTTATTTTTCGTAAATAATATAATCTGATTTTGCAAAAGTTCTTTTTGCAAATTTAATCACTTTTTAGGCAAACACCATAAACAACTATGGCCTAGTAATTGTAACTATGTCTTCAAGATTTTCGCCGCAACTTGTGCGTTTATCAGAATTAACAAGGCGAAAGTTTTTGGGTAAACTTTGTCGATCTGCCAGTTCGGCAATTGCTTTTAATTTGCCTCAAGGCAAAAGCAATCAATCAATATTCATCAAAATGCTATAAAATTGGCAACACACTCCTACCCTAGCTTTATCTTCAACTTGTTCGTCTCACAGAAAACTTGGCGATGTTGCGAACTTTGAAAAGTCGCCGACAAATCTGGAAATGGAAAAGAGAGAAGTCGGCGGCACTGTTAAGGATCAGAACAATAATGTCAAAGCAACACTAACAAACCTGCAACAGTTGCAACTACCTCTGCAACAACAACGAGAATCACAACAACTGAAACAACAAGTCAATTTAGCAACGAGCAAAAGTTGGCAAGGTATTTGCGAGAAAAAAGAAATACGCGGAATTTCTCAGACATCGCACTAATTGTGAGATTTTCATTTGATTTGCAAATTGTTGCATATTTGCAGATACAGTCGAATACATACATAGCACTCTATGCGTGTGTGAACGTGTGCTTGTGTGTGTAACCTACATTTCATGACTGGCTGATTTCAGTTCCCTACGAACTACACTTCCGTGGCTGCCCTCTAAAGCTACTTCGTTAACCTAATTCTTTTTTGTTTTACCCTCCCAGATATACACAAGCTGCACTTCAAATTTGACAGCCTGTAAGATAGAGAAAATGAGAGATAGGTAGAAGACAAGAGAGAGAGAAAGAGATATAGAGTGTGTGCATGGCACATGCATTTCCCAATGCTAACGTATCTTAAGTGCAAAGTTCAATTGCGCTGCTCGGTCTTGATAGAGTATTAAAACCTGATCTAAGTACATGTATCTTATATAAATAGAATCCACTTCAATTGTTATTTAAATAAAATTTGAAATTTATTATTTTCAATTTTTCTATTTCTATTTTCTATTTAATATTATTGTTTTCTGTTTTCAACATACATTTTCATGACCTTTAATGGAAAAAGTACAAAGTATCTTTAAAGTTTGTAAATAAATTAAAGTTTGAAAAGAGCAGGAGAATTGTTAGAAGATCTCATAAAAAATATATATTTTATTCCAATAATAATCAACAGCCGAGATTATATATGTATGTTTGCCTGTCTGCCCAATATTTGAGTAAAAACCTAGTTATCAAAGAAAGAGAATATAAGAGTTAATGACACCACAGTTAGTGTTCTATTAGAACTATGAAACCCCCATTTCCGCAAATTAAAGAACACAAATTTCACAAACTTTCAGCGAAAGTTCAGGGCCTACTGAAGTGGAGCATTATATACTGTATCCCTTTCGAATTATATTAATGTTATACATACATACATATATATACATATTTTCCAAAGCATATATAAATTCAGTAGCAAGTACATACCACAGTTAATAGGAACTGCTTAAATTTTTTTATATTATTTTCCGAGAAATAAAATAATATATATGACTTATTGTTTGTCAAATTTGATTTATGTACTTTTAAGCTGCTTTCATACATTATCTTTGATAATTCTCCCAATTACCTAATACAGTCGCTTCTCTTGAGCTTAAATTCTGCTCTTATATTCTTGCTGATAAGCTGCTTAGTCGCTCATAGACCAGGAGGAATCACCGGGTAGACAAAACGAGAAAAAAGAGAAGAATAACGCGAAACTAAATTTAAGAAACTTCCAGCAATTGTTTTTAATATTATTTTTTGAGCTAAATAGAGAGGCAGACAGACGAATATAAAATTTTATGCGCCATGCAGACACCTTAAATGCAAAATAGGAAGGAGAAGGATAGCCGGAAGCGAGGGCTGTTGAAAAGTGTGAAGGGAAAAAGAAAACAAAATATTTTAAAGACCACAAAAAGCATGTCCTTGTGTGGCAGACTAAAGCCACTTAATGCACGCCAAAAGCAGTTGATGTTCCTGGCAATGAGAGAGAGTGTGTGTATGCCTCATAAATACACACACAAACCCACAAGCAGAAACACACTCATACATTAGATTTGCAGTAAAGACACATGTTTTGGTTTGCTGAGCCTGCTCGCAGGCATCTTTTCTGTTATTCCCAGACCATGTTTGTCCCTGTGCTTGTCGTCGTGTTAATAATGCTTTTGATGTGTGCTAAAGACAGCTACAAACTATACCATATACAGGATCTAGTCATGCTACAAGGGAGGGGAATGGGAAAACTAAACCAGTAAAGTTCTGCCTGCAGCTGATATCTTTGTATGTTTCTCTCTTCAGCAAAAGCAAAAGAAAAATTCGAAATTTTGATACATGCAATTGCGCTTGCACATGGAGTGGAAATTCAACATGACTCCAATTTTATTTAACAGAAATCTATTGATAAACACTGTAAGTGACATATTATAAAATTGATCCCCTAGGCCTAAGAGAAATTTGAGCTATACATTTTTAACTAAAAATATCTTATTGGTATCATGTTGCATTTAATCAGTTAATATTTAAGTCTGTCAATTTGAATATTTCTCAAATCACCCCTTTACTTAGAACATTATACTTCTTATTTGTATAGTGTATATTCAATTCGTTAAATTGCTATTGTCAAATTTCCATTTTCAAAATATGAGGACTTTCTCACTTTTATAGACTTTTTGACTAGGCGCTCAATTTGATTTACACATTTCGTATACGCAGTGTGGCTCACTTTTTTATGGCCGCCACTTTCACCTGAGCCTCTTACGCAGGTGAACAGTTACAGCAACAACAAGGACGTCTTAATGGCGGCATAACAACAACAACGGCAACGACAACAACAAGAAAGTTGTCTAAGCGAAAAAAAACAGGAAAAGTAAGTCTATTAACGGCAATGACAAAGCACGCGAAAAGCTAATAGAATGACAGACCTCTAAAGTGCTTCTGGGACTGGAAAGACTGAAGCAGCGAAAGCAGGACAAAGAGGGAGAAAGTAGTTTGGCAAGTCTATAAAAATGTATTAACTGTTGGGTAGGTGGCCAAAATAAAGTCATAAACACCAGAGACAGACGGCAACTGTTTGAAGATGGGAATTGGGGCCTGACAATGTGCGTAATATGATAATCATTGTGTGGGCAACTCAAAACCAAAACAAAAAAGTTTGGGGGCGTATGATGTTTGTGGGTGTGGCGCTAGCTTTGAAATGTTGCAGACCTACTGAGATCTTCCAGAGGTCTCAACAAATCCATTAAACCCTTATGATGCATGAGCACAAATAAAGTGAGTGAGTAAAAGGCGCCAGACAATGGCAGAAAGTGTGGGAATAGAATGCAAAAGAAAATAAAATGAAACAAGCTGAGAACAAACAAAAACAAAGCAAAAGGGCGTGGGAAACATATGACGTGAAGTCTTTGCCACGGCCTGAACAAAAAAAAAGACATGAAAAACAGAAGCGGTCATAGGCCAAAACGGTAACTAAGCAGAGAGGCCAGGCATGAGTTGGAATGTGGAAAGGGATAGCCAAGGATAGGCAGAGATAGACAGATGGAAAGATAGGTGAGATGATGAGGAGTTGAAAGAGAGGGTGTGAGAGGCCGCAAAGTGAGCAAACACTTGAGCCAAGTGCTTGACTGGTTAAAGCGATGAGTGTGAGCCTAACTGTGAGTGTGTTTGAGTGTGATTACAAGTGTAAATGAGTATGAATGTGTATGTGTGTGCTGGAAAGAATAGTGAAAGTTCATTCAAGTGCATGGGGCGAACGGTATAACCACTGAACAATACTCGTAGATGTAAAGTAGATAGGATAAATTAAATGTAAGTGGATTAGACATGAGCTTGTCGAGAATGGGAATCAAACTAAGAACAGTGTAAAAGACTGCTCGGGACCACATAAGGAGATTAAAGCTACACTTTGAACTGATTTGATTCATATATTTTATAGGAATATCTTTGGTTTAAATATGATGTAAACAATATTTCCGTTACATTTAATGTATTGTTTATATTTATGTACTTTAAAATGTATAAAGGAGTGTATTAAGTTGACCCCTTTTTGCCAAATTGTCGATTTGCTTTATAATAATTTGGTTATTGGAGTCGATATATCAGTATGATCAGTCGTTATAGCCATGTCAGTCTTTCTCATAAGCAAAGGGTATCCTGCTGTCGACCTTGCTCCACATGGAGAGGGTATTATAATCCTATAAAGTATAAATATTCTTTATCAGCATCAAATGTCGAGTTGGTTTATTCAAGAATATATATGATTTATGAGGTCTGGCACACCTGTTTATGTCTGTTATTGTTTTTGTGTTTATGAGCAAACTTAATATACTCTCTCAGGGTATAAAGAAGTGTCCATATATCTTGTTATAGTTTTATCGCAATATTTTGTTCGACCCACATAATATTTTATTTTTCTAAAAGCTTCACTCCCCCATTTCCGTTATTTCTGTTCGACTTAGATTCTGGAAGCATCCGACCAACCTTCATTTCCAGCTGGATATAATTTGACGAATTAAATTAAATTAATTACGAATATATATAAAAATCCTTTCGTTATCAATATTTCGTCGTATAATGTACACCGTCATAAATCGACATTGTTAGTGAACGAACCCAAAAAACATTTTTAAATATTGGGGTCTAATTTTGACGATGTTTACTTTGGAAATTATTTTATTTATTTGGCTTCTGTGATATTTAATTTATACCATTTTTCTAATTTTTATTTTAGTGTTATTCCATTGTCATAATTCCGAAATATATATCTTAAAATACAGCTTAATGCATTAAGCCAAGGTAGAGCAAGCTCGACAGTAGGAGACCCTGTACTTTTTGAATGCAATGCGATCACTACAGTTTGTTTCAGTTTCAAAAAATTTCCCTAGATGGCGCCACTACAAAGATATCAGTTGATTTTGCCCGTAACATTGTTAGTTGAATAACTTCCGCGTTTATCATCCGATTTGGACGAAATTTGTAGAATAGGTTCGGACCATAGTCTGTGTTATATATACCAAAAATCAAGAGGCTAGAATTTCTAAAATTTTGGTTTAATTAAGTGTATTGATTAAAGTTCAAAGTATGTTACATTTAAGTTTGATGCATTGCCAATGCATGTCCATCTATTGTTTATTTGGACAACTTTAATAATCGATGTTATTCAAAAAAGAGTGTACAAAAACTCACTATTGAACAATCTGTAGATCTGTCCAGCTCTTAACTTGTTAAGAATATTACAAATATTTAAGTAAAAGTTGAGTATTTTTTGATTAAATATTGTAAAAACACTTTTATACATTATTAAATGCATATACACTTTTGAGTCAATCTAAAGCTTATCACATTTAGCTTACAAGCTGTCGGTATCATCTCCTTAAAATTATAGCTGCTTGCTCTTCATTTGTTGAATATTTATAGCTCACACTTCATTACACAGCTTCTTAGCTTTCTCATGCTATCAATTCTTCAATTGTTGTGCTCATCTTAGAGTATTTTCGCTTTCAATTTCCTATATATGTATATGATATGTTGATACTCATGCAAGAGCATTACATAAAACCTGCTCTTATCTGCTTGCCTTACCCAAAAAGCAAAACCGAATGCTCTGGCACAGTTGCATAAATAAACAAGGAAGACAAGACAAACACACAAACTTTCACAAACACACACAAAGAGATATACACTCATACACAGACAGATTTCAATACCTGAGTGCATTTTTAGCATTTCCTGGTGGCATCGCAATACCCCGGCAAATACTATATATGGCACTCGTGTGTAAAAGAAAAACATTTCTGCATGCCGGCAAATGCTCTAAAAAGACAGATCCCAACCCAACGCAATCCAACCAGACGAGACCAGATCCAAACCCAACTCATACCAAGCCAAGCTCTCTAGTGGCAGAAACAACAATAACAATTGTGTAAAAAGCATAACGTATACGCGACGTGGCACCAAACGAACGAAAGCCCACCGAGTAAGCAGCTCTAGAAATCGCTGATGTGGAAAGCGACAAACATCGAATAAATTATACACTATAATAATATAAAATCAATAATAAAATTACATTATGAAAAGGGGAGAATAAAGCTAAGAAACAAGTGGAAAGTTGCAGTCTAATTTGCAAATTGATTTGATACAAGTCGTTCCCAAATTTTGGTATACCCTGTACAGCAGTTCATCGAAGGCAACTAACAAAAGGGAGGCTCAACTTTTGGTGGTGCTTACAAAACGCGAAGAAAGCAGAAAGTTTAAATCAACTTGTGGGAATTTAGACAATTTTATAAACATGTACAAAAAATGGAGAGAACATGTGAGCGATGGTGGAGGAGGGGCAAAGAGAGAGAAGAGAGAAAGAAATGCATATAATACAAATTTAAAAGTATACCGAGTCGCGTTTACTGTGCTATCTGTGGATGCCTTTCGTGGTTACCCCCTATCCCTTTTTCTCTCTTTCCCCCTTTTTTTTGTTGGTGTTTATGCAAATTCTCGCCCTGCGTCGTGTGTGTTGGGACAACGCCAAAAGCAGATACGAATACGTGTCTTATACACACATATAGTATATACATATATAGTTATATATATATATATATATTCATGAATGTATGAATATCTCGCCTGTATAAACAGCGCGTAACTGAATAATAATAACAAGAGTTGGAGCAGCAACAGCAGCCGTTGCCTCCAACCAGGAGGAGACTCGCAATGGAAATGGAAATGGGAATGGAAGAAAACTGTCGCCAGTTTAAATGGTTAAAAGTTTCAGGTTCTCAGGTAAAAAGTATTATTGGCGGCTTCAGCTCTTTAAACAACTTTTGCAATGAACACCGTGTGGTCGTAATATATTTATGTTTTTTTATGGCAAGGATTCTGCTTCCGGGAAGGTTCCATCCTTCCGTTGTTATTGCTGTGGTTATTGTTGTTGTAAATGTCGTTGTCTGCGAGAATATAAGCATATGTTTTAAATTTTATTAAGACAGCGACCGGCATATTTTGTTCAATTAAGACAAGCTAAAATGTAACTTGAAATAATATTGTATTTTATAAAATGGATGGCATAAAAAGTAGTCTGGTAAAGTCAACAGATATTTCTACTTTCAGATCTACTGTTTTCTCGTCTTAGCAGTTTACTGTATACATATTCTATCTTCTTTTTTTCCTTCTTCTTATTTGCAAGTCTTTCCCATTGTTTGCTCAAAACTTCTAGCTCAGATAACACAGACTTCTTACTTCTCTTATTATCGGCAATAGCTTAGCTCACTTCGTACATTTGAGTTCTAAATTCTGTCTATTTTATTCCCACTTCTACCTTTATTCTTTCCTCCCTCTTATGCATCTCCCTTACCCCGCCATCCTTTCTTTCTGGGCTTAACAGGTGACCCCTGTGTCTATCAATGTCAAGCTCCAACCACCCTCCGCTAAAATAGAAATAGAAGTTGAGAAAGAAATCCCAAACATATTGTGCTTTTCATTTCAGTTTCTAACAGTTGAGTTGTTTCTCTCCTCCTGCTGTTTACATCCACAGGTCACACAGCCATTTTCATTTGCTGTTGACGCTTGCCCCTTGAAACTAGTGTCGCCCCTTTTCTGCCTGACCCATCCGCTTTCTGTCATGCTGTTGCACATTGAAGCGTGAAACTTGAGCGCTTGTCACAAAAATGCTTCCTGTCAGATTTTGTTCGTTGTGGTTGCACGATTACAAGGAAGCTGCCCCAAGGACCATGACGATGGCGACGATGGCGTCGATTGCGACATTGACATGCACATATAAATTACAAAATAGTCCGATGTGCAACAAGCCGCAGAATCAAGTTACTTGACCAACTGGCGAGTTAGCCATCCTATTGCAACTGCCACTTGCTGCACACACAGACGCAACATCCGTTGTTGGTGCCACACGTTGCATTAGTGTAAGCATTGCTGTCAATGCCTCACCTCCTCCTCTTGCTAAGATTTGACACAGTTTTGTCAGCTGCTGCCGCTCGTCTCATTTTAAAGCAACAGACTCTGTAAAATTTGATGCCCCAGATGCGTGGCGTCAACAAAATTCGAGGAGTTGAGGAGTGTGACTCACTAAAAGCTGTTTGTTTGTTTCAAAATGGTTTAAGATATGCAAAATAATTTAAATAAATCATATGATGAATAAACTTATTTATTCTCAATCTTTAACATTCTTTACTATACATAAATATTTAAACGTATAACAAACAAGCTTCATCATAGAAATACAAAATATTAAACTATAGTATCATAAATAATATAAAAAAAGATATGAAAGATTTACATAAGTAGAAACCAGAAGTGAAAACTACTTATTATAATTAATACAATTATAAATAAAAAAAATACGAAAGAAAGAAAAAAGATATTTTTTAGGACCGATTTCTCATCTAGCCGATATAGCTAACTTTATGAAAATTCAACTTTATAACATTGACATTTTCCCAACCTTCTTTATTCAAAATATTTCAATTTTGTAAAAATTGAGACAACTATTTTCAAAGTTGCCAGATTTAGAAAAAGTGTTTAGCCAAAGTTTGAAATTGTTAAAATTAAGTGTAATACTAAAATTTCATATTTTTTGAATCGGGAAAATAGAGCAACGATGGGTTGTGCGACTTATGTCTTGTCAGCCACATTTATCAGATACTGCACACAAATCTTAACTTGCGAACTGTCATTTTCACAGTTCCTTGTTGTTTTGTTTTACATCTCTTCAGAGTTTAGCTGAAAGCAGTTGCACCTAAAATCTGTCGCCAGACTTAAGAAAAATATTTGCAATATGAATCGCCGTCGGTTTTCTTTTCCATTTTCCTTCTTTCCTTTAATTTTTAATTTTTTTTTTGTTTTTATTTTCTTCTTGAATTCTCGGCGAAATGGACTTAAGTTTCCCGTCACTGACATTCGGCGTTTCTTGTCGAGTCTCCTTTTTAGAGTATGAAATTGTTGTAGCTTCTTTAAGATCTGCTGGAAAGGCAGCAACTAATGACTTTAAATGTATAAAGATAAGTAGCGTTACGGCAGCTAAAACGACATCGAGGGCAACAAAGCCAAGGACTAAAGACGAGAAGAAAATGGGGAAGGGGCCAGGAGTAGGTTGCAAGTAGCAAGTAGGAAGTGTAGCACCAGCCAAGTGACTTCTGTCCTGGCATATGCAAGACTCAAGCAAAAGGTGTGAGGAGTCTGGTCTAGTCCTTTTGCAAGGCAACCAACGACGACAAGAGAAATTTGTTGTGCACAAGGACTTTGGAGCAGCATGACCTCCTTTCCCCCGTTTGCCTCACTGTCTTTCTCTCTCTCTCTCTCTCTCTCTCTCTCCCTCTCTCTCTCTCGCTCTCTTTGGCTTTCTCTTATTCTCAATCCAGCTGCTTTTCCCCTTTGCTGTTTGTGTAAAATAAACGACAGCTAATAATGCGCACAACAGGGCAGACTACTAGTAAGTAGCAGCAACAGCAGGCAAGCAACTTGTTTTTGAATACCCTTTAATTGGCAAGCAGCAAGTGTTTGTTACATTATAGAAGCAAGTTGTAACGTGCAATGGAATTTAGTGCCAATGTTCAATCTATTATAGAAAATCTAATAAAATAATTGAAAGCACAACTTCTTTTAATATACAGGGGTGCTCAAAAGTATTTACACTACACTAAAGATAAATCTACTCATAATTTAAATTTATTTCATGAATATTTGGTATCAATGGAAAGGTCTTTTAAATGCCGTTTGAATGATACGAAACTTATCTTAACCTTTTCATAACCTTTTCATAACCTACCCATCGAAATTTTCAAATTTTTGTGAAATTCAACTCTTTTCCTCGGTTTCTAAAAAGAATATTTTGATGCAAAAAGTTTCTGCAAAAAAATTAATTATGACGGCAAAAAAAGTGGCTAAAATAGTCATTTTCAAATCAAATCAAATCATCATCAAAAAAGGGTTTGTTCGTTAGATTACTTATAAATTTCATTTTAATCTGTCAGTTCAAACATTTTTTCAGCATTAGATTTAGATGCTCGTGAATATTTCATTAAGCTATCAGAATCTGTTGGTTAACATTACGTTATCACCAGTATTTTCTTTTTGTTACATTTAATAAGATGATTTACATTTCTATTATATAAATTCAGAGCATAACCTCTTCGAGTAGTTTAATTTGTGCCATTTGTTGTCGCCTGGCGTTTTGCGTTTTGGGGGCGTGGCGCGACTTTAATTGGCACACATGACACAAAAGCGAACGTGACACAGTTGCCACTACTCAAAGGAGCAGCTGTTGATAGAGCTAGAGGTGGCGGTGGTGGTGGGGGTGGAGAATGAGTCTCCTTGGAGTGGGCTTTGGACACAAAGTTTGCTCATATGCATAGACACAGTCCGATATGGCATGTCGGGTTGCTGGGACTTGTTCTTCTCCCCTGAAATGGCTCCCCAGTTGATCTTTCGCCTGGCCTTGTAGGCGTGGTATATGCGGCACTTGCAACGCCTTATGCAAATGACTTGATGTGTGCTCTGGCACGCGGCTTAACAAGGTCCTCTCCTCGCTTCTCCCACACCTCTCAAAGCGGGCAAAAACAATTCCAAAAGCTCAAGTGTTAAGGGTCGCAGCTTAAGTTTAATTAGACGCGGTCTTGTGATTTATATGATTGCCGCCAACAATCCCCAAACAAACGAACTTCAATAGTTTTTCTGGGTCAAAGTTATTTCATACAGTAGTATTGGTAATGATTTAAATGGGCTTGAAAAGTACTATGGTTTTATAATTTTACAATTAGGGTTTTTTAAATCATAATTTATAAATAGTTTCAACTTTTTCTACTAAAATAAATGTTATTCAAAAATGTAATATGGGGAGTAATTTAACAATTGACTTGTGTGAAGTTTGCCATGTTAGTATGTACTTGATAGCTCGTATATATAATAAAATATTTAATGAAATACATTAGTGAAAATCAAGATTGGAAATGTGTTTCAGTTGAAAATATTACTAAATTAAGATATCAAAATATTATTTATGCTGTCTACGCTCCATAGAAAGAGGACATGTGAGAAACTGTGTTATTATAAATATTTGTATATTTATAGGTCCCAAAGATTAAATTAATTTTTAAAATAGTTAGAAAGCATAATGCTTAAATAAAGTAAAAAGTTTATTTAATTACCAAGTGTTTAATATCAACTAATACGTTGATTAGTAATTTCCATTGTTTTTCCTTGAGAGTTTATAATATATTATACCCTGTTTGAGATCCTACCTGACTATTTTACGACTTTTCCATTCCAGAGAAGGAAAACAAACTAGTTAACTTTAGAAAGTTTTGCTTTTGCCCAAGTTGCACCCGCATGAGTAATGAACGTTTCCATTTCGCGATTTTGCACTTAAAAACTCAACCAGCCATGCAAGAAAGTGAAAGAAAAGGAAAGACTAAGAAAGAGACAGGGAGTATGGAACAGGAAGAGGAAGGCAGCTTGGCGACCCAGAGATCCGCATAAATAATAATATCTGTCAGCTAACTTGGAGCTACTTTTCTTTGTCTGCTTTACGCCTGATTCGCTACGCAACTTTGGCTAGGTAATTTCTCAGTGGCAAGTGGCAAGTCGCAAGTAGCAAAGTCGTAAGCGAAGAGAGGGTGAAGTAAGGGAGGGGCTGACTAGAGGCGCAGTCACTCAGGCGCAGTCGAGTGCTTAAAAGTATGCAACAGTCTGTGGCAGCGGCATGTACAATATGTTCGCAGTGTGGCATGAAAAGAGAGAGGGAAAAGAAAATGCAGCTACTAAAGAGCTAAATAGAATGGCACAACAAACACACACACACACACACACACCCACCCACATACATGCACTAACAATTGAGGGGTTGACCTCCATTGCTGTCAAGATGCATCCGGTTTTTCTCTCTCCCCCCATTAAGTTCTGACTTGTCACTTGCATTCCTCGCTGACAGTTGGCCAACAGCTTTTAGCCATTTTCTAGCTGTCCTTTTTGTTAAGATTCCTCTCCTTTCCATATTCCTCCTACCAGTGTCAGCGTTGCATTTATTTATGCCGCAAATTCTGACCTGCCACAATATCGCTTTAAGTAGCTTTAAGCTCTTATATTTTTATTTTGCTACCGCAAATAATTTACATTAACAGCAACAGCAACATTTTTGGCTATTTTAAAATTATTTTGCCCGCACTCAAAATGAAAATCTCTCTATGAAATTGTTCCCTGAGGCAGAAACAGCAACTGAGGGGAAAGCTTCTGCGTGTGTGTGTGTATGTGTGTTGGCAGTAAAATATGTAATTATCCATAAATTATGTTTGCTCTTCAAATTAGGTTAGCACTCCCCTTTCATTCACTTTGTCTCATCCCTTTAACCCCCATGGGCAGGTTAACAAATTTGTACATTTTTGGTTTTGAAATTTACGTTGCTAATAATTATTTTTCGGTTTTGGTATTTACGTAATTTGCGGATAGATGGGTTACAAGCAAAATGAGAGTTGGAGAGGGACAAATGAGAAAGTCTGGTGTGCGTGTGTGTGTGTGTGTTTTTGCTTCAAGATTTGTTAGAATATTTTGTCGGTTTTTTTGGGGAAATTTGTTGCAACACTCTAAAAAGTATTTAGGCAGAATATGATGTAGATCGCGTGGTTATTATAATTAAGTGAGGCCATAGCCAAATAAATAATATAAGAGCTGTTAAATACCCTGTCAGCTCAGTAAAGTTTAAATTAAAACATTTGTATTTTATTTAAGTTTAGATGAAAAAGAGAAACTTTTCTTTAAATTAACCATAAGAAAGTTTGTAACTCAAAAATATTCCTACTTAAGACGTGCTTAAGATTTATATAAATTGGCTCAATCGAATCGGGACCAAAGGAGATGTTTTATATTCTATCGAAATGTTTTTTAAAGCTCTCCAACTCACATAATTCACATGTCGTTTCAATTGAATAGTCATTGCAACAATTCCTGCATTCAAGGCATAAGCTGCAAGGAAGGCAAGTTGTGATTGCCACTCAACCAACTATGTGAAAAAAAGAAAAAACTAAAGGAAAGACCTTCGATTACAATACAAATTATAAATAACGATTTATCATGAGCTACAGCTGCAGCTGCTGCGTCAGAAATGGAGTCGCATTTGCCAATTGCACATCTGAACACACCTCAACTCTCCGCTCTTAGCTGAATGTGTGTGTGCATCTGTTGGCCAATTCAAATTGGTACGAAGCGTACCTTGAGCCTGCAGAAAATCCCTCACAACATAAAGCAAAATAAATTGCCAATGGCACTTGAGTGGCCCGTCTGCCTTTCCCTGGTTACTGAGACAATTTTTGCAGTCAAGCATCAGAACATGTATAAAAATACCTGTCATATACGTTATTTAGCTGTAAATGCACTGGCAATATTATGGCCAAAGCTGCATATGAATATTTTCCAATTGCTGGTCAATCTCGCAAAAGCACACACCGGAAATTTAGTTTTGTATATTTTTCCCAATAAGAATGACAGGCAAACTGAATAACCGTATAGACTGTTGCCTTGTGTGCATATTATTTAAATTGCGCATACGCCGCATTGGCCGCGCTTCACACAAAAAAGCTCTCAGACGAAGCTATAGCTGAAGCCGAAAATTCGAAATAAACTCGGCACATTTACCGCTAATCGCTTCCCCACAGACGCATTAACAATTTATCTTGTGTTATTTTATGCGAAAAGTTTCGCTATCCCAATACAGGCATCCTTTTCCTTCTCTTCACTCTCCCTCATCCTTCATGAACGACTCCACCAAACACGAAATGTAATATCTAGTAAAGTATTTGAATTGAAAATCGTGCAAACTGAAGCCGAATATCAACGATATGCGAGAGCCCTTGATTCACTTGGGAAATGCAGAAAAAATAGAACCAGCTAAGGATGTTGCAAACGCTATTGTATTTTTATATGTGAGTGTGTGAGTGGATAGCATATGAGAAGTTAAGGGAAACAAATATAATTCAAGTATGGATAAATAATATTAAAGCTACATAGCTGTAACAAAATAAAAGAAAATATATATGATTGACAATATATAAAAGTTTACTTTTGATATAACATTAATATAATTGTTACTAGAGTATGTAGCTTGTCTTCATTTAGCACCCTATATTCCTTTTCGTAAGTCTTAGCCAATTTTTTAAGTTACATTTTATAAAGGTTCAATTCATATTAACTAAAAATAGATTTAAAAAAATTTAAAATAATAAAGCTGCCCACTCGTTATCAATTTATTAATTAGTTTCCATCATCGTCCTCTCTTCAATTAATGACAATCAGGCAAAGTTGAAGGACTGGGAAACCTTTTTGTGTCGTCAAGAAAAAGTTACACAAACAGCCGCTGGGAATATGAGAAAATGTATTTCATATAAATTTAGAAAGCAACCACATTAGTTAATTAGAAGAAATTTAACATAATTTTGTAGTGTGTTGAAAACTTGGAAAGTCATCTCGTTGGCCCAACATCCAATCCATTTCAATTAAACACGAGCATAGCAAACTTATGGGAGAATCCAAAAGAACTAAAGAACGCAGGACATTGGACGAGGTCCATAATCTTTATTGTGTCCCACAAAGGCCATGTGCGAAAATTTCAAAATTAACCCGCACATTTAAGGAAACTGACCAAGGAGAAATACTTTGGTCACAGTAAATACTCATACAAAAGGACTAAATGACTGCTGAGGGTCATCAAAATTGAGCTGAGCCAAATAACTGGACCAAATGCAAATTTCAAACTTAATCATGGTGAAATTATATGACAAAGGGAAATGAAGGGATAGGAAGCGTTAAATGGGGGTTATATTCGAGACCCTTTCACGTTGTTCATTTGTCAAACTCAAAGAGCTACAACAGCTGTTCGTTTGGGGTAAAAATAGTTGGGTTTCTGCCTTTTCAGGGCTGTCAAATGAGATTAAAATAAGCTTGTTCGTCAATCGACTTGGTTATCCCCCTTTTGTAACTCAGACGCACACATGACAATGGAACCGAGCTCCTTCAAATACCTCCCCTATTCCTATCCCTATTCTCTGCCATGGTAATGGTCGCAGCAAATTTATAGCAATTGTGCACTAAAAGGGTTTTATCCACGCACAACAGCTTGACCAATAAAGCAACTAAGCGCATTTGTGCGCCACTCGAGAGAAGCCTCTCCCCCATGTTTAGATAAGGGGAAATATTCCCTCGTATAGAGAGGGAATATGGAAGTCAGTTTATTGCCAAATTGAGTTCTGAGTGAGCGAAGGGCACAAAGCTTTGTTAGCTGACGACAAAATGTTGTCAACAACAGCTGCACAATTGAGATAAACTTCAATTTTCGTAAATTGTTTAGTTTATTGAAAAATGCGACAACTTGAAGGCTGCTGTCAGCGTAAGTCCCCCTTCCCAATATCTCTATCTCTTTCACTCCCCCCCCACCACCTTCTCCCACTCTACATTAAGCGCTTTGAATTTTAATTCAATTTGACTTTAGTTTAGTTTTCAGTGTGTGAACGAGACTCGAACCATGGAATTTATTGGCACATTTTATTTTACGAATTTATTGGACTTGATTTGATTGGACTCGGGTAATGGAAATTGCGTCCAATGTGTGCCTGATGGCCAGTTAAAAGCTTTGTTTATGTAACTTTCTCCCTTCGTCTCCTTGTTTGGAACAAAATTGACAAACCTTTCTTTTTTTGGTCCTCAACTCAACCATAGTTAATTTTGAGTGGATTTTGAAAGTTTAAATAAACTCCACATTCGACTGTTTTAATTGGAAAAGAAATGCCTAGCACGGAGACCAGAAATTTATTAACTTTGTCAGGGCTTAAATTGGTATAGTCCTTTTTTGATATTTAGTGCACTAACTTAATAAAAATATAATTGTATTGAATAGAATAAATATATTAAATGAATTTCATTTAAAACGAAACATTTTATTAAATATTTTATTTTCAATTCAATTAAGACAAATTTGTTTGCAAAAACATTATTATATTCTGCTATTATTTATCTTAATAGATATTATATACATTTTTTATTGATATTGAAGTGAAATATTAGATTTAGATATTTTCGTAAAATCAAATTCTTCAACTTGAAACGAGTTTAAGAATTTGTAAATTTATAAAAGAATTGTTAGTTGCACTTATTTTATACCTTTAAGCCTTAAAATATTATTTGTCACTTTACAAATTTTCCATATAAAATAAATATATGGAAATGTTTTTTAGTTTCCCTATTCTCTCCTATTTTTATTATGCTGTCATTGATCACAAGTAAGCTCAAAAATCAGACAGACTTGAAAGGACACTGGCAGGATCATATACATCCCGACAATAGGGGAAAATTCTGGTGTAAGACCAGGCACATCTGCAGACCTACAAAATTGCACACAGGATGCTGTGGCCATTACCTCGGGTATGCGATTGTGCGGGTGTGTGTATGTGTGTTTTGGATATCAAAAGTGTTTAAGCAGTCGACTCCTTGGGCTGCATAATAGCCAAGGCAGCTTAATTGCATTCTCGTGAGAGTGTGTGAGTGTGTGAGTGTGGCCAACAAAAATGGCTAAAAAGGCAAATAAACAAACGAAATGTGGCAGCAGCAGATAGGATGGAGTATGAGCAGGGAAGGGGATACAAATTCATTATGTATTTTGCGCCTTGGAGCAGGCCAAAACGGATGATGCCAAGAGGAGGCAAACAGCAGCAACAGCCACTTGCCATGTAACTAAGACTAACACTCGCCAACACACTGGCACGTTATCCATTCTGAAGATGCCAATACCTCAACGAGACATCCTCTGTCTCTCTCTCTCTTTCTCTCCTCTTTCTGTCTATCTCTGCTTTCCTCTTGTTTTCCTCCTGCTTAGTGCAGCTTTCGTCGGTTGCGGTTTGGCGCTTGTTAATTTTACTGTGGAAATTGCTTTGGTATTTACAGTGCACTCGGGCAAAGGCGCATTACAGACACTCCCTCTCTCACTCTCTCTCACTTATACTCGCTGATTCACTTTCCCTCTCTGCCAGAAGTCACTTGTGTGTTTGTTTTGCGCTATTTGCGCTGCATTTTCCATCGACAGCTGTTAAACATTTTCACGTAAAGTCTGCCGCTTGATTGTGTTTACTCGCCGAGTCGCTATCTGCACCCTCCGACCTATCCTTAGCTCAATGAACTCCTCTCTTCTTCCTTGCTAATGCATAAAAGTTGCCTCTTAGGGCTAATCAAGAGAGCCACTTTGCTTGATAGCTCCAGCAAGTATGCTTTGGCATATTTTGTAACCTTCTTATCTTTAAACTAATTTGTTTCAGCTGAAATAGGAGGAAAATATCACACCCCACGTTCCTTCTCCTCCCTCTCCTTCTTCCTCTATCTTTTTCTCTCTCTCTCCCTCTTTCTCTCTGTCCCTAGCTTTTTCTCGTTCTGTCTCTCTGTTACATTTCCATTCGCTTCTTGTGGTCTCCTTTTTATCAACTTTGCGGTGCGTTTCATTACTCAGACAACAACGACTTGAAATGACTATAAAACAATGCAGCATAAAAAAGTGGAACTCCCCTCGTACTTCACCACTTATACTCCCACTTCTGTTGCCTAGTCGAAGTCCCCGTCTTGTAACAAGCAAAAGTACTCTACGAGAATAAAACAAAGTAACTATAATAAATGTTTGCAAATAAATTTGAGATGCAATATTTTTTTCTTCTTCTTCTTTTCTTATTCCTTTTTTGGTTTTTGGGTTTTTATTTCGCTTTGGCACAAAAAAAGTTTAAGCACTTTACTTACTTCTTGTTGGGCTTCCCTGGGAAAAGCTGTATACAGCTAACAAAATATGTTTTATGTTGCGGAATTTGTACATTTTGTGACTGATGGGCACGAGATGCTGCAAAGCATTATATCAAGAGGGGCTAGTCAAGAGAAATACATACAAATAATGCATTTATACACATATATTCTACACTTCTTACCCACAATTTATCTAATTTGTGCAGGAACATTTTCAATGAAGTCATATAATGGTAGAATAAGTTTGTTTTCACTTTAAAGTAGTTGACTTAAAATTAAATGAATAATCAATATTAGTTATAGCAAAACTATGTATAGTGTTTTGATAATTTTCGTATGGGTAATTTATTTTCCAGCTTTTTCTATCAGTTCAACAAGTGATAAGAGCTAAAATTATTTGAAGAAAAGAAAAACATTAACAATAGTGTAAAACAATAACTCGCTTTTTTCATTTCCATACTTAAATCTTAAAAAGATTGACGGATTTCATGTGGAATATGGATAGTAAAATAGCCTGAGATGCCTTCAGATCAGCAGGAATAAAAACCTATTCCAATATTAAGAAGTATATCAACTTTTAGCTGAGGATAAAACAATCAGTTGCTATTCGAAAAAAATCTAGTACCTAAGTATGGATAATAACTTTAACTGGTATATCACATTCAATCTCATCAGGCGCATCGCTTGGCATATGAAAAAGGAGGTGAAGGGAAGTGGAACTCCCAAAGCAATGCATGTCACCACGTTCCAAATCGTAAGTCTGTACCACAGAATTCTCCAAAGGCACTTTTCACTTTTCCCAGGCAGCACAGATTTCCAATCAGAGTGAGTTACACTCTCTGTGTGTATGTGAGTATGTGATGTACTCTCAAGCGCATTTTCAGCTTAAAGGATTTACATTGAATACTGAATGTTGATACTTCATATGAGTTTAGTTTCGGTCGCGAACTGTCGTCTGCCTGGCAGCGAATATCTTCGATTTCCATAAGTGAATTTCCACAAGGAACGGAGAAAAACTGAGAGAAATAGACGGAGAAACAAGGAGACAGGTTGAGAAACCAAGCCGCATTCTTGGGCGTCATATGTATTCGAGCAGCTGCCTCCGCCATATCATTGCCAAATGGTGTCATGTACGATATGTGCGAATCGTGTTGTACAATTTCATGGCTTGGCTTTTCCCCAAAAATTTCCAAATACAAAGAGCGGGAAATTCGGACCCTTTAAGACAACGCCTCCTGATTGGAAGTTAGCATATTCAGTTGCAGATACTCGTATTCAATGTGCGTATTTGGTTTGCTAATGGGCAACATTTGGATTTTCAAATCAGTCGGAAAATGTGCACTGTGAGTCCTTTTTACTTTTCCACTGTTTGTCTTTTCCTTCGGTTATGTCTCCTGCTCTGTTTGAACTGCCATGTAAAGCCCTTGCAGCTTAAAGACAATGCCAAGTGATTGAGTAGGTGAGTCTGTTCAGTTTCGTCGTTGTAAGTCTTTTGACTCTTTTGATGATTGAATTTGAACTTAAAGGGAAACTACTGTAACCTGAATGATAATTAAATTTTAAAGCTATCCTATTATTCTTTTTATATTCTTATCTTTAGTTTTAACTATATATTCGAAATAAATATTAATGCACTTAGAACTTAAGTAATAGTAACATTTACAAATTTATTTGTAACATTTCAGTGAGATTAAAACTAAACTCAAATGATTTAAGAATTTTAAAAATGAATTTTAAGGTATATATTTAAAATACTTCTATAATGTCTTTGTAATTTCTTAATTTATTTGCAGCCTGTTCTGAAATGGAAAGCATTAAGTGACCGCTTTAGATGAGATTGCATTTTCATAAAGAAAGAGAGAGAATAAAAGATAAAACTTCCTTTTAGCGAGACGATGTGTATGTTAGTGCAAACAGGAAATGAATATGCAAAAAAAGCAAAAAAGGATATGAAAAATGCAAATAACCAAATCGAGTTCAATGCAGAACTCATCTGCTAACCAAACGAAACGTATTTACACAATTCAGTCGATTCAAGGGAAAACCAATGCAAATGCGAATGCGAATACATATGTGAGCCACTGTACAGACAATTGCTAATTGTGGCTGGCAACTGTTGGACCGAATTCATATGAAAAAATATGCATTAAGTGCAACCGCAATATAGAAAATCAACAATATACAAAAGAACAAAAAAGGAAATAATAATTATTTAAAAAAAAGGGAAATTGCACCGTGAAAAGCAACGGGAAAAAACGAGATTGCGAATGTTAAATTGATTTCTGTGGTTTCAACTAACGGATATTGTGACCAAACAACGATAGTGGGCAACAACTCGTTTAATACGCTTCATAAATAAGTTTTAATTGTATTAATTAACTAAAAATATAAAATGCCACTGCCGCGAGTTGAATTTTCCAAAATTTTCATTATTTACGTCGCCTGCCTCACAACATTACCAGGTGAGTGTAAACTGATTTCATATGTACATATGTAATAAGTGTGCCCTGCGACTTGTTGCTTATAACATTTAACGTTATCCAGCATTGTTTATATTTCTATATTTGCTTCAATTTAATAGAGAATACTTGTCTCCTGGCTAACTTAACATTTTGTGGTTCAATAATGTTCAATGTTCGATCTGTCTGAGGCACACACACTCTCACACTCACTAACAATCGAAAAACCTACAAATGGCAGAAAAGACCAATGCAAATGATGCCAAAAATATTAAAAACCACAATTAAGTGACTGTTGTGATACGGAATTGATATAACTGAACGGTCTCTTCCTTTTTGTTGCTTGGGGAATATACTCGGTGTTATTGCAATTGAAAATATTCAATTTTGTTAGCATCCGATTGAGACGTTGAGGTAAAGTAAAAAAGGGTGAATCCTCGACTGAATTCGATATTGAGACAAGATTTGAAGAGGCAGAGGGGAGCGTGGGAAAATTTGAAAACAAACTTGATCTGGGAAAGATATACTCGTAAATTGACCTACACAAGGGCGTAAGCAGGAGCAGAGTTTCAGGATTCATAACTTTCATACGTTCCTGATTTTGTCAACTTGCTTGACAAATTTATTTCTAAAGCTGTTATGAGACTGACTAGTATCTGAGCAATTAGTTTTATGACTCCTTATAAGGCAAAGAGTAAAAGACTTAAATAGTTTTAGGTATAGTTAAAGAGCAACGTGAATTTGACTGATTGAAAAAGGTTAGGTATTTAGTAAATATCCCTATAAAACTATCTTACTAGTTGAATTAAGATGGAAATAAAACTAGTTACAAGGGGGCTAAATTTGAGTGATTTGAATTAGGTAGTATAAGATACAAATAGTTTTGCACTTATTACGAATTTAACTCAAATATTTGCACTCTCATTGACTGACTCTAAAATATTGCCTACTAGTTGAAATAAAATAAGATTTTGACTGCAAGAAAACTAGATTTTTTTAGCATTAGCTCAAATTAAATTTAATGTAATTGCGATTTCTGTAATTTTGTCCGTTTGAATAAAAAAATTATTTTTTAGTATAAACGAAAAACATGTTGTTGCAGCCCACTAAATAGAGTATCCGACTCTAAAGCTTACGGCCCTGACTTCGTAAAAATGAAATAATAATGAACTACATTTAAATTTAATATATATTTGAAACATACTAATCAATAATAAATTTAAAAATGCATTAAGCTACGGTGGATCAAGCTCGACAGTAGGAGACCCTGTACTTTTTGAGTGCAAAGCGATCACTACAGATTGTTTCAGTTTCAAAAAAAATCCATAGATGGCGCCACTACAAAGATATCAGTTGATTTTGTCCGTAACATTGTTAGTTGAATAACTTCCGCGTTTACAATCCGATTTGGATAAAATTTGCAGGATACGTTTGGACCATAGAGTGTACTATATGTACTAAAAATCAAGGTGCTAGCATTAAACGTGCTCTTTTAATTAAATTTGGAAATTTTGTATTTCAATTTGTGGGGGCGGAGGTGGGCGTGGCAAAAATCTAAAACAAACTCGTTCTATGCAAGATATCGATGTACATACATGCCAAATTTGGTGTCTCTAGCTGTTATAGTCTCTGAGATCTAGGAACGCAAAAAAGGGACAGACGGACAGACAGACAGACAGACGGACAGACAGACAGACGGACAGACAGACAGACGGACATGGCTATATCGACTCGGCTTTTGATGCTGATCAAGAATATATATACTTTATGGGGTCTGCCACGCCTCCTTCTGCCTGTTACGCACATTTCTTTTTTGCACAAACGAAATAGACCCATTTGTACTTTTTTAAAGTACTGGGTCTAAAAAGCAAATAATCATTATTTGCGATCTATGCTTTAAACCTTTCTTCTAAATTTATGTCTGACTTAAATTTAAAAGAACTTTTATTTAAATAGGAAAAGAATTATAAGCGTATATACATTGTACAATCAATTTTGCGGAAAATCCTTTTTAACTTTTCATTTGCTTGTAATGTTCAGGTAATTGGCTTATTCGCCATTTGCTTCATTTAGTTTATTACTTGCTGACAATGCGATATCTTATGACTTTTGAACGCTTGAAAGTCCTTTGTCCTTTATACTTAGATACCTAACTGTTGGATTCGCATTCATAAAAAATGCGCATTATTATTTTCATCATTTTCTTCTCATTTTTAATATTCTTTGGCTCATTGTAATATGAAACCATTCCCGACACGCCCACGCCCTTTTCCATAACTAGATTTCTTCCTGCTATTTTTATATGAAAGTCATTCCATTTTCAATTTTATCATTCAGTTTTTCGTGTTGGGTTTTCGTCGCTCTTCGCCGCCGTCTGACACTTTAGGCAAAATGGCTTCAACGACTTGTCGCTTTGTCTGCATTTCCGGTAGCTTTAATAACGTTTTATATTTCCGTTTAACTGCGCTCTCCTTTTTTAATATTCTTGCTTTTTTATGACAGACAGTCGACGTATTACTTTATATGATTGTCTGTGTCTTAGGACTTCTTTCTCAAAATCGGTACTTTACGCTCGTTTGTCCATTATGTCATTTCATATTGAAATGCTAAAAAAGTGGAAAACTAAAATACTTAAAAGTTGAACTTGTATCGTTGTCGTTGGCTAATGCGCTGCAGCTACAAGTGTATTTTGCTATTATAGTAGTGCTGGGATGTTGGGGGCTTATTCAATTCATCAAAGCGACTTCCGTTTCCGGTCTAGGCCAAAGCTACACAACAACTTGATTCTGACTGTTGGCTTTTGACAGACATGCGACCAACTGACGTGCTAGCCAAGTTAGCCGTATTTTAAGGTGACTTACATCACGTACACATATACACTCAACACACACACACACATACATATGAGAAAAGGCAAAAAACAAGAAAAAACATTCACACATAGCAATGAGGAAAGTGACGCCTGTTCGAAAATTTCAATCACGTCGAGCGTATCCTTCACTAGACACGCATTTCAATGGCAACTAGGAGATGGCAGTGGATAGTGGGGCGTGGCACGTACACAAATACACACACACACACACCACCCACAGTTGAGACGAACGCTGGCTACATTGAAACTAATGCCTGAATAGCAAGATAATATTTATATTCGACGTGCTTTGGCTTTAAGCAGTATTCGAATAACTAATTAAATTGTTGTTGTTAAGTTATTATTATATAATGAAATAAGCATAACACGGTAACGCTAAATAAAGGATTGGTTTTTTAGTACTGGTAATAAGTTAATATTCTTTCTAGTCATGCCAAATACCACTTTATTAAAATAATAATTATAGAAGAAACTTCTTAATCAGGACCTTTAATTATTTAACTTATAGTTAAATATTTCTTGAACTGCTTAACTAATTATAAACAAACTAAAATTGAAAACTGAATTGCTCTACGGTCCAAATTTACTACAAATTTATCAAATCGTTAGGGATAAAGTCGAGATGCGAAATTGATCGTCTAGGATTTAAAATGAGACAAACAAAATCTGGTAGCTGCTCACAATTGTGAATGTTCCGACCTAGTCTACCATTAAGATGTTGACCTGCTCCATTTTGCGAAAGCATGTAATTAAAAATCAACCCCTAGTATGTAAACTCTTTTGATTCTTTATTTATCGGAACTAAACTCACAGATTATTGTGATTATTTGTTTTGTGAATTTAAAAAATAAGAAGATCTATATTTGAACGAATAACCTCTAATTTTATAGTTACTTTCAGTATATTAAATTTGTTCGGTATAAATTTTCATATTTTTAGATTATTCGCGAGCACTGCTTTAAAATCTTCACACACACATTCACCGCCGAACAAACACACTTACATGTATATGTTGAGGCACGCACGCAACGTCGACGCCTGCCGGAAATGCCAAGCACAAACCAGCTACAAAATGGAGAACAACAAGAATCAACTGTTGGCATGTTCACGAATCTCTTTCGCTTCTCCACTCTCCACACTCCCCTCTTTCTCTCTCTGTCTTTTCATTTTTTTGCTGTTGTGTTTTGGCTGGCTGGAATTTTTGCCAGCGTAATCACGATTAAACTGTCAACGGCATACTAATTAGATTTTTATTTTTATTGCGCTTTGACAGCGTCGCGTGTTGACGTCACCAGACGTCCCGCGACCTGTATCCTGTATTCTATGTCCTGGTTCAAGCTGCTGTTGCTGCTGTTGCTGCTGCTTAGCCAGCGTGCCTCATGGTAGTTACCATACCCTCAGCCACATCATTCCCAGACGCGCGCGTGCCTTGCATGACCAAATGCCTTAACTAAGGGTCCTCGTTCTGTCCCTGGTCCAGGTCCTGGTCCTTCAACAGGACTCCTGGCACTTTACGGAGCCTGCTACTTTGTGATTTATGTCTTATCATATTTATGAAAATTATTGTTATTGATGGTATTCAATTTTATATATACAGAAAGAATAACAAGATGGCCTTTTGATTGATTAAAAAATTGAGAGCTTGCAAACTTTAGCTGGTAATTGATTTAAAATATAGACGCCTCCAGAGTCCATGCAAATACTCTCAATTAAGTGTCAGTTGTCTTTTGCAATTGATTAAAATCCGAACCTGCTAAAAGTCAAACACAAGCAACAGATTTTGTAGAGTATTAAGTTCTCTGCAATATTTTTATTATATATATTTGCTTGTGCCATTCTTTGGACTGTGTTTTTGTTGGAGGGTCTATTTCTTCCAAGCTGTTGAATGCGTCACCACATCCTCAAGAATACCCACTGGTAATTCCTACCCTGTTGAGCCCTTCTCTTGCCACTTTTTCACACAGAGCTTTTTGTCGTTCTGCTTTTGTTAATGTTTTCCACCTCCTACCTGGCCGTAGTTTTTTTTATTTTCATTAAGTTCTCACTGGCTCGGGAAGTGAAATTTTTTGTTAAGTCCGAGCTATTGTTGTAGTTGTTGTTGTTGCTCTGGTTGAAGTTGTTGTTGATATTGTTGATGTTGGTGCATTGGTGCCAGATGCAGTGCGTCCAGACAATGAAGTCGGCGTCGTCTTTTCTGGTCGTGAGTTTTGAGAAAGAAGTCGTAGCATTTTTTATTTGGCGCGAAGAGCTGAAAGATTTAATGAAAATGCGCGAAATTGTACAAGCACAACGAGAACAATTCACACTGGTGCTATTTGTACTACTTGCTCTTATTGTTTATGCACTCAGTTCTGCCTGCTGCCAATTGCGAAATGCGAAAATATTTTTGCTTGCAATTTAAAATAATTATTGTATTCGCATGGCCAACAACAGAGTCTGCATTTAGTTGGTGTGCTTGTTGATGTAATTATTATTACTCGTAGTTGTTTTAGTTGTTGTCCGTTACATACACACTCTGTACTGACTTTATCCTTTCATCCCCAAAGCCCCCACAGTTCTGTTGAAGTTTTCCTAACCAACACTTTGCGGTTTACTTTTCTATCGTACACAGTCAATTCCCCCCTCTGTCCTGCCATCCTGTCAACCATTCCCTTTACACTCTTATGTTAGGTATGATTATTGTGCTATTGCTGTACTGCATTGAAGTTTTAGAGCCGGATCAAAACATATATGGTTTAAGAAAACAGTCCGAGCATAAAAGGCTTTAAACGGACTTACTCTTTATTGTAGGTATGTGAACTACAAAATTTTTTTGATTATTGCATAAAACTTATTAGAAGTCCTAACACAAGTGTACAAAATAACTAATATAGAAGTGGTAATTATATAACAGTCGTATATTCATGTTGTCGTTTTCATAGCAGCTACATGATATAGTTGTCCGATTTGAACCAAATTTGGTTTAAATGCGTGAAACTATGCCAAATATACAATCTGTGAGTTTAATTAGGATATCTTAAGAAACAAAAAAGTTTTTCATACTAAATATTGACTTTGAACCGATCGCTCCTATGGCAGCTATATGACATAGTGATCCGATTCGGCTGGTTCCGACATATGTACTGCGTACAGCAAAAAGACTGACCTTTAACAAGTTTCATCAAGATAGCATCAAAACTGAGAGACTAGTTTGCATAGAAACAGACGGACAGACAGGCATGGCTATTTCGACTCAGCTCGTCGCCCTGATCAAGAATATATGTACTTTATGGGGTCTGCAAGGCCTCCTTCACTGCATTGCACATTTCGTGACAAAATTATAATACCCTTTGCAAGGGTATAAAAATGGGCTGTCTGAATATTATTACTTTAAATGTTAATCTGAACAAAGTTATTTTTTCTGATTATAAATTAACTCAGTTATGGCGACAAATTTAAGATACACGTATGAAAGTATCTACACATATATTGAGGATTGTCGGCAGATTAGTTAACCTATTAGAATTTATTTACTCTTTACTTAATAAAGATAACAGAGAAAAACTCACAGAAAAACAATCGTTAAATTTCATTTGGAAGTCATCTATATTCAATCAAATTAAATTAAAATTTTTCCAAACTATAAAAACCAAAGTCGTAATTTGAAATATATTTCAACTTTTATTTAGCCAAATATCTGACCACTAAAGTACAATTTTAAGAAGTATAAGGGAAATAATAAATACAATACGGAGTTTGTCAGTAACTAACCATAACCACTTAAGTCATATGCGTCATCCAAAATAAAGTAATAAAATTTATAAGAAAATAAAAAAAAAACATAAACAAATAACAAACAGAGATATGGAGGATAAGCAGCAGAAATCAACTTGAAAACAGACGAAAAAATAAATAAAAAAAAATTTTTTGATGAATATGCAGAAAATGTGCTGAAATTATATCATGCGCATGTGTTCATATGTGGGCGTGGCAGAAAAAAAGGCGACAAGGGAAAAAGTTTTCATTGTTAAAGTAAACGCACCCAATGGAGTTGGCGTCAGTTTTTGGGGTTTCGTCTGCAACAGATTCACGTCATCATCATTATCATTGTCAGTCCCATCATCATCATCAAGAGATGCCGCCGCTGCGGCGTCGTCTGTGGATATGGAAATATCATCATATTCCTATCATAATCATCATCAACAGGCCAAAAACGTGACGCATGGAAATTAATACACAATATTTATATATTTTCATGCAGGAATGTGTGTGTATTTATATGCTTGTAAATTGATGGATGTTTCTGCGCCGGCTGCGGTTACTTGTGGTTTTCCATCTTTGGTCTCCCTGGTGAACATTGTGTATTCATAACTCGGGAAATGCTCTGAATAATGCTAATTTAGTATATTATTTAGGTGTGTCGGGAAAAACAAAAAACCAAAGGGTTTTATTGGGCGTATTAAAGCACACATTTGATTGTAGAGGGCAGTGAACTTAATTGAAATACATAAAATGATATTAATTTAGAATATTACTCAAGTGTTTTATGGGCAGAAGAAACTACAAATAACCATAAGAAAAAAGCATATTTAAAAGTGTTCCTTCGACTATGACATTTTCTCTTCTTTGAGCTATCACTTTCCATAAGGCTACTTGTACTCTTTTCATTTATAATTTTTCTATGCAAAACATAACAAACTTTGCCAATAATTCAAACTCTTAACAATAATAAAATCACTTTAAAAAATGAAATCGTTGCCAAATTTTTTTTTTATAACTTTCAGCCCCACTGCTGAGGGCAGAAGAAGAGCAAGGGGAAAATAAAAATGCTCCTCGTGTTTTTCTTCTGCTTTCCTGCGTGGACTCATTTTCTTTTTTTTATTTCGCACAATAAACGCACTTGGTGCGCATTAAATAAACCCCCAAGAAGCATTTATCAAATTTCTCTTTATAAAGATTGTGCCAGCCGAGCAAAGACTGTGTCTATAACTGAGTGTGTGCCCGGGTGTGTATATTTTTGAAACATTTATAAAACGTCAGGTAATGCAGAAGAGAAAAACAGGTGGGGATGAAGGCGAGGAAGAAAGCAAGAGGCATTGTAGCATAATGCGAGCTTAATGACAGCAATGAAGATGCCAAAATGATAAACAGCAAACTGCGGCCCAAAAGTGACCGCAAGGAAGCGATGGAAAATGGCCACAAAACAAAGTGAAAAACAAACAAAACTCAAAACAGGAAATGTGTTTGGTCATTTTGTGGCAAGGTTTGAGGTGCGTTGAGGGAAATGTGCTGTATATAGTATATGGGTGTGTCTATAAAATTGTGCTGATTATTCATGGTAAACAACTTCTTATCGTATTGAACTTTCCACCAAACGGGTATAGACTAGAAGTAGACTTCTAAAATTTATTTCCTATGACAAGTGGCGAATTAAAAGGAAAATGTGAAAAATATAAAAATTTAAGGTTATAGAAAAATATACATATATAAATAAATTTTATACATTTTTCCTTGTGAATAACAATCATTAATTAATCAAAAGATTAATTAAGCTGATTCTAAATTATAAATTATTATACTTTCAAAATATATGAATTGTATGAATATGAGCTTTTCAAAATATATAAAACATACCTGATTAGTAAAAAAACCTATTTAAATACAGCAATATAAAATTAATAAAATAATTAATTCAATCATTTCAAATTCAAATCGAATCGACTAATTAATTTCTTACTTCATTTAAATTTTAAAGACTATTTTTTCGTAAATTCGCTAACTTGTCTAAATTAAAACCATTTCGAAAGCTTCGACAATTTATTGTTCGATCTTTTATTCTGTTCAATTCAATTCTTTTTATTTAGCTGCCGTCGCCAACTTCTCCGATTAATTAACAGTTCCTCAAACTTGTAAGCGCCTCGCATTGTTTTTTGCCTTTATAAATATTTTAGCCTAACAACAGAATTGAATAGCTGCTGACTAAAGTTTCGACTTTACCTTTCCTATATTTGTTTACCATTATTTAACGGCCTGTTGTTGTGTCCCAACTTCATACTCAGTTTGCTCGCTCTCCTCATCAGTGTTGTCTGCTTAATGAGTTCGCTATTGTATGCGGGAAAAATTGCCTCTATTCTGGTAGACAACCCTCATCTACTCACACTTTTGATTTGGCTTATTGATAACAATAAAAAGAGGCAACAAAACATTCCGCATTCAAATGTTTGAGCTCCATTGTAAGCTCTTTAGACAGGCATGACGAAGCGAGACTCGTCTTCGGCTCAAAGAAGAATGTAAGAGAAGGAAAAGCATTTTCATCAGTTATCATTTGTTTGCCTCGACATCTCGAATTCCTTCCATGGCGCACTTTAAATGTCAATTAGTTGTCAAATGTTTTATGCACTTGCCATTGCTCAGGCCAAAAGAAACAGGCAAAAGATGAAGAAGAGGTGGAAACAAGTTTTCAGCGTTTGTTCCTGCAAAAAGCAGAATTCGAAATAATAATAATTTATAACTATCAATGTCATAAGTTCATGACATGCTCATCAATCAATGCATTAGACAGCTCGGCATTCGCAACGAAAGGACGTGGCACAGCCCACACTAATACAGATGAAACTTTGGACAACAGTTGTTGTGGCTCTCGAAGTGTTGTTGTTACTCTTGTTGCTCTTCTAGTTGCTGTTCGTACATTGAAAAGTTTATCGCCTTTGGCCTTCTTCAGGAACCGTTCATAATTTCATGTTGCATACTTTCCTGCGCGCAAGAATTTCTCAGCTACTACAATTGACAGCAATTGCGTTTTGGTTTTATGTCCTTCCTTTCCCTCTCTTTCCTTCTCTTTCTCAGCATGTTGACGAGTATTTGCCAAAGTTATTGAAACGGTTGCCTAAAACTTATTGGCTACATGAAAAGTTTCTTGGCTGGATTGTGTTTAGGATCGCCCAAAGGATTCTCCTGGACATTCGTACAGTTGATTGAGTTTTATATTAATTCGATTTCTTTGCGTGCCAGACGACAATTTATCTGAAATTTGAAGCAAAAGAAAAGTTATAGTTAGCATGAAATATGGCAATCGATTAATTAAATCTATATTTGGAAACTATTTATAGCACGAACGATGAGCAAAAGGAAATGAGAAAAAGGAAGAGATAGAAATTGACGCAAAAGGACGAAAAATTAAGTCTATAAGTAACTTTAGCTGAAATTTCAATTGACAACATCAAGGTCTGAAAAGTCTCTCACGAGCCCCATAATTTATTTCTTGCTTCACACGATTTTCCAATTTCCATTTGTTTTTCAGGTTTTCATTTTCCCCATTTTTTGGGTCCACCTGGTGTGGATATACTATATTTCTCACTTTTACTGAACTTGCATTTCCCTTATAGGTTTTGCTTTTGGTTTGGTTTTCGCTTTCATTAAATATTATGATTCTCCATCATTCTGCTCCTTATCCTTCTCAGACCCTGCCCAGCCCTTCCCAGGGCTTATTCAAATTGACTCAATTTTTGTTAAATTTCCGTTTTCGCTTGCAGTTGTTCCCCATATATTTATGCTCTGGAATGAATCTCCAGTTGGAACAAAGCACTCTCTTTCTCAGTTTGCTGTGTTTTCTGTTTGGTTTACGTGATGCCAATAACCGTTGGCCCCTTTTGCATTCCTGTACGTATCCTGGCCTGGCCCGGTCTTAATCCTGGCCAGCGGAATGTGTCGGCCAAAAGCCAATTTAAAAATGGCAACAATGATTTATGTTATGCATCGGTTCAGCTTTTCATTCTCTTTTTCTTCTTTCTTTTCATTCGACTGTTGTTGTTGTAAATTAAATAGCGAACAGCGATCGCGGTTTAATTTAAACAATTAACCTAATGATTAACGTTAACAAGGAAGGGAGCTCAGTTTGGTGCTATGTTGCCAATAAAACTTAATGACTTAATGTGCCGGTCCAGGTTCCGTTGGGCTTGCGTGTTACTCGCCTAAAGTGGCAAAAGTCGCATAATTAAAACAACAACAAAAACAGCAACTACTACGACAACAACAGCAACAACAATGGCCGTCATGTTGGGCTACTAAAACTAGTGCTAACAGCTCTATTTATATAAACGGCTCAGCGGCAAAGCGACAAAGTCATTGACTTCCTGTCCCTAGTTTAAAATGGCCTTAGAGACAGAGACGGATAGAACGATTGGATAGAGAGGGAAAGAAAGGGAAAAACAGAGAGGGAAAAGCATGTGTGTGCTTACAACATTGCAGTAAAGGCGCAATTAAAGTACACAAGACACGGGACAGAACAATAAAAAAACAACAACAACAACAATCGGCTATAGAGCACGAAAAAGCAATATTGCTTTGCGTAAACTTGCAGATACTCTACAATATACTGCTATACGTTTATCTTTTAGCAATACAAATTAAATACTCACATTGAAGATTATATAATAAACTATGAATAGGTATTTGAAGATTGATTGGCTTTTGTAATATAACTTAATAAATATAATAGGTATCAAATTGCAAAAACAAAATAAAATAGCCGTAAGTTGCTAGGCTCCAAAAATTTCGCTCGAACTTGTGCATTGTAAATAATCATTATTTGTTAATATTAAATAAATACCTTCAAATCAAAGTTTATTTATTAAAAGAACTTAAGCAGTTCACTTGCTATTTTAATAATTACTCAATAATAATAGTTTATACATATATACACCAACAAATTCACTGATAAAGTAGTAAATAATGACAGTAATAACTATAAATGTTTTAATCATTATATTATTCTTATATGTTACGTTAAATATAATGTTTCATACCTTTATTTATTTGCTCTTCTTTGGCATGTCAATTCGCTTCTCAAGTTCAAGAGGCTCGCCTACCCTACAATACCACATGGATAACAATGATCCCCTCTTACTCTCCTTCCATCATATCTTCTTTGTCTCTCTCTCTCTCTCTATCTCTCTTTCTATCTCTCTCTATCTCTCTCTATCTCTCTCCTGCCACCTTCGTGACGGGTGCCTTAATATCGCTCTTGGCAAAGTTGGTGGCAGTTATAAAAAGCCATTAAAAACATATGTGCGACTGGGTGTTGAGGAGCCTTTACTTATTCCTTTTTTTCTCCTTCCACTTTTTTCTCTCCGTTCCTTTATTCTCTCTTCTTCTCCCTTTCCTACTACCTGTTTTTTGCAACGCAGCTCAACTCAACTCGACTATCTACGCAAAGCCCAAACGGGTGTATGCACTATTATTGATTGTTTAGCTAAACAATTGTTCCCCCATCTCCATGTGTATATTTGTGTGATTTTCTGATTGTGTATGTGTGGGTCCGCTTTCAAACTCTTTGCTGATAAGCTTGTATATAATTGTCACCCACACAAAAAAAATTGAGTCAAAAATCAAGTAAAAACTTAATGGTCAAGATTAGGCAGCTTCGAAAAACTCTTACAAGTTATTAAATTGGTAACTCATTAAAATTAATATACTTGTTCAAGTGACAAATTTGACAACTGAAAATATCGAAAAAATTAAACTAAAATTTAAATTTAAAGCTGAGATACCCGTTATCAAAGCTTAATCAAATAGAGCAAGTAACATAAAAAAAACCTAAGCGAAATCCTTTTAAGAATAAATTCCCAGAAGAATGAATATCAATAAATACTTTATTTAAAAGGAGGCATTTCTGTCTCTCTCTCTCTCTCTCCCTCTCTCTCTATCTCTCAATATATCATTTCGCTATGAGAGAGGAATTTATAAAAAGTTTGAAAGAAACAAATATTAAAATAAATATGTTAGTTCACAAAAAAATGTATAAATGTGAGTAAATATGAATATGAAGCTGATTATAAATACTATAAATTAAGCGTGGAGATAAACTCAAGAGAGATTCTCTACAAGCGTCAAAATGTGAATGCGATTATTTTGCGAGCAATCAGTAATAATTCTCTTTTACGGCTGTGCAGTTCAAATATTTTCTTTGGCTTAAAGAAAATAAAATAATCAATTAAGTTGAATTGAATCTTATAAATAATATAACAGCAAATAATAAAATGCGTGGGGAAGCGAGCGTGATCTGTTGCTTCGTACTATGCAATTATCTACTAAGTTCAAGCAGGGCTACTGAAATAGACTTGGGAAGTGAAAGAAGAGCTCTTCGATCAAAGCTTTCCACTATATTAGAGATTCAAAGCCAACAACAATTACATGTGGATGATTTAATTGAGAAAACATTGTCCAAAAGAAAACGGTCTATTAACGACTGAGAGAATGTCAACTCAAACGGACAAACCTTTTGAAGCTCATCGTAAATGTGGACAACGAACGGAATGTACTCCGAGAGCTCAGTGCAATACCGTTATAAAAAATGTATATAGATCTGATGGTCACAGCTTTGAGGGATGTGTTGATAATGAGATATGTTGTAAACTTCAAGAGCCTTTAATACAAAAGGTAAAAGCTCATTAGTTTTGTTAACAGAGATGTTTCCCTCAGAACTAATAAAGTCCTCTTACAGAAAGTATGCGGCTATCGCGGAAAAATAATCCCAGCTTAATCTTTCCAAGAAGCCAAAAGCGAAGCTGCATTCTCTGAATTCCCTTGGATGATTGCTATTTTAGAGGGACAAGAGTTTATAGCTGGTGGAGTTTTGATTACCAGGGACAAAATCGTAACTAGTGCTACCACAGTGATCCGAAAAATAACAGGTGAAATTATCGTTAAAACGGGAGACTGGAATAAGACCAGTACCATGGAAGATCATCCACATCAGGACCGCTTGGTAAAGGTGATCATTTTACATGAGGAGTATTAAAATAATAAGAAATACAATAACATTGCCCTGCTTCAACATAGAATTCCGTTTAGTGAAGTGCCACGCATAAAGCCCATTTGTTTGTCCGATTCAAGCGAAGAAACCAATCAGACTAACCGCTTTGTGACTGCCTGGGGAAGAAGGAGCTCTACTCTTTAATACTTCGCTCTTTCCAGGGTAAGGCAGCAGAACATCAACTGGTTTGGCGAATCCATAAGGGAGAGTGTCCTTTGTGCCGGTCTTGAACCAGATATCGAATCCTGCGGAGTTGATGATGGTTCACCACTTGTTTGTTCCTTTAAGAATTCTTCCCAGCAGTATACTTTTGTCGGGTTGGTCAACTGTGGCTGGAAGTCCGCACAGATCAACAACAATAAAATGCCGGGAGTCTACGTTAATGTAACGCATTTTACTCCCTGGATAATGAATAGGTTAATCGAATCCTCCCTTGCTAAATTATAAATATGGTCAGCTAATAAAGAAGGAAAATATTGTTTTAAGTTTTATTTGTTACAGTCTCAGAAAGATGGCTTGGCCGTTGACTATATTCAGAATGGTTTTAAAGGACACGTTTGATAAAAGACTTTTGGATGGATTGCTCGGCAGTTACTGTTATTTTTACAAGGCTCGAATTATTCTAATAATAAAAATTAAATAGTAAAGAAATCAGTGTTCATGAAAAGCAAGAAAACAATGTTCTTATTTATAATGTTTGAAACAATCTCAAGGGATGAAGGCGGCATCTCTCTAGGTATCCTTCAACAATAATCCTTCTTTCTGGAAGATTCTAAAGGGATGAAGGCGGCATCTCTCTAGGTATCCTTCAACAATAATCCTTTTTTCTGAAAGATTTAAATACTTTATATAATGACATTCCTCAATAAACGTTCCAGAGTCAACTCTCCCACTATTCCTCGCCCTCGGAAGCGTTACTGTTTTGTTAACATTTTAGAGGGATAATTTGTTGGCCAACAACGAAAAGCTCTGAACTTTAACATGGCCAAAAACAACCAGAATGATGGCAAACAGGGCCGAAATCTAGCGAATTTTGTTAGTTCACCTCAATGTGAACCCTTTAGAGTAAAAATTATGGCTCGCTGTTTGTTTGTTTAGGTGTTAACGGGATGATAAAATATGCATTAAGCTACGGTGGATCAAGCTCGACAGCAGGAGACCCTGTACTTTTTGAGTACAAAGCGATCACTACAAATTGTTTAAGTTTCAAAAGAATTCCATAGATGGCGTCACTACGAAGATATTAGTTGACTTTGCCCGTAACATTGTTAGTAGAATAACTTACGCGTTTATCGTCCGATTTAGATGAAATTTGCAGGATAGGTTCGGACTATAGTGTGTATTATACATACTAAGGCGCTAGCATCAGAGGTGCTCTTGTAATTCGGCTTGGAAATTGACTCGGCTGTTGATGCTGATTAAGAATATATATACTTTATGGGGTCAGCCACGCCCCCTTCTGCCTGTTACGCACATTTGCACAAACTTAATAGACCCATTTGTACTTTTTTATAATAGAGGGTCTAAAAATAATTTTCTTCAAACGGCCGTTGCTTGTTTTTTCAGCCTGCATGTTGTTGGCTTCCCTCAAAAACAAGACAAAAACTACAATATACAAATGTGTATACAGTACAAATGTGTATAGTAAGACCGCTTTATTTGAGATTTTCATTAAAACCTGACGCTCTACAGACAGTTATGTATAAGGCACAGTGGCTGCCAGAATGCTGTGTGTCACTGTTAATAGCTTGGCATTTTCGACACTTTCCTTCTATATTCCACGTAAGCACACAATTTAATTACCCATAATTAATAAATTCAAACACTTCGTAAATCGCCAGGCAATGACAAAGGCTTAGAGCATTTATCACTTGACACAATTTCATTAAAATTAAAATTAACACAATTAAGCTCTAATTTTAAACCCCTTTCCATGTAATGCCAAAGAAACGACAATAAGGCAGTCATAAATCTGTTAGGGAACTTCGTCGATTCTGCACTTGATGGTTGCTCTACCTCGTTAACCAATTATAGCTCACGCCAAATGTGATAAATCAATAATATATACGTCCTCTGCAGAAATTTTCAGATATTTGAGAAGAGTTCTGAGTCCTTTCAGCTGAGTTCTTCTCTCTGCCCCCTGCGGTTTTTATACCCTAAGGGGGTATATTAAGTTTGTTAAAAAAAAGTATGTAACAGGCAGAAGGAGGCGTGGCAGACCCCATAAAGTATATATATTCTTGATCAGGGCGACAAGTCCGTCTGTCCGTCCGTATGAACGAAAGGATCTCAGAGATGGTAAGACCTAGAAGCACCAAATTTGGTATGAAGACTTCTTATTCTTTCACGCAGATCAAGTTTTTTTCAAATTTTGGATGCCACGCCCCCTTCGCCCATTTTGGTAATTAACAAGCTAGAGATTTGAGCTTCGGCATGAACAATACTTGATTAAATAAATGCATTGTGAAAATTTGATCAAGATCGGATAATAAACACAGAAGATATCCGCAATTATTTAATTCTTTAATTTAATGTGTTGCGTCTGTTGTTAATTTGCGTTTTCGCCCTCTCTCTTTCTCTCTTTCAAGTTATCTAGTGATAGAGGTGCCGCCACGTAATTTTTGTTATACGTTTAGAACTGTTTTTTTTAGTTTTTATTTAGTTATTTTGAAAATAACGTGCTCATTGTTGCTTAGACTTTTAAATACAAAACAGACAGCACAAATACGAAACACAAATATAATTTATATACTTAATTTATATACTTAATTTATAATTAATTTGATTTAGTTTTTTATATTAAATAGTGTCATAAATGCCAATTTAATATGATGTAAATATCGGGGAATAAAGTCGAATAAAGCCGCTAATAAACATGCTTATCCCAATTATACGTTTTATTTGTAAAGCCAGAATCAAAGCCCTATCCAAGAATTTTCCAAGAAACAAAAAAGAACAAACTTTTAATATTAATTTTTTGTAAAAAATTTGTTCATGTTTTAAAATAATTTCTTAAAAATGTAGTAACATTTCTAAATCACTCAAAATTGCATTGTTATACGGTTCGTACCGGTACGGATACCGGAACCGACAGAACCATAATACAACCTTCTACCTTTAAATATTCGTGTCCGACAAACCAGAGACGAAACCACAACCATTTTGTTTAACTCCCTGGCACATTTCCAAAAAAATAAGAAAACAACAAAATAGCCCGTGTCTAACATCTTACATCTTTGACAGGCTCACATATCAAAAAAACTTTTGAAATGTTTGTGGATTTTCCTTATGAAAACAAATCATTAAATGATGTAAAGCATTTAAAGATATAAATCATATTAAATCAAAATACATTTATTATAATTAACTTACACACATTTGAGCACAATATTAAAAGAACAAAATACTCCACAAAAGAGGAAATATTATGTGTTGAATTAATTTATTTAAATTTGGGTCCTGCTTCTCTTGAGTTTTGGAAATGTGTGGAAATGTATCAACTCATTCAATTCCCTAGTCATATTTTTGGTTAAAGACTAATCCAGTTTTCATTCCGTATTTTCCATTTTAGGTAATTGATTGCCAAATGAAATTAATTTATGTGTCTGAGACTGAATCCGGAGTCGGAGACTGAGTCTGTGTTTCGAGCCGCTTGAGTAAGTGCCGGGCAATATATCACGCATTTGAGTAGACGCTACAAAAACAACTACTAAATAATTGTTAATGTATTACGAATAATTTATGACACTATTTCATAAAAAGCAATAATTTTTCAATATCAAACCAGGCGGCAAACAGAAACTGCAAACGAACAGAGTCGACTCCCTGCACAGTTGCAGTTGAAGTCTTTTACCCTCCTAGATGGAGCTGCTGCTTTCGTAATAAGCTTGATAAATAATAAAAGAGAGCAAAGAAGAAAGGGGTTCTCCTGATTTTGGGTTGGGTTTTAAGTTGGGTTTGGCGTTGACTGTCGCTACCCAGTGAAATTTATCATTTTTCATAGCTGCAAGCTGCACTTTCTGAAACATTTCACTCAGCGGCCAGCGGTGAAACTGTAGGGAGTAGCCCAACCCAACACAGCCCACTTCTCCTCCTCCGTTTCCGTCTCCGTCACCATCTCTATCCCCATTCTCATACTCAACTTCAGCTAAAGTCTCATATTTTTGGCTGCTTAGACTTCAGCGTCCTTTTCATGCTTGTTATTGCTGTACAGGCTGCTGTTGTTGGGTCTGGCAAATGTTTACGGAAAGAGATTAATTGATTCCACTTGGCTGCATACGGAGTGTCCCTGCAGAGCCTCTTAGAGTGCCCCTTCTGCTCCTCCGTCCATTTCCGACTGGCAGTTTGTTTCATGGTTTTGAGGTAGGAAATGCTGCTGATTTGTTTGCTGGTATTTTGCTGACGGTTTGGTTTGGTTTGGTTTTAGCTACAAAAATGATATACAGGGTTTTAGATTTAACTAAGAAATATTATATTTACCTAATTGGCAATCCAATCTGATTCAGAAACAGAATATTTATCTTTTTATTTTTTAAACTTTTTAAACTAGCTTCTCGATTTTGAAAACTAAATATTACTTATTCAAATTTCTATATTTATAACTACAAATACTTATATAAAAGTTCTAAAAGGAATGATAAGTAAACATATATGAAATTGGAAATTCGGCTAAGGATACACAATATATTCTGACTCATTCTAAATTATATTTTCTTTCAAAATAATAGCTTATAGATTTTGAAATATTAATATTTTCATCAAGTTATCCCACGTTACTCAATTTTATTGATTTTAATTGAAATGTAAACATTCTAGTTGATTATACAATTAAAGCTTCAGTTAATCATTCATTTTAGTCTTTAAAATAATGCCATTTATCATTATTATGCCATTTATCATAATTATTTTCATAAATGTAAATGAGTGAAAAATATGTAAAAAGTACCCATCAAATTATCGACTATCAAATATCCATTTACAAGACGGCTACAACGAGAATGCTCAATACAGTTGTTGATGTGAATAATTTGTTCAGTGTAAATTACAGTTTGTTAATTTATTTTCAGTTTATTATATTATTTATCAAATATCAATTTGTTGATTAATTATTTATTATAATTGCTTATTGTAAGTTGATAGTCGGTTCGGGTTGTTTGGGCTACCCGAACTGGAGACTAAATCGAACCACTTAAATGTTTTAGCACTGAGCCCGAACCCGAACCGGAGCACTTTCATAAAAATTTATGTCCGGTTCGGAATTGAAAATTTGTGGTGGTCGGCAACAATATTGATACAAGTCTGTCGGCTTTGGCGAGCTTTATCTTAAGGAATACATTTCCTAGAAAAAGATGTTTTCACAGAATTCGATAAATATTCATGAAATCTTTAAGAAAGGCGTTCTCGTTGTTTTGAAACTCTTCTGACCAATTTTGTCCATAAAGGCTTTCAAATTAACACTTCCGAGCCCGATCCTTTGGTTCAAGGGCTTCTTAAAGCAATCCGCAAACCAAAAATTAGTCTTACTTTAGGGCTCGAGCCACACAAAAACAAAAAAGTTTTTCATACTAAATGTTGATTCCGAACCGATCGTTCCAATGGCAGCTATATGATAAAGTGATCCGATCCGGCCAGTTCCGACATATGTACTGCGTGCAGCAAAAAGACGGACTTGTACCAAGTTTTATCAACATAGCTTTAAAACTGAATGACTAGTTTGCATAGACAGACAGACAGGCTGGCTATATCGACTCAGCTCGTCCCCCTAATCAAGAATATACTTATATACTTTATGGGGTCTGTGAGGCATCCTTCAATGCGTTACAAACTTCGTGACAAAATTATAATACCCTCTGCAAGGGTATAAAAATTGAAATGGTATCTTGTTGGGTATACCCTCTTCTCGTCTGCCATAGAAATATTGCAAAACATCTGGAATGCATTTTTCCCACAGCAGAGTTTGTTGAGTAGAAAAGGGTAATGCTAACTTCGAGACTTTCAAAGCAGTCATCGCACAGTTGAAGGCTAAGCAAACACACATAAACTATATACATATGCATGTATATAAGTACATGTACTTAAGTATATACATATTTAACTATTGGTATGCTTTACATGATTAAAACTTTATAAATGGCAAAAGGACAAAGGATTTGCCAGCCGGAGTTGGCGCCAACGCAGTTAACAAGTGCTCAAAAACAGTAGAAACGCTTTTTTGTAGTTTGGCAGCCAGGCGAAAACTTTTGCTTAAAAGTTGTCACAAGCCCCGTTTTTCGTTTTTGGCCAAGTTAGTTGATGTGCTTGAGGTTGTAAAGAGAGGTTCCCTGCATTTAATAAGTGGCAAACTGGCAAAGACTTCCATTTTGTTAAATATAAGTCGAGCCAACAACCAGTTTAATGTTTGACAAGCAAAACATGCAATGTCTCCACACCCCCTTCCCCTTTCCCCTTTCTCCATTCTTCTTCTTCTCTGTGCCAAGAGCAGTTGCAATTGCTGCCCTCTTGCGGTTTTTGATAAGTTCCGCTTGCCAGTCGCTCTGAAGTGACAAATATATTTAATTGCTTGCAGAAGTTTGCTGCCAAAAACTTTTCCACCCAATACGCTTTCTCTTCCTCTTCTTAATTCATCTCCCACTACTTCTTTTTTTAAATGTTTTTTTTTAATTTTCTTTCTTTTGACATGTGTGTGAAATAGACGTGTTTATAATTGTGTGCAATTACGTTTTCATTTGTGGCCTTAATAAGAAATTCTCTGCAGCTCAGTTTTCCTCATTATACTATATACTGTATATGGTATATGTACGTACCATATGTACATTCAGCTGGTATCATTTCTTTTCATCTTTAAAATACAATCGTCTGCAATGTGCTTTCAGATGAATTAACATTTTAATGGCGCGCCAGCAAAATGATTAAATTATAATTTCATGCACTCTTTGCTGCCACAAAACGAAAGGCGAAAGGATATTCTGAAGAAAGTAGTTGTCAGTTCAAAAGTGTTGCAAGTTAACCCGACAACGTCAACCATTTGATTTTCTTCATAAATTCTCTCAACTTGACTTCAACTTTGAAATACAAAATGTCATTAAGCTGCGATTGTTGTTCGATTGAAAAGTTTGCATTTTATTTCAAAAAATACTTTCAATAACAATTTAAGGTTCAGCTCACAAATTGTAGCAGCTCATGATTATAAAGTTTAAATATTTATAAAGCAAGTAAAAATGTTTCATTGCATCAGATATTTGTAATAATATTGTTTAAATGTTGCTAAGGATAAGTTTAACTGTGTATTATTCAATAATTGCCAGCAATCCATAATAAATATCAATCATATTTTTTATAGCCCTGGCTTTTGGTTTCAAAAAGACTATAAAAATTATGTTTTTGCTTGAGCTAAAGTTCAATGCTGAATTTTTTTGTGAAACTTTAAACAGTTTATACAGTCTATAACGTTATAACATATGTTTTTTTCCGTTAATTGTCTTCAATTTAAAACAATTATTATTATAGTTGTAATAAATACTTAGAATTTTTTGCATATTAAAGTATACTATGAAAGCATACTAAATTCGAACACTTAACATTTCATTTCAAAAGAAAAAATCTAATATAAAAGAATTGAAATAATATTTAAAATAAAAATTAAAATTAATTAAGAAAATATAAGAAATATATTTGTGAGAAGTTACAATGAAAATATTTTAATATGAAAATTCAACAAGATTAAAACAAACCGCTTGACATGTCACTTCAAATAAGTTTAATAAATATTTTTCTTCGATATATTCCATTTTAAATTCTCTACTTGTGGTATGCGATCATAATTAGTGGCAACACCAAAATTAGTTTGCTGGTATTGGTGTTTGCAACGAATTTAATTTCATAAGAGTTTTCTTATTTTGTTTGTCTGTCAGCTTATTCTTCTGTTACTCTGTTTATACTGAGCCCAATTTCTAAATTCAGCGCTATATCGACTCGGCTTTTGATTCTGATCAAGAATATATGTACCTTATGAGGTCTGCAATGCCTCCTTTTGCCTGTTACATATATTTTTTTTTATTTTTTGAAAAAACTCAATAGACCCTTTCGTACTTTTTAAAGTAGGCAATCTAAAAAGTCTTTATACCATATTTGGTGCACACGGACAGATGGATAGGCCGTCAGGTGTACGGACAAACGGACATTTATATATATGGTAGATATAGTAGTCCGATGTTTACTGTTTTGGTCCGCAATTATGAGATAATACTACATGTACAAATTATGAGTCAAACAATTCAAAACTTCTTCATACAAAATGTTTACTATGCTATTTCGATATTAGAAATCCTATGCCAAAATTTAGACCTATAAATCTTGTTCTGATCTTAATCGCAGAGGAAGCGATCTCGACTCTCGTCTTCATATTATCATTTTCACAAACCAACTAAATGTCTGATTCAAGAAATTCAAGTATAGTTTTTTTTAAATTAATTTTGATTGTATATTATTTTATTTGAAGCTTAAAAATAATTTTTAATAGCACAAAGGCATTTTAATAAATTGATAAAAGTTGTTTGATGTCAACAGAGCAAGGACTGAGCTGTTGCCATTTAATGGTAAATATTATGGCAAATACACTCAGCGCTTTATGCATAAATCGAGAATTATGACTTTACACAACATTAACGACATCAAAAAATAGGGGGAGGAATAAACAAAAACATAAATTCTCGATTAACGCATTTTTTATGTAAAATAATAATGCTGTGAAATTTGAATGGAATTCAATTGAATTCCAATTTTATAACAAGCTATTAAAAAGAGCTGTGAACTGTTTATTAGGGCCAATTGTCAGAGAGAGAATATGACACAGTGTGAGAGAGAACGATCAAAAACAATAATAAAACAAAAATAAACCTTAATGCCTTTTGAAGTTCCTTGTTGAACATAAACAAAAACTTATTCGTAATGCGAATTGGCTGGTCAAATAAAGGATCAGGCGCAGGATAGCTCTACATGTGTGTGTGTGTGTGTGTGTGTGTGTTTATGTAGGTGTTTATTGGATTACCTAACTGTCACCGGGTTGCATCCTAGGCCTGGTCCTGCCTTTGCCTGTTTGTCAATACTAATCTACTCGAAACACACACATACACTCACACACACACAGATTACTAAAAGAGGTTGCTTACAGAAGAAATAGAAAGCAGAGGGGTGAAGAAGGTAGCTAAGGACCTCCTGTAGCGACAACACAATCAATGTTGAAATCGAAAGCAGCGGGAACTTTGCGAAGGCCGTGCATTGCCTCCATGGCTCGAGTATTTGAACCGGAAATCAAAATAAACAACAGCAAATCAGTCAAACAAACAAACAACAAACAACAGGCTCTAGTTCTCTGACTCTCCGGGTTTGTCTTTGGCTTTGGATAAAAACAATAAGGTCAAAATGGGTACTACACATACAGGCAATTTTTGTGACAAAGCTACTATACATGTGCGCCAATAAAAGCTAATGGCGGTCTCACAAGCATCAGGCCACTTTAAGTCCCGCCTCGCATAGGTGTTGTGGCTGGATATATGAATTTTTGTTTGTGTGTGTTGCGCAAGCTCTTTCAATTAGCTGGAAATTAATGACAAAACCAACAAACAATAGGATGTGTTCAGCAGATTTATGCACATTGCGTACCTAATGGAAGATTATGAGGTTTGTTGAAAGGTTCCTTAATGATAATCTACCAGGTGTCTTGAATGTTACCTTTCAAACTACTTTTATAAGCTTTCAGAAATTCAATTGAATTACTGTAATATATTAAAGCCCAATTTTAACAATGCCGTTAAGAGAAATTTTATTTTCTTGTCCAAAATGTAGTCCCAATCGGCTACAGCCTTTCGAAAACTTAAAGGACGTACCATCCTCCCTTTATGTTCCTAACGTTAGATTAATCAGTTTAAATTCCAGTGTTGAACTTCTTTTTTATAGCAACGCCGTAAAATGAAATTGAAAAATAAAGTAAAGGGCGACATAAATGCATTATTCATGGTCGGTTTTTTTTGTTCCCTGATTTTTACTAATCCTAGCAGCGTCAACTTATTATAAACTTTATATATTTTGATAACGGCAAGAAATCAAAAAATTCTTAGTCCTATATTTATGGTAAAGAAATAATTAAACAAAGTATGGCTTAAACAAAAGATGAGAAATCCGCCCTTAATGTTGAAAAGTTTAATGAACTCATAAAAATGAAAACAAAATATTTGTAAAACATGTAAACAAATTAATTTAATTTACTCTATCTAAAAAATATTTTATAATATTTAAACGAAATTTGCAGAAAACTTTATCGAACAGAAATGATGGAGTGTATTTCAATTTTAAAGTTAACTTTCCAGTAACTTGCGAACATTAAATTATCAAGACTAAAAGCAATTCCTTCTGCAACTAAAAGACTAGATACATACATAATTCTTCTGAAAATTATGGACCTCACATCAAAATCAAGTAGTATAAAAAAAAGATGTATTCTATGGGTAAATTCGAAGCTCAATACTGTATGTTCGAGTCTAATCCAATATTAAAACTTTAATTTGTTAATTAAACTTATATAAAGAAATATATTTTTTGAAAAGATCCATCGAATCTCTGTCTATTTCATCTACTGAAAATTCTTGAGCTTTAAATGGTCAAAATAAAACCACAAGACATAAAAAAAAAGACAAGAAATTGTTGACCTACTGTAAATTCCACAAGGTAAAGGAATTTGTATTATTATTCAATTTACAAGCGACATCAAAAGGCAGCGGCAAACACTTTCCTTCTGCAGCAAGCCTTCTCAGCAAACTCCTTTCTCCTTTTTTATGAAAATTACATTTTTACATAATTTAACAAGATGAGGGAAACCAAAAGGAAGAAAAATTACGGAAAGGAATGGAAAGGGAAGAACTTCAGTTCGTTCGTCATTCTGTCAGTTATCCATTTTTATAGCGCTACTTGAAATTCGTTGTTGTTGTTCCTGGCTGTTGTTTTTGTTGTTATTGCAGTGACCACTAAAGTAACCATAAAGCGGCATAAAATTTGTGTTCTATGGAAGGGCCTTTAGTTGGTTTTATAAAAGAAGTGGCACTTGAGTGGCCACACTTTCAATGGGTTTTAAGGTGCCTCCATTTGCCATATCTGCCACTTCTAGCCCTCTCCTTCCCCTTCTCCTTTCCCCTTTTCCATCCTGATATCGCGTATTTAAGCGCAAATGATGTTGTAAATACAATTTTTTAGCAAGAAAAATGTCTTCATCGTCAAGTGGCTGCTTCTTTCTCTTCTTCGCTTACCCCCAATACAAAATGGCGTAAAAGCCCCATCTCGTTGTTGGTGTTGCTGTTGTTGTTGTAACCAAAAGGTTTGCTAAGTGGAAATGGGTGCTTTGCGTTAAAATGCTGGGAGAGAAAACTGTGTTAAAATGTTGTTTATGCGAGGGTTGCCTGAGTATGGCAGAAGCTTTTGCTAGGGTTGCCATCCAGCAAGTAAGTTAACAAGGATTTTTTAGCATAAGCCAATAATTATAGAATCAAATTACTTCCCATATACAAAAACTCGTTTAAAGCGATCTCAAGTTTTAATATACTAATTTCAAAAGTTTTCCTAAATCATTGTTGTCCCTCCGCCTTAAATAAAAAAAATAATATTATGTTCTGAACTATAGCCTTTCTAATAGTACTAAATTCTCTTGAAAACAGTTTGAAAATAAAATACATTATCAGAATAAATGTTATAAAATACCTCTGTCAATTTTGTAACGCATTGAATCCATTTAATACGTTAATAACATTTCAAATACTTGTAAAGAAAAATGTCTTATCCAACTAGAACCTCTTTATATTCTAGCTACAGAAAAAAATTTTCGAAGAAGTTATTATAATAATAGAATACCTAAGCAAAGTATAATTCCCTGAAAGATATAAAATTTATTTCGTTTTCTACTTTCTAAAAAGTGTGTATTTAAAAAAAAATATTGTTCTCTATGAAAACATAATGTTCGCAAACACTATTCTGTAAATATCTTAAACTTCACTAATTACTATTTTTATTATCCCTGGCATATTAAGGTTCTTATTTATTTATTATTATTGACTATTTATGCAAATTTTGAAACTTAAAAAATCTACACGCCTATTAGTTTCATGCAGTACATGCGAATTAATGCAGTGCACAATGAAAGTGAATCCGCCTGAAGCAAAACCGCAGCAAAATGTTTAAGGCCGTACTTAAATCTTAAATGCCCAAAAATATGTTGCACAGACTTTAAGGCCAAAGCCAATCGCCAATAGCCAACGCTTCGCTAGCTAACAAATTGAGAGCTGAGAGAGAGAGAGAGAAAGGGAGACATTGGGGTAGAGAAAGTAAAGGAAGGAATCATCATTACCAGAAATGTCCTGCAGCGTCAATTTGTAAGCGCCGTTGGCATTGTGCCCTCTGTGCGATGCCAAAGGACTCAAGGAAACCTCGAACAGAAGACACTTAAGCAGCCAGACACTTAAGTCTAATGGTACTGTCAGCCACGCCTCTCTTAACGCCCTTCCTTGTGTCCAAGCACGCATACAAATTGACAATTTTATTAGCACATAAATTAGTAAAAATAATCAATAAACAATGTGCCAAAAACGCCGATAAATTGCATTTATTGGCCGCATTTATGCAGCAATTGCCATTAAGGATCTGAAGAAGATATTTTTGTGTCAATTACGAGTCTTCCTAAGGATTCCGTGTTCCAAACTTGGCTAATTGCTTCATTTGCAAGCATTTGCTTACTGCCGGGGGTTGGTCTGTTGTTTGAATAAAACTTTCGCTAATTAACTGGATTTTTGAAAAGCAGTTGGATAATTTATAAACTAAATAGTTTTATTTGACGAAATAAATCTAAAGTTATCAGAAATTCCAAGGGGGCGAGACTGGGAAGCTGTTTTTTCACTTAAAGTTGAACCCAACGCTCCCTTCAATGCATGCAAATTTCCTCTGCTTGGCTGCTGGCCAAGTGCAAAAATAGGGATGGTGAAAGGACTAAACAGTTCTACACTTAAATGCCGGAAATGAAATACAAGCCAAGCGACAAGCAGAGGAGGTAAATGGGATGCGGGCCAAGGCCAAAAGGGGACGACGACAATTCTCACAAAATTTGCTGTCAAACTTAACTGAAATTAGAACGTGATTAGATTTCATTTAAGCATTTAATAGAACTGACAGACATCATGACAGGCAGAAGGACTTCAAAATTATATTTTGAGCACGCAAATGTATTGACAATTAGCAGGAGTGAGGTTAAGTAGAATCGAGAGATAGAAAATATATGCATAGAGCTTGAGCATTAATTATAACGAGCATAATCAAGAAATCTGGCAATCAGTTGCTTAGCTCAACGCGACTCTACTCAACACACAACTATCCTCATAAGCGTTGAATCAGACAGATATGAGGAGGAGGTGAAATAGAGGAAGAAGGGATAAGATCTGTTCAGTCAGACGTAATAATTAAAGCTCTGCTTGGAATTGGAGCGCTGTCCAGGCAAGTAGAAGTTATTATCTGAGCCATATATAAGTATAAATAGTTCTTTGGCTAATTTACGGTATTAATGAATGTCACGGAGTAGCATGAAATCGCCTTATAATTGGCAAGGATACTCACAGGAAAAGCATCACCAGGCAAAGATTTTGTCTGGGATGGGTTCTCTTTAACTGTCCGTCAAAGTAACCCACGTCACCTATGCTAAAACCTAATCGGAAAAAAGGAAAGAACTGACAGGCCGACATGACGTAACATAAGAAACACGTTGAAGGACAACAAAACAACACAGAGAAACACAGAAAGAAAAACTCACGACAATGTTGAGTTAATCGTTGCAAAGTTAAACAAACACAAATAGATTAGGTCAGAGTTCATTCCGTGTTCAATGCCAAAAGTCAAATTGTGTCAATTCGGCGTCAACGAAAATAATATAAAAAGGGAAAAAAGGAAAACAAACCAAGGACACTGTGTCTACTCGGAAAACTTATGAAAAGCAGAGAATACAGATATTGCGAGAGGCTGCGACAAGCAAACAAATTGTCTTTGAGAGGAAACGATTAAAGATTGAGTATGGAAAATCGTCCATTTTTGCTCAGACAGTACTTAAGAAACTTTGCAAAACGGGAACAGAATCATGAAAAAGTTTGTACAATTTTAATTTTTATTAAATAGTTGTGAATCTCGGAAATAGAAAGTTTCATTTTCGTCATAAGCAATAATTCTTGATTATCATCAAATTGGAATTAAATTGATATTCGCATTTGCCTGGATGGAAACCTGACAGTCGCATGGATATTGAACTTATTTGCAAGTCTCTACGTCACATTAAAACTAGCTTCAGACGAACCGAATTACAAAATTTCGAAGTCAAATTACAAGAGCACCTTTAATGGTATCATCTTGATTCTTTGTATATATAATATACACTATGGTCCGAACCTATCCTGATAATTTTATTCAAATCGGATGGTAAACGCGGAAGCTATTTAACAAACAATGTTACGGGCAAAAGGTAGAAGAAGAGACTCTAGCGCCCTCTGTGCATATCATATGAACCATCTTCGTAGTGGCGGCATCTATTGAAATTTATTGAAATTGAAACAATCTACAGTGAACGCATTGCACTTAAAAAGTACAGGGTCTCCTATTGTCGAGCTTGCTCCACCGTAGCTTACTGCTTTTTTAGACCCTGAACTTTAAAAAAGTACAAATGGGTCTATTACGTTTTGTGCAAAAAAATGTGCGTAACGGGCAGAAGGAGGCGTGGCAGACCCCATAAAGTATATATATTCTTGATCAGCGTCAACAGCCGAGTCGATATAGCCATGTCCGTCTGTCTGTCTGTCCGTCTGTCTGTCCCTTTTTGTGTCACCTAGATCTCAGAGACTATAAGAGCTAGAGACACCAAATTTGGCATGTAGATTCATCTATACCTCAAGCTGATCAAGTTTGTTTTAGATTTTTGCCACGCCTCCTCCGCCTTCAGAAATCGAATTACAAAATTTCGAAGTCAAATTACAAGAGCACCTTTAATGGTATCATCTTGATTCTTTGTATATATAATATACACTATGGTCCGAACCTATCCTGATAATTTTATTCAAATCGGATGGTAAACGCGGAAGCTATTTCAACAAAGCAATGTTACGGGCAAAATGAACAATCTCTAGTGGCGGCATCTATTGAAATTTCTTGAAATTGAAATAATCTGACAGTGAACGCATTGCACTCAAAAAGTACAGGGTCTCCTATTGTCGAGCTTGCTCCACCGTAGCTTACTGCTTTTTTTTTTAAAGAAAAAGTTGAACATGGAGACAGTGACTTAAACTCAATTCAGTTGTAAATTTGAATTTAATATTTCTGGGATTCTGTTTTAAATTAAAAGAAAACATAACTTTTTTATAGTAACAGCTCTGTAGTTATGAAGAAGTTTTTCTTAACGGGTGTAAATAATAACAAACCCTGGTTAATATACAACTTCTTGTAGTTCACGTTCATTTCCATGATGAACTTAGTAAATAAAATCTGAATTTATAAAATCAAGTACAGTTACAATTCGGTTTATGTTGAAGCAGTGCTCTCACATGAAATCTTTTCAATTTCCCTTGACTAACTTTACATATCATACAAATTCTTTTCATTTAATTTTCTCTTTCGATGCATTTAACCCGCATTCATTTTATGTCCTCTTGACTTTGTCTAGCAATATTCCCCCTGCTTCTCTCATTTACCGCTTATTTGCAATCACGTGGCAAATGAAATGAGCTTAGCGAACCATTTATCATCATCATCATCATCAACATCATTATGGTGAACTATCATTGGAGGAGCATTACTTTGCATAAATGCGAATAGTCGACTAGAACAAGCTAATTAGCTTAGAGACATCACAACATTTCATTAAACAAATGGTCCCTGGTGTATAATTTTAATACGCAATTACAGTCAACTCAACGCCACTCAATTGCCTTTCAGCCTGGCTGATAGTAAGTCCTCCCCTATTTTCCCTTTAGCGCTTGAGTTCCCAGTTAGCGCAACGTGGCCAGATACTTGAGCATAAGCCGACGCAATAAATTTCATTTGATGCTCATTGCGTTGGTTACCTAAGCAGTCGTCGAGTTGCCTGGTAGTCAAGTCTGGGAGGGGGAGGGGGATTTTAAATTATTTGATAATTTATGCGAAAATTATGTGACAATTGAGCGAAAAAAAGTCAGACTTAAGTTGCGTGGCAACAAGAGAATTTTTAGTCTTTATTGGAAACTGTGGTCGTACCATCAATCAATTAGCAGCCGCGTCATATTTCATACCAGATGTCTCTTTCAAAATCCTTCTGTGGTTCCATTTCCTCTATATCGTGGAATATACGCAATGGGCAGATGAACTTAAAGAACTCGTAGAGCACAAAGTAGAGGGTCCCAAACATGTCGAACAATTGCAAAAAGAATAGTATCCAATATAATAAGGATGAAGGCTTACCAACGATAGCTGATAACTTGAACAGAGAGGAGGAGCTCCCAAGTACAGAAAAGATTTTACCAATGCTGTAATCAGATTGAAATGAGAGGCATCTAAATTTTATTTAAGTTCCATCTCAAATTATGGTCACTTACCACAAACTACAACTTGTGCAATGCGTTTAATTGTTTTACGAATTTTGTGTTTGCTTTGATACTTGAATTTCATTTCAGATATCGAATTTCTAAAGATGCCAAATTTAGACCACATGGCCATGACCTACTCTTTTTCCCAGTACGTTGAATACATCTATCAAAACTTTCACAATTTACCGCTATATTATCTTTAATTAACGCCACGCGAAACACGCAAATTTCAACCACAGCTCCTCAATTACACTTTAATTTGATGGTTTTGTTGTTGCTACCTGAGATTCCTTTATTGTTGTTGTTGAGTTAAACTCATCAAAGTACTTTAATTAAGTTTAATAATTAGATTATTGCCTGTGCATAGTTAATGAATTTTACCTGATACCCTTGGCTAAAATCATTTTAAATTTCGCTTCTTTCGTCGAATTAGTTATTGGCTATTCATGTATGTATGTATATTGCGGTCAACTTGTGACGCCCTCTGGCGGCAATATTCGTAAAAGGCATACGTTATGTTATTAGTGTTTGTGCAATATCGATTACATATTTCCATTTATTTGTTCTTTCCTGTCTGAGTTAATCACTACACGTCCCTTATGGAAATGGCATTAAATATGAATTCATTTGCACTTAAATCTGATACTAAGCCTCTACTTACAACGAGCATAACAATCATATCCCTAGTCCATAACAAAAAAACATCCTTTCAAATGGTAATTAGGCAGACACCTGTACCCTGACAGCTTAACCAAACTATATTCAGTACTCTCTCACACAATCACTTACTTTCATGAATTTACAAGTACACATACAAAATTGAATAACAAATCTTTACACATTTGTGTGAGAACTAAAGGGTATCTTAAGTCTGTAAAATTGAGAAAGTTTGAGTGTACAAAAGGAGCTTTAGTCCATACGTATATTTCCTTAATGAGACTATTGTTTTACAATATGCTTTAGAAATTAAAGTTGGAATCATTATCAAACCTAGTAGTTTTTGAATATTTGATTTAATAATTTTAAAAATAAATTAATTAAAAATAAGTTTTACTCGCTTTTATTCAATTTAAAAACAATCTTATTTAATATAAATTATTTTAAAATTGTAAATCAAAATCAAACGACAAATATGTTTATATTTAAAATCATTGATTGCTTGGTGTAAGAACCACCGAATATTTCTTTGGTGTAGCCTTTGAGCTCCTACAGATTTATAGAACACACCTGATAACCTTGTTGCTTAATTGAAAATTAAAGCGTTGAATATTTTTGGACTTACTTTTATTTTTTCATATTTATCAGACTGCGTCCCGACGGCAGCAGCGATCACAAATACATTTAAAATGCAATCAATCACGCTGGGGGAGGCGATGAGGCTTCGCCAAACAAAAGCCGCAGAAGCGCAAAATTGAAATTAATTATATGCCCATTTATATACAGAAATATTATATAAAAACTTATATCGTATGCTTAAAAATACATATATAATGTATTTCATATTATTTGCATTTGCATGTATGGAATATTTTAAAATACTTTTTATTTGCTCAATTTCTGCCTCACTTTACTGACGATTTAATTGAATATTAATTTGCTCTTTGCTTTTTATAATAACAAAAGTAAAAAAGTGAAAGCCCGTTTCAAATGCAGTCAACTTTATTCTACAAAGTATTCAATATCGTCATCAATGACGCTGTCAGTGCAAATTTGTTGCCTGTTTTATTGCAACGAGCATAAAAACTTCATAAAGTTTACAATACGGGATGCTAGACTTTGGGAGACCCTGTTTTTACTAATAAAGGAACCTACATACCAAGTCTTTTCTCTCTAGCTGTTATAATCTCTAGGATCTAAAGATCTAAGTAATGTTGATCAAGTATTAACATTCACACATACTTTATGGCATCTGCCCTACACCTGTTTACTAACGGAATACATCCTTTTTTCTTTTTAAGTACAGGGCTTAAATATAGAAATATATAGCCTAGAAAATTTACATAAATAAACGATGAAAACTTTTTTGCAAGATTAAGATTTAACAACTTATATAATTTTATATAATTATTGTATTGAGCAAGTTAAGTGGCTTTAGAATATTATGAATGCAATATAGCGAAAGACTTTAATTTGTAATATACTGAGTAGATAAGTAGGCGGTAAATTTTAAATTAAAAAGGTGAATAACGCCCCGACGATTTATCAATTAAATCTAATTAAATATACTTTTGACAATCTTTTAATTAGAATGTGAAAAAACTAAGGCCAAATTATATGCTATAGAAAAAATATTTTAGCTATTTGTGGTGTAGTCCGATGATTGTAAAAGTATGCCACATTTATTCGCAATTCCTTCTCTTCGTATCCGACATAATGTTTTCCACTTTAAATTTTGGCAAAGTGAAAAAGTCTTAACTGAAAAGCCTTTGAGCCGCATACCTGAAAAAATACTTTTTCAATAGCCACTCAGAAGTTGCGAAGCCTGCGGCTCTCACCTCCTTGGTCCATCAGAGCGTCTAGGCCATCAGTTCATCATTCGCATCGTTCCACAGACCGCAACACTTTAACAATTATTGCCAACCACATGGACATGGACAAGACCATGAACATGGACACGGTACATGGATCAGAGGACATGGACAAGGACATTGGGTGCTGCATGTAATGTGCTCAATTTTTCGCATTTTGCACAGCCGACGGGCGGAACGAGGTTGAACGATTGCAATGCCTGCCACATGCCACATGTTACCTGCTATTTGCTACCTGCTACTGGTTGCCTGCAACCTGACAGCCATAATAATATTAAACAATACATATAAATCACTCAGTTGTCTGACAACGAACCAAACGTAGCTTCATGCCCATCCAAAAGGCAACTGGAAACTGGCAACTAGCAACTGGCAAACTGGGGAAATGGCTCTGACAGCAGAAGGTTTCATAAAAATTTACCGCCATAATGCTTATTTTAAAAGTCAATATGCTCACTGCCTGTTATTTTAACACCCATCGTGTCCAGGTGCCAACGCTCAACATCGTCATCCTCATTCTCGACGTTCACATCCGTTGAAAAATATACGACACACAACATAAACCCAAAGTGATAAGTTAAAAACATGGAAAAAAAAAAAATAACGGGGCAAAGGAAACAAGTCCGAAACCCCGCAGCCATCTAAAGTTAAGCGACACATGTCACCTGGCCCACAGAACCCTACAAGAAGTCGGAGAAAGGAGATCCGGCTCTTACCCGTCTTCTTCATATCCGGCCGTTACGTCCGCTTTATGTGGCATGATTATGTGCAACAGTGCAACAGGCAGACAAACAGTCGACCAGTCAGAACGACCAACCGAACAATTCCCGTTACAACACGTCTTGATATTCCTTTTTTCCCACTTTTCAACCAATCATCGCCCAGATGAACGCGATGTCAAATGGCCCTCAAGCATTGTGTGTGTATGTGGCAAGCAGCATGTTTCAACTGCAGTTCACCTTTGTTGACATGCTGCCAACTGCGATTACAAGTGATTTTTAAGTCAGTTGAGTCTTAAGGATCTGATCAAAACCAATGCACATCAGTTCCTGCTGAGCCAATCAACTTTACAAAAATGTTATGTTACAAGTGAAGCTATATAACTCAACCATAAATAATTCCAGCTTATTTTTCAGATCCTTTAGGCATTATCATATTCCTTCCGTAACTAAATATAAGCTGAGTTAACTGGAAAATAGCTGTGGTAGTTTTCTTTATTGTACTTTCTGTCATAGAAAATAACAACAAAATTTTCTGAGTGTACCTTTCCATAATGGGAAAAAGTCAGATTTTTTGGCATTAATTAATAAAAAAAAATGCATTAAGCTACGGTGGAGCAAGCTCGACAGTTGGAGACCCTGTACTTTTTGAGTGCAAAGCGATCACTACAGATTGTTTCAGTTTCAAAAAATTCCCATAGATGGCGCCACTACGGAGATATCAGTTGATTTTGCCCGTAACATTGTTAGTTGAATAACTTCCGCTTTTGTCATCAGATTTGGATAAAATTCGCAGGATAGGTTCAGACCATAGTCTGTATTATACATACTCAAAATCAAGGCGAACAATCCGATTTGCACCAAATTTGGTAAGGATGTTTGAAACTATACAAAATATACGATCTGTGAATTTGGCTAAGATATTTTAAGAAACAAAAAAGTTTTTCATACTAAATGTTAATTCCGAAACGATCGTTCCTATGGCAGCTATATGTAATAGTGCTCCGATCCCGCCGGCTCCGACATATGTACTGCGTGCAGCCAAAGGCGGACCTGTACCAAGTTTCATCACGATAGCTTCAAAACTGAGAGACTAGTTTGCATAAAAACAGACGGGCAGACAGACAGACGGATATGGCTATATCGGCTTAGCTCGTCGCCCTGATTAAGAATATATATGCTTTATGGGGTCTGCGAGGCCTCCTTCAATGCGTTACAAACTTCGTGACAAAATTATAAGACCCTCTGCAACGATACAAAAATAAAAAAAAAATCGTTTTTATTCCATCGGAGGTTTTAAAAGTTTTTAACTTAAAACTGAAGAAATAAAATAAATTGTCCACATGCTAAACAAAAAAATTGAATTATTGCCAAAATATCGGGCTTTTTTCCCATTAGGGCTTTTGGTAAAAAGTGTCCTAAGTTGAGACAAGTTTTTATTCTTATAAATTGTTTTTAGATATAAAGAAAAAAGTAATTAAACTGTCATTTTATGTACGCAAATTTAAATATATGTTTTTTTAAACCATAGCTGTCAACATTAGAATAAATTAACTTTTCAATTAATTACATCTTTCTCTACATTACAACATCAGGTTTTTTACCTCGGTAGCTAATGGACTCCCCTAAAGTTGTATGTATTGAAGAGAATAAAAAGACTATGTATAATTCAACAATAATTATTTGACTAATTTAAAATAAACCCCATGAAAGCTTTTACAAAATTCATGGATATGGATAATATTAAATGTGTAAAATATGAGCTTCTCAAACTTCTATATTAAATGTATTAATTATGACGTGATACAACTTTATGGTCATCTAACAATTGAATGACTAAGCGTATATATGAATGTATATGAACATTACGAGTACGACATATGAGTAGGTTTCGCAGTATTATTTGAAGCCCAGAATTAAGCAGAACCACTTTTCTTCAGAAACTTTAAAATACTTACACACTGGAAAAAGTACAATCCTCTGTAATTTAAATATGCCGAGAATATATTTGACAATTGTCCTGGGCTTGCTATTAAGTTATCTGCCATTTAATAACTGTGCGAAAGTCGACACAGATTTTGAGTACAATATTGATGATTTTGATGCAATAATGAACCACAATCAGTTTGAGAAACAAGTGAACGATTCTAATAAAAAAAAGAATACAACTATTCAAAATGTTCTGGCTAAACCCGAAACAGAAGTGAGTTATCGAAGCATGGATTCTATAAGAAGATCAAGTACAACCACGTCAGGTGGCGAATTTGATTCTACTAAGATTTTTAGGCATATCAATGAGGTAAGCCATTTTGGTATCTTATTCATGCTTAAACAATTGATATAACTTCGGTTAACAGATGGAGGATCTGGGCTGTGGCTTTGGAAACCCACATGACATGAATGTGTTCGGCGGTAAACGATCCGAGCAAGAGTCACACTTTGCCGAGTTCCCTTGGACGGTTGCAATCAGCACAAATGATGGACTTTTCCTGGGGGGAGGTACTTTGATTGCTCCAGATATTGTAGTAACACTCGCCAGTTTATTTCAGAACATTGTCACAACGGACAATCTTCAGGTTGTGGCAGGTGAATGGGATGTTCACAGTGAACTGGAGATTATGCCCCATCTAAGTCGCGCTGTGTCTTCAATCATCAAGCATCCACATTTTGTTGGATATTCTAATGATATTTCTCTGCTCGTACTTCGATTGGGTTTTAGTCAGCAGCCCAACATTAGAACAATCTGCCTGCCTACTCCAGCAACACACATCGATCACAATCTCTGCCTATCGACAGCTTGGTCTCTTCCAGATATCAACAAACTTAAGAAATTTCAATTCAAAATCCAAACCCGCGATGATTGTGAACAACGTTTGCCCAGACCCTATGATAGCGTAGATCCGAGTGTAATATGTGCTACTCCAATGGATGACACCCCTTCCACACTCAATAGCGGCGCTGCCCTCTTCTGCCCCATGAAAGGCAATCCCAATCGCTACACTCAGACGGGCATTGTTATCGGAACTACTAACCGCAGTAATATTAAAACTGGACTCTTTGTTAATGTGAGTCAGTTTATGCCCTGGATTTTCAAGCAACTCGGACCACGTAATACAAACCTAAAATACTATTTGCCTTAGATCAAGATTAGAAATCCTACTTTACAAGATTAACAAATCCTACATTATGTTTATAATTAATTTATAATTACATAACATGCATTACACATATATATATATATATATATATATATATATATATATATATATATATATATATATATATATATATATATATATATATATATATATATATATATATATATATTTATGTATATATATCTATGTATATATGTTACATGGTACAGTTTTGTCAATTCATAAATTTTCCGAATAGATATGTGCACCTTTCAACTAGTTACGCTAAACATCTCGGTTATAAATGTACAGAAAATTAATTTATTTAAATTTAAGAATTTACAAAAAGTAACAACTTTAGAAAAATTTGTTGATCTTTTTATCGTTATATTTCTTTATCGATTTTTCGGATTTCTGCATGTCGATTTGTCCCGTTTTTGTAGCGAGTAGTTGGCATCACAGAGACGTACACAAACCTCGCCTCATAGTTGCCTTTTGTTGGCCACGTTTGCTGCGTGCGCTCTTCATTTTTTCCTTCTCTTCCTCTCTCTATCCCTCTCTCTATCTTTGTCAGTGCTTCGCCGTTCGTTTTTGACCTACTTTCAATGTTGCCGTGAGTCACAAAACGCTTCAAATGTGTCTGTCGATCGCTTCGTTGGCGTCGGCGTCGCTGTCTTCGTTGGCGTTGACTTCGCTTATCAGCTGCTCAGCGAGCGGTAACTTTTACCAAAAAAAAAAAAAATAC